>OY728152.1:1171548356-1172173356 GCA_963277665.1 Viscum album | reverse complement strand
ACTAATAAATAGAAATAAATAGGAATAAATAGAAATAAATAGTAATAAATAAGAATAAATAGAAATAAATAGTCATAAATAGGAAAAAATAAGAATAATTAGTTATAAATAAGAATAATTTGCAATAAATAGAAATAAATAGCCATAATTAGTAATAAATAGCAATAATTTCGAAAAATTTGAAATAATTTGGAATAATTAGGAATAATTAGTAATAAAGAGAAATAATTAGTAATAAATAGTAATAATTAGTAATAATTTGCAATAATTAGTAATAATTAGTAATAAATAAGAATACTTCCTAATAAATAGCCATAATTAGTAATAAATGAGAATAATTACTAATAAATGGGAATATATAGTAATAAATTTGAATAAATTGTAATAATTCCCAATAAATAGGAATTATTCGCAATAAATATGAATAATTAGCAATAATTAACAATAATTAGAAATAAATAGAAATATTTAGAAATATTTTTCTAAAAAAATATAAATAATTAGCAATAGATATGAATAATTAAAAATAAATAGGAATAATTAGCAATAAATATGAATAAATAGAAATTATTAGAAATAAATAACAATAATTAGAAATAAATATCAATAATTAGATATAAACAGGAATAGTTAAAAATAAATAGTAATAAATTGGAATAAATAGGAATAATTATGAATAATTTGTAGTAAATAGGAATAATTAGTAATAAATAGGAATAAAAAGGAATAAATAGCAATAAATATCAATAAATAGTAATAATTAGCAATACATAGTAACAATTATCAATAAATAGTAATAATTGGCAATAAATATTAATAATTAGCAATAATTAGTAATAATTATAAACAAATAGTAATAATTAGCAATAAATACGAATAATTAGCAATAAATAGGAATAATTAGCAACAAATAGCCATAAATAGGAATAATTCGCAATAAATAGGAATAATTAGTAATAAATAAGAACAAATAGTAATAAATAGGGACAAATAAAACTAATTATGATTAATTAGGAAAAATATTGAAAAATTACAAACAATTAGGAATAATTAGCAATAATTAGAAATAATTAACAATAATTAACAATAATTAGAAAAATTAGTAATATATTGAAATAATTAGTATTAATTAACAATAAATACAAATAAATAGGAATAAACATAAATAAGTATGAATAATTAGCAATAATTATCAATAATTTGGAATAATTAGGAATAATTACCAAAAAATAAGAATTAATATTAGTAAATAGGAATAAATAGTAATAATTGGGAATAAATATGAATAAATAGAAATAAATATGTATAAATAGGAATAAATAGGAATAAATATGTATAAATATGAATAAATTGCAATAAATATTAATAAATAGGAATAATTAGTAATAATTAGTAATAATTAGGAAAAATTTGTAAAAATTAGTTGTAATTAGTAATTAGTAGAAATAATTTGGAATAATATCAATTGTAATAAATTTTAATAACTTGGAATAACTTGGCACAATTTCCAGTGAATTGACGACACTCCTTTTGCTGGATGACACTTCTTCTTTCAACTTTCACCGACTCAAAACATTATAAAATGTATGCTTCTATGTATGAATATCCAATGTCGTATGCATGAGTTTGAGTATTCATTCATAGGACCACATTTTTCATAATGTTTTTAGGTGGTGATATTTGCAAAAAGTTGATTCATCGATGAAAAGGGGGATCTTTTGTCTGACAGATCATTTAATTTCATCTTTATCAAACTCAAATAACAATGAAGAATCTGATCAGAGGTAGACTTATACATTCTCGTATGCACGAGAATGAATATGCGTACCTCCGAGAAGATTATTCATTGTGATTTTAGTGAGAGATATTTTCTGGTAAATGAGCTTTCAGACAAAAGTGTAGACGTTAATCTACTAGAAATTGTGTCACCCAAGATTAATGGTAATTATTAAGAAGTATTAGTAATTATTTATCTACTTTTTAAGATAGTTTTTTTATAATTTCAAATTATTCAAAAAGTGTGATGATTTTATATTTTGTAGAAAAATATTTAACAAGCAAATAAACATCAATCATTATTAGATGATCATGCTTGAATAAATCAGCTTAGAAATCCAAATAGTTCTGCTTTAAAATCTTGTATATATTGAGGTTGTTGATGAATTCTTACCATTTTTATCATCAAAACCAGAATATGTTTCAGAAGGCACAATTAAGTTTCCTTGTAAAAAAATTTCTCTAAGAACATTTGACACATTTGACAAGGTTGAAGGATATCTCTTTCAGTTTGGTTTTCAACCAGATTATGTTTTTTTTTATTGAAATGGTGAACACAATTCCAGAGAAGATACTAATAACTTGATTCTAGAATCATCATGATTTCAAAATTTAGTACATGATGTTTCATGTCCATCTGTTCAACAAAATAAAACCCAAGATGACATCGATTTAACTTTTGAGTTTGAACCATCAAAATTTAATGAGTTGTTGAGGTCTTCTGAGGATGCATTATATCTTGGATGTAAGATAAGAAAATTAGAAGTAGTTGCAAAATTTATGGCTATTATATCAAATAAAGCAATGTCAAATAACTGTTTTGATCAGATATTTTCTTTCGTTAAAACACTATTACCTAAAGGAAATTTGTTTCCTGTAAATAACTATGAGAGTAAGAGGTTGGTCTGTAATGTAGGCCTTATTTAACAGAAGATTCATGCATGTGAAAATGATTGCATCTTATATTCTGGTGATAATGATTCATTGGATAGTTGTCCCACATGTTGAAAATCGAGGTATACAGAATATCAACTATGGATGCCTAGATCAATTATTGTTAAACTTTTGAGATATTTTCCCCTTACACCCAGGCTTCAATGTTTAATTATGACTCAGAACATAATTTCAATGATTTCATGGCACAAAACCGATATTTCAAGTGATAAAAGCTTAAATTATCCATATGATGGTGATTCATGGAAACATTTTGACGGTCTGAATCCATGTTTTTCTTTAGAATCCTGAAACGTGTGATTGGGTATTTCTACGGATGGTTTGTATATGTTTGGTACTTATGGTAGTCAGTATTCATGTTGGCATGTTTTTATAACTCTGTACAATTTACCTCCATGGATGTTGATGAAGGAGCCCTATATCATTTTGACCTTATTAATCCCAGGGCATCCAAAAATAAATATTGAAGTTTATTTGAAACCATTGATTGATGATTTAAATTCATTGTGGATTATTGGTGTTAGTGCATATGATGTTTATGAGAAATAGAATTTCATAATAAAGCTGCATTGATGTGGACGATTAGTGACATTCCGATATATGGCATGTTATCTGGCTAGAGTACACATGGTCTGAAATCATGTCCTTAATGTATGAAGGACAACAAATAATTTATTCTATTCAAATGAAAAAAAACCTTTCTATCTTGACTGTCATCCCATATTTCTTCCAACCGATCATCCTTTTCGAAGGAAGAAATCTCATTTCAAAAAAGGCACCATTGAAAGTGATGAACATCAAAAAAATATCTCTGGTACATAGTTAAAATAATATATATTTTTATTACCTCCCATCACATTTGGTCCAATAGTAATCCAATAGATTATTCATGGCATTGGAAAATATCATAATTGGATAAAATAGAGCATTTTTTGGGATCTTCCATAATGGTCGGATTTTTTGGTCTGCCACTTGTTGGATGTCATGCATATTGAAAAGAACTTTTTTGATAATTTATTTTATACAGTTTTGGATACACTAGGTAAGAACAAATATACTGTAAAAGCATGATTAGATCTTTCTCAAATTTGCATGCGAATAGAACTTGAACTGTTTGAAAATGTCATATCATAGAGGTTAATGAAGCCAATTTAAACTTATACACTATCCAAAGAGAGCCACTTATTATTTTGTCAGTGGATTGCAGATTTGAGACTTCCCGATGGCTATGCTTCCAATTTGGGAGGATGTGTAAAGAATGGTCATATTACCGGATTAAAAATTCATGATAGTCATGTTATAATTGAGAGGATAATGCTGATTGGATTTAGAGGTTTGTTGAATTCTATGATTTGGGATTCGATAACAGACATATCATATTTTTTCAAGACATTTGTGCTACGACAATAGACTATGATGTGCTAATCAAACAGGAAGAAGATGTTGATGTAATTATTTGAAGACTAGATAAAAAATTCTGTTAGATTTCATTGACCCAATGGAACATCTGATTTTACATTGGACACATGAAGTTAAACATGGAGGTCCTATAATGTTTTGATGCATTATCCCATTCAATAGATTCATAAAGAAATTGAATAAAAATGTATGCAAAAAAGCATTAGTTGAAGGCTCAATTGTTGAAGCTTCGTTGCAAGGGAAAATTGATTTTTTCTACTCTCACTATTTTGAATCTAAATATCCCTCAAAACACAGCTACATTGGACGGAACAAGGGAAATTTTAATGAAAAAATGGAAAATCAATTATCAGTTTTTAATCATCAAAATCTTGGATTTGGTGGAGTTCAAGAACGAATGATTTTAGACGATGAACTTCACAGAGCTCATATATATGTTATGCTCAACTATGAATAAATGAGATCATTTGAACGGTGACTGCTTCTATCACATATTCTATAATTTATGATACAGTATGTAAACCTATTTTATTTGTAGGTTATATGATAATCCTATCAAGAAACAACTTCCACAAATAACAGCAGCTGCTTTTGAATAAAGCAGACAAAAACATTTTCTCAATGGTTTCAAAAATAGGTAAAATAAATCATTGATGGTTTAATATCAATTCGGATTTCTATTTCTTATATTGATAATTGTTTTAAAAAAATTCAATTGTCTCAACATACTGATAAAACTGATAAGTGACTGTGTATATTGAGTAACACACCATCAAAAATGGTAAAATCATATAATTCATATGTGGTGAATGGATTTCGATTTTATACATGTGCATATGGGGAATCAAAAAAAATTAACAGAGGAGTTTGTTTGAGAGGGTCACATTATAGAGAAACTGAAATTGACTTTTACAGCATTCTGGATGAAATTATTGAGATGTGTTATCTAGGACAGAATTACATAATGATGTTTAAATGTTTGTGGTTGGATTCTGAGAGAGGTTTGAATATTGATATGACTCATGGAATCTTTGATATTAAATATAAAAGTCTATTTGTAGTGCAAGAATCATTTTTACTGGCTCAAAAATCACTTAGAATTTATTACGCAATGTATTGTGTTTTTTAAAGAGACCCGAGTAATTGGTGGAGCATAATAAAATTGAAATATCGGGAAAATCAGTTTACTCAAAATGAATGTGGTTTTTCTTAAGTGGATGGAATTGAGATTTTTCAAAAGACTACTCCAAATCTAATTTTTTCACAAAGAGATGTGAATATCGATGATGCAACCCCACAATTAAGGGTCAATGATGACGAATATGTTAATGATGTTACAAATGATTTTGAAATGACAAGAGATGGTGAAACTAAAACTCATATAGATATTAATGATGCCGAGGAGGAATATGAAGACACTCACATCGTTAGATATAAATATGATGATGAAGGTGAACATTGACATAGTTAAATATTGGTTATAGTCATAACTAATATGTTTATTTATATAATATTTATTTTTCAAATATCTACTAACAATAATAATTTAGTATTCCAGATGGACCCTGCTCTATTTCAGGAGTTACAGGATGCTGAGCTACATTTTTATTAGGGGGATTTGGGATCATATGACCCTCAGCCTACTGGCAGCATAGGGGGTATGCAGAGAGGACTCATTCTTGCATGATTGATGATTTATGACCATATCCCCAAGTGGCGTCCACATATTTTCTTCGATGCATGCACATGGATATATGGTAACCTGTATATTTTAGTTAGCTTTCATTAATTAATTTATATAAATACTATTTTTTTTTTATTTTTTCATAGTTTTTCACATGTAGCTATTGGACAGGGGAGCACTATCATACATAATTATTTTTCTCAGCCACGGATCACATGTGAACAGAATCTCGTTGATGTGAAACTTGGCATGTTCAATCATTGGCTGGTATGTAAATTAATAATATTTATTTTGAAATTAATTTTATTAATAACATGATATAATAAATTATTTATATGGTTCATGATATCCCATCGATGATAGCATGTGTAACGCTATCCACATGGCATGAGAGGCATCTATACATGACTATTTCTGTCAGTTTTTTCACAATTTGAGACGGTTGGCCATTAAGAAAGCAGGAGTGATAGATTTTGATGAGTCGTTTAGAGCCCACCGACCAGAGTACATTTCATATCACATTTGGAATGGATAATGTTTACACTAATTGATTTGTGAATTTTAGAGGAGGTCTTCGTTCGGTTGGCAGAACCGGGGGAGACAGGCGGTGATACATCGAGCTGGTAGTCGTACATTCAGTATGCATAGAGAGCATCTGGAAAGTATATTTTTTCGATATTTTATATAACATTAAATATAAACAGTTAATATTATATTTTTATAGGTAGTTGAACATCCTGATATTATAGAGTACGACATTTATCAGAGGATGTACAGTGATCCGGCCACTAGAGAGATTAGAGGTGATCGTCAGCGTCAGATTGTGGTTAGTATTATTATTTTTAGTTTTACAATTAACTGCATGTAATATTTTTTAAAATTTAAATTTCAAATTAAAATTGAAGGAGTAATATGTGGCTATGACCTCTCAAACACATGCTGGGAGTCAGGATGAGCCGACTGATTAGACCAGAGATCACCATTTCGATGAGGCGACATGGATGCAGGCGACTCAGTATGGCTTTGAGAAGGTCAGAGTAGTTGGTATCAACTCTCATGTGACTCTTGGTAATTATTATAGTACTGTTGTGATGTCATATTATAGCTCAAGAGGAGCTCGTGGAGAGGCATCATATTCTGCCTCATAATATCACGAGCAGTTGTGAACTCAGGCTAATCTTATAGAGAGTTTGCTGAAGCAGCATGAAGAGACTTGTTGGCAGCAGCAACTACAACATCACGAGGAGGAGATGTGTCAATGGTAGAAGCAGCAGAATCACAAGTAGAGGGAGTACATGCATCGTCTGACTCATATTTTAGGGATATAGTTTCCTCCACCATCCCCTATAGCTCCTCCACCTCCTCCAAAATACAACCCCCCTCATTAATTTTTTTTATGTTAAAAACATTTGAATTTTAGAATTGATGTAATATGAACTATTTTCAGTTTCATTCTATTATATTGGTGCGGATATTACATAATTTAATTTTATTTATTTTTAATATTTGATTATTTATTATTACTATTATATTTTCTAATGAATATTTATATTGCTAACAACAATAATAATATTTTATGAGTTTTTTTTTGTTTTTTTAATATTGAGTATTTTAATATATTATTTATTATATTAATAATATTGATATTATTTTTTTGATTAATCATAATTTTATTAAATATATTTTTTTGGTATTATATTATTTAATGTTTTTTTAGTTTACAAATAATAATAATAATAATATTTTATGAATTTTTAATATATTTTTTTGAGAATATTGAGTATTTTACAATTTTATATTTTTTTTATTTTAATAATATTAATATTAATTTTTCATTAATTATAATTTAATTAAATATTTTTTCGTTATTTTGGTTATTATTTTTGATAGGATATTTTGTGATGGGATCCCATCGAAAATAGTTTACAAATATATTTTTAAATCATATTTGTGACGGGCCCTTGGTACCCTCGCAAATACTATTTGCGATGGGCCCATCGCAATATGTTTATTTATATATAATATATAAAATCGGGGAGTTATTTTCAACGGGGATGTTTCTTGTCACAAAAAATATTTTTTGTGATGGGTCCATCGTAAAAAACATTTTTTGTGATGTTGTTTTCTACAACGGGCTATTTCCGACGGGACCCCATCGCAAAAGCATATTTCAGACGGGATCCCATCGCAAATAGCCCATTGAAATCAGAACAAATTAATGTATTGTATGTATTCTAGGATAACATCCCCCAAAAAATTATTGGATGATTTGAATAAGAATCAGTTTGTGGGTGATAGGTTGTAATCATAAGTAACTATGAACCCGGAACCCTATGGAACCCCTTCTAGAAGAATGATGTGAAACGAGTGTCTCTATTTGATGTGATAGAATGTGGAACCCCAGGGAGGTGTATTATTCCATGAAATTATATCCTCTTGATCTCATCCACTAAATTAATCTAATGAATAATAAGAAAAATTGGTGAATTCTATCACACTATCTATGATCACCCATACGATGTCACTGCCCTGCAGCGATCTAGGCAGTCCCATCACAAAATCCATGGTGAAATCGTTCTATTTCCACTCAAATTGTTTTAAAATAATAGCTAGTTACATGTATTTCCTTCACCTTATGATAAGTAGAACACCATGTAATGAACCTATCTATCATCCACTTCATTCCCAACCACTAGTATTGACAGTGCAAGTCTCGATATATATTGGTAAAACCATGATTCACATCCCATATTGATTCAAGGGAATATTGCAACAACTCCTCTCATATTTCTTTTGAAACCTAGACACATTCATGGATGTATATGATCTCAACCTTAATGATGACCCAACCAAGAGGTGGGTCATCACCTACAACTTTCTCTCATAGGACCAAGCCCTCATAATCTAATAGTTTCCCCATCATCACTCTATCCATAAGAGTTTAATTCACCGCTAAATATGAGAGAAATATTTTCTCAGGAATATCATGTACCTCAAAGTTCATTAATGAAAACATGTCCATATGCTGCCACTCAATACTTTCCTTTTGAAATACCTATACTCGATTCCTACTACATAGTGCAATAATAATAGAATTTCCCTTTCTATGCATATAATCATGCTCAAATTAAAATTATTGTAGGTATTCAACTAAAAATCATGTCCTAATATTCAAGTCAATGTTTGTAAACATGTGCTTAAGTATTTTTTGATGCGTGTAAACCACGAAATGTTCTACAATTAAGTAACACCTCCAACAACACAAGGCATGAACAATAGTGGATAACTCAACATCATGTGTTAGGTTCTTCTTGTCATGTGGCCTCAACTGAAAACACATGTATTCCATGAATCACTCCTCCTACATCAAAACTATTCCTAGACTGATACCTGATGCATCAAAATATACAATTTAACTCCTACCCAAATTTGGAAGAATCAGGACAATCATTGAATTCCGACTCCCTTTTAGCTTGTGAAAGGCTATCTCATATGTATCTAATCATATATACTTCACATGCTTCTTCTTAATGTCTATAATATGAGATTCAATATGTGATAATTAAATTATAAATCACCTAAAATATCCAATTATCCCCAAGAATCTTTGTATCTCAAAGTTATTATTGGGAGGATCCTTGGAAACTACACCTCTCACCATATCTGTGTCAATTGATACTCATGTATCAAAGATAATATTAGATTGGAATTTATATTATCTATCATTAAGTGTCACTTTGTTATCATAGCATATAATTTATGCTCTCTCAGTGTATCCAATACAATCTCAATATGTTTTTTATGATTGTGTTATGTGTAAGAATTCCCTAATATAACTTCCATTAATACCACCACAAAAGAATCCATATATGGATGGAAAACTCGATTCATCAATGACATGAAAAATGGTGGAACATTTTTTTGACCAAATGGCATTACCTGATACTCATATATACCATACATGCAATTAAACTCTATATAAGGTATTTTTGTAGGTAGAATATGCTATTGATAAAAACCTAATCTCATTTCAATCTTTGAGAACACCTGATATACTTTTAACTGTTCAATGAGATCACCTATTAAAGGAAATGGATACTGGAGATTGACCCTAAAATGGTTCATTTTCCTATAATCTACACTTAAGAGAAGGTTTCCATCTGCCTTCTTTGTGAAAAGGGCAAGTGAACCCCATGTAGAATTTCTAGGTCACATAAACCCTTTTTCATACAAGTCCTCTAAATATCTCTTGAGATCCTACAACTTAGTTTTATCCTTCCAATAATGTGAAATGGATACTAGTGTAGCTTCAAAAACATGCTTGATGGAAAAATCTACTTCTCTCTTAGAATTTAGACCTAAAAATAAATTCCAGAAAACATCCCAGAAATGATCAACCACTATAGGGAAATATTCCTACCTAATTCCTAGTCATATAAATATATATACTAGAAATTTGGGATTTTATTCTACCCATCCCATGATGGTCGGGTCTATCTAATCTCACCTGGACATCCCATTTACCATTGTGAATAAAAACCCATACCTTTGTTGATGTGAAGATCACCCTATACAAATAGAAATCAAAGAACTCATAAAAAGGTACCAACCATTTCATAATAATAATAATGTCAAAACCTATCATCTTGAGGAAAAATAGTTCCCATATGAAGTGACACCAACCTTTCTCAAGGTGGACTTTCCTGCATTGGTGTAAACTCTCTGACTGAATCCCCAATGAAGCATCAAGTTTCATCGAACAAATGTCAAACTAAAAATCGATCAGAAGGATCTCCGCAATAGGCACAAATATAAATCTATGAGAAACACCTATATTGAATAGAGGAGTTTCCAATATATAGGTTGATAGAATTTTACCTCTCATTGTATAAGGTATGGAGATCTTCTCCAAAAGTATCAATATAATTCAATATATCTGGACCAAACAACATCTTTAATATATATCCAAACTACCTTGATCTTGTATTCTCAACTGCCGCTATGAATTAAGTGTTTGGCTACCCTGGCCATGACCACCACCTCAATTTAATCATCCAGTAAAACTCCAGATCCCAACCTAAAAATAATTCATTAACCCTAATATTAATCTTGGATTTGATATGGACTCTATCTCACTATATACTTGAGAAAAAGTCTTACAAAACTATTATAGATGCCCCATCCTTCTACAAGCTTGGCACTCAATTGGGATCATATCACACTAGCTTTTCATGTGTCCCTTTATACCACACTAATGATAGAGAACATAACTACCAATACACTTAATCTAGATGTTATTACCTTCCAAAAAGATCTTAAAGAATATCTTCCTACTATATGGTATAGAACCATTATGTCTAGGAGAAAATTTACCATGCTCTTCTCCCCCAACTTCCCTCATGTTATGTTCAGTAATCAATGTCTGGTTTACTATTTTTGACATGTTAGTAAGATGAAATATGTTCACCTGTGATTAAATGAAATAAGTGAGACTATCCTTGATTCACCTATACTTTGATACATCATCACGTAATAGAATTTGTTTAAATATTTGTAGATCTATAAAAAAGGTTGAAAAGTCAATAATCGTCATGGAACCCTACTGTAGATGCATAAACTATCTGACTTAATTGGCCCTAAACATCTAGGGATTGAAATAGTCATAATAGTGTTTCTATAAATCCATCAAACAAATATCCTAATGATGATCTATCTGAATAATCATTTCCCGAAATCTCTAGTTGAAATCACATTGCATATACATTGGGATATTCACTATCCTATCAAGGGGAATCTTGATATACTCTAAAATTGATATCATGGCCCTTATCCAGGACTCTACAGCCTGTTGTTCACCATACCCAGGAAATGTGGGTGGATGCTAATATTGTAACTCAAATGTAAAATATTCCATTGCTAGTATCGGTCGTGGGGATCCCTAAATGGTATACATTAAATGTATTATAATCTCATGAAATTGGGCCTCAGTGGCCATATGAGGAATAGTGGGTGGTTCCTCTAGAGGAACTACATGAGGTAATACTGGTGGCCTAAAATCCATCACCTATGGAACATAGTCACCCCCACCCTCCTTGTACATGGATGTAGGTCATCATGGTGGAATATCTCTAAATTCAAAGCCCATTACACATTCAATGTTTGATAACAATTGGATATAAAAACAGGACATGGAAAGGCCTTCC
Organism: Viscum album; assembly: GCA_963277665.1. Classification (NCBI taxonomy): domain Eukaryota; kingdom Viridiplantae; phylum Streptophyta; class Magnoliopsida; order Santalales; family Viscaceae; genus Viscum; species Viscum album. The sequence goes on along the minus strand of OY728152.1, from coordinate 1,172,161,320 downwards.
TAACAGAGGTCACACTCCTCCACCTACTCCTAATGATATATCTTTGTGATATGAAACTTATAATTGTGCATTATATACTACCTAATTCCCATTATTCTGGTCGGTTGAGGGTCAATTTCTCTGTGATAAGTCTTAGATTTCAGTATTCATGATTTCAATTTCAACTTATAGAGGAAAATCCCTTTAATTTTTTTTGAATATTTATTTAATGGAAACCATTCATTTCAAAATTACCTTTTAATTTAATTCAATTATTATTTATATAGAAATTTTATTTAAATGGATTAATTATATGGATCACCACTTCCAATTTATATGGGGTCAATCACCTTTTAAATAAAGCTATAGAATAGATTTAATCCCAACTTTCCATTCATCATTCCCTGCATCAAATGATAGCACAATTTCATATATATAGAAAAATGGTGACAAAACATATTTCAAGAAATGTATATGGTACTATTAACATGGTATATAATAATGTGTGACATATAAACCCTAATGTTTATATAATGATGCATATTGTAATATTTCCTTGCATATCAGGCCACGGAAAAAATAAAAAATCAAAAGCACTATCAAACATAATATGCATCACCCAATAGTGAATTAAAATCAGCTATAATAAGAATAAACCTGAATATAATATCCCAAACTAGGAAATTTGGATTATCCCTATACATGGGTTACCTACGCCCAAGAACATCTCATTACCAAATTATATAAAATTCCTAATATCTTATATAATATTCCTACAGAATATGTCAAAAGAAAATAAACCATTGATGGGACTTTTTGACATCATGAACACATTTTACTGAATAATAACCAAACCCAATTAACCACATGACCACAATATTACCTGTTTTTATGCCATAGGTTTCCAACTAGTAGTGAGGGTCCATGGTGAAACACTGGGGAGACTATACCGTCATGGTCAAAGTGTAGAACGTTAGAATATACAAAACAAACAATATAGGAAGAATGTAAATAAATAATTATTATAATAATAAAAATGAAAACATATGAATAACTAAGAAACCCATGAAACAATGTCAAATACATTGATCATCAAGGAATATTATACAAAATAAGGTAATACATGTCCACAAACATCCAATACAAAAAATATATCAAAAGTATAAAATTAAAAAATAAATATCTCAAGATAGCATCATTATCCCTATTCATGTTCATGTTCTCCTTTACTCCTATGAAAAATAAATAATACATCATCAAGTGGGTTTTTTCACATTCCCAACTTGTATCGATGAAGTTTGTTCAGGTTCCCAATAGCAGACCGAACTGGGTGTGAGATAACACTCAGTAAGACACCACCAACAGTGTTTATAACACATATTTTTTTAGCATATATGATGAAGTAGTGTACATATATAATAAGTGTACAATTAATAATAATATAAGTTATGATATCCAATCTATCATGTCTCGTTGTAATCAAGAAACAAAATCATTAGGGATATCTACAAAGTATAGAAAACATCAATAATGGAATACATGATGTAATCATACACCAGGCCTAAATGGAATAGGTTCCAAGGATTAGTAATTCCCAAGGAAACCAAATAAACTAAGTAAAAAAATTAAATATGATCTATGATATATGAATCTCCATGTAATCTTATAGGATTGAGTTAAATTATTCCAATGAGTATGAATTTACAAGGAATTCTATCATCTCAAGTAAACTTGTAAAACCAGATCCATGGAGTAGAAATCTCCAAGGGATCCAATTATCTATGTAAATTTCATCCAAGGACTCAAAATGTTACAGGAATCCTAATATTATCATATAATCCAAGGAGTACTAATTTAAGAGTCATCCTAATATTTTAGGAAAATTGGATCTAAACAGAATAAATGTCCAAAGAATTCGAATGTGATCGTCAATGTGATCCAAGGAGTAGAAATGTCCACGGAATCCAAGTAAGTATGATTCATGGACTATAAATTTACATTCCATACAAATATGGTCATGAAATATATGGAGTAGTAATGTCCAAGGAATCCACACCAACTCATTTACCAAATCATTAACCATTAAATTAATCATTTCACTAATCCCTTCATGATCATGTAAAAATAAATAGATTATACCATTCATTCCATTTAATAACAAATGAAAGGTGATATAAGGTTTCCTCTTCATTTTACAATTCACTTTAACAACCAATTAAATTCTAAATTATATTAGGCTATCACATCACACCCTGAGGGTGGCATAAATGTGATATAAATATAGAACTCACCCCATGGGTGGTGTAGGTTGAGGTCGAAATCCTCAAACCTAGAAAAATGGTGTCAATGGAATATATCAATGTGTTTATATAAATTAACCCTTGGTAAAATTATTTTTGAAATTGTCACCAAAAAAATTTAGTGAGTGGAATAAAAATAACAATCTATAAATAGCTATACATTTATGGAAAATGTATAGACCACCTACCTTAAGCCCGTAGACGAACACTTATCCAGTCTCATCCTCTAATTCGATCTAGATTAGGATAAAATGGAATAACATAAAAACACACTAAAAATAGCTTATAATAGTCTAAACCAAAGTAGAATAACCTATATAAATTGAACTCATGAAAGGTGCAAGTGTAATAGAGCACTCACCTGTGTGTATCCAATGAGACTGATAAGGGAAGAAACAGAGTCTAGATCAAGGAGTTCATTTAATCCCTAACTAAGGCTTCCAAGGGATCTATAAAAATGGATTACAGTTTATTTAAAATAGAATTAAAAATAATGGGGTGATTCCCTTTAAGGAATCCAAGAGAAAAAGGTAAAAATTCCAATTTTTAAAGGGCGCATGGTTTGGCTACATGATTGGCCAAACCGTGCACCAACCATTCCCATGCCATTATTCAAGAGGAGTGGCCCACATGTTTGGGGGAGAATAGTTTTCCCAAATATTAGATACCACTATTCCAAACTCTATCAAGGGTTCACACCCCACAGGGGTGGCATCACACGGTTAGACAAACTGTGTTCAACCCTCGTGCTCTCCTCCGCAGAGCCCTGTGCGACCCCACACAGTTTGTCCAAACTATGCGGCCTCCTATGCAATATTTGGTCAAAATGTGTACCTACACCATTTCCGAAATATCTCATATATCTAGGATATAATCAAATATCAAACACTACATATTCTATCTTTAGGTTATTAGGTAAGCTTGTTGGGATAAAATAGAGTAAATCAATGAAAATAAAAGGTTTTGTACCTCGTAGAAAAGTCATGATCTTAAACTATTCACACTTCCAAAGCCTTTTGGTTGTAAAAATACATAACCCCACATATTTATTAATTCCCTCCCAATATCATAAATACCTTATATTAATTATTACACCCTCATAATATGGATTTACATTGAAACCTAAATATATTATCTGAATAAGAGATATCATTCTTAACTGAGCATTTTTATTTTATTTCTTCTCCCACCTCCTTAAAATTTTCATCAACTATGATGATTAAATAAAAAAAATATCCAATTTATATATATATTATTATGTTAATAACAAAACTTATATCTATATCATCTTCCATCAAATGTGAAATGAAATCATCAAACATGTGTATGGTAGACTACTACATCACGAATCGATATAGTTCGTTTTCCATCATCTATTATAATGGACTAATATAATGGTGTATTTAAAGAATTTATCTGATAATTTTAACTAAAAATACTTATATAGTTATAATTTCATATATAAAATCTTACCTTATAACCCGTTGGAAAATATAGCATCGCTCATGTGTACGGAAGACTACCGCCTGGCGAACCGATGTGATGTGTTTTTTATCTCCATTATATATAGATGTAAAAAAGGATATATTTATAAAATATATATATTATATTCAAGATATAATACTAACTACATTCATGTTAATTAATATTTACTTTTCTTTCAATCCATATGTTAAAAAAATGGAAAAAGCATTCATGTGTATGTACGACTTGCTGTCTCCATTAATAGTATAATCCATTTTTCCATCTCTAAAATTTATGGGTTACATTAAATATGTATTTAATGAATATATATAATATTTATTTCATGATTAAAATTATTTATGTTATATTACTATTAAAACTAACAGGTACCAAATCTATCATTCCAAAACATAAATGAAAAAATAAAGTATTTATCACCCAAAATAGTGATTTTAAAAAGGGATTCTTAATAAATGTGTGATAAAGTATTATTTGTAAATAATATATGGTATGATATATATTAAAATGGTAATGGAATATATTAATAATAATTCTATATTTATATAGTAGTTTCAAACAGTTACAAATAAATTCCAAACATAATGTAATGGATTTCCATCTCACTTTTATCAATGTGAGCCACATGCTATATTCACCAATTTTTCATTTTGTGTGGTGTTTATACGACCCATGATTATATTTTTATTATGATTATTTTGAATTTTTTGGGTATTTAAATATCCGTATAAGGTTATTTATTTCATGACTCTTATGATTAAAATGTTACCAAAGTGGTAATGGTTTTATGATACAATCTCATTGTTTATCAGAATTGTTTATGATTATGATTACCATGATGATATATTATAATATAACTGTCAATAAAATCATTAGTTTTTTAATACTATGGTTATTCGGGTATAATAAAACATTTTCTTTCATTTTACTCTCTTTAATAACTACATATAAAAAATAACATTTTAAAGAAAATCAAACTTATCTCTCTCTTGAGTTGAAAATCATTTTTCATCCATGTAATTGTTTTATTCAAATATTTTAAAAATTTTTTTAAATATTCATCAAATATTTTTAAAGATAATTTTACACCTGTTTTAATTTTTAAAAAATAGTTTAAAATGACTCTTCTTATCATTTTCCAAAATGAGAAACTTTTTACTTTTTACCGAAAATGAGGAATGAATCTTTCATTAACATTTAAATAATTAATAGTATTTCATATCCTCATGACCACTCATTTATATAAATATTACCATTCCAAGGTTATTTTCAATGAATGTTTTTCTTTAATATTTGTGAAATTTTTATACTTTAATGAAGTGGTTTCAAATGAAATGGATATTTTCCTAAAAATGTATGAATGATCTTTTTGTATATTTTTTTCATCAACAACAACCTTTGGGGTTTTATAAATTTTAATAGTGATATGATCCAATGGTACCATCCTTATACCTTCTAGGGATATTTTATGTTTATGATAAAGAAATGTTTATTAAACCCATTTATTTTCCATGGGTTTTACTAATATGAATTAAATAAGTGTTTATGAAACCTCATTTCTTTATATGGCTTATGATATGATAATATGATGAATTTTTAATGAGTTTGTGGAACACATATGTATGGTTTTCATTAATTCATGGGTGGTTCAATTATAAAATATGTATTGTAGTTACATTATAACTATGTACATTTGTTACATTATAATTGAGGATGATGGCTATGTTATAACCAAGGGTGGGTGTTTATATTAAAAACTATGTAAGGGTATGCACTTTATAGATCTCCAATGTATTGGGTAAAGATTTGTAACCCATGAATTAATTTTTTTATGTGATATCTATATTTCATGTTCAAAATTCAATTCATTGACCATATTTCATGTCTATAATTTTATATTTGAAATTGAATTTCATTTCAATAAGATTATGTGGTTGCCTAATTTAATATACGTAAACTAATGAGTGGGACTGTTTCAATGTATACATGTCCACAATTTTATGAGGTTATGTTTTTTTGATACAATAGTACTTATAGGTTATTCACTCATGGATCATGATCTTTTATTTCATTTATGATTCATTTATTATGAACTGCCAATCCTCATTACATGACACATGTATATTATCTTTGATAGATTGGGTCTGGAAATTTTGAATTTATGGCCATGATCTTAGACCTTTATGGTTATCTTATGATTTTTTGTGATCATTTATCAATATATCCCTTGTTTACCCATACTGAGCATCTGATCTCACCCTTTCTTATATATCCTCTCCCTGGTCCATGAAGAAGTGTTTTAAGTAGGGTATATCAATAAATATTAGTAAATGGGATGGTAGTTGGGAGAGACATTGAATATATTTCATGAAATAATAAGATTTTGTATCTAGTCTCCAAAATAATTAATCCTATATGATATTTAAGTGTATATTTTTGAATAGTATTGAATATTTATTTAAATATATATAATATTTATATATGAAAATAATAGGTCACTACATTGTCTCATTTAAATTCTTCAATTAAATTTATTTATCGCGTTCAATCATTAATTTAATAATTTTTTAATCAATCATATGAGATTAATAAATTTATTCTCAAAATTTCGATTTTATTATTATTATTACCCTGTAATTGTTATATATTATTATACCCTTTCACTTTAAATACATTTATTATTTTATTTTATTCAAAAAAATTAATTTATTTAATCATTTGAAAATATTTTCTTAAAATTGGATAGTTTTCCTTTTATTTTTTAAAGGGAAATTAACAAAACTCTTTCCATTTTACCTACCTACAACATAAAAATATCATTCATAAGAGGATGAGATAATATTAAGTGTATGATAAAATAATAAAGTGTAAGTTCTCAATGAAAACTATTAATTACCAAAAAAAATTTAAATCATAAACTCCAAGATCAATTCATATTAAAAAAAGCGTGATCAATAAGGGTGCAAAAGTAGTAATCACCATTTGAGAATCCTAAAATATGAACGTGGCATCATGAGTGTATAAAATTATAATCTTTTGAACATATCTAAACACAATCATGACCATGCATAATATCATGACTGTATCTAGAAAGAAATTATGACGATAATGCTCATTATTGCACACTTAAACATGATTTTTTACAGAAAACATTCACTAGATACAACATAGAAGTTAGGGAGGTCTAGTGTCTTTGGGGATTAGGAACATTAAATAACTACTTAAAATTAGAAACACGAAATCTATATTTAAAACATCTTTTACATGACCACTACATTCCCTCGTACTTAGCATTGAATGGGATAACCTAAGGACATGCATAATAAAAGGGTAAGCTATAAAGCCCAGTATGTGAGTAAACAAGGAATAACATGAAAAATACAGCAAGTGTTAGGAAATATGCATATAAAATGAGCAAAACAGAAACATGAACATAAAGGTAAGATATAGCCTGATTATCATATCAAAGAAATGAGGCAACAACACTTAACATGATATTTGCATGAGCCACGGCTCATTGCACATGGAGAATTAATAAACCCTCATTTCACTTGAATTAAAATGAGTAAACCCTAATGGAATTTGAATTATCATTATTAACCCTAATTTAATTTAATGTATCATGATATTAATCTGTACCAAATGCATTGGAGCGCTATCTGGGTGCACCCTTCTTAAACTTTTCATTTCAGGCATAAGTGTGCCACAAAGATCATACAACATGGATTCATTAAAAATCATCACTTATTACATCATAGAAGAATTTGTAATTTTTACATGAAACTCTATTATCAATAATTAAATTTTCATAATGTTTAATTCCCATAAAAGAGATATGGGCACAGTATTCACAACACAATGACTTTGGCTTGAGAAAAATTGTGGTGCAAATTCGACATCATAATGGCATGACATAAGATTTCATAAAAATGGTTGAACAAATAGAAATGGTAGTATAAAAACATTTACATGAAATGTATAGTAAAGGGGTCATTAAGATACATGTCCCAACAAATTTAATAGAATTTATATTAATAAAAAAAATTCATGAATGTGAATGAGAAGAGAGAAATTCCTTACAAATTTTAGGCATGGTAACAGGTGTACATGGTAGGAATTAATGAGAGATAAATGGGCATCTCATCATTTGAAACACAGGGGGAGTAATATAAGGGAGGTTCAAAATCATACACTATCTTTTTTAATTGAATGTAAGAGGGTAATACAACATCAAAAACTAGGATAATAATAAGAAAGGAAGGAATTCGTTACTTGGAAGTGTGGTCCCAAAGGCTTGAGAGAGGCTTGAGAGAGTATTAATGGGATCTTGGGTCACCTTGGGAGGATTCTAGAGAGGGGATTTAAGATGTTTGACAAACTCCAAATACTTTTCATTAAGAGGATGTGGGAGACTGGGTGGGTTTATATTGGGAAAGAGAGGGAACTCTTTATTATTTCGGTTTTGGACCCAATACATTAAACTAATAAAAACCATAAATCATCCCATGGTTTTTGCCAATGGGTTTTTCTAAATGGGGAGGAAAAAAATATTTTATAAGTACATTGGATGAACATTATACAATAATAGGATTTGTTATGTGGAGGTGAGTCACACTCTTAAGGAATACATTTTAAAAAGATAAAAAATTTTATAAGTCTTGGTGTGTCCACTTATGATTTGTAAAATAAATAAAACTAAACTAAAATCACCTTATTTTAATTTTAAAACATATATTGTCCTAAAATAAATTTTATATTAATTTATTAAATCATTATTGGGTCATTATGATGTTATGAAACACATTATATATTTAAATGGAATTTAATTATTACCCAAAAAATCGACTGTCTGAGAAAATTTGGAAAAAATCACCATTGGATAATTTTGAAATCTTGATTCCAAAAATAATATTAATTTTATGTAAATAATTTTCTATATATTTGAATTTTTACTTTTAAAATAAAAACTGACATTTATCGATAATTCATGGGTTTTGACAAAAAATATATTTCATTCCTTAATAAAAATCACAATTGTATTAAAACAATTATTATGGTCTTTTATATTTAATAAAAAGTAATTTAGTAATAATATTTTATAAAAATGTTTTTCATTTCAAGAATCTGTTTATTCATCAAAATAGATTTCATAATTGAATATTAACTAAAAATAATCTTTGTGCATTACAATTTATTTTCAACGTAACAATAATAAAATGAATGTATATTATTTGTTATATACAAAAACTAATGAACATAATGATAGCGATAATGTATTCTTACATAACCCCTTCTAACACCCGCATATGACCTATGGGTAAGGTGTGTGATGGTGATAGACTCTTTGGGTGGCTCAGATAACATCGATCGGGTGGTAATCTCTATCAACTTCCACTTCTCACGTAGCTGGTTCGGTTTGAGCTTAACTTGATGAAGCTCATCTTCGGCTTGGTTAAGAGCGAATCCCAATGACAGCACCTCATTTCTTTGATCTGATAAATGGGCTTCGCAGGGGGGAAGTCTACTGGATGAGGCCATCACTTCCTTTGTCTAAGTAAATTGGATTCGTTAAATCCCTATATTTACTCTAATAATTTGATCATTATTCAACAGCTATATGATCAATGGTAACAATTCATAATGGTATTTTGAAATCTAAAAACATAAAACCAATTTAGTGTATATTTTATATTAACATTTTACATAATGTGACATTTAATTAGATCAAGATGAATTCTGATTAACAAAAGCATTGGTTATTACAACAATCATACTAATGCATCAAAATGTGAAAATATCCATGATCAATATTTCCTATACATAATCTTCTGATCATAGATAAAATAAATATAACTCACACTTCAAAATGTATACACAGTCATAATAATAATGTCGAAAAATAATATTATGTTCGTAGCTAGAAGTATCCATACTCACACATTAAAATGTGAACATATCCATTTGTAATCATGTCCATGGATAATCTTTTGATCATAGCTAGAAGAAATAATACTCATGCAAAAAAATTTAAACAAAGATATTAATAGTCATGTCCACCATTATCAATATAAGAATAAGATATATTAATATAACATTACCCAATTCATTGTAAGGTTATATAATTTTTTTCTACCCATAATGTAATAATAATTCAGTAATAAGTATTCCATAATATCATAAAACATTACATATATCATCATATAATAAGTTATCAAGAAGAAATGTGTTTTCTAAATAACTCATCATCATAATTAAAAATCATCTAAATAAGAATATATATTATATAATTGTATTATATCCCCACTAAAGACTAAGTGACATCAAATTATTTTATTATACATCAAAAAATATTTTAAAAGAACATTGGAATATTTCATGAAGAAAATAACCTTTTCATATTCAAAAAAATATTTAAAATCTCAAAATATACAAAATATTATGGAAAAATATTTATTTGAAAATACCCAAGGAAATTTATAAAGTAATATTTAAATTTTTGAGTAGTCATGACAAAGAGAAATTATATTTATGTTGTAATTGTTTAAAACAAATATTTTTTCACACCTTCGGTAAAAAGAACCTCATTCTGAAAATGAAAACAAGATTCTTTTTAGACCTTCTAATATAAATTAAAACAATAGTATAAATGATTATAAATAGTCATTAATCATTGTAAAAACATTCTAAAATTATTTAAATAACTTGGATATCTAATAGAAATACTACCAAACCAAACATTGTGATATAAGGTTATATTCTCATCAAAACTTGTTTGAACCATTTTGAGTAATAAATTGAGTAAAATGGTAAAAAAATAAACAAATTACCATAGTAGAATAAAATAAAATAGTTTTATCATATAAGTAACATATAATTTCCCTCTTAGTAAATTCATGTGGAAAAATCCTGATTAAAATGATAATGAAACATAAATCATTTACTATATTGCTAATCTCAAAGTAAGAACCTCATGAAAGAGTTAAACATTTATGAATTATTAAATGAAAATAAATTTTATAATAGGAATAAAAAAAGATATTCATGGGTAGAATGTGAACCACATAAATGAAATAAGTGGTGAATATTTCATATGTCTCAAAGAGATAAATGTGAGATACAAAAACCTTAACACGTTTATAAATTTAGAATCAAAACCTCGTGGATGGAAAAAAATTTAATTTTAACTTTATATACCATGAATTAATAAGGATACATGATATAACATGTTCATGGAATAGTACACACACCTTGTATACCTAAAAATGTTCATATCATCAAACATGTATCAATGAAACTATATTGTGATGAAAAACCCTTAACTCATGCCTCCTCTTGATTTGAACACATTAAAACCTCGTCTATACTGAATTTTTATTTATTATACAACTATTAAAAACCATATAAATATATAAATTTCTGTATAAAATTCTTTTGTAATATCAAATTATCCATTTATTAAAATTAATTCTTTAAAATTGACATTAGGGTAAAAAATGGTACATTTTCAATGCATGTTTCAATTAAACGGTTATGGTCCTTGCACATTAATCATGTTTCCACAATTTTTAATTCCTCAACCATATAATCTCAGATCTAGTGTATTATTTTAATAAATTGGATTGATTATAAGCAATCAAATCTCCAAGGGCTGATTAGTTTAGCATTTTTGAAAAATAGATTTCATACATGAACCATATATTAAAATTCAAAACATAAAATAACACATAGATAGTACCTTGTGAATTAAATTATTCTCATAAATTAAACCATCATAAAAATCCTAATACACTTATTGGAATCCAAGGAAAATAAAATAAAAGAAAGGGATGATATCAAAAACCCAGTAAGGGTAAATAATATAATAGAGGCTACTATGAGTAAATAAGCATAAACCATAAGGTAAGGTAGATAATTTAAACATAATCCACTTAATCATCATATTGATCAAAATATAGTAAGAATGAAAAATACCATATAAAATAATCACACAATATTGAAAAAAACCATGGATATTCTACTAGTCTAATACTCACGATGAATATCCAAAACTAATATTTTTGGAAAAAAAAACTCTCAAGGTATCGTTGATGCATTTTTGAGGTGATTGTGCTTGTAGAAAACATGGACCTCCATGTTGTGTTTGTTGAAAAAATATACCACAATGTTAATTTTTTTGAAAAATGATTGTTTTAATTGTGATTTGTTGAGTTCATGAAATTTTAATAACAATCTATGATTGATATAAGAAACTATACGAAGGAATGGATGATCTGAAGGTGGTACAAAATGATCATATAGAAAGTGGCACTATTATCCAGTATTTTCCAAATTTTTAGGCACATAAATTGAAAAAATAGAGAAATGTGTTTTTGGAAAATGGACTTGTGTGCCAGTTTCATGGAGTCTTGGAATCTTTTGAACCATATATTTTTCATATCATAACATCAAAATATTTAAAAGGAAATAGTGGTTCCCAAGTTATAGTTTGGGCACACAAGGTGACTAGGGTGATAGAGTCTTATGTGGCTGGCCTACACGCTAGGAGGAAACTGGCGTGTGGTGCTCAGGGTGCCCAAAATGCCTATAAATAGTGGGATACCCCTCCTCATTTGAAACAAATCTCAACACATGGAGATAATTCAATCTCCAGTTATGCAAGTAGGTTTGGTTGCACAAGTGGTTGTTTGGGCGAATAAGTATAAAGATATTTAGAATTTGTGTGCCATTTGATAATATCGTGCCAATATTGGTTTGGGCATAAAATTTTGGGAGTCAGTCACGTTTTTTGTTGAAGAAGGGACTGTCACAAATTTTTTTTGGTGAAACTTGCATGGTAGGCTTGGAGAAGCATGCCAAATATTCTAGGGTTTCACAAATGATGAATGATTTCCCAGTACACCTGTGGTAAAGGTTTATTAATTGGTGAATTAATGTGGAACTTCAATAAAGCATCTACATACATAAAAATATGCATTCATTTGTGATAATGAAGGGACCTAAATGTATTTAAACAGATACTGGAACATCTGAAGAAGCAGTGAGCACACTTTAGTTGAGAGAGTAGTGAGCATTCAAACTATGATAGGTTGTAAACTAGGAGGGATAGTGTGTAACATCCCAAGTAAGTAATTAATAATAGATATTTTTATCTATGTCTAATAATGAATTAGATAGTATTTTAAAGGATTAAAATGAGAATAAATCCAATCTTAAGCATGGAATACACTAATATTTTTAAAAGATTATTTTACTCCCTTTTGATGGAAATCCATTTTTAAATCAATATTTTGACAATATTATAAGTTCTATTTGTCAAAATAAACTTATTATTTATTATTGGGACATTGAAATTTACATTGGATAATTTTTTGGTATTTTTCTGACAATGTTCATTTTTTAATGAAAAGTGAAAAATACTGCATTTTACATCAAAACTGCTTTTTCATATAATTTAATTATATGGTTATATTATCTTTTAATTGGTTTTAAAGTTAAATTAGAATATATTTTTACAACTTAATCCAATAATGGTCATTCGAATTAATTTCACTTTGAAATTGGACTTAAACTAGTTTGAATATTTTGACACTTATTGTTTCATAAAAACACGCTATTTGCTCTGACTGTGGGAATTAATTATTAAATTAATTAATGTATCATATATATTTTTCATTTTTTAAAATAGAGATCATTTTTTAATTTGGAATATCAAATATAGCTTAGGTTGATGTTTTGGTATTTTTTTGAAAAACTTCAATTTTTGATGATTAGTGAAACCACTAAGTGGTACTTAAAAAATTGATTTTTTAATAAAACTTTACCACTTCCGTGTTTTTAATTTCAAAAATATGACATACATGGTTTTCATTTAGAAGTAAAATGTGGTTCAATGGGATTAAAATAATTTTTTGGTGAATAGTAACTTTTAAGTTTTTGATCACGTTTAGAGGTAATTAGTGTAATTTAAGGTAAGAGTAATGTTTTAATAAAATTAAATGACCTAGAAACATGTCCTACCCTTATTGGATGTGTCATGGCCGGAAAAGACAACCCATGGGTCGAGTTTTAGGACCCCATGGAGCAACTTCAGTAAGATAAAGACATTAATGCCTTTTATTTAATGTCAAAGTAAAAATTGACACAAACATGAGTTGTTTTACTAATACAATTTTTAAATGAGGTTATACAAGTTAGATATTTGACTATAAATAGTAAATGGAATGATAATGAGATTTTCTACATCATATTAATTTTTTTTATAATTTTTAGTATTTAAATATGCTAAAATTTTTATGACAGCATGATGATGCAGTGATTACCACATTATTTAACGATTTAAATAAAATGAAAATCTAATGTAAAATAAAAGACCTACACTTCTCAAAAACCTATTGGATGGGTTGATTTCGAACCCGTATCACCTTATACTAGAAATTTATAATTGTGGGACCTTTTTTATGTGAAACTAATTTTATAATAATGTATCCTTTTGTAACTATCCAAGAGTGCACCTCCTCTCCTCTTATAAAAGTCCCCCACCTCTACCTCTTTACCCACACCTCTCAAGCCTTTGGCTCGGCCAACCCCTACTCATTTTGTCTCCCCACATCCCTTTATTACTCCCTGAAGCCTCACTTTGGGCAGATATCTTCCCAATGAATCCTTTGAGATCAAATCAAAAAGAGTTGTCTGATTTAAAGAAAGTGTCTTCTCTTGTGTTCTTATGTTTTATTTTGCTTCTCCAACCCCCTAAACTCTTTTTATTCATTTATTTTGTATCAAATAAAGTATATTCAATATAATATTATGTTTTTATAATAATAATTAGAGCTACACTTACACAAACGTATATATAATGGTTAAGGAACATACAGTTTTTGTGGACGGCGAATTTCTGTCTCACGAAATGATGATTGTTCAATATTCTTCTAACACCTTTAAAGGTGGCCATTAAGATGTCACTATATTTATATATGATTCCTAATATGTTTAAGTTTTCTTTAAGATTCTGGATTTTTCATTTATGGCATACCTTTTTGGCTTCCATTACGGGTATACGCGATATCATCATTTTAGGAAGTGCGGACTACCGCCCCCTCAAAGTAGCATTCATGCGTACGTACGGCTTACCGTCTCCATGAATGGTGCATTTCATTTCTTACCAACAAACATTATGTAATATTATAAATTCATGTATATACTAGATATTTATGATATATATGATATCTAAATCATGAGTATAACTCTGGATATAATGGATACATGAACAACTTGTAATTATAAAGAGTTTATTTTTGACTCAAGTACCAATGATCATTAAAACGACTATTATTAACATAAATAATTACACAGTGTTCATGACATGGAAATAAGTGATATAAATGGAATAATGAACTTTAAAAAGGTTCTTAAACAAGTATAAATTAACTCAAGTTTATTATTCAGGAGATTAAATAACGATCGAGTCATGTCGGACCCGAGGTAAGGGAACTTCTTAACCCAATTTCCATTCTTTGGGTTAATCTCCTACATTCAAATTATGTCAGGATATTATTATTTCCTATCATGTATTTGTAATTTCATTATGTGTACTTCTAGTGAATACACATAATAGATCTATTTTATATAAAAAAATGATCTTTGTATGGGACTTTGTCTCAATCTCCTTTCATTGAGGCATATTTTGTTTTATACACAACCTTCTTTTATACAGTATATAAACCCCTTTGAATTTTACGTTTATCAAAAAGGAATATTTTTATATGCATCATTTTACTAAAAAAATAGGGAATATTTTTTTCATACGTATGTGGCGACAACGACTTCTCCGCCGCCGTGACCATTATTTGAGTTTTGGCTTCCTCTACAAGCCATACCTTCTTTTTTTAAAGAAAAATAAATACCATGTTTTACTTTTCTTTTATTTTGGTATTGAAAATGGATTTCATAATGTTTTTATATCAATTTTTTGTATTGATATCTTGTGATTGAAAAGTGGAAATTTTATGTTTCCTTTATGCATGTTTTATGTGATATGATTATGTTATGGTTCATGTGCATTACTATGAAGATGGTTGGTTCCGTGATAATCTAAGGTAATGTGAACCCAATATAGATCTCCAATGGATTGGGTAACACGAAGGAGTTAAACGTTATGGTTTCTCCAAAGAGATTTAGGGAATATACTATGATGGTTATTCCAAATATAACCAAGAGGGTTACTCCCTACGTAAGAATGTTATGAATGCCTCAAGTTACCTTTAGGTCTTATGATTTCTATGATTTATTCATGATTTGATGAGTGTGTTAAAGTGATTATGTTTTATGAGTAGAGTATGATTTCATTGATTCTTATGTATACATGTACTCATGTTTCCTTTCCATATTTTTATATCCCTTACTGAGCTTTTTATGCTCATCATAAGTTTTTTAAATGTTTTCATGGGTCAAGGGAAGGGTACATGATATGATTATAGTGTCAAGGAAGTGTTAAGAAAGAATCCATGTTTTATTTTAAATTTGTTTCCATTGATGGGAAAAATGAATACTATCTTTTATGTAACCACATTGTTTAAATGTGGAATGTAATGCAAGTTTTATGTTCTAATTCTCTAAAACTCTAAACCTGAAAAGATCCTCATGGTGTATTCTTGTAATAACTCAAGATTAAGTAAGGTTTAAGGCTGGGGAGTTATGGATGGTATCAGAGGTTAGTTTAGATTACTTTAGGAGTTAGATTTCTATTAAATGAATATCTGAAAATATTTTTTATGGTCAAATTTAATTGGTATTGAATTTAGAGATTTCCATGTTGCTTCGCTATAGATTTTTCAGTGTTATGAATGGGTTTTCATAGAGTAAACAGAGAAGATTTTTGGGAAGGCATACCGAGGGAAATGACCTTCCAAATCAGCATACCGAGTTGGTCAGAATCCGAATTGAACAGTTTGTTGCAGTGATGGCTCAGTTGACTCAGGTGAAAAATGTTGGTTGTATTCATTGATGATATTTTGGTGTTTTCTAAAAGTAATGAGGAGCATGAAATACATTTAAGGGTTATTTTGAAAACCATAAAAGAAAAGAAATTGTATGGGAAATTCCGAAAGTGTGAGTTTTGGTTGCAACAAATTTCTTTCCTTGGTCAAATTGTTCGTAAATATGGGATAACTGTTGATCCTGTAAAAACTTAAGCTGTTGAACAATGGAAAATACCAATAAATGTAACTGAGATTCGTAGTTTCCTTGGTTTGGCAGGCGATTACCGAAGGTTTGTTGGAAATTTTTCATGGTTATCTAGTCAAATGACTAAGCTAACTCGGAAGGGTGTTAAGTTTATGTGGACTAAAGAATGTGATGATTATTTTCAGGAATTGAAAAGAAGATTGGTGAATGATCTAGTTTTGGCACTACTTTCCACGAATGGTGAGTTTGTTATCTACAATGATGCTTCATTGAAAGGACTTGGTTGCGTCCTAATGCAGAATGTTCAGGTAATTGCATATGCTTCACGGCAGTTGATAACTCATGAGGTAAATTACCCTACACATGATTTGGAATTAGCTGCTGTTGTTTTCGCTTTAAAAATTTGGAGGCATCATTTGTATGGAGTAAAGTGTGAAATATATACCGATCACAAAAGTCTAAAGTATATATTCAATAAGAAATAATTGAACATTAGACAGTGGAGATGGCTAGAATTAATCAAGGATTACGATTGTACAATTCATTACCATCCAGGAAAAACAAATAAAGTGGATAATGTTTTGAGTCGAAAAAGTAATGCTTCATTAACAATTTTGTGTTTGGAACATGATCATTTGGTTAAGGATTTTATGAACATTGGAATATAAATTTTTGGTGCAGGATGTTCTTCTGTTTTGTTTCAGGTATCATTGAAATCTTCTCTATCAGACGGAATCAAGCAAGCAGAGAAGCAAGACAGTTTGTTGCAGAAAAAGGTAGAGCTGGTTCAGAAGGGTCAATTGCCTGAATTCAACATTGATAATGATTGTGTTTTGAGATTTGGGACGAGATTATGTGTGCCTTATGATTCACAGTTGAAGAGAGAGTTGTTATGTAAGCTCATAGTTCTCTGTTTCAGTTCATCCTGACAGTACTAAGATGTACAGAGATCTGCGGGAGTATTACCGGTGGGATGGAATGAAAAGGGATATTGCTGATTTTACTGTGAAGTGTTTGACTTGTCAATAGGTTAATGCAGAGCGGAAGTTACCGAATGAGATGCTTCATCCTTTACCAGTGCCAGAGTGGAAATGAGAAAATATATCCATGGACTTTGTTGTGGGATTTCCGAAGACACCTCGAGGTAATAATGCAATCTGGGTTATTGTTGATCGCTTGACTAAATCTACTCATTTCCTTGCTATACGAGATACTTTTTCCCTAGATACACTTTACAGTTTGTATCTTAAAGAGATAGTCAGGTTACATGGATTTCCTCTCTCTATTGTATCTGACTGTGATCCCAGGTTCACTTCTAACTTTTGGAAAGTCCTTTAGAAGTCGTTGGGTACTGAATTAAATTTTAGTAGAACTTTTCATCCTCAATCAGATGGGAAGTCAAAATGAACAATTCAGACTTTGGAGGATATACTACGTGCTTGTTTGATGGATTATCAGGGAAGTTGGGACCAACATATTTCTTTGGTTGGGTTTTCTTATAATAATATTTTTCATTCCAGTCTACAGATGGCACCATTTGAAGTGTTATATGGGAAGCGGTGTTGAACTCCAGCATTCTGGGATGAAGTGGGTGAAAAGAAGCAAATGGGACCAGAATTGGTAGAAGTGTTGGCAGAAAAAGTTCAGCTGATACAGAAACACATGAGAACAACGTAGAGTAGGCAGAAGAGTTATGCAGACAACATGAGGAAAGATATTTCTTTTGATGTAGGTGATCATGTTTTTCTAAAAGTATCACCATGGAAAAGTGTGATGCAATTTTGTAAGAAAGGGAAGCTAAGTCCACGGTTCATTGGACCATATGAAATTCTAGAGAGAGTTGGATCAGTTGAATACTGAGTGTCTTTACCTCCGAGTTTATCTCAGGTACACAATGTTTTTCATGTTTCGATGTTGAGAAAGTATATGCTAGATCCATCTCATGTTTTGAGTCCAGAGGTAGTTCAGTTGGAAGAGAATCTATCTTATCCGGAACAACCGGTTCAGATTCTTGATCATAGTGAGAAAGTGTTACGGAATAAGGTGATTCATCAGGTAAAAGTTTTGTGGAAAAACCACATGGTTGAAGAGGCAACATGGGAATCTGAAAATGCAATGAGGGATAAATACCCCCACTTATTCGATAAGTAAATAAATTGCGGGGACACAATTTTCTAAAGGGGGGAAGGATGTAACATCCCAAGTAAGTAATGAATAATAGATACATTAATCTATGTCTACTAATTAATTAGATAGTGTTTTAAAGGCATAAAATGAAAATAAATCCAATCTTAAGCAGGGAATACATTAATATTTTTAAAAGATTGTTTTACTACCTTTTGATGGAAAACCATTTTCAAATCAAACTTTTGACAATTTTATAAGCTCTATTTTTTAAAATAAACTTATTATTTATGTTTGGGACATTTAAATTTACATTGGATAAATTTTTGGTATTTTTCTGACAATGTTCATTGTTTAATGAATAGTGAAAAATACTGCATTTTACATCAAAACTGCTTTTTCATCTAATTTAATTATATGGTTAG
This sequence comes from Viscum album, assembly GCA_963277665.1. Lineage (NCBI taxonomy): Eukaryota > Viridiplantae > Streptophyta > Magnoliopsida > Santalales > Viscaceae > Viscum > Viscum album. The sequence continues at coordinate 1,172,141,828 of OY728152.1, read as the reverse complement.
ATTATCTTTTGAATTGGTTTTAAAGATCAACTAGAATATATTTTTTCCATTTAATATAATAGTGGTCATTGTAATTAATTTCCCTTTGAAATTTGACTTAAACTAGTGTCAATCTTTTGATACTTATTGTTTCATAAATACAGGCTATCTCTCTGACATCAGGAATTAATTATTAAATTAATTAATGAAACATATATGTTTTGAATTTTGTAAAATAGATATCATTTTTTAATTTGGAATATCAAATATAGCTTAGGGTGATGTTTTTGTATTTTTCTGAAAAACTTTAATTTTTTTATGAATAGTGAAACAACTAAGTGGTAATTAAAAAACTAATTTTTCGTTCAAATGAAACATTACAACTTCTGTGTTTTGAAATTAAAAAATCCAACATACATGGTTTTCATAACGAAGTAAAATGTGGTTCAATGGGATTAAAATAAATTTTTGGTGAATAGTAACTTTTAAGATTTTAATCGCGATTAGAGGTAATTAGTGTAATTTAAGGTAAGAATAATGTTTTAATAAAATGAAATGACCTAGACACATGTCCTACCCTTATTGGATGTGTCAGGGCCGACCAAGACAACCCATGGGTCTCTTTTTGGGACCCCATTGAGCCATTTGGGTAATATAAAGTCATTAATTCCTTTTATTTAATTTAAAAGTAAAAATGACACAAACATGAGTTATTTTACTTAAACAATTTTAAATGGGGTTATACAAGTCAAATTTTTGACTATAAATAGTAATTGGAAAGATAAAAATATTTCCTACATCATAGTATTTGTTTTAAAATTTTTATACATTAAACAATCTAAATTATTTATGACACCATGATGATGCAGCAATTACCACATTATTTAACGATTTAAATAAAATGAAATTATAATGTAAAATATAAGACCTACACTGATCCAAAACCTTTTTGATGGGTGTATTTCAAACCCTTATCACCTTATCCTATAAATTTATAATTTTGGGACCTTTTTGTATCTGAAAATTATTTTATAATATTGTATCCTTTTGTAACTTTCCAAGAGTGCCCCTCCTCTCCTCTTATAAAAGGCCCCCACCTCTACCTCTTTACCCACACCTATCAAGACATTGGCTCGGCCAAACCCTGATCATTGTTTCTCTCCACATCCCTATAGTACTCTTAGAAGTCTCCCTTTGGGCAGAATTCTTCCCAAGAAATCCTTTTAGCTCAAATCAAAAAGAGTAAATCCATTTAAAGGTAGTGTCTTCTCTTGTGTTCTTATGTTTTATTTTGCTTCTCCAACACCCTAAAATCTTTTTATTCATTTCTTTTGTTACAACTCCAGTATCTTTAATATACTAAGATGTTGTTATAATATTCATTGAAGCTACACATACACACACATACATCTAATTATTAATGAACATACTGTTTCTGTGGATGGCGAATTTCTGCCTCACGAAACAATGATTGTTCAATATTCTTCTAACTCATTCAATGGTGGCCATTAATATGTCACTATATTTATATATGATATATAATATGTTTATGTTTTTCTTTAAGACTCTGTATTTTTCATTTATGGAATACCTTTATGGCTTCCATTATGGGTATACGCGATATCTTCATTTTAGGAAGTGCGAACTACCGCCCCCTCAAAGTGATTCGATTCGTTAAGGCCATATGTGGGATGTATAAAGGATGTAATTAATGGTATAATATATGATATTATACTGTAATTATAATATACCTTTATATAATTATGATACCATTCCATAAAATACGAAATAGAAATGAAAGTTGTATTCATGCCTACGTACGGCTTACCGTCTACATGAACTGTGCATTTCATTTCTTACCTATAAAGTTATGTAATATTCTAAATGAATGTATATAATGGATATATATGATATATATGATATCTAAATCATTATTATAACTCTGTATATAATGGATACATGAACAACTTGTAATTATACAGAGTTTATTTTTGACTCAAGTACCGTTGATCGTTAAAACGACCATTATTAACTTAAATAATTACATAGTGTTCATGACATGGAAATAACTGATATAAAAGGAATAATGAACTTGAAAAAGGTTCTTAAACAACTAGAAATTAATGCAAGTTTATTATTCAGGAGATTAAAGAACGATCGAGTCAATTCAGACCCGAGGTAAGGGAACTTCTTATCCAAATTTCCATTTTTTGTGTTAATCTCCTACATTCAAATTATGTCATGATATTATTGTGTCCTATCTTGTATTTGTACTTTATTTATGTGTACTTATAGAGAATACACATAATAGATCTAATTCATTTAAAAAAATGATCATTGAATGGGACTTCAACTCATTCTCCTTTCATTGAGGCATATTTTGTTTTATACACAACCTTCTTTTATACGGTGTATAAAACCCTTTGACATTTATGTTTATCCAAAATGAACCTTTTTATATGAATATTTTTACTAAATGACAAAAGGGAATGTTTTTTTCGTACATATGCGGCGACAACGAATTCTCTGCCGCCGCGACCATTATTTGAGTTTCGGCGTCCTTTTCAAGACATAGCTTCTTTTTTTAAAGAAAAATAAATACCATGTTTTACTTTTCTCTTATTTTGGTATTGAAAATGGTTTTCATAATTTTTTTATATCAGTGTGTTGTATTGATATCTTGTGATTGAAAAGTGGAAATTTTATGTTTCCTTTATGCATGTTTTATGTGATACGATTATTTTATGGTTCTTGGGCATTATTATGAAGACGGGTTGTTCCGTGATAAACTAAGGGCGGGTGAGCCCGATATAGCTCTCCAATGCATTGGGTAACACGAAGGAGTTAAACATTAAGGTTTATCCGAAGAGATTTAGGGAATATACTATGATGGGTATTCCAAACGTAACCAAGAGGGTTACTCCCTACGTAAGAATGTTATGAATGCCTCATGTTACCTTTATGTCTTGTGATTTCTATGATTTATTCATGATTTGATGAGGTATGTTAAAGTTCGTATGTTGTATGAGTAGATTATGATTTCATTGATTCTTATGTATACACGTATTCATGTTTCCTTTCCATATTTTTATATCCCTTTCTTAGCTTTTTATGCTCATCCCACGTTTTTGAAATGTTTTCACAGGTCAAGGGAAGGGTACCTGATATGATGATAGTGTCAAGGAAGTGTTAGGAAAGAATCCATGTTTTAAATTAAATATGTTTCCATTGATGGGAAAAATGAATACTATATTTTATGTAACCACTTTGTTTAAATGTGGAATGTAATGCAATTTTTATGATCTAATTCTCTAAAACTCTAAACCTAAAAATATCCTCAAGGTGTATTCTTGTAATAACTCATGATTAAGTAAGGTCTAAGGCTAGGGCCTTATATAGTGAGTCTACTCCAAACTTTGTAAAAGCAGTGTGCTTTAATTTGATTTGCTACATCATCAGATCGTTGGTGTATGCTCCAAGGATGTAACCCAAGGAGGGTGAACCAAGTAAAAAATTTGGTGTCATGTGCAAGATTTAATTTCTATTTATATTTTTCTATAGGAAATAGAGAGAGGAGATATTTTCTTAATATCTAAATAAGATCAATAGGGGTAGCTGTTTTAATCAATCATACTCTGATTCCCCCCCACTCTCTGGGTATCTAACCTAGTGTACCTAAAAAATATCATTATGAGGTAATACATAATTATGGAAATCTGAATCTTACCTTCATTTCTTCATACCATTAATCGAATAATTTTAAAGAATAATTCTATGAATCTAGTACTTTTAAGACTCTATGATATGAATCAAAAAAATGGATAAGGCCCTGGGAAAAACCATATATATTTTGTTTAATGAAACCTACCAACGCATCAAGGGGATATAGAAGGCTGCACCCATGACTTACTATATCCATTTCATTCCTTATATGAAAAGGGTGAAACATAACCATCATAATCATTTGCATTAAAACTAGCATACAAAATGTTAATACATTATCAATAAATGATGAATGGTGTCAAAATAGCACATCCATAGTCAAACATATCATAATTTCTTCAATAAAATATTGTTGATTTTCTCATAAGAATTCAAACTTAATTAAACTTAAAATCCAATAAAGGATGTTGACAGAGACAAAAATAATCTTATAAAATCATTAAAAATCACTGAGAGAAATATCTTTTTTTATTTTAAAATCATTTAAAAGTCGTGAAATTATAAAATACAACATTTATTTTGAAAATAACCTTGTAATATTGAAGGGGGGAATCAAATTTTTATGATTCATGATGGCATAAAAATCTTCTCAAATCGTAGAAGTAAAAAAAATATTCCTTCCATAGAACAAGTCATAAAGTACCTCATTTTGAAAATGATAAAATATTCCTTTCAAAAAATTTATAAAAATTAAATCATGGATAAAAATTAATTTAAAAAATTGACAAGGAATTATAATAATAGTTTGGTAATCTTTTAAATGAAACATGGTCATGGATGATAAATATTCCTTAATATATACTTATATATAAACAATCCTTGAGAAAATGAGATTTTGAAATTATCCATTAAATTATACTTTACTTTATAAGAGGGTGTTTTAACCTCATTTATAATGGTTAATCCATTTTGTTAAATTATACAAGGACCGTATCTATAATTATGATGTAATATATCATCTTATTATATTTTTTTGTTAACAATATATTAGCATTACCATTATTTTTGGTGTTGCTTCATTTTCCAAAGCATGTTTGGTCATGTAAGTCATGTTTCTTATATATAGGATATATTTTATACATATACAGAATGATATTATGTTCTTAAATGTTATATTTACTCACCATATTAATTTTATAATTTTTTGAATAGTTAACGTGGAAAATGGATCTTATCACGTCGTGCATACGGTAGGTCATACGTACGTACAAGTAACTATATTATTCCATTAAGGGTTAAACGGTATGTAATTTGATGGTATATTAATTATAAAAAATATTTATCATGTATTTTTTTTATATCCATTATACTATTAATTATACCCTTACAAATAAATTAGTGATAAAAAACAAATTACACCACAGTGTGGAGACGGTAAGTCGTACACACCCATGCTTGGTGATATTGTTTTTCATAGGAGGAGTAAAATGAGTAATATGCATGTCCATTAATAATAAAAATCTGAAAATATATTAGAGTTTTCAGTTATTACATTTGTATGTAAATAACATAGGAAAATAAGTATAAAAATAAAATAAATTTGAAATACTTGATAAAACAATTACCTCTTCCTCGGGTATCTCCTTTTGATTTGAAACAAATGACTCCTTAGGTTGGATTTATGTCCCAGTTATTGAATATAGGATAAATTTAGTAAATATGTGAGGGTAAATGGGTAGGATTTTTCCAATACAAATGACATTAGAGGTGTTAATAAAAGAGGAGGGGTTCCCTTTAATAAGAGCGGGGATGGGCACTTTAGGAAACTTCAAAACAATTAATTTATTATAAATTTATTTTTGATTCCAAATAGATAAAAAGATATATTATATATGAAAATATGATGATGGTTATAAATAATTTAATCCAATAAAATTTATACATGTATTAATTTTATTTTAAACCTTTTCATTTTTATTTACATTTATTAATCTGTTTAATTTTAATTATGGTAATAATATTATAAATATTAAAAGGTTATAAATATTTACATATATAGTTTAAAATATCCGTAAATGGAAAATGTATGAAATTTTAGGCATTTTAATTATCACTTTTTAGTTTTTAATAATTTTTATGATTTTTAAATAATTTAATAAAATTTTGATTTTATAGATTATCAACAGTATCAATTTGAACATTATTCATTTATTTGAATTTTAATCAAATCCCATAATTATGATAAATAAGAAAAAACTATTTAATATACTCATAACATGTCATATTCACCAGTAAAATTTGTGGATAACCTTAATTAATTCAAATTATGTTTATTTTAATATTTTTAGTATCATTTATTTGATATTTCTTTTAATAAAATACTATCTTCTTCACTAATAAGTCATTAATAAGTGTAATTATTTAATCTATAAAAATTATAAATAGATTAGTAATACTTATATAATTATTTTATATTTCCATATAGTATTTATTATCGAAGTAATCTCTTAGTGATTTGTATATTAAAATTTTTATACTTATAAGAAATGAGAGTGTGAATTTTTGTCACATTCATTGATTTTAATAATATCCTTTACATAATCAGGGAAACAATTCGATTAAATCATTCAATTTTAAAAATTATATGATAAGGGTCTAATTTAGTTATCTAATAGAATTTTTATTGGTCCTATGGCACTTTAATAATATTATTTTTTCCTTTAATTACCTAATTTACCCTTAACCACGTTAATAAGAAATAACTAAAGTCATTATTAATAATTTCAAAAAATCAAAAGGATGCTATTTAAATAATTTTGACTCATAGATTACAAAATATTGAATCAATTTTTAAAAATTCAAATCATGAAAATTTTAGTAATTAATTTAAAATTTATCTCAATATTCGAATGAGATAATGGGTTTTAAAAATTAAAACATTAAAAAGATTTATATGTTTTCACATTTAATTTCAATGTAAAATTAATTCAAATGACCAAAATTATATTAACTGATAAAAATAAAAATTAATTTTAAAAAACATTAAAGTATATAATTTAACATTATAAATAAATTTTATGAAAATTTAGTTTTCAATTAAAATTCATTATTCTTTATTATTCATCAAAACGTGAAATTTATCATAAGATTATTAGAAATTCAACAAAAGTAAATTTTAATACTCCTTAAAATAAGAATTTTATTTTTTCAAATACCATATAATTTTTTTTAAAAAAAAATATGTTTAAAATGGGTGCACCATCGAAAGGTGTCAAGACTATATTTTTTTAGAAATACTTATTTTATTTTAAAGAACTTAATTTATTCCTATATAGTATCTAGAAAACCCATAATTTGAATGTAAAAATTATACAGAATATATAAAATTCAAAATTTGATTAATACTATTCATAACCAATATTTTACTGGCTAGGTTATGTATTATTTTAAAAAATAATATATTATTAATATATTTATGTTCGGTAAAACTGGGTCTTACGTGTAATGCAGGACAACTCACTGATGTGTGTATCATCAGATTAACAGGGTTTTGCGTAAAAATCAATCAAGCAAAAAAATTAAATTTATTCTGAAAAAAAAATTGTAATGTCTTGGGGATCATCTATATAAGGTTAATATCATCATAAGTATCATATATAATAATTATATAAACTTTAATAACTACTCATTTAAATATCTAAGGGAAAATAAATCACATCACTTCCTTGAGACAGTAGTTTTTACGTACGTGCGACTATTTTATCCATTTTTCTATGGATGGAATGAAAAAAGGTAAATTATAATTCAAAATTAAAAAATAATTATTTTATCATTAAAATAATATATATCCATTAGATATATCCTTATTATCATCCATATTTAGTGTAAATGAAAAACTAATCACATCCCTTCGTAGAGGTGGTAGTCCATAGGTACGCACGAGCACCATTATCATTATCTAATGGATGGGATGGTAAAAATGTGGAAAAGATATTATAATTCTAGAAGCATTATTATTTCATAAATAATATATATATATATATATAAATTTTAAATATAACCTCATAACAAATCATAAAATATGGTGATGGAAAATGAATCACATTTCTACTGGAGACAGTAGTCCACACGTACGCACAAGGGATACCTTCATTTTCCATTTGGTGGAATGGATATGGAACATCATTATTACATAATCGTAATAATATCCTAGTACATGGGAGATACTACTTTTAATATATTAAAATGGTTATTATAGATATTTATGGGGTAAAAGAATAAGTAAAACAAAAAATATTGGTTAAGATAATTACCCCATCTTTGAGAAGCCTACATTAGATCTCTTCTCAAGGATCATAGCGATGGTAATTTTAAGAGATAGGGAACTATAGAACATGGATAAATATGTTGAGAATATGTTTTATTAGTTTTTGTTCTATCTAAATAGATCAAGGTAGTGTGAGGATGAGAGTATGGATAATGTCATTTTATTGTGAAGGAAAGGAAGGATATGAAATTTCATAAAAGATAAAAATATAATAAAACATTATCTTGTTCATGTTGAATAAAGTGGAAAACAAATTGAATATAAGACATGATAAGGTTTATTTCCACTCATTAGATAAAATTTTAATATGTTTATTTATCGTTTTAAACATTATCTTTTGGTTTATCCTCTTCATTAACCAATTATAATAATAATTGTAGTAACAACATTTTCTATACTAAAGGGTTATAAAATTACTAATAAGATTATAGTTAGACGATAAATTTTCAAGGTATTACATTTTAGACCATATCATATCTCATTTATTCACTTTCAATATTTTTTATTTTTAAATCATTTAATAATATATTATTTAACAAAAAATACACTTAAAGACTATTTTGTTGTTTTTATATTTTCATTAATTTTAAAATAACATTACAGCCAATAATTTCAAGAATAATCACATATACTATTACATATACTTCATAAATATCTATAAAAATCATGTAAAATCTAAAACCATCTAAATTATGAAATTTTGAATATTTTTAAAATAATTAAATTACTTTATTCTTTTATATTCCTAAACATTATGTCATTGCAGTGTAAATGTTTTCAAATAATTAGAATATTTTCAAAAATAAGAAAATAATAAATATAATAATAATTTATTTTATTTCATAATTAATATTTATTTTATTTAAATATGTAAATTTTCTCACATCTATGTCATGAAAACATATTTAATATGTTATTTTGACTTTTCTAGCCATACCCAAGCATTCCACAAGAATTTGGATAAGTTTATTGTAATATAACTCCGAAAATCATAACTATTGGTCCACTTCTTCAATTAAAAATCATTTCAATTAATAAATATAATAAAATAATTTTTTCTTCTCAAATATTATCTTTTGTATTCGAAATTTTACTTTTCAAGTGTTGTGTAAGGACTACGTCATCACTTAAAATGATTTACATATTTATCAGGAAATAATTATAATTTATATGTTTTTAATTATTTATTCATTATATTTGTAATATGTTATCATAAATGATTCATTAAATATCTCTAATTAATTCTTATATTGTTTTTATTTCTTTGAGATATAATAAAAGATAATGTATTTTATAAAAATTGTATTTTTATACTATTCATCAAAAAACAGTCTTCCAAAAAATATAAAAAAACCATCCAAGGATAATTTTAAATTTATGAATAAAAAATTAATTTCATTTCCAAAAAATTATTTACATTAAATTTCTAATATTACTTCTTATATAAATCTGTAAAACACAACAAAAAATACTTTTTAGAAAATACATTTTTACCCCAAAAATGAACTAATAGATAAATCAGGTAAAAATATGATTACTATAAAATTAATTTTATTATTTATAAATAAAGGATAATTATGTTAATTTAACATTAAATTAAAATCATAAAGTTAATTTTTAGTTAAATTAATTGGATTTTTTTTAAATCGGATTTTCACTATTCATTAAAAATTAAATATTTTATGAAAAATACAAAAATTTAAACCTTAGATAATTTTTATATGATTATTTCAAAAATTATATCATTTTTATAAAATACAATTTCTAAAAATGGTATAAAGTAATTATAATGTCAATAAAAAATGTTGTAAAAACCATTTTTCCACAAAAACATATTTTTGATGCGTAAAATCACTTTATAGAAATTGAGTACTTATTTATTAAGAATCAATAGATAAATTTTAATAATGTAAAACATAAAGATATATATTTCATAATGTGGTCAATTCTATTCATACTTGTCAATTTAACAACTAGTTTATAATATGTTGTAGTTCGTTTTTAGCATGGGGTTTTGTGTCAAACTAGTTATCAAACACTTATAATTTATTTAAATATAATTATATTCTAAAATACCTAAGCGTTAAAGAATTTCACTTACTTTTTTATACATGATCTTTGGCATTGGGATACTGATCCGTAGTGATATATGGTGAGTTCCCCTCTTTTCCATTCCTCTTTTCCTTCTTAATCGTTATCCATAGAGGGTTGTGGATATGGGAATGGTTTGCTTGGGTGATGTTGTGTAAACTATTAATGAGGAAAATTGTTTAATAGGTTTTGGATACATTATTGGTATTCCCTTGATTGATATCATCTGATTAATCATCTTCCTCTTTATTCGGTCTTTTGTAGTGAGTCAAAAGGCCTTGTTTAAGGTATGAGTCCATGTTCTCTCCATATTACGGTGTATTAGTGAGTTTAAAATTATTGTTTTCTACTTTGGGTTGATAGAATGGATTTAAATAATAATATAATGAATTGGATGAATTTAAATTGAATGGGAAGGGTGTACTTTAACACTTTTACTTGTGTTTGTGATTATTCTTATGAAATTATGCACACTATTTTTAATGTTGAAATTTTTTATAATTATTGATCTCAATGTGTGATGTAGTTGTTTTACATTATAAACCCTATCTATTTTTGTTTTATTAAAATCATAATTAATAAAAGGTAATAAATTATATAGATATAATTAATGAGTTTTTTTAAAATCTAATAATTTGTGAAATAACCCATATAAGTGATGATGCGATGTTATAAAATCTTTATTTAAACAAAATTAAAATCTAATATTTGTTGTTATGTGTGTTAGAGTAATTTATTCATTTCTATTCTAGTTTTGTGAAACATGTGGGGATTTTACGGTGATGGTAGTAAATAGATCTAGAGTGTGATATATTAAATCAATGAGGTTGTAGTTGTTTGGAATGGGATATGTTTTGGGACAATTTATGGTGGTTGGTTGATGGTTTTTAGTGCACAATGATTGTTATGTTGTAGTGGTTCATGCTTGAGATGTGGATTTTTTGTTTAAGAATTGATGTGTTTTTTGTAGTGAAATGTATTATAGTTTCCATGTAATTATGTTATGTGGTTTGTAATGGTGAAATTTTAATGACATGTGTTGGGAATTGAATAGGCGTGGGATGAAATTAAGTTTAGTAAGGAATTGAATGATAATAAATTGGTTTGAATGGAATTGGAAATTTATTAATTAAACAAGGTCTGTACTTTTGTGTGGGTTTTCATTAAATACGGTATTGAATAGTTAAATTAGTGTAAATTGATTGAAATATTAAATGAAAGAGGAATTATGGGATGTGTTGTGGTTTTCATTCATGGTTTATTTCATTTAGTGGTGGCAGTAGTTGGTGGTGATTGTTGTTAGGTTATTTTATGGTGTTGTGGGCTATGTTATGTTTTTGAGTGTGAAACTTTTTATGGGTATTATGTGTTATCTAAAATTCTTTTATTTTCATGTTACTTCTATAGGCATCCAACAAGTGTCAATTACTTTATAAAATACCCAATATTTTTAGGGTGTTTTTTCCCCAACATCCAATATGGTGAGGGAATATGTAGATGATTTCACTCACTTACCGAATATTCCATTAGTTTTATTACATGTAGATGGTAACTAGTTGGTTTTGAGAACTGAAAAAAGACAAAAAAATGTTATTGGTGATTCTTGGTGATTAGAAGATTTGAGATGTAGTGGGGACATTCTTAATAGGAGGAGGGAAAGTTATTGATGCCCTTCACATTCACGGTACCCTATTACCCTAGTTATGATGAATGTGTTTTGGATATGATATGGGACGGATGATTATAATATTTTGATCTGATATATGTGTATATTGATTGATTTCATTAAATAATCATGGGATCTATGTGAGGCTGGGATAGGCAGGGTTGTGACCTAGTCCACATTAGGCTTGGATTGATACATTATGACATGTAAAAATGGATGTTATGAGAGCACATGACATTTGATGTTAGGGATTAAGAGAAATATCATAGTGGGGAAGTGGATGTGGTGTTCCTTTAATTATGTTCTATTGATATTATCTTTCTAATTAATTATGTTACTTTATGAGTGATCCTTTTGGGGAGTGGGATGGCTAATTTACCATTTTATGTTCCTATTAGTTATGTAGTTTACTTATTTGTTCATTTTTATTCTCTTCTAAGATTTCTATGAAAGACCATGGGTATGATCCTACTAATTATACATGTAATTCTCACCCTACGTATATAAACTATTTTTTAGGATTCCTATAGTGTTTTTGAGATCATGTTGGACATTACTAGTTAGTAGGACAGTGTTATTTTGAAGTTACTTCTTTAGCATTTCCCATAGTTCCATTAGATTTCAGTGTTTTATTTTTATTTGATTCAATGAATTTTGAGATGTTAGTTATTCGATATATATGTTGTGGTGTTTTTTTGGGGTTCAATGTATTATCTCTTGATCCTTTTCATATATATGTGTGTAATTCCTATGATTTGATTAACGTATACCCTATGTGATGGCCTCCTACCTATAGCCTAATGGAGACCAGATTTTGGGTTCAATCATTCACTTCATTGTAGGTATAGTTTGTGTGCTAGTATGGGGTTGGTGGCTATGACCTGAATAATTTTTCTTATACAATAATTGATATAGTTTTGCTCTATTTGAATAACTCAGAAATCCAAATTTAAATGATCACATGAATTTTTTTTTGAGAGATCAAAATAGAAAAAAATACCTTATTATTACATAACATTAATATATAAACATGGGATTGAATAAATTTATAATTAAAAAATTAATAAAATTGTACCAAAACTAGTACCAATGACACTTTAAATTACAGAATAATGAGAACTGATATATCTTTTTTAGGAAATAATTCAAAATTTCATTTCCACTACAATGTCCTATTTATGTAGAATTATTTCTATTAATGAGTTAATGTATCTCAATCTAAAAGTAAATAAATTTAATTTTTTAATATATATTCATGTATATGGTGTATTATTTCTCAACTATTTATTATGTAATTTGCTTCACTACAAAATAATATAGAGAAAATCCCTTAATATGTGGAAAATCAAACCGCACTATAATGAATATTTCAACGATAATAATCTATTGAAGTAAAAAAATTGTAATAAATGAATTTTATTTGGATGATATTGAAGATAAAATAGATAAAAATACAAAAATTCCTTTTTTATTAAAAAAAGTATTAGGGGATGTTTAAAAGGAAATTCAAATATTATGTGATCAACCATTTCCATTTCCGTATCGAATGATGTTAGTTATAAAAACTGATTCATTTAAAATGTTCCAAAATGTTTTTTAAAAATACCATATAAAAATAAAATTTAAGGATAAAATTTATTCAATTCAAAAATCCTAAAATTATTAAAGGAATTGTTGTTTAATAAAATGGAATTAAGACACTTTGGGATGATTTCTATAAATGAATAATACTCCGTAGTTTTTTAAAATATTTTTTTTCTAACGATTTGGAATAAAAGTTGCTTTAGAATTACCATTGGATCATGAAATTTTTTTAAAAGGTATATGAAATTTTTAGGTTCATGTTAATTATATTTAGTGTTATATAAAAAATCGTAATGATCCAAAAAATAAATGTAATTATCTATAACCTGAAAAATAATTGCTAAATTATCTATTTAGAAGTATTTAAAATTTTATTCTTAAGTATAATTTTTTATATTTCCTATAGACTAACATGTTATAAAAAATATATGATTCATTCAAAATTTCAAAAATATTTTTATGAACATTGATTATTATGATGAAATCTTTGATGAAAATCCATTTGGGTTGGTATTTTTTTAGTGGGTGGTGAATATGTTGTTCCTAATAAAATAATATTCATTGGGATATATTCTATTATAGATTATTGTTTATTCATTTTTAATATAAATTGATATGATAATGGTACATACGAATATTATTTTCATGATGATTCATAAAAATATTTCATTACAGATGTTTTTACTTTGTAATATTTTTTTTTCATTTTTTTGTTTTATGTATTTAGGAATAACGAAGAGGGTATAAATATAAATTTTGTAATGATTTATTATCTATTTATATGAAATTAATTTTTAAATATTCTTATAATGTAACAGTTGTGAAGAAGTATATTATATTTTAGAAGGAGATGAATCCACAGATTTTTTGAAAATTCATCCAAAAATAAAAGATAGACATGAATCATCTTCCATCTATAATAAGAAATATATTCTTTAGAAAATATTTTCCATGAATACTAATTTATAAATTTTATTTATACATGAATTAATAATATATTTATCTATATACGATTGAAAATAATATGAAGTAAAATAAATATAATATTGATAATATAACATACATATGTCCCAATAATTTAACTTATATTATGTTACTAAAGGTTGTTAATAAGAAAACATGAAATTTTTGAATCAATTGTGTCCTTTGATATAGTATTTGTTAAAAAAATAAGTGTTAATGTTTCTGAATAAATGTATTGGATACCTTATTAGTTACAACTGATGGTTTTTCCTATCAAAATTTTATTCTTAAATTATAACGATTTAATTTATTTTTAAAAAAATTGTAAAATTATTCCAACATGAACTATCACGCATTATAGTGTATTTATGAAACAAATAGTGTATTTATCCACCATAATTTTGTTGAAATTGTTTTATTTTGTGTATTAGTTGGTTCTTTTACACAATAAGATGGATTAACCATATATTCATGATTATGACTGACACTGATCAATTGGAAGAAGGCTAGAAAATAAAATCCATGTAAAAATATTAAATTTCTTAAAAATAATAAAAATGAAAAAAAGTATAAATACTAAGGTACCACTTATTATGGAGCCTCTATATATAGTTTATGAATCATGGTTAACTTTTAAAATAAAATTCCATAAAAAATAACCCCTTTGTGTGATATTAATTCATTTTTGAAGTAACGGTCAAACCTATTAATTATAAAAAATTAGATATGAAAAATAAAGAATGAATTTATAATAATATGGATATTTTTAATTTTACTCCATTCATTAAAGATAGGATAATACATGGAGTATGTAAAAATCTATAGTTCCTAGGGCTAACAAACATTCATATTTTGATTATAATGTTTTTTTATTATTCCAATGCCTTATTCTTGAATAAAATGATGTTATAATATATATTTAATAAATATTATATTAATTAATTTCAAAGTAATAGGTTTAGAGACTCTTAAAATGATAAGAATTATCAAAATTTCACTTAACCAAATTTTCCCCACATCAGCAAAAAATATCCCATAACTTGATTTCTGTCACTTTAAATAAGGAATATATTCCATGAAAAATAGAATATTAATACCTTATCTTTACGAACAAACATACAGGGTTAGTATTTAAAATTAACACTAAAATCATCCCAAATTTATCAATTTTTTATATACATTTTTTTGTGGTCAAACATAATAAAATTATTAATTAAATAAATAAATCAATAATATTTTAATAAAATGCGGATTTGTAAATAAATATATTAATATTTAGTATCAAAAACAAAGTTTTCATTCTTATAAAAGTGTTTTAATTTCCTCTTATAATAAATCATTTTCAGAAATTAAAAAATTATAAAATGGTTTGATAAAATTATAAGTATATCCCAAATATTTTGTAACGCCCTGACCTAAGAAGCCCGGAGTCAGTGCATTATTTTAATACATTGGCATAATTACACAGAATCAAGTCCCGAAGGACCAGTCGGTTTAGCGTTCATGGAAAATAGATTACATAC
This sequence comes from Viscum album, assembly GCA_963277665.1. Classification (NCBI taxonomy): domain Eukaryota; kingdom Viridiplantae; phylum Streptophyta; class Magnoliopsida; order Santalales; family Viscaceae; genus Viscum; species Viscum album. The sequence goes on along the minus strand of OY728152.1, from coordinate 1,172,126,032 downwards.
AAAAATGTTACATTACACTTTATAATATACAACAAAGCATAAAATTCCTTTGAGAACTCCATTATTCCATTAGCATTACCATGCATATCAATCATAATACACTTCTTGGAATCTTGGGAAAATAAATAATAAAAAATAGGTGAGCTCAGATGCTCAGTAAGGGTAAATAATTTAGGAGAAGCTTTAAACATTTAAGGAAAGATGTGTGATAAAAATAACATCCTTTTTAAACATAATCTCGATCATAATATGTAAAAAATAAATCATGCATTACCCTATAAACATGCACATAGATATTCTACTTGTTGAATAATCACATACAGTAACTAATTTTATAATGAGGGAACGCCTAATGCCCGATATCATTACCACATACTCAAGGCCTCATGTCAAGACTACAAATAACATTTTTCAAGGCCTTCTGCCAAGACACTAGTTTGTCTCATGAGACCTGCTAATGCCTCGAGAGGCTATAGCAAGCCCTGCCCATCCCTTTATAAGTCAACTACATACCTCATATGAAAATATTGAAACATAACATAAACATTCATATTAAAACTTGCATACGAAATGTCAATACTTCAACCATAAACCAAGAAAGGTATAAAAATAGCACATCCGCATTCAAACATATCATAACTCATTCAATATAATATGAATGATTGTATTATAATAAATCAAGCTTAATCATGAATAATATCTTGTATAGTTTGTTGACATAGTTGCAAATGATCTGTAAACTTTTTGAGAGAAATATCCCTTTTGCGGAATCGTTTAAAAGACACATATTTATAATGAAAGTCATTTAAAGGATATTTTTGAATAAAAGTGTCCCATACCACTTTTAATCTTTTGAATGGAATTAATATTTTTAAACAATCATGTCCATATAAATAAATATATAAAACCATTTTGAAAACATGGCCATTTATGTGAAATATTTAGAAGAATAAATATTTAAAACATTTAAAATGATGTTTTAGTTAAAGAGATCCTTAAAATAATTATTTTGAAATGACTTTTATGAATCATGGACAAGGATAATAAATGTTTCGCCTAAAATAATTACACATAAACAATCTCGGAAAAAAATGAGATTAAGGAATTAACTCTTACCTTGCACTTTTCTTTGGTCGAGGGTACATTTAACCTCTTGTATAATGACAACAATATGTTATTAAATTATACCAAAACTGTATATATATTTACTATATAATTCATGATTCATTTATTACTTTATATTACCAATTTAATAATGATTTCCATGTTAAATTAACATTTCGGTTAATAATCATTTTCTTTATCGTACGTGTTTTAACTTGTTATTCTTGATCGTATCATTTAGATCATGATTTAAATACATCCAGAATATAAAAAATGACTTATATATAATATATATTTATAACATAAATCTGTATAATAGATAGATATATTAAATATAAAACACCATTTATGGATACAGTAGGTTGTACATACGCATAAATGTTGTTTCCGTTTTCATATCGTATTGAACGAAAGTGAATAAGATGTATGTAATTATATACACACATGCATATATATATATATATATTCCAGTATCATTATTATGTCATATATTACATACATATTAATAATATATATTTTTATAATCATCGTTGAATGGTGATCCTGGAAATTAATCTCATCGCGTCGTGGAGACGATAAGTCGAATATACACACGAGCGACAATATCATTTCCTTAATGATTAAAAGGTGTATAAATGGATGTTATATTAATTGTACTGAGAAATTATCATGTTATTTTCATTATTTATATACATATTACTTATCATTATATCCATCCCAATAACATAGTTTTGAATAACAAATTACACCACGACGTGGAGATGATAAGTCGTACGTACGCACGCATGATGACATTATCATTCATAGGATGGATAGAATTATGAGTATGTTTGTGCCATATTTTTAATAAAATCATAGTATTTATAAGGTACTAGGTTTATTAGTTTGGTATGGAAATAACAAACAAAGAGAAATTGCAAGAAGAATTTTTTTTGAAAGAGGTGATAAAATAATTACCTCTTCTTTGGGTGTTTCCTTTTTATTTGAACAACAAAACACCATAGAATTTATTTATGCTCAATGTATGGAATCTCGAATGAAGGGAGGGAAGATGGGAGAAGCTTTGGTCCAGGTTTGGCCACAAAAATGGCTTTGGAGGTGTGGTTATAAGAGTAGGGGAAGTACCCTTTTATAAGAGAGGTGACGATCACTTTTGATAACATTTGAAATATTATTTTATTAAAAAATATTTCTCGGTTTTTAGTGCCTCAAAATTTATTTATTTAAAATATAAGGTGTTTATGGGTCTAAATCCTATATACCAATAGGTTTTAGACAAGTTTTGGTCACATTATTAACATTATGTTTTAGATTTAACTCTAATTTAAATACTTTAACATTTAACATGTCTTCTTGTATTATTATAATAAATGGTTAATATACTTACTATAAAAAACCAAGATAACCACAAGTGGTTCATTATTGACATATCTATCATTATGTAAGTCTTTTAGATGAACCATAGATTTTTAATAATATTATATCATTTAATAATATGGTATTTCTTTTAAAAAATTCATTTATGTCAATTTTGACAATATTTAGTATTTGGTTTTTGTAAATGTCATAAAAATCTGATTTCTTAGAAAAAATTTCAAATAATCAGCACTCAAATTTCCTGTTAACAAATAAAATTAGTAAAATTTATCATAAGTCTCAGTTTACCTATATTTTAAAACTTATAATATCAATTATTTTAATCTTGTATTAATTTGGAAACTACTGTATCATCATTTTGTCATAAATAAATTTAATTATTTAATGTTTAAAATTTACAAATAAAATACCAAGATATAGGAAGTATTTTTAGATTTCTAATTAATATTTATAGTCAAATTTATCTACTTTATAACCTGATATTAAAATTGTATTAGTTATTAAAATTTCAATTTTACACTTTTAACTCTTCATTAAAAATAATAATAATAAATGTCCTAATATAATCCAAGTGGATCAAAATGGATAATATTTTATTCCTAAGGTTTATTTTGGATGATATACACTTATACAATAGAATTATTACATGTGTTAGGGTAATTATAAAATATTTTACCTTTAATTACCCTATTTAGTTTTAACTAAGGTAAATAGAATTCAAAAGATACTATTCACCGAAATGTATTTCTATCCTATTCAAAAAAAAATTACATACTGATGTCAAAATTTTCTCTCTTATTTTTGAAATTAAATTTATAGAAGCCTTAAAATTACGTTTTATGCAAATTTTCAAATGTGCCGATAAGGTTGGTAAAAGTCATTAAAAAGTTCAAAAAATATTTATAAATCTAATCATATTATAAAATGAATTCAGTTATTTACATTTAACTAATATATTTATTATTTATCTTTCTTATTTTGAAATAAATTTAAATAAAAATAATAGTTATTTAAATAAAATTCAGTTTTAAACAATAACGCGGTGTTATTCACAATTTATCCATAATTGACTGTTTTCATAATAATACCATAAATTCACCATAAGGTAATTTTGATATTCCAAATTCAAAAATAAAGTCTATAATACCAAATTAAAAATTATATAAGTTACATTAATTAATTTAAAATTAATTCATTTTGTTAAAACAAAAAAGTTGGTTTTTAAAATGTTAAAACTATCAAAAGATTTACATGTGTTTATGTCAAATTCAGAAGTGAAATTACTAATAATGACCTAAATTTTATTATGTGATAAAAATATAATCTAATTATACTTCCAAACCATTCAAATTCATAATTTATCACTATAAATTATTTCTATTAAAAAATATGTTTTTAATTAAAATTTTTTATTTTTCAATATTCCTCAAAATATGAAAGTTATCAGAAAAGTTCCAAAAATTTATCCAAAACAAATTTTTATGTCCCTCTTCTGATGAATAATTTTTATTTTTTCAAATAAAATATATAAAAGTGTCAAATATTGGTCTTAAAAAAGGTTCTCCATTATAAGGCGGTAAAATTTCATTTTCTAAAAAATACTTCTTTTATCTGAAAAATTGAATTTTTCTTTATATTATGTCTAAGAAACAAAAAAACTGAATGTTAAGCTTATATAGGATATATATAATATTCAAAATATTTTTAATACTATTCATAACATCTTTTTGAATAGCTAGTTTGGTATGTCATGGTGCGCTCAATCTCAGTGATCCGTGTAGCGTAAGCTATTGATTTAATTTAAAGAGATAACATACTATGAAATATTGGGGTGTTATATTCTCCACTCCTTCAATAAATTGTGTCCTCGATATTTTAATTTTTTATTCTAAAATAAAAGGTTAAACTTATAAAATACCTTTGTGGAAAACCCACATCATGAATAGGGTTAATAAAATTTAGTCTTAATAACAGAGAAATGGAATTGAAAAAGTCACCACCAAATTATGATCTTGATTAGTAAAACATTGGTGTAAATTAGAAACACATAATTGGAAGAAAAAGGTAAATATTAATATGGAGTGATTGAGGTCGTCAATCACAAACAAGTGTAAATTTGAAGGCCTCAAATCCATAAATTTATGATGATTTAAAATATCATTGGTCCAACAAAACATATGGTATTAGGATAACACATTTTTGGTTCTCAGATCCCTTCCCTAAAGATTAAGAATTAATTTATTCATTGATTAAGAGGAAAAAAATACTTGATAAGCAGATTTTCAACCATCAAATAATTCATACAATAAATTAATCATTCACACCAAAAGATTATAAAATAAAAAAATATTTTATTTATCATAATCGTATAGGGTTTAAAAAATTGAATATATAATTCATCTATCAGATCATTTAAAAAAAAACATTATACAAACTAGTACATCACATAGGCCAGTAGTGGTGATGCACCTTTTTCACCCGTCGGTTGCGGGTTTAAGTCTCATGGCCTTTCCGGATGCAATGGGTTATCACCCAACCTCCGGGTTTTCCTTTCTATAACTACACAAAAATAATCTTAAGAAATGTTTTAATATTAAACCATAGTATCCAATGTCCAACTGAATCTATTATAACGTTTAGACTTATCCAAAAGACTTCTCTCAAAACTCATAGTCCAAAAAATTTTAAGGAAGGTGAACATAACATGATGAAGATGTTTTTTTCCATATTATAACATTGGAGTACCTTCATCATGTATTCTCTTAATACATGGTAACACCCTAAAATGCCATAAAACCCTATTAATTATATTCATTCTCCCTTATTCCTTATATAATACTAGATATATTTCTTATGTAAAAAAATCATGAATACTCCCAAACTGATTGAATAAAAAAACCATTAATCAGTTCCAAGGTTGTCATGAAAATACAATATAATTTATCCAAATTAACCATATATTATTCCAAAATCACTACCTCTGTATCAGGACCATATTAAGGATTATCTTTCCTTCAACCATGTATTTTCAAAAATAATTAACTTGTTTTTGAGTCACTTTTCTTAGTACAATATAATCTCAAATACTTAAGGAAAATTTACTATAGTACAATCCTTATATAATTTATAATTCTTATAACATGTAAATCATTAATGCAATACTCAAATGACACAATTCTATAATAACAACTTAAGAACACTAATCATTCCTCTTCATTTGTGGTAGTATCATAACATTATTATTATCCAATAGCATCATTTGGGGTGTACTCTGATGTTTGGGACATTGATTCGCATATTGTATCAACTCCTTGCTGATAAATCATTGTACATTGGGAAAAATTTTATTACCCTTACAATCACGTACTTGGTGTCCTTTTCCACCACACTTATAAAAAAATCACATTCTCTTCAAGAATTTACCAATGTGATTCATTCCAAAGTTATCACACATAAGAAAATACTTCTTTCCCTTCTTCCCATTATCCATATTTCTCTCTTCCATCGTTTTATTCCTTGTCTTCCCTTCAAAGCCATATGACTCAGAGAATTATTTACTTATCTTATTAATAAGTGATACAATTTCCTTATATGATGATAATATATGGGTGAATATTTACCTTCTAAATGTTGGCTTAATATCATGAAACATATGATCCTTATTACTCTTTATATCATGCATATTTCTTGAGTTCTCATTCCTTCTACTAGGTACCATTTCTAAACAATGTAATACATTAGGTTAGTTTATAAATCACAATGCATAATTCCAAACTTTTAAAATAACTAATGAAAATTAAAAAATTTATGCATATAATCAATGATCATGAAATTGTTTTCATTACGAAATTATTTACACCTAAATCCTTCATAGTTTTTTTGTAAATAAAAAGTGAATTTTCCAAAACATATCCCCCGGGAGTGTCGTAACCAAGAGAACATCATGGCCTGTTGTCGTGTACTAGGATACTCCAGGTCATGATCAAAACTCCTTGTCAGAATTTTTACTCCTAGGTATAACTATTCCAGAGCCACCTCTACCTTCTCGTATCCAGATAGGGATGTATTTCTTTGAAAATTCACAAAATCTCTACATTACAAAAATTCTAGGATGTTCTTCAATACTAATCCTAAAATTTAATAGTAGGGTAATTTTCTCTAATCAATTTTTTTTTTCAAAATCGTGTTTCCAAGGTTGTTACTAAACATCCTTTGATACCATCTATAATATCCTAACCCTAGAAGCATGGAGTCGGTGCATTATTTTAATACATTGGCATGATGACAAGGAATCATGTCTTGAAGGACCCATTGGTTTAGCAGTCTTGGAAAATAGATTACATACCTGAATTTTACATTACACTTTATAACATACAAAATTTCATAAAAAATCCTATAATAATGCCATTATTACCATATCTTAACCCTACATATCAATCATATTACAATTCTTGGAATCCTGGAAAAATAAAACATAAGAATGGGGTGAGCTTAGATTCTTAGTAAGAGTAAATAATTAATCAAAAGCTATAAACTTATAAGGAATTTTTCTTAATAAAAACAATAGCCTTTTTAAACATGATCTTTAACATAATATGGAAAAAATAAATTAAACAATAACATATAGACATGCACATTGATATTCTACAAGTCGAATAATCACATGTAGTAACTAATTTCATAATGAGGTAATTCCTAATATATGACATAATTACCGCTTAGTCAAGGCCTCATGCCAAGACTACAAATAATATTTTGTACAAGCCTTATCCCAAGACACTAGTTTGTCACATGAGACCTACTCTGGTATCGAGGGGCTATAGCAGGCCCCACCCATCACATTCAAAGTCCACTGTATTCCTCATATGAAAATGTTGAAACATAACATAAAAAACCGTATTAAACCTAGAATATTAAATTTCAATACATCAACCATAAACCATGAAGGGTATAAAAATAGAAAATCTAGAGTCAAATATATCATAACTCATTCAATACGATATGGAAGATTGTTTTTTAACAAATCATCCTAAATTAAAAATAATATCCAGAAAATGATGTCGACATAGTTAAAAATGATCAGTAAAAAATTTTGAGAGAAATAACCATTTTTTTGAAATCATTTAAAAGTCACACATTTATAAATGAAGTCATTTGAAATATATTTTTAAATCAACGTTCTCCAGTCCACTTTGATACTTTTGAAAGGAATTAACATTTTAAAACAATCATGTCCATATAAATTAATCCTTAAAAGCATTTTGAAAACATGGACATTAATGAAAAGAATGAGAATAATATATATTTAAAACATTTAAAATATTGTTTTAGTTAATGAGTACCTTAAAATGATAATTTTTATATGTCTTTTTTGAAACATGGACATGGATAATAAATATGTCCCATTAAATATTTACACATAAACAATCTCGTATAATAATGATATTGAGGAATTAACCCTTACCTTGCACTTTCCTTTGCTCGTTGGTATGTTTAACCTCATGTATAATGATCATTGTATGTTAATAATGTATACCACAACCATATTTATATTTATTATATCATACATTTTTCATTGATGATTTTACATTACACATTTAATAATTATTTCCATGATAAATTAACATTTCGAGTAATAATCATGTTTTATCATACGTGTTTTAACACGATATTATTGATCATATCATTTAGATCATGATTTAAATACATCCAGAATATAAAACATGATTTATATATAATATATATTAACAATATAAATATGTTTAATAGATAGATATATGAAATAGGAAACACCGTTTATGGAGATGGTAGGTCGTACGTACGCATAAACATTGTTTCCGTTTTCATATCATATTGAAGTAAAGTAATCAAGATATATATATGTACATACACACAAACATATATATATATATATATATGTCCAGTATCATTATTATGTCATATATTACATACTTATTAATAATATGTATTTTTATAATGATCGTTGAATGGTGAACCTAAAAATGAATCATATTGAGTCGTGGAGACGATAAGCTGTACATACACATGAGTGATGATATAATTTCCATAGTGATTAAAAGGTGTGGAATTTTAAGTTATATTAATTGTACAGATAAATTAGCAGGTTATTTTTATTATTTATATACATAATTCATATCATAATATACATCCAAATAGCATAGTGTTGAATAACAAATTACACCACGACATGGAGAGGGTAAGCTGTACGTACGCACGCATGGTGACATGATCATTCATAGTTGGGATAGAGTACTGATTATGGTTGTAAAATATTTATAAAAACCTGACATTATGTAGAAGGTATTGGAGTTATTATTATGGTATGGAAATAAAAAATAAAGATAATGTGGAAGAAGAAACGAACTTTGAAAGATGTGATTAAATAATTATATCTTCTTTGGATGTTTCCTTTTGATTTGAACAAAAGGGCTCATTAGGATGGAATTATGCTTAAGGGAAGGCCTCTAGGTTTAATTGAGTGAAGTTTTTATGAAATTTTGGCAGGGTTTGGCTGAGCCAAATAGATTTGGAGCTGTGGTTTTGAGAGAAGATGAAGTACCTTTTTATAAGTGATGTGAGGGTCACTTTAAATAATGTTTGAAATATTATTTTATTATAAAATCATTATCGGTTTATAATGGCTCCATATTGATTTATTTTCAAGATAGGGTGGGTATGGGTAGAAATCATCTCATCATATTTGTTTTAGACAAGTTCAGGTCATCATATTAACATTATCTTTTAGATTTAATTCTTAGTTAAATTTTTTATCTTTTAACATGTTTTCTTGTATTTTTATAATAAATGGTTAAAAAACATACTATAAAAAGACAATATAATACAAAGTGGTTAATTATTTACATATATATCATTATATAAGTATTTTTTCTGAACCTTATATTTTTAGGAATATTATATCATTTAATAATTTATTATTTGTTTTAAAAATTCGTTTATGTCAATTTTGACACTATTTAGTATTTGGTTTATGTGAATGTCATAACAATATGATTTATTATAAAAAATCATTGAATCAACCTTAACATGTCATATTAACATATAAAATTATTTTAATGCATCAAATGTCTCAATTTACATTTATTTTAAAACTTATATTATCAATTATTTTATTCTTCTATTAAATTGGTAACTACTGAATTATCATTCTTTCATAAATAAATTTAATTATTTAAGGTATAAAAATTATAAATAAAATATCATGATATATGAAATATTTTAATATTTCTAATTAATATTTACAGTCGAAATTGTCTTTTTTATAACCATATATTAAAAATGTTATAGTAATAAAAATTTGTATTTAACACTTTTAACTCTTCTTTAAATAAAATAATAATAAATGTCATAATCTAATCCAAGTGGATGAAAAAGGATCATATTTTATTAATAAGGTTTATTTTTGTTTAAATAATCTTATCCATTTGAATTAGGGCATGTGTTTGGGTAATTATAATATCATTTTCACCTTTAATTACCCTATTTACTTTTAACCGTGGTAAATAAAATTCAAAAGTTACCATTCACAAAAAAAATTATTTTCATCTAATTGAACCAAATTTTACTTATTGATGTCAACCGTGTCACTCAATGTTTTGAAATTCAATTCACATAAGTGGTGAAATTACGTTTTCTGAAAATTTCCAAATGTGCCAAAAATGTCGGTAAAAGACGTTAAAAAGTTCAATAAAACTTTATAATTCTAATATTATTATAAAATGACTTCAATTAGTTAAATTTAACTAATATTGGTATTATGAATCTATTTTTAATTTAAATTAAATTTAAATAAAAATAATAGTTATTTTAAAAAAAGTTGGTTTTAAATAATAACGCAGTGTTATTTAGTATTCATAAAAAATTTATCGTTTTAGAATAATACCAAAAATTCTCCCAAAGATAATTTTGATATTTCAAATTAAAAAATGAATTCTATTTTACCAAATTCAAAACATATATCTTACATTAATTAATTTAAAATTAATTCCTGTTGTTAAAACCCAAAGGCAGATTTTAGAAAGTAAAAACAATCAAAAGATTGACATGTGTTTATATCCAATTTAAATGTGAAATTTAGTATAATGAACTAAATTATATTAAATGATAAAAATATTATCTAATAATACTTCCAAATCATCCAAATGCATAATTTAATAGAATAAATTATTTCGATTAAAAACGTTGTTTTCAAATAAAATTTATTATTTTTTATTATTCCTCAAAATATGAAAGTTAACAGAAAAGTAAAAACAATTAATCCAAACTAAATTTTTATTTCCCTCTTCTAAAGATTATTTTTGTTTTGTCAAATAAAATATATAAAAGTTTCAAATATTGGATTTAGAAAAGATTCTCCATTAACGGGAGGTAAAATTGCATTTTCAGAAAAATAATTCATTTATTTGAAAATTTTAATTTGTTCTTATATTATATCTAAGAAACAGAAAATTGAAATATTAAAATTATATAAGATATATATAAAATACAAAATTTTGTAAATACTATTCATAACCATTTTCGGAACGGCCAGTTTGGTAATTCGTGGTGCGCTCGAAATCGGTGTTCCGTGTAGCGCAAGCTATTGAATTAATTTAAAGAAATAACATAATATGAAATCCTGGGGTGTTACACGTTCAAATAAAAAACTAAGTACATTAATTCATCAGCACACGGTTGAAATTAAATTCTTAAATCAAGATAAATAGAAATGAAAAATATAGCTACCATCATAATCATTTCACTATGTTTTAATAATTAATTCAATACATGACGTGTTTTTCACTCCTCTCTACCTCATAGAGTAAAACAACACCTATATATATTGATAGTGAAATTACACCACATTATAGTTTAATTATATTATATCCTAATATGATGATTATTTAATCAATATTATCTAAAATTTTAAAATAAGTTTTATTTTTATACCTCTATTCAAAATAAATTAATACAAAATTCAATTTTTACACTTGAATTTTCTTAGTAAAATAACATCATTATTTCAAATATTACCATTCAATATAATTAATAAAAAATCATATTTTAGTTCTTCATGATTTTTACTATCAATAGTGATAAACTAAAATAAAAAAATGAATCATATCAGAAAAATAATTTTCAAACTATTGATTTAACTTTAAAAATGTGAACTACCACAATACGGTTTTGGAATTTTTAGTTAAATGCAACAAAACCAAATTTTAGAAGTGTAATTATTAAAAATAATTAATCATAAATATAGTTTTCAAAAAAATTTATATATTATAAATATTATATAAGGTTACAATCTACTCCAAGTAACATTAAATCCATTTAAATATCCGTTATGATATATTTTTCAAAAAATATATTCCTCTATATCATTAAAAAATAATTTTGTTACCGTATTTTTAATGAAAAATCAAAATTTTTGGGTAATTTATATTTCAATAATTTCTATAGAAATTAAGTTTTAAATATTTTTTTTAATCTAAATAAAATAAAAATTGGGGTTTTGAAAAATTGTGACTAATGAGCTACAACTTCCACCAATGAAGTTCATGTGTCATAGGAAATAGCTCAGGTGCATGCTAAAACGTCCAGAGTTCTTATAAAAGTATAAAAGTTTTCGGTAATTTTATTGAATTTTGGTTATGTCTATTAGATATGAAATGGGTTGGTCTTATAATTTATTTTCATTAGGGATTATGGACTTTTAGAAAACAATTTGTAGAGTCATGTTAATTTTTCTTCCTTGGGGTCAGATTGAAATTCTCCTACCCATTATATTTCCTCTACCCCATCCTCTAATATTTATGTTTTTAATTATTTATTTATGTAATTATCATTTAATTTTACCCCCAAGTCTTGGAAAACGTGGTTTTTATCAAATTTTAATTTCAACTTATAATGAACCATGTTGTTAGGGGTTTGTGGAGAAGAATGAAGAACCAAACTTCTGTGGAACTAGAGCACTTTTGATTCTAAATTTTGGATTTGGGTGAAACATTAAGAGGTTGGGAGTTCGTTTGAGATTTTTAATCTTATGTTTTATTTAAAAAAATATTAGAGGAAAATACCAATAATGGATATTAAACTATTTGATAAATATGTTTAAAATGGTTTACTTCATCAGTAGCCACTATAACCCTATTGACACCCACTATATTTTCAATAGAATCATAGGTTATATAGTCCACACTTTTATGAGTCTAGGGGTGGGAACCTAGTTCATGGTTATCTAACTAGATGTTCTATCTAGTGTAAAAAACATTGGTGGTCCCTTAACATTTTCATTAAATGGTGGGAATGGGTATTATATTACTTTTTAATTAGAACCCCACTCAAGGGTTTATTATTGAGGAGGGATGGATGCATGGGTGGGTGGAATCACGTATTTCTCCCTGCATAAAAACCCTAAATACCCCATGATATATAGAAATATGAGAATGTTTCTTTAATTCTGGGGTTTTTTCTCTTCCATTTGTTCGACCTATTTTCTTAGAATCACTCATCCTATGATATAAGGTACCATAAATCAGTTATTAGAGTAAAATTCAAATAGATCATGGTGGAATCATATAATAATAATGAAAAATAATACAAGATGGATAAGGGATTATTGGGATGAGGAATATTGATTTTTCAAACTATTTCACTATACGTATGTGACATGGTATTTTTCTCTATGGATTTCAAAGGAGAAATTCTTTATGTGATGGATAAAGTCATAGGTGTGAGACAGTAAATTATAGGTGGTAAATTAAAGGATGTTCTCAGGTGTTCCTTTAATCTAATGATGGTCTAACACACAAAAATAATTTTACCCAGGTGAGATCAATATATTTTATTGATAAATTAATAAGGTCATCATTTAATTGGAAAATTTAGTCAATATCGCATCATATTTGTTACCATGTTTGTAGTGTCATTTGGTTTAGTACGATACAAGATATAACTATTCCTGTGTGATCATTTGTGATCATGTGAAAATTATCATGGGTATGACAATAATATAACTACTATGTTGATTAATTGATCTATGTAATGTTAAAATATTTAATAGTTTTTTGAATTATTTATTATGTGAAACATGCCTTCGATATTTATGTCAAACATAATCTATAGGAAATATATAAGGTACCTTATCAAGGATGAAAAATTGTATTGTGTGGAGTTTTTAATGACCATAATTATTGTGTGCTAGTGAAGAGAGTGAATGGACTTGACTATAGTTGAACTTGAGCTTATATATATTTTTTTATTTTCAAATCATGGTCAAAATACTGAGTTTTAGAGCATGTTTATTGAGTTCTAAAGGAATTTTCAATGTTGGAATAGAAGGAAAAAAATATATATGAATTTTACAGTTTTCTAGAAAATATTTTGGAAAATTAAGTGTAAAATTATCAATGAGAACATTGGTGGAGTTCATCGATGTTGAGGTGTCCTTATAATGGTAGATGACCACTCCACCTTATAGATGGTGGTGGGAACCAGAACTTTTGTGGTCTTATCAAAATTATAGTAAAAGAATCATTACCACTATAGTGAACCCCCTATTCAATACTAGAAAAAATATCTCACATATTTTACTTAGATCCACACTCATGTGCTCATTTCTCTATATAGATGAATGGTTGGAAGGGATCCCCTCGTGGTCCCTTCCTATTCCTATTTTTTACAAGACCATGGGGGTTTAAGTGTGATCCTACATAAATTTCATTAGTTTATCTTCCCTTTATTCATTGTATTTTCATTCTATACCTCATCCTCTGATTTGGTGTGGTGGGATTATGGATTAATGTACAATTCCACGAAATAATTATTTAATTTAACCATCATAATGGGGATTCAAACAAATAATATAGATTAGGAATAAATATGAAAAAAATCTAATTTTAAGTAGTTTTTATATAGTTAAGTGGCATCATGAATTTATATATAAATTTTAGATGTATTACATAATTTTATTGATTTATTCGGTTTTAATAGCTATGAAATTTGTTTTCCATAGTCTTTCTTTCATAAATAGTGTTATTTAACCTCATTTTTCACGGTTTTGGAAGTAGTATTATGTTTGGTGAATAAATTTATAATTATGAAAATTATTGTTTTATTCAGAAGTAAAATATAATTATTTTATTATTAATTAAATAAATTACACGGGAAAGATAAGGTTTCATTAGTATGATGATGATCGCGGTAGCTTGTCGAACATGGGAAAACATTGAAAAATGAGGGGATAACCATACTTTTAGAATATAGTCACTAATTTTAAGAAATATATATATAATTTCATATGATGTTGGATTTTCATTGGGATATTGTAGGTATGAATAACCCATGAAATGATGGAATTTTTATAACACCACATTATTCTAGTATTAAATAAATATTATATTGAATAGCTTGTTTTATATTCAACTCCAAAAAAATTGAAATCGAGATTCTTTAAAAAAAATTATGAAATATAACAGGTATAATATTTCAATTTAAATAGTGGGTATAAATATAGGTAATAAAATTGTAAAATATTTATATAAATAAAAATAATGATCTTTTTTATTGTTAATTCACTAATGAAATTCAATTAATATAGATAAACAAATAATAAGATTATTTTCTTCTAAAAATCTATTTTTATAAAATTGTATTTTTATGCTCTTTATTTTATGAATCTAAATATATCATAAACCATAATATATTTATAACATGAATTATATATTATCATTAATTTCATTTTTACATAATAGGAAAAAAAGACTAAGAATGATTAAAATTTGAAAAAGATATCTTCCTATAAAGATAGTTTTTCATTATTTTTTATTTTAAAGTTAAATTCCTAAATTTTCTATTTTAAATTTAATAAATTAAATTAATTTTTTTAATAGGTATAAAAATAACAATTTAATATTATTTTTGTGGATTTTTTCTGAAATAGTTTATTTTTAGGTGAATAATTAAAAATACACATTTAATTAATAACAAAGTATTTATTATCTTATAACGAATTATGATATGAAATTTTATAAAACATATTATTGATCATAAATTTAATTAAGGAGTAAAATTATACATTAAAAATACTATATTTTAATACTAAAAACCATGTTTCATATTTTAAAATTTAGTAATATATTATCAAAATAAAACATATAATTATTTTTTCTGTGAATTAAATATTAACTTGGGGAAATTAGGTTTTCAATTTTTTGTAAGATACATTTCCTCTATTTTTAAAAAACTAAATCAATTAATTTCATATAAATCAATAACATTGATAATTTTATCCTAAATATAATTTTTACGCTTAAAAATATAATTTCTCAAAAAAATTTATTCACATTTATCATGCACCAATATTAAAATAAACTTTTATCACCCATTTTGTTTTTATTTGATAAAAAGTATTCTTTATTATAAATTTTAATTTCCAAATTATATAATAAGGGTTTTTTAGACAAAAAAATTGTTATCGAGGTTAAAAATTAGGTTACCTCAAGAAAGGTAAATTTAGTTAAAATGGGTTTAACCTAGGGTATGAGACCTAAAACATGTTTAAAAAATTTCATAAAATGAATTTATTAGAGTTGTATTGATATTAAATCTTCCCTTTCTCTTATTTTCTATTATTATATTCACTTGACCTTTGAATACTGACATTTCCATTTATTTAATCACAAAATTGTCATTCCCTTCACTTATAAAAGATATATCACACCACCACTTCAAGTAAATTATATAAATTCTAATTTCAATGGAAAATATTACCATTATACTACCCCTATAATACTATTACAAATATACAAGCCTCTAGTCACAATAATGAGGCCCAATTCTTCAATTTCCATGAAGTACTTCATGAGAAAGTTTAAATTCCCAACATAAGTAGTGATCACTCTCTAATCATTTTCCATATCAATTATTCTCCTAAAAAACTATCATACCCATTAAAATATAATAAAATAAGTATTATATATACACTGAAATCATTTAATAGTTATTCATTAATCATTATCCATCTTTTCCCTTTTCCCTTAGAAAATGAAAGCATCATTCGTGTTTATATGTGATCTACAAACTCCATGAAATAGTGTATTTTTCTTACTTCACATAATTACATAGATGGTTTAAAAAGTATATGTAAATAAATAATATTTTATTTATTAAATTATAAATATTATGAAAAGATAAAACATTTCCTACCCTTGTCTCCTTCCACAAAAAATGAAAACAACGTCTTTCTGTATGTGCGAACTACCACCTCCACGAAGTGACGTATTTTATTTTCCATCCCTATAGTATTTTATTTTTTATATAAATATCTTAAAATATTCTTATCCAAATTAAAAAAAATATTAATAAATTCATTATTCTTCTTTAATAATTAAAATATTCCAAAATAATCACTTACTTAACTATACTCACTCATCGATTATAACATGTTATTGTTTGAGTCAGTTTAACCATGTACATGAACAAAGATATAAATTTATATAAGGAATGAATATGAATACTTATAATCTTTATTTAATATAAATTAATTATAAAATAATGTTTTTTTTATGGTTCTATACTTTTTATTTTAATATTTACATATTATTCATATACCACCTATAGTTTATTAAAAATTATTGTAACAAGGACATCAATAATTCCATATTCATGAATCTTAACGAAAATTATCATGGAATGGATTAGAGATTTATAATTCATTTTAAAGAATTTATTATAGTACCTTTAATATTTTATAAATTTTTATTATGGTATCAATGAATTAGGATCGACATCGATACTTTAGAAGCATTCAAGAAAAAATCAAAATTTCTAACATATAATCACGAAAATGAACTATAAATAATTAATAAATGTATAACAAATTATTATAATTAAAGAGTAGAAATGGTAATATATATGAATAATTTTTTCAAATAGTTGATTAATATGGTTATTTTTGTGATAAAATAAACTAATTCACTATTATGGAAGATGATAGTAATTGTATTGGTGTTTCATAACTCAATACACTTTCATTGAGTTTTGATGCTTCCTCTTGAACTTAATTATTATATGGTGGATCATTATTTCCTATGATTTTATTATGATTTAATCCCTATTTTTTGAATAGATTTAACTTTATCTTATATAAATTTATTTTAAAATTATTCTTACTTCAATAAAATTGATGCATGTAAGGTAATATCTTCAATAAACCTATTTTCTTAATTCAGAATTATTCCTCTTTGAATATAGTTTTTTAAAAAAAATCGTAGATTTTCTATTGATGTTATATTTCATTTCCTCTTTCTTTATAAGTAGTTATATTTATGGATTTATTTCTTTTTAAAATTTTATAATTCTAAAAATATTTATCATTCTTTTTAAATGAGCTCTTTTTCTTCCATATCAATATTCAACCTTCCTACTAATGTTGTAATTTCCTATATTGAAATCTATATATTTTTTATTTAAGATTATCATAAATGTTATGTTTACCAATTTCTATCACTATTTTGAGAACTATTATTCATAAAGAATCCTTTTAATGATAAAAATTAGTTGTCTAAATGATTTTAATTCATACTGATTTTAAAAAGAAATGGATGTTTTGATATATTTTTCAAATGTAAAAGTTCTGTTTTTGAATGTAATTCATTATTTTAAAGGGGATTTTAATGGCCTGTTTTTTAAGAAATAATTTTTGTATGTTTTTTTATATTCTCAAATAATTTTTGAAGGCACATTTCTTTAATAAAATTTGTTTCATGAAAACTCTTTTTGGTATTCAAATACTATTTTTAATGGTTTTTTCTACCAGAATATTTTTTATTTTAAAGAAAATATTTTTTATTAATTTTCCTGAAATTCAAAAAGTTATAATTTTTCTTGTTTTTCTATGTGATTTCAAAATAATATTATATGGGTTTTTTCAACTATGTCAACTAACTTTAATGTTCCTTGTGTCACAATGGTGATATTTTTAGTCATCATCCAATTTAATTCTCTGTATGCATGATAGAATGTTCTAGAATGGTTTTTATGAAACCCATATTTTTCATCAGTTAATTAAATGATTTTTCATGTATGAATATTTTCATGTTTTAATGGTATAAATACATATTTATGATTATTATTAGGATGTTTCGGGTCCCATATCAACTTTAAATGCATTGTTTATGGTTTTAAATCTCATGAGATACTAAATTTTTTGTAGTTATATGAAACCAAATTCACGGATGGGTTGTAATTCTATGAAACCTAAATCACTAATGAGATATAGGTTTCTGAAACCTATGTCAAAAATAGGCTAGAGGTTTTCAAAACCTAAATAACAAATGGATCATAGGTTTGTGAAACCTATGTCACTAATGGATTATAGTTTTGTTAAACCTAATTCACTAATGAGTCATAGGTTTTTGATGCCTACTCTTCCAGGTAATGACACTTTGTGCTTATAGTTTTTCTATAGTTTATTATTATACTACCTATCCATGAAATTTAATGTCTTTATCCCTATTATTATGTTTCATGTATAATTTCTATTTCCTCATGTTCTGCACTCTTATTCCATGGTATATTTTTTCTATTTTGAGATTACATTTCTTGATATCATGGATTATGGACAAATCTTATTGTTCCATTTTCTTTTAATAAGATATTTCTCCACTTCTTAAGTTTAATCAAATGCTTATAATATAACCATTGATGTCATTTTGATGAGATTTTTGGTTTCTGATCATTTGATCTCACTCCATTATTATGTTTCAATTCCATATGTTATAAATATTATTATAACCTATAAATATTCTAGTGTGTTTTGATTATGGAAAAATGATCACAAGTATCATAAATTCAGTTGCCTATATATATGATTCTCATAGACATTAAACTTGTATTTATTAGGATTGTATATTTATTATGAGATTTAATTTTTAACCTATTAAGATGATTTAATGTAAATATATTTTTACATTGTTTCATCTCACTTAGTTTCAAGGCCTATGTGTAAAATTTATGTTATTAACACTGGACGCAATAGTACGGGTCAGGGGCGCCTCATTTATTATTAAATCATATTTTAGTTATTTTGGGAATTTTTGACATTATTTGTTTGATCATATTATCTTTCAAAATCAATATAAAGGTTTTATTATTTTATTGAATTAGTATAATATTTGTAAGATAACTCAAATTAAATCCAACTATGTTGAACATTAAGTAATTTTGGAGTAATATGACTATATATTTATATTATTGTGATGGAAAGTATGACATTTTAAGGTTAAAGTTTTCTTAAAATAATTCTATTATTATATTAATCTTTCATAACTCAAGGTAACCCCTACTATTTTTATAATGGCTACATCCCAAAGGAATCAATTTAATGATGGGTGCCATGGAAAATTTGTAAACACTACCAATGAAAAACCTAATAGGAAAAGATATAGAGTGATAAATAATTTAATTATTCTAAATCATGTATCAAAAATTACAATTAACAATTTGAACATAATTTAATTCTCAAACACACCAAGGAAAATAAGGTTGGAGTATTTTGTAAATTAATGTGATAAAGATGAGGAAGAAAATAATATAAAATTTTCTATATATGAAAATTTTTTGGAGAAGAACATATGAGATGTCTTAAAGGAAAATGAAAATATTTTGTGTGTGAAGGCATTGTCCATTAAGCTTTTGATTATAAAAGAGAGATAAATAGGTTTCAAAATAAAATGGAAGGTATTAAATACCTAGAAAATATACCAATCACACTTAAATTCTTAAAATTAAAGGAGGTTTAGTTTTATGAAAATTGATATCCTAACCCAAAACTGTTGTGGATAATAAGCATAGAAATCATCCTAAACCAAGGGAACATGGCAAAAAATTTGATGACTCTAACTGATGATTATTATGGTAATTAAGGTACACTTATTTTCCACTCAAGAGTTTTGTATTTATTTTTTTAGTTTGATTATATCCACTCTATTATATATATGATGTTTTCAAAGAGCATCAAATCACCACCCCATGGATTTTATATTGAATTATTGGAGAAAATATATAGTTGTATAGTTATTGTACTTTACGTTTTTAAGAATATTTTTTCCAAAAATAATATTCAATTAAATTTTTTGTGATTTTTAAGTGTATTTTTTATCTTCGTAGATATGACATTAATTACTACTATAGGGAAATCAAATTTTATATTTCAAAAAAAACATGTCACCATTTATTAGTGTAAATTTGTCTATGAACTCTCTTATAAAATCTAATTGTATGAATCATGATACACAATAATTAGGGTTGTTTAGTTAAAATGATTTGATAAAAACTCAAAATTATGGATATCCATATTTTAAGGAAAAAATACATGCTTCGAAAGTTTTTATGGTTTATATCTCCCTAAAACTTTTTCCTTGATTATTATTTATCTTATAAATACCTTGGTCTATTTTAATTAGTGGAAAACAATTAAAATTGAGAGGATGTAATTTATTTAAATGAGATAAATTAATTCCCTGGTATTAATGTATTAAATATGTACAATATTGAAATTCTAGTTTATTATTCAACACCAAACTAAAACAATCCTGATATGCATGAAAATAAAATTATTAAACTTGATCGTTATAATTTAGAAAATGAAATCACAAGTATAAAAATAGGTAACCCCATTACAAAATATTTATTGAAATAAAAATAATGTTCTAATTTTTTATGAATGCATTGTAGAAATTAAATTAGAATCGAAAAAACTAATAAAATCATATTATGATAAAAATTTAATTTTCTAAAATTAGATTTTATATGATTTATTTTACGAAAATAAATATATTATAGAGAAAATATATTTCTTATATGAATAATAATTTAACATTTTTGAGGCCCACCAAATGAGCATCAAAAAATATAGAATGGAATAAATACCTAAAACATGGGTATTATTTTCTTCGCTACGTAAAGGAATAGAGTTTTTTCAAAACACACGGATCGCATAAATCCCTGAAGGACACATGGTCATGTGACCTTTGGAAGGTCATGGTAATTGTTCTTGTGAAGTACATATCCTGCATGAGATAATGATAATACCCTTTTATAACCCACTATTCTTTTAAAGGCATCCAATACATTAGCTGATCATGTAGAGGATAATAAATTAGTTCCTCTGAGTAACTTGACATACTAGATAGAGAATTCCTATCAATCATCTAAAACCCTAGATAATTAAAATAGGAAAATATATAAAATATGCAGACCATATTTGGTCATTTATAATCATGTGATTAATTCATACAGTTCGCAAGACACAACGAATCTCCGGGATACAAGCCCATCTTGTCACGCAAAAGCCTGATTGGATGTCACCTTCATCATGCAAAGGTTCCTAGACATGTCCATTAGATTATGTGATTCCCATTTGGTACCATTGAAAAAGAGATGGGTTTTCCATGAAACTGTTCAGCATTATTTTTCAGACAATGCATCGCATAGAAGGAAAGTATTTTTCTTCGATAATAGTCACACAACATCACAAGATCCTCATCCCTAGTAAAATAAAGAATTAAATAAAATGAGAAATAATATATTATTCTTGTGGAGTTAGGATATGTTGAAATTCACTGATAGGGGTTATATATAGTATGATATCACCATTGATCATGTGAGTACCCCATAAATAAGCAATCTTGATCCCACAATACCCCTTGGAATTTCAGAATGATCTCGCAAAGACCCCATGAAAAGCTACTTTTTCTCATGGAAGACCCCAAACAAGTCATCTTTGATAATAAGAAATCCTTCTAATAGGAATCCTAATCTATCAATGACAACTAGACTTATCGACCTAACCTTATAAAATCCCCTTTTCATGTCAACATGGTTAGGTTAAATCCCTTTTATTATCATAGGTCCAATAAAAATGGAAAAGGTGAAACATTATCATGGTCACTGATCATCATGAAGCACTATGAATGACCTACAACAGTATCATGTGAAGTGCATGAAACCAAAACCCTCTACTAAATCCATCCCAAATATGTGAGATATGGACCATGTAAGGTGGAGTATAACTAAGGTAGTGTGTTGTCTAAATCCATCCCCCTAATAAAAAAATGGTTCCATAATCCATTGCACTGAGGAGTGTAGGAATGTACTTCTTTGTGTGACCAGTAATGCATTGAAAAAATATTTTGTTGCGTAAAATTTGGTGAATGAAATAAGGGATCATGCAGAAAGTAAAGTCACATCGCGTAATCACCTGATAGTTCATGCGAAGGACTTATTGCATGTTAAAGAGGTTATGTGAAGTTGGTGATCCATGTTGGTTGGGACATGAAAAACATAAAATAAGCTAACAATATAAAAACATGAGGCATGTATATAATAAATATCTATAATAAATATTGAAAACATTTGATACTTGTGCAAAGACGGATTCACTGATATCCATGCACTTTGTATGACCCGTCGAGATCATATGACAACACTAAGAAATGTCACTAAATATAGGCGTCATTCCCTCAAAAATTCCATTTGGAAAATGTGATATCCTTCAAATATATCTAGAAAGTAACACGACGCCCCCCGGGCATGTCACCTAAGTCTTATGAAGTCCTTTGAGATTTCGATCCGGATCTTACAATGTCCGTATACAAGTCACCCAAGATATGTAGTGTAACCAGGACATGTTATCTAGATCTAGAGATATACTAAATACAATTCATCCATATCACGATACACCCTTATAACAAGTGAGACAGATCATGAGACACCCTCCATAGTTGACTACCATCATCAAGAGAAAGCCTCCAGACATGCCATCTAGATCAGGAAATGTCCTCTAGACAAGTTATCCCGGATCATAACACTGTGTTCAGAAATTCTAGTCATCCTCAAACATGTTAGAAAGTTACTCTCCAAAAAATTCATCTAGGTCTCATGATGTCTTATGGACAAGTAAAACTGATCAACAACACACTCGAAACATGTCAGCCTTCATCAAGCGATGTCCTCTGTACAAGTCATCCATGATCATGTGACTGCCTCTAGAAATTCCATTCAGATTATGAGAAGTCCTTTAGACATGAAAATTAAATAATGTGATTCTCTTTAGACATGTCCTATATGAATCTAGATATATCCATATAATCCTAGACAAGTTAGATGGAGAATCAATAGTTGTCATGTAAACAATCAATTCATGTCATGCAAGCATCCCAGGTCATGATAACCATGTCCAATGGATTTATTAAGGAAACCATAGTGTGTAATCCCCAATAAAAATGAACTATGATAACACTAATTCATTATATAACTAATATATGTATGATGAATTTATAAGGACTTATCTCAAATCTGCATCCACTTCATCTCATGTTCGACCCATGTCTCTGACATTTCAACCATCAGGACATAATCTCTCCCTTGGGATTATAATTATTCCTCATCCATTGGCAGACTGAGAAGACAATTGAACTATTAGGAATCTAATTCCTACCCTAACCAATATACACTGAAGCCTTCCCATAGTTGGAGTTCAATATTAAACACCCGAAGGGTTTTTTGATAACATAATTGTTACACCCCTAGCTTCCATGATACGCTTCTCATTCAATAATGCAATAGCTTGCATTGTACGCAACTTCGAGTTCTAAAACACCGCGACTAATCATAGTAGCCATTATGAATAGTAATAACCACTTTTTAAAATTATAGAAATTTTATATTTCAAAATGGACTTCATTTTTGTATTCGTAATATCAAAATTATCCTAAGTTAAATTTTTTGTAACTTTCTGAGAACTTCCAATTTTTTTTAATAGTGAAAAATACTTAAAACAACTTTTTTAATCAAAATAATTTATAGTGATAAATTATACTATTTAGTGGGTTTAAAATATAATTACAATATATTTTTACCATTTTATCCAATGGTGGTCATTAGAATTAACTTAACATTGAAATTAGATATAAACAATTGCCAATCTTTTGATATAAATTGTTTCTTAAAAACACTCTATTTGTTGTGACAGCGGGAATTAATTATAAAATTAATTAATGAAACTTATATGTTTTGAATTTTGTAAAATAGACATCATTTTTGAATTCAGAATATCAATTATAGCTTAGGGTGAAATTTTGGCATTGTTCTGAAAAACTTTAATTTTTGATGAATAGTGAAACCACTAAGTGGTAGTTAAATTACTGATTTTTTGTTTAAATGAAATATTACCACTTCTGTGATTTGATTTTCAAAAATACGACATACATGATTGTCATTATGAAGTAAAATGTGGTTCAATGAGATTAAAATAATTTTTGGTGAATAGTAACATTTAAAGTCTTAATCGCGATTAGAGGTAATTAGTGTAGTTTAAGGTACAAATAATGTTTTAATAATACGAGATGAGCTTGACACATGTCCTACACTCATTGGATGTGCCATGGCCGACAAAGAAAATCCATGGGTCAACTTGGGGACCCCATGGAGCCACTTTAGTTGGAAAATGACATAAATACCTTTTATTTAATGTTAAAGTAAAAAAAATGACACAAACATTAAATGTTTTACTAAAACAATTTTTACATGGGGTTATACAAGTCATATTTTTTACTATAAATATTAATTAGAAATCTAAAAAGATTTCCTACATTATAGTATTTTTTTATAATTTATAGACATTAAATAAATTAAATTATTTATGACATCATTATGATGCAGCGATGACCTCATTATTTAACTATTTTAATAAAATGAAAAGATAATGTAAAATCCAAGTCTTACACTTGTCCAAAGACTATTGGATGGGTATATTTCGAACCCTTATCACCTTATCCACGAATTATATAATTTTGGGACCTTTAAAATCCGAAAAGCATTCTATAATAATGTAAAATTTCGTTACGTTCCAAGAGTGCCCCTCCTCTCCTCTTATAAAAGGCCCCCACCTCTACAACCTCATTCACACATTCAAGCCATTTGGCTCGGCCAACCTCTTCCCAAATACTCTCACAACATCCCCCTCTTACTCCTAGAAGCCTCACTTTGGGCAGAACCCTTCCCAATGAAGCTTTTGGCTCAAATCAAAAAGAGTTACCCGATTTTGAGGTAATGTCCTCTCTAATGTTGTTTTGTTTTATTTATCTTAGCCAACCCCCTAAACTCTTTTTATTCATTTATTTTGTAAAAACAAAAGTATCCTCAATATACTAGAATGTTGTTATAAGAAGGATTAGTGCTACACTTACACACACGTACATCTAATGGTTAATGAACATACAGTTTCTGTGGATGGCGAGTTTCTGCCTTACGAAACGATGATTGTTCAACACTCATATAACACCTTAAAAGGTGGCCATTAAGATGTAACTATATTTATATATGATATATAATATTTTTATGTTTTACTTATGCTTTTGTATTTCTCATTTATGGCATAATTTATGATTTCCATTATGGGTAAACACGATAATTTCATTTTAGGAAGTGCGGACTACCGCCCCCTCAAAGTGATTTGAATCGTTAATGCCATATGTGGGATGTATAATGGATATAGTAAATGGTATTATACACTATATTATACTGGAATTATATTATACATTTATATAAATATGATTTCATTCCATTAAATATGAAATATAAATGAAAGTAGCGTTCATGTGTACGTACAGCTTTCCATCTCCATGAACGATGCATTTCATTTCTTACATCTAAATGTTACATAATATTATAAATGAATGTATATACTGGATATATATGAGATATATGATATCTATATCATGAATATAATTCTGGATATAATGGATATATCACCACATGAACAACTTGTAATTATAAGAATGTTATTTTTGACTCAAGTACCTAAGATCAACAAAATGACCGTTATAAACGTAAATAATTACATAATGTTCATAACATAGTAATAAGGGATATAAAAGGAATAATTAACATGAAAAAGGTTCTTAGGTAAATAGTAATTAACTCTAGTTTATTATTCAGGAGGTTAAAGAACAGTCGAGTCAGGACAGGACGCGAGGTAAGGGAATTTCATAACCCAACTTCCATTCTTTGGGTTAATCTCCTACTTTCAAATTATGTCATGATATTATTATGTCATATATTTTATTTATACTTTCTTTATGTGTACATATAGTTAATACAAATAATAGATTTATTTTATTTAAAAATGATCTTTTTAAGGGACTTCATCTCAATCTCCATTCATTGAGGCATATTTTGTTTTATACACAAATTTCTTTTATAAAGTGTATAAACCCCTTTGACTTTTACATTTATTCAAAAGGAATGTTTTTTATACGAAGCGTTTTTCTAAACCACAAAAGGGAATGTTTTTCTTTCCATACTTATGTGGTGACAACGACTTCTCCGCCGCCGTGACAATTATTTGAGTTTCATATTCCTCTACAAGCCATAATTTTTTTTAATGAAAAATAAATACAAAGTTTTAACTTTCTTTTATTTTGGTATTGAAAATGGTTTTGAAAGAGTTTTTATTATATCAATGTGTTGTATTGATATCTTGTGATTGAAATGTGGAAATGTTATGTTTCCTTTATGCATGTTTTATTTGATACGATTATGATATGGTTTATGATATGTTTAAACCTATTCATATGAGGAATGTATTGGACTTAATAAGTGACGGGTGGAGCCCGCTATAGCTCCTCGATGGATCGGTAGGTCTCATGAGACAACTAGACGTGGAATTGGCTGAGGCCCTTTCACAATTTTATTTATAGTTTTGGCCGAGGCCTTAATCATTTTAGACGTCTTGGCCGAGGCCTTGACAAAATGTTTCAGAATGTCTGGAATTATACATTCCCTCATTATGAAAGTGGTTGTTGATATTGCATGTGATTATTTGACCAGTATAATATCCATGTGAAGAAGTGAATGGAATTATCTCATTTTAATTTTGCCATATTATGTTGATGTTCAATTTTAAAAGGCTATTGTTTTAGTTATACATTGCCTTAAATGTTTATGTTTATTTGTGAAAGCATCCGCAATATTGTTATCATTACTGAGAATCTGAGCTCACCCCTTTCAATTTTTTAATATTTTCTAGGATGTGAAGAAGTATTTTATGAATGACCTGCAGGGATAGTCAGAAGAGGATATGAGTGTGGACTATGAAGCCTTTGTTATTAGTTTTTCACTTTATGATGTAATGTAACATTTATGAATGTATCTAGTGTTTCCAAGGCTACTAAACTAATCGGTCTTTCGAGACATGATCTTTTTTGATCATGCCAATGTTACGAAGTAATGCACCGACTCCGGGTAGCTGGGGTTGGGGCGTTACAGTTGGTATCAGAGGAAGTTTAGTACTAACCTTGGAAGCTAGATTTAGATAAACTCTGATTAGAGCACATAGCCCAATGATAGACTTTGAGGATCAGTATAGAAGAACTTCCTAGAATTTTGGTATTGTAGAGATGTTGTGTGTTTTCCGAGCAATAAATCCATGTCTGGATACAAGCAGGTAGAGGCGGCTCTGGCACAGAAGTACCTAGGGGTAAAACCCGAAAACACCGCTATGAGCTAGACTCGAACGGGAACTGGTGCACGACAACGGGTCTTGTTGTACTCTCGGTTAGGACACTCCCGAGGGATATGCTTTGGATAATTCTCATTTTCAGTACAAACCACTATGATGGGTTATGAGTATATACTTCCTCAAAGAAAACATTTTATGGATTATATCCATAAATAGTTCAATTTATGTTAAGTATCTTACAAGTATGGAATTATGTATTTTGATTCATAAACTAATATAGTTTATGCCATTGTTTAGAAATGGTGCCTAGTGGAAGGAATGGAAACCGTATCAATGCACGCACTCCATGTAGGGATTTCCCTCCTACTTAAGATAATTATTGTGGATTTGGAGATACAACTGGTGCTGATCAACTTATTACCATACTGGGACAACTCACTCAGGTTATGAATAATAACCTTACTCGTATGGAGCACCCTGATCCACAACGTGGAGGATCAATGTTAGACCTCTTCATGAGGCAACAACCACCAACATTTAATGGGGGTACAAATCCATTAGTAGCTGAGCAATGGATAAACTCCTTAGAGAAAATATTACACGCCTTGGGGAGTAGTGAAAGGGAGAAGGTTGTCATGGCAGTCTACCGCCTCACTGGAGATGCCGATCATGGTGGTAATTGATTCAAAATACAAAGGAATATGAAGAAGTATCAAGTATGGAATGGAGAGAGTTCAAAGAGCCTTTCCTAGAAAAATACTTTCCACATGACCATCGAGAAGATATGGAAATACAATTTTTCAGTCTGAGAAAAAAGGTGGATGAGAATATCGCAAAGTATGAGGCCAACTTTACAAGGTTAGAGAGGCATGCTGCAGATTATATACGTAACCCAAGGAGTAAGATTGATCGTTTCTTTGATGGGTTAAAACCATTTCTCCGTCGAGCTTTAGTATCACAATCCTTCTCATCATATGAAAATATTGTCTCATGTGCTATCAAGACAGAAAAGGAATTATATAAGTCTTATGACAACAAAGTAAAGCAAGAGAAGAAGAGAACGGTGGAACAAGAGATAGATAATGGGAAAAAGGGAAAGAAGTATTTTCCATTATGTGATAATTGTTGGAAAAATCACCCTGGTACTTGCCTAAAAGGAATTGGAGTTTGTTATAAATGTGGAGAAAAGGGTCACCAGGCTCGTGATTTCAAGGGAAAGAAAGAGGCTATTAATGTTGAATGCTACAATTGTAGATAAATGGGTCATTATGCAAATGAATGTCCAAAGCATCAGGGAAACTTACCTCAATAAAGGCCAAGGGATCAAGGACAATATTTTGTTGTGACTACAGTTGAAGCGGAATAATTAATGTATTGGTGCTTTTGGACTCAAGGATTATATTCTGGTTATTAGAATAATGTGATATATATATAAGGATTGTACTGCAGTACTTGTTGATTTCAGTAAGGTTTTAATATGATGAAGGTAATTATATTTTTAGTATGTGACAATAAGAGAAACTTTACTTTTTTGGGGGAATCTGATAAATTGATTTTTGAATTAAGAAACCTTTTAGAGAAAGTCTGGACAGAGGTATTTTGGATAACTATATAGGTTGGAGTGGATTAAGTTGATATTTGAATAGTATTGTTTAAGGTTAAAAAATTTATGAAGATTATTTTTGGAATATTATGATACTATAGTTTTAGGAAAAGGACAACCTGCAGGGTGGGGCATAACCCGTCGCGTCGGACAAATCTGCAGGAATCGAACCCTAAATCATAGTGTGACAGGCCTTTATTTCCTACCACTAGCCTATAGGAAGTCCCTGGTTATTACAAAATAATTTTACTAATCTAAATGGTATGTGTTAACATTTGGAACCTTATACAATTAGGATAAGTGTAATATTTTTGAGTTCTATTATCTTTTTGAGTGAAAGATGAGTTTGTGGTAGAAATTAGTTGAAGGTTGAAATTCTACTTGTCAAGCATAAATATATATATACCTATCTCTTATTCAATTAATAAATTAATTGTTAAACTTTAGTAAAGGGATATTAAAACAAAAAAATGTGTTATCCTAATACCTTATGTCTTGTTTAACTGATGATATTTTAAATCAACATAGATTGAAGGCTTTGAGGCCCTCAATTTGACAGTTGATTGTGATTGATGACCGCAATCACTCCCTACAAATATTTACGTTTTCCACCAATTATATGTCTCTAATTGCCACCAATGTTCTCCTAATCGAGATCATAATTGGGTGGTGACTTTTTCATTTCCCTTTCCCTCTTATTAAGGCTAAATTTTATTAATCTTATTTTCGATGTGGGGTTTCCACAAAGGTATTTTCTCTATTCAACCTTTTATTTTCAAAGAAAAATTTCAAATTGCGACGACGCAATTTATTGAAGGATGGGAGAATGTAACACCCCAAGCTTCCATGATACGCTTCTCATTCAATAATGCAATAGCTTGCATTGTATGCAACTTCGAGTTCTAAAACACCGCGACTAATCATAGTAGCCATTATGAATAGTAATAACCGCATTTTAAAATTATAGAAATTTTATATTTCAAAATGGACTTCATTTTTTTACTCGTAATATCGAAATTATCCTAAGTTAAATTTTTTGTAACTTTCTGAGAACTTCCAATTTTTTAGGAATAGTGAAAAATACTTAAAACAACTTTTTTAATCAAAATAATTTATAGTGATAAATTATACTATTTTGTGGTTTTAAAATATAATTAGAATATATTTTTACCATTTTATCCAATAGTGGTCATTAGAATTAATTTAACATTGAAATTAGATATAAACAGTTGCCAATCATTTGATATAAATTGTTTCTTAAAAACACTTTATTTGTTGTGAAAGTGGGAATTAATTATAAAATTAATTAATTCAACTTATATGTTAGGAATTTTGTAAAATAGACATCATTTTTGAATTCGGAATATCAATTATAGCTTAGGGTGAAATTTTGGCATTGTTCTGAAAAACTTCAATTTTTGATGAATAGTGAAACCACTACGTGGTAGTTAAATAACTGATTTTTTGTTTAAATGAAATATTACCACTTCTGTGATTTGATTTTCCAAAATCTGACATACATTATTTTCATTAAGAATTAAAATGTGGTTCAATGAGATGAAAATAATTTTTGGTGAATAGTAACTTTTAAGTTCTTAATCGCGGTTAGAGGTAATTAGTGTAGTTTAAGGTAAAAATAATGTTTTAATAATATGAGATGAGCTTGACACATGTCCTACCCTCATTGGATGTGCCATGGCCGACCAAGACAATCCATGGGTCAACTTGGGGACCCCATGGAGCCACTTTAGTTGGAAAATGACAGAAATACCTTTTATTTAATGTTAAAGTAAAAAAATGACACAAACATTAAATGTTTTACTAAAACAATTTTTACATGGGGTTATACAAGTAATATTTTTGACAATAAATATTAAATGGAAATCTAAAAATATATCCTACACTATAGTATTTTTTTATAATTTTTATACATTAAATAAATTAAATTATTTATGACATCATTATGATGCAGCGATGAGCTCATTATTTAATGATTTTAATAAAATGAAAAGAGAATGTACAATCCAAGGCTTAAACATGTCCAAAGACTATTGGATGGGTATATTTCGAACCCTTATCACCTTATCCACGAATTATATAAGTGTGGGACCTTTAGAATCCGAAAAGCATTCTATAATAAAGTAAAATTTCCTTACTTTCCGAGAGTTCCCCTCCTCTCCTCTTATAAAAGGCCCCCACCTCTACCACCTCATTCACACTTTCAAGAAATTTGGCTCGGCCAAACTCTGCCCAAATACTCTCCCAACATCCCCCTCTTACTCCTAGAAGCCTCACTTTGGGCAGAACTTTTCCCAAGGAAGCCTTTGGCTCAAATCAAAAAGAGTTACCCGATTTTGAGGTAATGTCTTCTCTAATGTTGTTTTGTTTTATTTTTGTTCTCCAACCCCATAAACTCTTTTTATTCATTTATTTTGTAACAACACCAGTATCCTCAATATACTAGTATGTTTTTATAATAAGTATTAGTGCTACACTTACACACACCTACATCTAATGGTTAAAGAACATACAGTTTCTGTGGATGGCGAATTTCTGCCTCACGAAACGATGATTGTTCAACACTCATATAACACCTTAAAAGGTAGCCATTAAGATGTCACTATATTTATATATGATATATAATATGTTTATTTTTTACTTATGCTTCTGTATTTCTCATTTATGGCATACTTTATGATTTCCATTATGGGTAAACACGATAATTTCATTTTATGAAGTGCGGACTACCGCCCCCTCAAAGTGATTTGAATCGTTAATGCCATATGTGGGATGTATAAAGGCTAGATTAAATGATATTATACACTATATTATACTGGAATTATATTATACATTTATATCATTATGATTTCATTCCATTAAATACGAAATAGAAATGAAAGCAGCGTTCATGCGTACGTACGGCTTTCCATCTCCATGAACGGTGCATTTCATTTCTTACCTCTAAATGTTACATAATATTATAAATTAATGTATATACTGGATATATATGAGATATATGATATCTATATCATGAATATAATTCTGGATATTATGGATATATCACCACATTAACAACTTGTAATTATAAGAATGCTATTTTTGACTCAAGTACCTAAGATCGACAAAATGACCGTTATAAACTTAAATAATTACATAATGTTTATAACATGGTAATAAGGGATATAAAAGGAATAATGAACATGGAAAAGGTTCTTAAGTAAATAGGAATTAACTCTAGTTTATTATTCAGGAGGTTAAAGAACGGTCGAGTCAGGACAGGACGCGACGTACGGGAATTTCTTAACCCAACTTCCATTCTATGGGTTAATCTCTTACTTTCAAATTCTGTCATGATATTATTATGTCGTATATTGTATTTATACTTTATTTATGTGTACATATAGTGAATACTCATAATAGATATATTTTATTTAAAAATGATCTTTTTAAGGGACTTCGGCTCAATCTCCATTCATTGAGGCATATTTTGTTTTATACACAAATTTCTTTTATATAGTGTATAAACCCCTTTGACTTTTACGTTTATTCAAAAGGAATCTTTTTTATACGAAGCGTTTTGCTAAATGAAAAAAGGGAATGTTTTTCTTTCCATACTTATGCGGCGACAACGACTTCTCCGCCGCCGTGACCATTATTTGAGTTTCGGCTTCCTCTACAAGCCATCATTTTTTTTAATGATGAATAAATACAATGTTTTAACTTTCTTTTATTTTGGTATTGAAAATGGTTTTGAAAGAGTTTTTATTATATAAATGTGTTGTATTGATATCTTGTGATTGAAATGTGGAAATGTTATGTTTCCTTTATGCATGTTTAATTTGATACGATTATGTTATGGTTTATGAAATGTTTAAACCTAATCATATGAGGAATGTATTGGACTTAATAAGTGACGGGTGGAGCCCGCTATAGCTCCTCGATGCATCGGTAGGTCTCATGAGACATCTAGACGTGGAATTGGACGAGGCACATTCCCAATTTTATTTATGGTTTTGTAGGAGGCCATAATCATTTTAGACGTCTTGGTCGAGGCCTTGACAAAATGTTTCAGAATGTCTGGCATTATACATTCCATCATTATGAAAGTGGTTATTGATATTGCATGTGATTATTTGACCAGTAGAATATCCATGTGAAGAAGTGAATAGAATTATCTCATTTTACTTTTGCCATATTATGTTGATGTTCAAGTTTAAAATGCTTCTGTTTTAGTTATACATTGCCTTAAATTTTTATGTTTATTTATGAAAGCTTCCCCAATATTGTTATCCTTACTGAGCATCTGAGCTCACCCCTTTCAATGTTTTAATATTTTCCAGGATGTGGAGAAATATTTTATGAATGACCTGCAGGGATAGTCAGAAGAGGATATGAGTGTGGACTATGAAGACTTTGTTATTAGTTTTTCACTTTATGATGTAATGTAACATTTATGAATGTATCTAGTGTTTCCAAGGCTACTAAACTAATCGGTCTTTCGAGACTTGATCTTTTTTTATCATGCCAATGTTACGAAGTAATGCACCGACTCCGGGTAGCTGGGGTTGGGGCGTTACAATAAGTGCCACATATATATCAAATGATACTGATTAGTTCATATCATTTGTTTCTCACATTGATCATGGCTCACAAGGTCTTAGGTACTTGTAATGGTAATTTCACATACATCATGAATCTCCACTAGCCACGGAAACCTCAGTGTGTATGCCTTGGTCAGTAGAATGACATGACTATCCCCATATAATGACATCCACCTTAGGGAAAGTCCCAAGGACATGACCAAACAACGATGAATCTAATTACTACAACAAATAAGATATGTAAGATGCCTCCCTAAGGATCATGCTCAATAACTAATTCCTATGTTCCACCATAAATTTTATTTTCTCGTGATGTTAAACTACATGCGTTTAATGAACTATGTGGTTTTTGATTCCTACTATAAGTATAATATGTAGGATGCCACATAATGGCTGAATCTCATCCTAAAAATATTAATCACCTCCCATGATGAAAAAAAACTTCGGAGGACCCAATTATATGAATTAAACCTATAAGAAGTTATCCATTAAGGGAAACTGTATGAATAACCTTGGATATATATATATATTCTCATTAATAGAGCTCCATCTGAATATGGGATGGATTTAAAACATGATCGTTTTGTTAAGATAACCAGTTCTGTATCGGGATTAGGATGATATTTGTGAACATGTCTTAAATATATAATAGAGAACCATAGTAGGAAAAAATTCCTCCAAAAATGGTGTGATGAGCCCAACCTCCCATACTCTCGGAAAATGTTATTTCCTATGTTCTGTTAGGTTGGAAACCACAACTGACCACCTACCTTGGGAAAGTGGGTTTGTACTCAGTTATGGATATTGGAACCATTGGTAGCTTCTATAGGAGACATGAATGAATATGGAATCTGACATGAATGATTGTATAAAAATAAAACCCCCCAATCAAACCAACATACCGTTTTGTCCCAACCAGCAATGATTCTATTCTGATGAAACAAAAATTGTTACCCATATGTGAGTCTCTAAAACAACAGAATAATAAGTTTACCATTTTCGGGTCATTTATTATTCATATACTACAGACACACAATAATTGGTGAACCTGACAAGAACCTCTCAAAAGATGAACCCAAGTTCCCAAGAAATATGTCCATATTCACTATGGAAATTCCATGAGAGTAGAATGGCCAAAATAGGAAAAATAAAGGACAATTGTGTTACTCATGCATATCATATTGAGAAAGTATCACACCTATGATGATGCACTAATTGGTGACCTTTTTCCTTGTTGTCTTCTTGAATATAGATACTGCTCTCAAAGACATAACCCTAATATGATATATTTTCTTTATCTAGTAACAGTTCTAGAAAATTAGTTATGGAAGAAACCCGTACATGATGTAGAATTTCCTCACATACCCTATTTCTTCATATTTAGGTAGTGAATGCATTGTTCTAGGGAATCCACTGAAATAGTACAATATTGACACTTGAGACTGCACAAGAGGATATACAAGTGATGAAATTGAAGAGTATTCATCATCTAAAGAAAGATGCATTTAATCCAGTGTGACTTATTACCACTACCAACTACTTTAGTAACATATCTTTGAAGTATGAAAACCACTTCCCTCATTATCTTATGATGGTGGACCACATATTCATCTTTGGCTACCATATAGTTTAGGTGACCCCAAGGAGGGATTCTATCAACCACCACAACCAGTTCAATCATACAATTCCCTTCAGTCTCCTATTGAGGGTACTTCCAGACACACATCCAGCTCTAACACCCTTGCACGGGAAACATGGAAGACATATCCAGCATGGAAATGTCTAGATAACTGGGAGTGGGATCATATCCCTTATTCCATTGAAATGGACCACTGACATATTCTGGCAGTATCTAATGAGCATGATCATATCCCTACTCACTAAAAATAAGTATTTATCCATATTCCTACATCAGGAATAATAGAGACGCATATCTGTACCCCCATGCATGAATCCCATTATCATATTCTAATGGCACAAGGAGGAAATAATTAGTCTCATTTCACCACTTCAATTGAATGCATCTACTAGTATATAGTGGAGACCAAAAATGTGCAGTCTTACATTCCTACACACACTTTTCTGAAGTGTCATTACATCTTAGTAATAGATGAGGTACATCAATATCATATTCCGACAATAGTATATATTTAGGGATAGGTTCATATTCTTATCACTAGAGCTAGGGTAACACAACACTCAGATCTGTATAAACAAGTTATTGCTCTGATGTAAGTGTACATTCTTTCTTTCATCCATGATGATTATCAATATGTTTTAGTAAAGGATGAGGCATATGACTACGATTATATTCCCATTCCAATCCAGGATCACCAAGTGAGAATGGCACATGCCTTGATACAGGTGCACATTCCTATCACAAATACCAGCATCATACTCTAAAGGCTTGGGATCAGTCTCATATAACCATTCTAACTAGGGATCACTATGTGATAGGAGAAAATTCCTCGAGACATGTTCATATTACTATTGAAAAAGAATTAGGGAATATTTCAATGTCTCAAGATCATGATCATATCCCCATTTTGATCGAGGCCCAGCATGTGATATTGGAAATCAAATCATGGTAGGATCATATTCCTGTCAGTAAAGCTACATGGAATATTCTATAAGACCATGAAATCCAATCTTATATACATACATCCATCGATGAATGGATGCTCAAACATCCTTTAGAGGCTATATAGGAGGAGGCCCATTTTCATTCTCCCATTAGAGATGTTTGGGGGCATATGTCGGTGGTGAATTCATATTTGGATAGGGCACATATTATCTCT
Source organism: Viscum album (assembly GCA_963277665.1). Classification (NCBI taxonomy): domain Eukaryota; kingdom Viridiplantae; phylum Streptophyta; class Magnoliopsida; order Santalales; family Viscaceae; genus Viscum; species Viscum album. Next base: position 1,172,089,006 of record OY728152.1, on the reverse strand, counting down.
TCGTCAACTTTTGACCAAAATATTCCGGAAACTAGCCATAGATGGGTTAACATTCCTACCAATAATGACGAGTATCATTAGAATATTACAGTATCTTCTCAATAGTGGGATTATATTCACATAGTACCAGATAGATGTCAACATATTTCATCAACCACTATATAGTAGGCGCATGTCTCTACTCAATCCAAAATAGTGGGTCAACATATTCTGACCATGATGAAAAATGAGTCTCATATATGTAATCTTATCAATGCTAGTGTCCTTGAGGTTGTTCGAGACACATTATAAACATTCTAAGGGTTCGTCGACTCTTCAAAAAAATCAAAAGGTGATCATTACCATGATATTCCTCCTCATGGAAGTGTAGAGATTGATTGCATGGACTCTGCTTCTAGCATTCATCATGGTCAGCCTCCCCATAGTGATATCTCCCACAGAACTGAAAATAATCCCATTTATAAGAAACCTCTATATAGAGCGGTTCTAATAAATTATATACTTGTGTATATAGTTGTTATCAAAACATCATGATAATCTATATATAATTCCACATCAACTACCAGAAACACTCCACTTTAGTTAGTAGGAAACCCCAAGAAGCATCTTCTATTGTATAAACAGATAGAGGAATTTATGTCTAATGAAGACAAAGAAAACATTGATATATGGAGAGATTTATCATGAAACAACCTCCCCATAATGTTCTGTAACCTTTCTACATCTAACTATATGATCCTAGATAAACTAGAGGAAGAGTGAATAACTTATATATCCCAAAATATGTGGTAAACATTCATTAATTTAATTCTAGAAACCTCTCTTGTCATATATACGAGGTTCACATTCAGACCATCAATATACTCTTCTGTTAGTAAGTCCTGGCTGTTATCTCCGTGGCCTTAAAATAAAAACAGGAAAAGTACAATGAAAATCTACAACATGATTTACACCACTCCATCACAAATCATCAGTAATTGATCGTTGAATCCTAGTTATGTATCTTTATTTGAGGAAGGGATAATTATAGAGAGTTTCTCTTTACCAAACCCATGGAATATTATATCTATCCATATGTGGGGTCATTTAATGACATAGACTCTATTGAAATAAGTGGACCAGGTAATGTATGATATAGTTGGTCACTAAAATAGAAATCCTTCACTTAAATGGTGTCAATAAATCATGAATGGAGGGATAAGATAACCAACAGATCTCTAAATTGGGCCCCTCAAAGAAGTGGGGACATATTTTAGACACGAAATCTGAAGATTCAATCGAACAAAAAACATCCCTTAAGACTCCCATAATTGGTTTTTGTTTCTCCCAGTTCATACACAAGTATAGATGCAACAAATCAAAAATTCTTTCATAGAATCTACCATAGTATCCATCCAAGATTGTATCCAACCTTCTGGGATATGGGAATATAAACCAACACATAAACTCCTTATATCATTAATATCTTAGAGTATCCATGAAATATTAGTAGTAGACATAAACAAATCCCATACAACTGGGCTGGGGAAATTTTAATCTCAATCACCATCATTTGGTTCTTCATCCCCCAAGAGGGTCCTAGAGAAATCGAAAAATGTTCCAAATTAACCCCATCCCACTAGGATGGGGGAATTTATATCATAGTTCTTGTCCCATGAGTCATCAAATCCTTGACTGTAATAATTTAACCCCCAATAATAGGATCAACAAATTCAAATCTTGGCCATGAATAGTCCCCAACCAATGAGGATTAGGTCAATTTCATCATCATCGTCACTATAATGGGGATCAATCTTCTCCAAGTTTGAAAGTAAATATCGATAGTTGGTATCCCATCCATTCCTCCCACCACAAAATGAACCTATTCTATTTAGGTCTCATTCATAAAACACAGTTAGAAACTCCCTCAAGGTCACTATTTTCAGGCTGATTTAGGAGGACTATATGGTGTAGGCAATTAAACCCCACAGGGGTCATAAGCTAGAATGGCCCAACATGTCCAAGGGGTTGAGAAATGACCCTTGTGAGGGAATTTATTAATCATCCTATTGTGTTGAGATTAATGGGACAACTACCATTCCCTGATACACCTCTGTGAATGTCTTCAACGTCAATATAATAAATAATGTGGATCAACAAATGAATTTTGAGGGAAACAATACTAATGATACACCTTCAAGAGGAGGGTCTGGATGTACCCATTGAGGCTACATGTATCTAGAACCAGAGGATGAACCAAAACCTGAAACCCTTGAATATGTAGTCTCCACCTATATGTTAGAACACTAGAAATGATAATGGGAATGAAGTGGTCATATCCCACTCATCACCTAGAGGAGATAAAATTCATTCCATTTATGAGAAGTCGAAAAAATATATGAGTGATATAAAAACTCTCAGACAACTTAATGAGGAGATACTCGGGGTAAGCATTATGATGGGTATTGTAATCTGGATGAGATGAATATCCCTCCTGCCATACATATAAAATGATTTGATCCACCCACAAGAGAAGCATCTGAGTGTCATATTGTTTCTGGATCTTGGATGTCAGCCTACAAAAATGAGGAAGTGAAAAATGATTATGACATCCCTTCATTATAATGAAAAACTCTTTAACATTCAGGTGATAATTAAGTCCAATCACAAATTGAGAACCAGAAGGAGATGAAAATGAGTACACCTCCTCAATACCCTCCCACTCTCAATAGATGGGAGGTGCCTCATACTGCGGTACCTCAATAATTTCTCAATGCCATTAAGTCTCTGCTACACATATGGAATCCATCGGAGGGAAACATCCATCTATGCTTCCTGAGAAAAAATAATATCTAGAATGGGTGGATGACACTTTTCCCCCACCCAATTTCAGTAATCTAGCCTTCACCACCTTTGACTATTTGGGAGACCCTCAATAGAACCTCATTTAATTTTTGTCCAAAAGAAGTCCAATAGATGGTCCATCGAGACCAAAAGGAGGTGATCGATCAGTGGTGTTGTGTATTTAATCTAATAGGTCCATCATTTTTTTGGGTACAAAAGTCTTCTAGATGGATCCAATGTAGGATGGGAAGACATTTGTTGTTAATTCCTTCACCAATTCAGTTCCACATTGAAAAAAAATTGTTGTTGAACTGAAGAACGAAAAGAAATTTTAAAATTAGAGGGCATCTGACATAATATCCAGACAGAGAGGTATAACCTATTCACTCAATATCCCACTATTTTAGGATAAATTAATGGAACATTTTTCAGAAAATATTTAGGGTGAGGTGGAAACACCTCAAGTCTGGATGAAATATCAACATGGATTTCATGAGTTTGAAAAAATAGTACAATGTTTGAAAGATTTCATTCAATGGACCTAGTGTATGTCTAAAATCATACCCTCAACATACTGGAGAAGGCTAGGTAAATAAGAGATGGTTTTCACACCCTCAAATCAATAGTTGATCCCATTCAATCACCTATGGAGGACTTGAACCACCCAATTCCCCCTATTGAGAGGAAGAAACAACAAAATATACCTTGACTAGAAGTGAGAAGAGATCAGGGTCACCTAAAATTTCATGAACATATGAATAAATTATATTCCTTCAAAAAATACAAGTCACCAAGTCTTTCCTTTAATACAATGGAAAAATACCTTCTCAAGCTTCCAGGGAATAGGAAACCCAATGAGGTTGACCTCACAGATCATCTAGATTACCACCCTTTACATAGAAGGTTGGGTCACAACATCCATGATTGACTCTCCATTAAATATATAATCCAAAGCATGGTAAATTTATAATAGGTGGTGTTAGAGAACTCCCCAAAATAGGTAACCTACATAATCATTTCCCAGTCAGAAGAAGAGGTTTATTGAGAAAAGTTCCATCCAACCGTGGGAAATGTTTTTGAAAACTCAATGAAAAGAAAGAATGTTGACCAAGCTCATACCACAATGAGATCACAGATTCACAAACCCATAATTGTTCTATGACCTATAGAGGTGACATTAGATACCACTCCTAGAGGTGAACGTGACCATGAAACATAGGAATACCTGGAAGATGAAGATTCATTTTCAACTCTGATGTAAGCTCTGACTCTTATATATGTCTTCCCTGAAACATCTAAAGTACGGAAATTGGCCAACCAAGAAATCATCAGATAATGAGATCATATTTGGTTGTTTTAACATAATACACTTGAATACCCATTCATAGATGGCTTATTTTCCTTTTTGTATGAGTTCCTCAAACCTGACAGTGGAGCTAGAGGCCACAGGAAAAAGAGCTGAAGATATAAGGGATAACATGGGTGTGGTTAGACAAAGTATCTTAGTCACATCCACAGATAATATATATATACAACCAAGACCTATGGGAAAGCACTCCAACATTCCCTATATATACCTATAGTTGGACAAGAAGCCCTCCAATAGTCATCAGTGTTCTGTCATCTTATATGATTTCCTAGAGGTGGTATTATTATCTAATCAGACCTACCAAAAAGGAAAGATGAATCGACCTAATCTGCTGGAATCAGATGCTCCCTAAACCTATGCACAAGCACCATGACCATCTATCACAAATTATTCATATCATGATCCACATAATATGGATTACCACCACCATGGTAAGAACAATCCTCTATAAAAATGTGTGACATTATGAAATATCTAGTAGTTGTCCCAACCAAACTCTAAATCCTAGAAGCATGGAATGTATTAAAATAGAATAAAGAAGAACTCATTAAATCCCTATACAACCCATAATAATTCAACACATATGTTTCGACAACCATGTTTTATCTAGTGGAGACTAATCCACCATAATTCCATATCTCCATCTCATTCACAAAACATGATCAAGAACATCTCATCTAAGTACACATCTGACCCTAATATATTTTAGGTAGACTCGATATTGTCGATATTCAGAGGGATCTGATTGAAAATGGTTTTGGGGTCAAACTAATCATGATTCAAACCCTTAGGTGTTTGGTATATATCAAGGGGGACTTATCATCCAAAAATCTGACCATTCAAGGGTATGGTAAGAGTGAGGAAAGACCTATTGGGGTGATCAAGATCAAAATTTAGTTTGGTGATCTGAAATCATACACTGAGTTTATTATTACCTAGAAATACACCATATATAATTTCCTAATTGGATGGTCTTGTATTCATATCCACATGGTGGTACCTTAAACATTCTATCAGATTTTGAAATACTCCACTAATTGAATGGTCGGCATACTATATTGTGGAATTTCCCCCTTGGAGTCTTAAAAATCCACATATGTCGATGAAGGATTATATAAATTGGGTGGAAAATAACCAATGTTGGATGAAAATATAAAATTCATAGCCCCATGGACTTGTGTACCTCCCCTATAAATCCTTAGAGTATGCTCGATAGTAATTATATTCTACACAAAAATTTAGTTGAGGAGGAATAATAAATTCAAAATGTCCATGATCAGCCTATCCCTAATGATAATATATAAAAAAATCATATCCATAATCTCTCTAAAACGAATCTCGATGTAGTGGGTGGTAATTTACTTTCACATGGCCATTCTATCCCAAATAATGATAGATATTCCCTTATATTACCGACCTTGTTTGAAAATGCCTCCACAAACATAGTGGTGGATGGAGAAGCGGATGACCTCAGGAATACCCCTCCATCATTTGATGAGGGGATTTCCACTACCATTGATGAGATCATGAAGGTAAATTTGGGTTTATATGAAGAATTTGGGCCTAAATTTATTAGTTTTTACATTCCCCGCAAGGAGAAAGAGATGTACATTGCATTTATAAAGTAACAACGATATGTATTTTCATGGAATCATATAGAAATTCTCGGGATGAATCTAGATGTGGATACACACTATACTATCATACCCAATGATCATTTAGGATTAAAAAAAGAATATATGTAGATGAATCCCTATTATTATACTAATGTTGGGGTGTAATTTGATAAATTTATAAAATGAATTTTTCCTCGATAAAGGAAATACCTAAGATGGCCCTCTAACATCATCCTTATAATGAAAAATTGATATATTTGGGTTGGAAAAAATTTCAAAGTCCTTAATAAACAGTGAAAAGTATTAATTCCCATTTTTGATCAAAAAACTCTTGATTGATTTAGCTTATATCTTTGAAGCCCTTTCTTTCATGGATGGGTACTCGGGGTATAATCAGATGAAGATGAACCCTGAAGCTAAGGAACCCACTACCTTCATAGAACCGTAGGGGATATTTTTATATTAGGTTAGTCCTTATGTATTAATGAATATGAGTGTTTCATACCAACACTCCATGCATCATATTTTTAATCCCTTCTTGGGTGAATAGTCAAATCTTACATCGATGAACTAGAGGTCAATTCCGGACTGCATTGTGATCACATCACATACCTTCAAATAATATCCAAAAATTAGTGATAGCACTATTTGAAGATGAATTTAAGAAAATTTGTCTTTAAGGTAACATCAGGGAAGTTCCTTTTCTTTGTGGTATGAAAACATGGAATCGAGGTTGACCCTGAAAAGACAAGTGCAATTCTGGAAATGTTACCCAACAAAAATCACAAATAACTGAGGGGGAAACAAGGGAACCTCACCTAAATTCAGTATTTCATAGACAACCCGACTGGAAAATCTCCCCATATAACTATATAATGAACAAGGGAATCTCATATAAATAGGATGAAAAATTTCAACAAGACTTTGAGAGTCTCAGGTATATCCTACTACACCCACAAATCCGGATTCCTCTGGTGGAAGGGAATACACTCATATTATATGTGGATTCCATGGAAAAATCAATTAGTGGTATCATCACATAGAAAAATAATGTGTGGGATAATAATAGTCTCTACTACTTTATTCAAATGATTCTATAAACTGGAGCCTGATACTTGGATGTCGATAAGAAATTTCTCGCACTCATGATTGTTATACAAAAGATAAGTCTTTGATTGGAGAAAAATAAACTCAACTTGATTTCTCATATTTGTCCAATCAATTAAATCTGCGGCCATCCCATGATGGCTAGGTACTTTTCCAATTTTGAGTTCATTCTATAATAGTATGAAATTAATTTTTTTCATAGAATTCAGTTAAAGGGCCAGCCCTAGTTGATTTACTCATGGAACATCCCACCACAGAAATTATACCCACGGACAATGAGAATCAGGATAATGAGTTTTTATATGCCTGTGAGACTCCCCAAACATGGGAGATGTATTTTGATTGTCCCTGCCAAAATCGTATTGAAAAGAGACTGGAAAAATCGAGAACCAATCGTTTTGGCCTAGGGATTGTATTTGTTTCTATGGAAAAATAAACTTCTCCCTAATCTTTCTTAATATCTGATGGTTTCAAAAAACAATGAGGCCAAATACCATGCCCTTATCACTAGCTTGGAACTAGAACTACATCATCAGATAGGTTACATGATAATAAAATAGGATTCAGAGCTAGTGATAAAGAATATTAATGGATAATATTCCATTAAATATGAATAATTGTCCCATATCACTTGCTATGTTAGAAGACGCATTCCAGAGTTCCCTTTTGATCCCACTTTTCATCATTTAACCAAATTATATAAAGCTCATGTAAAATCTTTATCTAATGAAGCCATAGTATTGGATGGCCTTCATAAAGTGGAAGATATCATATGAATCCTGAACCAAAGGATGGTCTCATCTATCATCATCTATGGCACAGATGAAATCAATTAGGTATACACTTCCTCGGATCATGATGAACAAATATCCATACTTTGATGGATGGATCCCATGATCTATTATCTCCAAAATGGAACTCTCCCTATAGAACAACCCTGAAGGGAATATATTCGACTGTGAGTGGTGAACTTTACTAAGTGGCATGGCCCAAATAAGAAAAAATTCCTCTACAGACAAGGCTTTTTTGGAATCCTCCACAGATGCATAGAAGAAATAGAGATTTTAACCATCATGAAATAAGTCCATGAAGGCCCTAATGTTTCTCATTAGTTTAGGTCTAGGATCACCCCCCAAAATAAGAGGATGGGTTACTACTATAAAATCATGATATGGGAATATGTGGAATTCACCTGGAAATTTCACGCATTCCAAATTCATGAAAACTTTATCCATCGACCCTCGAAATTGCTACATATAGATAAATATTCATGTTCATTTTTTTATTGGAAATGGATGTTGTGGGTCCATATCCTGTAGCCATATCTAATAGGTTAATGTAAATACTTACTACTACCAACTTCTTTTACAAAAAAGACTGAGGCAATACCCCTCTAGGAAATACGGATGAAGATTATCATTAACTTCATGAAGTCTAATATCATCACTAGATTCAAAGTCCCTCACAGGATACTAACAAAAATGGTATCAACCACTATTATACTGAGTTGAAAAAATTATACCTAGAGTAAAATATCGAGTCCAATCAATCATCTTGCTATCATATAGTGGAAAATAGAAAGAAAAAGAGGCCTTCAATAACACTCTATCAAATATACACCAGAAGATGGGGAATAAGGACAAGAAGTCCTAGCCAGACAAGCTCTTTCATGATTTGTGCTCCTTCCTTACCACTATGTATACTACCACACAAGAAACTCTATATTTATTGGTGTATGGGACCAATGTAGTGTTCCACATATAATTATAGATACCCTCACACTGAATATCCATTTTCAAAAAACTATCTAATGATGAGAAATTAAAAAATCAACTGGATGAATTGGAGCAGCTATATGAGAATAGCTTGTGTGCATTGCACAACCTCTAATTTTATCAATATTGGGTTATGTTCGCCTTTAATAAAAAATTCATCTATTAGTTCATTTAAGAAGAACTAGTATTTGTTCTCAGAACCCCAATGATGTTAGGAATGAAGCATCGTATGATAGAACCCAAATGGGAAGGTCCTTATATCATATATAAGGTCTATCACAATAGAGCCCACTCACTAGACAAAAATATTTGGAACGTGTCCCCCCCCCCACACCCACCACCACCAATGTGAGGTTTCTTATGAAACAGTTTTCATAACTTCCATCAAGTGTCTCTCATCTAGAGAACATGATGCTAAATTTTATAGAGCTTATTAATACCACATTATGTTAAACTGTCTGGAGCATGTCCTAAACACGTGACGTTAAACACTATAGAAAAATTCTATATAGAAATACCATTAACTATACAGTGCCAATCGTCCTAGTCACATGAAGTTAAACTACAATAATATATCCAAAACATATAAAATTAAACTATATGAAACACATCCACACCACATGATGTTAAACTACATGAGAATCATTGTCTCATATATGCATCACCCTACATGATCTATATCTATTAAAAATAAAATTGGAGTTCCCCCATCACTGTGAGTGAGTTAAATCAATATAGGGAATCTCTCATCCCTGAACTGTGAATGGATTGATTCCTATCATTATAGGATATATAGTGAATCTGGGATCCCCAATATTAGGCCCAGCCATAATATAGTCATATCATTCATAAGACATCAGACTCCATGGCAATGCTCAAGCCTTCTTTTACACATTAGGTTATCATATTCCATTCAACAAAACATTAAACTGCATGGCTAGTGTTCTCTCTAACTGACACTAAAATAAATTGTTCCCTAGAACTATGTGTGAATTGATTACTACTATCAAAAGAGACATAGTGATAACTAGACCTATATTCTTGGGCCCATCCATAATGTTCCACTTATTTCATGTCGAGGAACATTAATTCATACCACAAGATGTTAAACTACATGGGTGATATCCTAGATATCTGTCAATAAACTATAGAATTTTCAAGAACTATTTACAGATTTATTATCATTATAATGAGATACATAGAGATTACTATATCCTATATCTTGGAACAACCACCCCATAATACCAAATTTAACTGTCCTCTATTTTATTTTCTTTACTTCATGAGAAGAACATTTTTCATTATTTTTTTATCACACTAAGCTTAGCTCATGTGGGTTTAGGAATTTTGGTAAGGGATTCCCCACATGACCAATACATATCAGTCCATGACATGGTTAATATGGTCCAAGATTTAAGACCTTAAATGGAACACCATGAGTCATAGCCATATAATGTTAAACTACACATTTAATGTCACTTTCATGACATAAAGCTAGTCATTTCAATGGACCTCACCCGAGAGGACCACTATCATTGTTGTTAGTCTCCCACTACACCTCCATTAAAGAACTATGTGTTGAATGACTCCTATCATAACAACATACATAGTAACACCCAGATCTCCAACCCTAGGCCCATCTACAACAATCATCAGGAATAGTTTCCCCTTCTATGCATGGGTCAAAACTGCGTAGAGAGTTTCATGCTCGAGAACTACATGTGGCTTGATTCCTATCATCATAAGATTTGTAGTGACACCCAGACATTCATTCGTGATACCATTCACACTATTTCCTTTACATGTTGATTATCCTACATCCTTGTCGCATGATGTTAAACTACATGGTTTCTCATGAACTAAATGTTTCTTAATTCCTATTATCATAGGATATGCAATGAAGCCTTGATCTCTAATCCTAGACCTCTCTAAAACAATCAATGGTAAAAATTCCATCCTATAAGTATGGGTCAGGCCTTTGTAGATCATTTCCCATTCAAGAACTATGTGTGTATTGATTCCTTCCATAACATGATATGTAGTTATTCATATATCTCTTATTCTTGGATATAGCCTTGATAAAACATAGATATCCCCTATCTCAATATATGAGTCAGACCAATATAGGGAACTTCTATACAAGAACTGTGTAGTTATTGATTCATATCACTACAGGATATCTAGAGACATCCTAATCACTAATAATATTATCATTAGAAAAATATATTTCCTAGCCTCATGAAATTAAACTAGACAAAAATTAATCATATACCTCTTTTCAAAGCGTTTCAAGGCATACAAGATCATTTTTCATAGGCATGATTCAGATCTACATACCAATTTCTTGTTCATATGATAAATATATTCAAAAGTGTTTTAGTTTATGGTTATCCGTTAATAATATTCTTCTTAGATAAATTATGCTACATGCATCTAAATTCCTCCAACTAGTGAATAGTGTACCCAAGTACATCTTGCATAATTTTGATATTGGTTTCTACATCCTTACTGCATGGAAAGGAAAATTTCATTACCATATGATGTTAAACTGTTAGTAAAAAATTCCTCGTCACATGAAATTATACCTGCATGAAAAATATGTCCCCACTACATGAATTTAAAATATTTAGGCAATCAACCATTTTCATTCCTTATTAGAGGACTAAAATAGTCTAAACGTAGTCAACCAAGGTGTAGGGTGTTTCTATAATCTTTTATACTACTCATCCTATAAAGAACACATCATGTCTTTAGCACCTTGAGTTATCGAAAACCATTCATTAACCATTTAATGGAAAATATATCTCTCTGTTTTACAATGCAATCGACGCATAAGGTATTGGACCTACCCACCATATACATCTTGTCCCTATAGTAAGGGTTATCTATTTTTTTTTGAGTCTGACGTCTCTGTGGAAGAACTAAACACCATAATATGTTTTGTTCCATCTTTATTATGACTTTCCCATATCATTAATCATGACGTGAGAACCTTAATCCATTATTTATAACTTCATCATATTCCTCTAAATTTATTTGGAGTACTCTAGACCATGGGTATCCAAAATAATCTTTTGTGTGACATTCCCCTCATATTAAGTCCATATTCATCACAACCTTAAAATGCATGCACTTTGGTCAGATATGTATGACCTTAAATAGTATCCCTTGACGTTCTATAGCACAAGACCCTAAAATTAAAGTAAAAGAGACAAAAAAACATATGTGGTTGATAATATGCAAAGTGTAGCCTAAGAAAAAGTCACGTCTTCTCTCACTAAACTCTTTATCTCCATGGTTTATGAAAAAATCACATCATAAATGAATATGTAATAAATGTCATAGGGACCAATTATTCGCCGTAGTGAATTTCTATCCATGCTCACTAGGCACCCTGGTCTGTGAAAAATTTAGAGTAATGATGTGTCGTATAACCACGTCATGAAATTGTGTTCTCTATGTAGCGACAAAACATTTAGGTTGTTTAAAACCTTGTTGAATATTATGTTTTCCCTAAATCACACTTCATGATTTGAGTGCCTTGGGTTGCCTAAAATCATTAATAATCCATGAAAATGAAAATAAATATCTCTTTTTGACCTTTCTATTCATGCATAGGGGATTAGACCTACCAACCAGAGACATCTTGTCCCTATATAAATGGATATCTGATTATTGTGATCTAGACATCACCATGTCAGAACACCACACCTTAGAGTGTACTAGTTCATTCCAGACATGATTTTCCCACACCATACTCATGACTAGAGTTCTTTGGATTTCGATTTACAATCCCAATAGCCATAATATTAAATATGATTCAACATCCTCAGCATTATATCTCCATGTTTTTTTACCCTTTATCAATGAAGGAATGATACATTCCATTCCCAGAACTTTTTATGGCCCACACCTCGTTACTTGGAACCATAGGGAATATGGCCTGAGCCTTAAAATTGAGTGATAAAATTATCTATGGTTCCAAAACATTTTCGGGATAGATTTTCCTTCTTACCCAACATCATTATCTAGATGTTTTAGTCTTATCAAATCATTGATTACACTTGGAAAAGGGTGGAGATAACTCGGTATGACCAAGCTATCATTACATAATTGCTTTGACCTACCAACCAGAGGTGTCTCCTACATGTAGGAAAGTAACCACAATCCGTGTTATACCAATAACACTATGGAATAACTAGGAACCTAAAGTGGTTATGGTTTATTCCTATCATGTATACCACCTTTCATAGTCATCAACTCAAACTTTTGGGTTATGGATTACCCAACCCATATTCCAACTATCTAGATTGACTTCGATTCCTTAATATTTTCCCATCAATCCATACCATATCCAAAATATTATATAGACCTATGAAAATAGTGGAGACACCTCTGTTTGACAATGATAAAAATTCATAAGGGTTTTGACCAACCAATCATATGAATCTTATAACAACCATGTTATTTATTACATACTTAAATATGATTTAATACATAAAACCTTCACTTGATACAAAATGGAAGATCACGAGGGATAGTGTATTTGGTTTATAGGAACATTACCTAATAACATAAAACATTGAACAAAACGTATTTATTAAAAACATCCTTTACATTACCACTACATTCCCTTGTACTTATCATTGCATGGGATAACCTGAGGACATGCATAAGAAAAGGGTGATCTATAAATCCACATTAGGGATTAAACATGGAATAACATGAAGATTACAATACATTCTAGTAAATAAAAATATCAATGGAGCACAGGAGAAACATGAACATAAAAGAATGATAATGCAAGATTATCATAACATGGAATTGTGGAAACAACACTTAACATGGAATTATCATAATCCAATGCTCGTTGCAGATGAAGCATGAGTAAACACTCATTGAACATGAAGTAAGAGTAAACCATAATTTAACTTGAATTATCATGAGTCCAGACTCATTTCACATGATGTTTTATGATACTATACTTTACCCAATGCATTGGAGCTCTTTTAGGGTGCACACTTCATAAACATTTCATTTCATGCATATGTGTTCCATATGGACCATACCACATGGAATCAAACATCACAATTTATCAAAGATAAAGGGATGTATAATAAATAAATAAATAATAATAATCAATAATTAAATGTGCATAAAGTTGAATAACCTTTGATAGAGAAATGGACATGGTAATCATTACACAATGACATTGTCTTGGAAAATCGGTCCAATTTCAGCAGCGTAACGGCGTGATGTAAGAATTCTTAAAAATGGTTGATGAGAGAGAAAGGGGTGTGTCATCATATGTACATGAAATTGACAGTAAGGGGGTCATATTGATACGTGTCCCAAAATATGTAATGTTATTTAGATTCATAACACAATAGAATTGCATGAATGTAAATGAGGAGAGAGAAATTCCTTACGGAATTTCTGCATGGTAATGGTTGTACATGGGAGGCATTTAATGAGAGAAAAATCAGTATATCATAATTAAAAAATACATAGGTCCATATTTTTGAGGTAAAATATAATACCCCAACATAAATAACTGAAAATAAAACCGCATAACATTATTAAGAAACATGGACAAAAATATAAAGGTAGGAATCCCTTACTTGGAATTGTGATCCCAAAGGCTTTAGTGAAGCTTGAGAGAGGATACTTGGGAGCTTGGGGTGCCTTGGAAGGATTATAGAGAGATGAGGGAATAGGTTTGATGAACTATAAAGGATTTGAGTGAAGAGGAAGTGGGATCTTGGGTGGGTTTATATAGGAAAAGATTGGGAATTATTTATTATTTTGATTTGGGACACCACACATTAAATTAATCGAAACCACAAACCAACCCATGTTTTTTGCCAAAGGTGAGTGGAAAAAATTATTTTATAAGCCCAATGGATTAACTTATTAATATAATAGGGTTTTTTAGGTGGAGGTGAGTCACACTCTCAAGGAAAACAATTTAAAAAGAAAAAATGTTTTATAAGCCTTGAATGGTCCACTAAAGATTTGTAAAATAAATAAAACAAAACAAAAATAAAATTATTTTATTGTTAAAATATATATTGGACGAAAATAATGTTTATATAATTTTATTACATCACTCTTCGGTCATTATGATGTCATAAAACACAATATATATTTAAAAGGTATTAAATTTTTACCCAAAACATTGATTGTCTCAGAAAATTATGAATAATTCACTGTCAGATAATTTTTACATACTGATTCCAAAAATAATATTCATTTTATCTAAATAATATTTTAAATATTTTAATTTTTACTTTTAAAATAAAAACCGACATTTATTGAAAATTCATGGGTTTTGACAGAAATAACTTTCAATCCTTAATTAAAATTACAATTTCAATCATAAAATTATATGATAATTTATATTTAATAAAAATTAATTAAATAATAATAATATAATTTTATTAAAATATTATTTAATTAAAAAATTCACTAATTCATCAAAATATATTTCTTAGTTGAATATTAACTAAAAATATTATTTGTGCTTAAAAAACAATTTACAATGTTAAAATAATAAAAAGAATGTATATTATAAATAAAAGAATAATGTACATAATTGTAGTACTAGGGTCTTGTTACAAAATCCCTTAAAAAACATGTATAAGACCATAGGACAAGTTGCACGATGTTGACAGACACTTAGTGTGGCTCGTATTACATCACTCGAGTGGTAATCTATATCAACTTCCACTTATCTTGTAAGCGATTCTTCACATGATTAGCGTATTAAATCTCATATTGGGCTTGGTCAAGAGCAAATCCCAATGATTCCACCTCCTTTTTGAGCTCTGAATAATGGGCTCATAAAGGGCAAGTATACTGGATGAGTTCATCGCTTCCTTTGTCTGAGTAAATTGGATATGTCAAAGACCTATATTTATATTAATCACGTGATCAATGTTCAATGGAAATATTAGAAATGGTCACAATTCATAACAGTATTTTAGAAACCAAATAATAGAACCAAATAATTCTATAAATTTTACATAACCATAAGAGTACATTTAAATAGTCCAAGATGAATTTTCATTAATGAATTTCTGGGTCATTACAATCTTCCCCCCTTAAGAAATATCGCCCTTGAAATTTCCTTTTACCACACTAAAACAGATGTTGGTAACTTTTCTTCATCACTTCCTCCAATTCCCACATCTCTTCTTCCAACCTGTGGTTTTCCACAACACCTTGACGAGGGGCATTGTCTTATTTCATAGAACATTTTCATTACGATCTAAGATCATTACTGGTTTCTCCACAAATGAAAGATCATACTCTAGTAGTACTACCTCTAAAAAGAGTACATGGGAATGGTCTTGTATGTTCTTCATTAAGATGGATACATGAAAGAAATCATGTACTTTGCAAATTGTAGGTGGAAGTGCTAGTCGATAGGCAATAGCCCTGACACAATCTAGAATTTTGAAGGGGATGATGTACCTAGGACTTAAGTTCCCCAACTTTACAATCCTCATGACCTTCTTCCATGGGGACATGCGTAGAAATTCCATGTCTCTAACTTTGAACTCAAGGTCTCGTCAACGGTTGTCTGTATATCTCTTTTGTCAACTCTGGGCTGCATTGATATGTTGCTGAATTTTTTTCACATTCTTCACCATTTCTTCAATAATTTATAGTCCTAGATTCTTACGGTCATTGACTTCATCCCAACATGTCAGTGCTCTGCACCTCTTCCCATTCAAGTCTTCATAAGGTGCCATTCAGATGCTGGAGTGGAAACTGTTATTATAAGAGAACTCAACCATAGGAAGATATTGATCTCATACTCCTTTTAAGTCCATTGATCACACTCTCAAATTGTTATCATGTTTTTGGATAGTTTAATCATATTTTCCATTTTTTAGGGTGATATGTTGTACCGATGTTCATCTCAGTATCCAGAGCATGTTGAAGACTCTTCCAAAACATAGAGGTGAAACTTGGACCTCGATTGGATACAATAGATAGTGGTACTCTATACAGCCTTAACACTTCCCTAATATATACCTGTTCTAGTTGATCCATTGAGAAATCCTCCCAAAATGCAATACAGTGTGTATACTTTGTAAGATGATCCACAACAACCCATATTGCATTGTTTCATTTGGATTCCTTCTGAAGTCTAGTGAAAAATTCTATGGTGTTGTTCTCCCATTTCCATGATGGTATGGTAAATGGATTCATCATTCCATTAGAATTCTGTATCTTTTCATTCACTTGATGACACACCAGGGACTTTGATGTATATTCAGAAATATCCCTTTTCATATCATCCCACCAATTATTCTCTCAGAGATCTCGATACATCATTGTGTTTCCTGGGTAAATAGAGATGTTTGAACTATGTGCATCATCCAAAAGTTCCTTCTTCAGCACAGGACTTTATCGAACACATATTCTTTTCCCAAATATCATGATTCCTTCTTCATTAAAATTGAACTCATAGGATTTATCTTTTCTAATAGCTTCCACAGTCTTCTAAATTCTCACATAATCCTTTTGAGCATCCTTTAAATTTTACAAAAGAGATGGTTGAAGAATCATTTGTGAAATGATTGATAATGATTCATTCTTTATGATTCCCATGTCCATCTTCATCAAATCTTATAATATTGGATCCTTCTCAATTATCATCAATGATAGAATCATTGTGTCCTTTCTGCATAGATCATCTGTCACATTTTTCGCTTTCCTAGTGTGGTAATGGATTGAGCTGTCATAGTATTTGATCAGCTCTAACCATCTTCGTTGGCGCATGTTCAACTATTTCTGTGTGAATATATACTTGAAGCTTTTGTGGCCTACATATATTTCATAGTTCTACCCAAAGAGATAATGATGCCAAATTTTTAAAATGAAGATCACCTCAGCCAACTCCAGATCATGTGTTGGATAATTTTTCTCATGAAAATTTAATTGCCATGAAGCATAGGCAATGACTTCGTCATTTTTAATCATCAAACATCCTAGACCCTTCTTTGAAGCATCACTACATAGCACAAAAAGTTCTCCACTTGTGGGTAAAGTGAGCATGGGTGGAGTGATAAGCCTCCTTTTCATCTCCATGAATCTTTTTTGCATTGATCACTCCATGAATAATTTAATCCCTTCCGATTTAGGATGGTATGAGTGTTGTAAAATCGTGAGAAATTTCTCACAAATAGTCGATGATATCTAGCTAACCCCAAGAAGCTACAGATATCTATTACCGATGTAGGCCACATCCATCCCTCTATTGAAGCTGTATTCAAGGGATCCAAAGATATAACATTTCTTGTGATGATATTGGACAAGAATGAGACCTCCTTCAACCATAAATCACACATTATGTTCTTTTCATTGAGCATCTCCTTTCTCAAGGTCTCATGTATGGTTCTTAGATTCTCCTCATGATCCTCATGGGGTTTTTAGTATTTTAGAATATCATCTACAAATACTACCACAAATATATCAAGGTAATCTCGAAAGACTCTATTATTCAAGTCCATGAAGATTTCTGGATCATTATTGAGTCCAAAAATAATTAATATGAATTCATAGTGCTTGTATCTTGTACGAAAAGCAGTCTTGGGGATATCGTCCTTCTTCACCCTTACTTGATAATATCCCTTCTGAAAATTGAACTTTTCGAAGTATTGTGCGCCACACAGCTAATAGAACAAGTCATCAATTCATGGGAGAGGATACTTTTTCTTCATCTTGATTTTGTTAAGATCATGATAATCGATGAAAAGGTGCATTGACCCATCCTTCATATTGATGAAGATAACTGGTGCACCCCATGGTGAAGCACTTGGTCGTATAAACCATTTATCCACATTCTCATGTAGTTGTTTCTTCATCTCCTCAAGCTCTACAATAGCCATTCTATAGAGAGTCTTGGATATTGTAAATGCCCTAGGTATAAGATCAATTGAGAATTCAACATCTCTTCTAGGAGGAAGACCACACAATTCCTTGAGAAACACTTCTGTGAATTCCCTCACAATAGGAATTTCTTCAAGGATGGTTTCTTGACTAGACTCAATCATATGATCCAGATATGCATGCACATAGTGTTGTGAAATCCATGCTTGAGATGATGGAGCTAAAAAAGATTCATCTTCCTCCATTCACTTGTACAGAATCAGGGGTCGATTCTCCACATGGAGAGTGATTTACCTCTCACGACAATTTATGTGGGATCTATATAGGGAAAGATAATCCATGCCATGAATTGCATCAAATTACACCTGAGGGAGTATGAAGATGTTTTATGGAAATTTGAATCGCCTGATTATGACAGGGGAAGAGTTATATTCAGGGGATGAAATGATTTCCCCATTTTCCGTATTCACTGACATATTCACTTCTATAATTTGTGGTGGTGTTGGGATTGTTCTACAAAACTGTCAGGATATAAAAGAATGCGTTGAACTATGGACGATAACCCTAAATTTAACTTTTTTATTCTGGTTGTACTAATTTACATCATCCAAAAAAACATTGGAAATATAACGATTAAACACATAAAGGGTAATCTAAAGACAAAAATGGATAAAAAATAAATTACCTTTTTTTCATAACTTATGAATCTATATGATTCAATCTATTCTATTCATGATCTAATTTCTAACATATATTCTAAAGGGAAATTTTTTAATTCCCTTAATAATTGTTCATACTATGATTGTGAATTTCCCAAAGCATATATTCAAGGAGTTTCGTAACAAAGAGTTCAGTAAGTCCCGTTTTCGTTTACCAAGATACCCCGAGTCAAGCATGAAACTCCTTGTCAGTGTTTTCACACCTAGATACATCTTCACCAGAACTGCCTCTACCTGCTCGTATCCAGACAGGGATATATTTACATGATAAACGACTTACTCAATACCCACCAAAATATAGGGATAATTTTATTATACGTATTATTTTCTATAAGGCTTCACTAGGGTTTTCTATTCCTATTCTCAAAAATTACTAAACCTATCCTCTGATACCAACTATACCAACCTTATTCTTTATTATATACTTTACCACGATTTTTTACATAAGACCTTCACATGATACAACATGAAAGATCAAGAGGTCTAGTGTCTTTGGGGATTAGGAACATTACATAACAACTTCAAACATGGAACACAACATCTTTATTGAAAACTTCCTTTACATGACCACTACATTCCATCATACATAGCATTGCATGAGATAATCTGAGGACATGCATAAGAAAAGGGTGATCTATAAAGCCCTGTAAGGGAGTAAACAAGGAATTTCATGAAGGTTATAATACATGTTAGGAAATAGGAGTATCAATGGAGAACAATAGAAACCTGAACATAAAGTCATGATAAATCATGATAATCATAACATGGAAATTTGGCAGCAACACTTAACATGGAATTAGCATGAGCCAAGGCACATTTCACATAGAGCACAAGTAAACCCTCATTGTACATGAATAATGAGTAAACCCTCATTTAACATGAATTATAATGATTAAACACTCATTTCACATGACATATAATGATACTATACTTTACCAAATGCATTGGAGCGTTATCGGGGTGTACCCTTCTTAAACATTTCATTTCATGCATAAGTGTGCCACATGGATCATACAACATGGAATCAATCATCCTAATATATTCCATGATAATAAAATGTGGAATACATACATGAAGCTTTATAATTAATTACTAAATGTGCATAAGGGTGAATACCTGTGATAGAGAATTGGAAATGGTATTCATTACACAATGGCATTGGCTTATAAAATCGGTGCAATTTCGGCTGTGTAACGGTGTGACGTAAGAATTCATAAAAATGGTTGATGAGAGAGAAAGGGGTGTCTCATCATATGTACTTGAAATGGGCATTACGAGGGTCATATAGATACATGTCCCAAAATATGTAATGTGATTTATATTCATAATAAAAAAGTATTTCTTAAATATAAATGAGGGGAGAGAAATTCCTTACGGAATTTCGGCATGGTAACGAGTGTCCATGAGAGGAATTTAATGAGATATAAAGTGGTCTCACATCATTAAAACATACATAGGACAGTATGGGGGAGGTAAATATCATACCCCAACATTTATAATTGAAAATAAAAGGGAATAACAATATTAAGAAACATGGATAAAAAGAGAATGTAGAAATCCCGTACTTGGAAGTGTGATCCAAAATGCTTGGGAGAGGCTTGAGATAAGATTCTAAGGAGTTTGGGGAACCATGGGAGGATTATTGAAGGAGGAAGGAAGTGGTTGGACGAAAATTAAAGGAATTGAGTGAATAGGAAATGGGATCATGGGTGGGTATATATAGGAAAGAGGATAAATTCTTTATTATTTTTGTTTGGGACACCACCCATTAAACTAATCAAAATCACAAACCAGACCATGGTTTTTGCCCATGGTTTTTTCCAATGTGGATTGGAAAAAAATATTTTATAATGCCGATGGACAAACATCTTAAAATAATAGGGTTTCTTATGGGGAGGTGTGTCACACTCTAAATGAAAACAATTTAAAAAGACAAAATGTTTTATATGCTTTGAAGGGTTCGTTAAAGCATTGTAAAATAAATCAAAAAAACCCAAAATCACATTATATTAATTTTAAAACATTTATTGGCTGAAAAAAATATTTATAGTATTTTATTACACCATTATTGGGTCATTATGTTGTCATAAAACAACATATATATTTAAACGGTATTTAATTTTTTCCCAAAAATTCAATAATCTCTGAAAATTATGAAAAATTTACCAATTGATAATATCAATGTCCTGATTCACAAAATAATATTCATTTTATCTACATAATTTTCAGAAAATGTGAATTTTTACTTTTAAAATAAAACCGACATTTATAAAAAATTCATGGGTTTTGAAAAAAACAGCTTTCAAAACATAATAAAAATTACAATTGCATTCATAAAATTATACAATAATTTATATTTAACAAAAAATAATTCAATGATAATAATACTATTTTATTAAAATATTATTTAATTCAACAATCCATGAATTCATCCAAATATACTTCTTAATTAAATATTTACTAAAAAAATTATTTCTTCTTTAAAAATTATTTACAATGAGAAAATAATAAAAAGAATTTATATTCTACATAATAGAATAATGTACAAAATCTTAGTACTAGGGTCTTGTTACATAACCCCTTAAAACACCCTCATAAGTCCTTAGGGTGAGGTGAGTGATGGTGACAGACTCTTAGGGTGTCTCGAATAACATCGCTTGAGTGGTAATCTCTATCAACTTCCACTTCTCCCATAGGTGGGTCTGCTCAAGCTTAACGTATTCAAGCTCAGCTTGGGCTTGGTCGAGAGAGAATCCCAAAGACACCACCTCCTTAACGAGCTCTGAAAAATGGGCTTCATACTGGGAAAGTCTACTGGATAAGGCCATTTCTTCCTTTTTCTGAGTAAATTGGATTTGTTAAAGACCTATATTGATACTAATCATGTGATCACCATTCAATGGCTATATTAGAAACAGTCACAATTCTTAATGGTATTTTGAAAACCAAAACATATAACCAAATATGTGAATAAATTTTACATAAACATAGAAGACATTTAAATACTCCAATTAAAATTTTCATTAATGAATTTTTGGGTCGTTACACATCTCATCCTTATTAGAAAGGAACTCCAGTACTCATGAGCCTCGACAACACTATGATGTAACTCAGAAAATTAGGGTGTTTTGGGTGATCTTTGGAATGACTTCACTATATTATATATTCATAAATAATGACCTATAATGAATAATGCTAACTTAATAGTATTTGAATCCCTCACCACAATAATTTAACCTAAATAGTATTTTACATCCTTCCCGTCTGATATTAAACTACATAGAAGACATCCTCATCGCATGAAGTTAAACAGCATGGCAGACATCCTAAACTCATGAAATTAATCTAAAAATATAATTATACTTCAAAAATGTTATATTACCAGCCATATATGGTCTGATATAAATGACTCTAAACTACCGCAAAAACAAGGTCTATGCAAAAAGACTCTAAACTACAGTAATAGACGTTTTGAGCTAAAAGAACCTAAACTGCAACAAATAATGGTATAAGATAAAAGAACATAAACTTCAACTATAGAATGTCCAAGCTAAAGGACCCTAAACTATTATATTATAAGGTATGATCTAGAAGATGATAAACTATAACACGGTGGTGATTTAGTGGGAAGGATCAGAAAAAGGAAAAAACATGTCAGGTCAAAAACCCATGAGAGGGTGTCTTGAGAAAAAGACAAATACATGCCCACTAAGTATTCCCCTATACGAATCTTAGAAAAAAATTTGCAATATATGAAACAAAAGGGATAAAAATATTTTGAGCCCCATCACATGGCCTTAGAAAAAATAAATATATTATATCTATTTCCATTGGCTTCATAAAAACATATAGCATTCTCCATCCAAGACATATATTCTATACAATTTATAATTAATTGAATCTGTTAATCTCAAGATAGCTGAATCATATACATCAATAAGTTTTCTCATGTTGGTTAGTATGCATGATCATTTCTTTAGAAAAGTCTGTTATGATTTAATTATTCAGATCCATGCATTAAAGTTTAACTGATATTATATGAAGTATGGGTATTGTTGAAGATTCATGCAACATTTGATCAATGAAATATCACGCACATAATGAATGAAATAAAACTGTACAACAACATAAATTGTTTAGAAGATCTATTCATTTATATACTAAAAAAGGAGGGATGTCCACATTCCAAAACCTCTCCGAGGATTCCGTAAAAAACATTGATGATCAAACTATAATAATATTTTATCAGGTGAGCTGTCCAAATAAACAAGAGTCTAAATATGAGTGTTGGTGGAGTATTGAAGTGTCGCCTTCCAAACATGTTTTACTAATGCTCAAGGTTAAAGTGTCTTGATAAGAGTGTAGATATAGTAGACTATTTTATGAGTAGTTTTTTAAAAGGATGATGATGCAGAAAGGTCAATCTCTGACAAATATTTGATAACCTCACGTCCTACTATATGTGCTGTCAAGATATCCATTTGAGAATGAAACTCAAATATGATTTTATGGCTCTATGCCACCTTCTCTAAAGCTTCACTCATTATTTCATCTAGGGGTGTCCCATCATCTATGTCACACAATCCCCTCTCGCTAGTATCAAATACTTTCTATGTTAGATTGATTTTTGGAATATGTTCATATAATGGTTTGAGGTCAAAGCCACCTGCCCCCAAGCCTTTAAAGAGATATAGAAGAGATAATTATTGGTCATGAAATGTTTATAGTAGAGTCCCAACGATCAAAGTGTGGATTCGCTACCAGATTATCCTATATCATTTTTAATCCACAATAAATTCAAGAATGGTTACATCAAAATAAGGAACAACTGGATGAGAAGATGAAGAATAAAGAGAAGAAGAAGCCCTATATACTCTTCCCTCAAAACATGTATCATCCTTTACTCATATTTTAGTAGTAGATTCATAAAAATATTCTACCCCACTAATTGGATGGTTGTCGCTATGATGGGGATGTTTCCTCAAAGACTCTCCACATTTTGAATCAACTCCATTGTTTCTTGGAAAATGGGGTTAGTGAAGCACATGGTTTGTACACTTGGAAGAATATTCTATTCAGAACACGACCCAGGATGGATTCCAACCAAGCCTAGGCATATTCATATAATATATTGATGGTTCCACTAATAGGTGGAAAGATGATCTCAGTGTTGGTATCCTCATGTGACAATATAATCCAAAATTAGGGGATAATCTTTGGATGTTGTTTTTACCATATTCTAGATGAGGGGAGGGGTAAACCACTATGGATTTAGGGTAATTGTAGAGAGAAACGATAAGGGGTATATGGATAAAAAATAACCATCTCATCTACCCAGTCCATGAGAACCCCATCCCAAAGAGAGAATTTGTATGTCTGTTCATCAAGACAACCACCACCATTATCGATAACTAGGATGGTCAGTGCAGGATAAGGCATGAAGTGAAAACAATTAGACTGACTCAACATGTCAACCACATCATTAGGAAATAACAACATTTTTTCAACCCAAAAAATGTATATTAGCCAGGGGTGGAATGGGGTGCTAGGATCCTGGTAGTGTTGGGGTATTTATAATAGTGAAAATGATCCCATATCCAAGTGAATAAAAACTAGAACGGGCCACCAATGATATAAAGGATATTTACCTATTGATTATGTTCCATAATCTGGTAATGTTGTGTAAGAGTTAGTATAGAAATATTTGTAGGTTTTCCCTTTGCTTATTTCACTTCCATCACCAGTGTTTTAACTTGGATTCATGAGTGCATGTCCCTAAATGAGAAAATCCACACATTTAAGAACATGGCCATGAATCCTACCAGACTAAGAATTAAGGATATATTTTGTAACTTCTCACCCCTTATCATTGGCTTGAGAGGGTAGTGATATGGTACTTGTCTTAAGAAATATCCCCAAGATGATAAATTCAGGAAATAAATGCCTAAGGGATTCCATACATGCGCATGATTATTTTCCCTTTAAGAATAAAACAACAAACCAAAAAACCCACTATATGATTCATGGTAATAATTGAAGACAAATCAACATTTCATTTATCAACATCATACTCAATTCAAGTACCACATTTTAAGACTACAATATCAATGTAAATAGTGTAAGACAAACTAATAAGACTCCAAGACAACAACATGACTCTAAGATCAACAAGATCCAAGATCCAACATCAAAAAACAACCCATGTATCATGAATTACTGCTAAATATGTATTATAATTTACCTTTTACCATGTACTGGTAGATGACATATGAAAAATAACCAAAGTTCCAATGCAAGAGTGAGTACTAAAACTCAGTAGGTTTCCCCCAATGACTTCCCTGCTCACGCCATAAGTATATAAATGTTAGGAACATTTATATAAAATATATTATATAAAAAATTATAAACTAATTTATAACTAAATATAAACAATTTCTATATTGACCAGTTTTCTAAAAAAATCCATTTTTTAAATAAATAAACCAAACATTTCTTTAAAACCATTTCACAAGTTCAATTTTTGGAGTAACTGTTCAATTCCACATATCCAACCATGCATGAATCATTATGAAAACTCCATACTCAAGAGAGGTATCTCTCACACCTACCCAGTAGTAACAATATAATTATATCCCATGTTCCATTACACATTTGGCACTAAGCACAAGGTCATATTTCCACCGAGTCTTAAAAATGCAATATGAACAAATACACCAAGTATGCCCAAATAACAGGCCAGCCCAAACATGCCATATCCATTTCAATAAAACCCAATTTTATTAAAAACCTTTTCCCAACAGTTCAATTCAAAAACTTATAAAATCAATATTTTAAAATAAATAAATTTTAATCAAGAAACCAAATCACTTTGTACAACAAATTACCATAATTCCATAGTTTCACCAAAAGCCATAAATCATCACTAAAGAGGATTTATATCATTATTTGCCTCATAATTTCACAATAAATATCATGAAATTAAATCAATTTGAAATTAATCCAATTTTTTATATTAAGATGAGTCGATAGTGAGGCCACCTACCTTCATATTTTTGGAGAAAACCATAAAAGACATGAAGAACATCACAAAATTGGGTTGAAACTCCGTGAACCCACCTTAGATATCGTCCCATATCATAAAAAATACCAAATATAAACATCTTTTCCATGAAAACACTTATATCTACCCATAGAAGTCATATATCTAATAAAACAAGAGATATAGTGAAGTAGATATAAGAAAAACATCAATAACGAAGAAGAATGACCACAAACTGTGAGGAAGCAGCTTCTAATCACCATGGGAAGACATAGGATCACCTATGGATTGATAGGAGAAACTTCCTTGAAATTTTGGAAAGAGAATATTTATTTAGGGCCACATAGGATGAAAATAGAGTAGCTTAAATGTAAAATAAGGGAGATCCACTTTTTAAGGATGTGGTTTCTTGCTTCTCATGGTTCAGTCACACTTTTAAGTAAATTGTTCACTAATAGTGAGCCAACCACTGCCTTAAGGAAAACATTTTCTTGGCCAACTCGCACGGACTCCAAAACATTCTCCAACCATGCCATATACACTAACTAAAAAAGTACGAATACACTTTTCAAAATTCATGGTTTCTACTTGGTCGTCGCATAGTTTGGACAAACTATGTGTCACTCGTGTTCCATCTATTTTTCATCGGTCTCACTATACATGATTTCTTGCAAGTGTTTCAATGTTTCAAAAAAATGAGCACCACATGTTCACCTATAGAAAATCCCAAAAAACGTTCAAAAGTTCTCCACACTCTCCCAAACCAATCCCTTATAATTTATATACTTAAAAATAATAAATAATGGTTTATTTACTAGAAACTAAGGTGCTAAATTATCATCACCATTTTTATTTTCATCCTAGAAATGTAGAAAACCATTTATGTCTTGAAATATTTCTAGCCATTTTTATTTCATTTCCTTCTACCTTTCCCAAGTCTCCTCCTGAATCTAACCACGTTTCGACAAAACCAATACTAAACCGATGCTTTTTCCATGCAAGGCATTATCTTACCTATACACAATCAACACTAGGATACGTACGGTGAATGTATCCAGTTCTTGGTCAATGTGATCCCATATGATCACATGGTCGGGTTCACGCTAATACATTTTCAAATGAGATACATGAAACACATTGTGTACTATATTGAACCATGGTGGAAATTCCAACCGATATGACACCTCTTCAACCCATTCTATTATCGTAAAAGAGAATATGTATCAAGGAGATAACTTAGCCTAATTCCAAAAAAGTAGACGTTCAAGCCTTAGATAAATAATCAAGAACACATGATCACTCACTATGAATAAAAATACTCATCGATGATTATCTGCATAAGATTTCTGACAACTATGAGATGTCTCCATCCTATTTCTAGTCAACTGAATCTTCTCTATTGTTTTTCGAAAAGACTCATCCCAACTAGTGAAGTCGTAGATGATTACACCCAACAAAGTGGAGAATGATAAGGAATCTCTTACAATGCATACAAAGGATCCTTATGTATTAATTCCTGATAGTTTTTTATATAATAACTCCTACAATGGCCCAAGATCTTCGCATGAGCCACCAAAATAAATTATACAAGCCCACAACATGTATTCCATCATTTGTATCTTCCTTTCAGAATAGGTGTCTCTCTGGGAATGAAATGGCGTACTCATTGTCAACTGAGTCCTAAGGGATTTCTATAAGGATCGTCATAAATTAGGCATGAACCAAAAATCACCATTTGATACAATCAAAACTGGTATTCCATGTCTCTTTACAACTTCTCAGATATATAATTTGGATAGATCCTCCACCATATGAGTTTTAAAAATAGAGATTAAATGGGTCAACATCCTAATCCAATCCACTATCACCCATATGACATCATGTTTCTAAAAAATTCAAAGGATACCTGTAACAAAATCCATAACATTATGATCTAATTTACACACTGGAATTGGTAAATATAGTAATATACCGGGTGTTCACTAATTTTCTGTGTTAAATTACTACTAAGTTAAGAATCATGAAACAAACTCATCCACCTACCTTTTTATGTAGATCCAATAAAACTGGTCTCTCAAAACCTTATACATCTTCTATGTTCTCAGAAGAATAGACCCTCTTAAATGGTGGTAAGCATGAAGAAGTTGTTCCTAACAAAACATAGGTACGACCATTCGATTTGTAAACCACAACACTGAATTCTGAGCTGGCCTCTAACCCTCAGTGGTCTCCCTACCATTGATTTTTGACCTCATATACAAGAATTATGCATTAGATGTAGGTTACTCTTTAAGCACATTTACCAAATTATGAATAATAAAAACTAGAAAGAAAACCACAACATCAACTCGATCTTCACATTCCAGATACATGTCGACTATGACCTACATCATCTCCCACTCATATGATGCTTATTTTTCTAACTAAGCATATAGATTTCTTCTTAATGCATCTACCATCAAATTTATTTTTACTCATGTATACATAAAGTCAAATTTGAACATTTTGAGATAATCCATCTATCTATTTTTCCTCAAATTAAAATCCCAATTGTGAGAATATATGTTCTATGCTATTATGATACGTAAACATGGTAAATTCCTCACCAAATAAATAATGACACCACATCTTCAAAGCATAGAATACTGTAGCTAATTCCAAATTTTTTGTTCTGTAGTTCTTCTCATGAACCCTAAAATGCCTTGAGCCATAAGTAATAAAAAAGTCTCCTTAAATGAGGACACACCGCAACCCAGATCCCGAAGCATCATAATAAACCACGTAACCTTATCGTAATTTTTTAAAAATAAAGATTGGTGTAAATGTAAGGTAAACTTTTAGCTCTTGAAAAGATTTCTATCAATCCTTAGTATATTGTAAAGAAACACAATTCTTTGTAAAATATTTCATATTTTAATCTATTAATGATAATTCATGAATAAATAATCACTAATAACTATCTAAACCAAGAGAAAAAAAATTTTCAAAGGCATTCTTCTATTTTTTCCAAGAGACGACAACTTTTATCTTATCTAAATCCAATGAAACACGTCCTTTAGAAATTACATGGCCAAGAAAGCATACCTATTGTATCCAAGAATCACACATTGTTAATTTGGAATGTAATGCCCCATAAAATTCAAGGGAATTTTTTTCTTAATTTTCCTGGGAATTTTACAAGAACACAGTTTCTAACAGCACCTGATTCCAAGGCCCGGTGTGCCCAGAATCATTTTCCGAAGTTTAGCCCGGGTACATTCAGTGAACGAATGAGTGGGTTTTTATAACTTTTTAACCGATTCTCGGAATCGAATTTCGAGGGCACCAATGGAATCGCAGCACCAGTAATTACTTATAAACACCTTTTCCGGAGTTGCATTTTCCTGGGTGTGGTTTTTAATTTTTCGGGTTATGTAAATGAATAAAATAATGGGCGCACCATTTATTTTATTTTTATTTGTTTAACCTATGTTAAGGCGTTAAAGTGGGACCCAGAATATACTACACCACTAGGTAGGATATTTGTGAGGTGTGGCCCACATGAGCCCCACCTTTTTCAAACCCCACCTTTAATTGAGAAATGCACCTGCACCCCCTTTTTAATGAAGTCAACCCATGTGTTTCATCTGGTTAATAACCACCTCATTAATTTGGGCGGTTAAATCGTTGCAATTAATTCATTGAATTGATTGTTTGTTTTTGAAAATCAAACGTTGGATTGTGCGTTAATAAAATAAGATAACTCTTATTTTATTAGTGGTTGGTTGTGCAAGAGGGTTTGGGGAGAATTCTCTCAAGTCGTGAAGTTCTTCCCCCTCGACGAAAAATGTGAAGAACGCTAGATCCTCGGAGATAGACGACGCGACTCTTCTTCCGTGACCTTCCTTCTCTGTGACGCGATGATCCTCCCTCAACGACGCCTTCTTCCACGATGGTTATTCGTCCGCGACAAATCCTCGCTCATCGAATTCGACGAGGTAGGGATTTATTTTAATTGTTGTTCATGAATTCTTCAATTGCCTTTCTTCATTTATATTGGAGCCACCTGATACCGGAATAACGGTAGGGGGATGGACCGCACAAACACGGTTGACCCTCCTCTCCCCTTTGGTTGTTTGATATTGTTTATGGCACGAACAAGGAAATGTGGTGCTGAAGCACTGCGCAGAAATATTAAACAAAGGGGGAGAAGCGGTGCCATCGCGTCGCGCCGTTGAATATGAGCGAAAGATGCGGCCCGGTCGCGCCATGCCGGAGAACAAAAAAAGTGTCGATGTTGGAGTGGGGCCGCAGTAGAGGAGCGCGGCGTCGTCACGCCATGCCGGATGGACCAAGGCCGCAGTGGAGCAGGGAGATCGGCGGTCAGTTTCAGGTCTCCGTTGTCGGAGCAGGGGGACCAGCCAGAGCC
Source organism: Viscum album (assembly GCA_963277665.1). Classification (NCBI taxonomy): domain Eukaryota; kingdom Viridiplantae; phylum Streptophyta; class Magnoliopsida; order Santalales; family Viscaceae; genus Viscum; species Viscum album. The sequence continues at coordinate 1,172,058,247 of OY728152.1, read as the reverse complement.
GGTCCCATTGCGGCAGGAGCCGTCCATCTAGAGCAGGTCTGCCGGTTAGGGGAAAACCGAGGGTTTGTAACCCCCGGTCGGCTAGCAGGTGCACCCCCCCCCCCACATGGGGGCCGCAGGTTCTCAATGAGGGGGGCGGCGTGCGCACCCTTCACCACTCGGCCGTTATGGCCGAGCCGCCTAGCCACTGGTCGTGCCAACGCGCCAGGCCGGGCCACCCAGGTCGGGCAAGGCCGTGCCCAGGCTGCTCCCAAGTGCTCTGGACCTAGACCCGGTTCGGGTCGACCGAGTTCGGGCCAACCCTGGGGGTATTGGTCCGAGTCGGACCGGGCCCGAACCCCCTAATACTGAACCTCTTTAGGACTTCTTCCCATAACATGGGATGCGAAACTCTAATAGACGCACCGTCAGCTGCGATGTGATCCTTGGATCGAGACGATCTTTTCTTTATATTACACTCAGGGTTTCAGAGAACTTTTTGTCCGGTCGGGTCGGTTCGTACACGAAACAAACCGAGCCCTCGGAGAGGAAACACTTATAACTTGAGCTCCGGACGTCCGATTGACATGTCGTCGACTTTGTTGGATTCCTCTTAGTGACATGGACCATTTGGATTACTCTTATTGAGGTTTGGACGCATGTGGAGTACGGTCGGGTTGGTTTTGACTTAAAAACCATCTGGGCCCCTAGGACAAAAAATCCAATAACTCTCAGACCGGGCGTCCGATTGACGCGCCGTCTGTGACGTTGAGATCCTGTTGACGATACGGAACTTTTGGATACATCAACATCGTACAATGTGTCAGTTGATGTACCAGCCCCTCGGCTCGTGGAGCGGAACCTCCCGAACGAGCTTGTTGTGTGCGGGAACCGTAGAGATGGCTACGACTGCAATGATGATGACGAATATGCAGAAATCCTCCGTGGATTCGACGGCGACGACTACAAAACTCAACGATCCTACGTGGATCAGTGCTACTGATCCTGTGTGGGTCAGCTCTCAGCTGTCCTGTGTGGGCCAGCACCTTCAGATCCTGTGTGGGTCTGATCCTGTGTGGGTCATTGCCGGGGTTAGTTACCTATCGATCGCGTGTGGGTCAGATCCTTTGTGGGAAATTGAGGGGGTTAGTTACCTATCAATCCTGTGTGGATCAGATCCATTTTGGGTCATTACAGGGGTTAGTACCTATCGATCCTTTGTGGTTCTGACGGCTTAGATAAATTAGTGGCTATATCTGATCATCTCTGTCGTCATACGAAGAAGTATACCTGTGTGAGTTGTATCTTGACTTTCAATACTCATCTTCATTATGATTGACTTGATATCCTATGTGGATTACGTTATGCTTTCCTATGTGGATTGGGTTGTGGTTTCCTATGTGGAATGGGTTGTACATGATCTCCGATGTTGGAGCCGAATGAGAATTGATAACTTGGGTATATGTATGGTAATATACCTAAGTAGTGTCATATGTTACATAATGTTTGTATCATTCTGTTGTGGATTATCATTTGTGGATTCTGGGAGTCCTTCGGGGGTCTCGAGGTCCCTACTGAGTATCTTATACTCACCACTACACGGTCTATGCCCGCACTACGTTGTGTTGGTTGCAGACGACGAACATTTCTGATCGTGGTTGGCGCATGAGGAGCAGGTCGGTAGCCGGAGGTGGATCACTGGGCGGGGCATACTCGGAGCAGACTAATGGACCCGAGGTGATGTGGAGGCTATCTGTACCCACCCTTTAGGTGGGACTTCTAGTGGATGGCGCGAGGCTGCGACATTACTTTCAGTTGATGTTTTCCATTTCATGTTGTACTTTACATTCAGTTTGGGTTGGTATACTGGCCCACATACTTTTCCGCACATACTGTTGTACCCATTTTTTACTTAGTTTTTACTTATGGTTGCTTACTATGTGGTGATTGTTTACTTTTCAAAGGCAATGACTTCCCTTTTTACCAAGAATTATGTCTTGGTGCTAGTCGCCAGCCCCTGGCCCATGGAAGGCGGGATTGGGGTAGTCATGGCACGTGCCCCGAGGACGGGTCATGACAAATTGGTATTAGAGGAGTTCGGTTCTATCGCAGAACTCATGACTCTGATCTGTTTCTATGTGAAGCAGTATTGTTAAGAGTATTGACTGTGGTTATCAGTTCAGGGAGTCCAGTGTTGGTGTGGCAGATGACGTATCTGTACACCAGGACCCTGACTTTTGATTTCCGACTAAATTCACGAAAACATTGATTGCATGTGTGTTTCAAGTTTTCTTTGTGATTACTTTGTGTCAGCTCACCAGGTATACTGTTCTGACCATGACGCACCTATCTATTTTCAGGATGGCCCCACCACGGTAGCCATCTAGGGTTCCAAGAATTGTGCGTGAAGACAGCCCATCGAGCGACGAGGCCTCGGTATAGGGCCCTTTGACAGCAGAGGCACCAGCGGTACCTCTACCCGCCGATCCACCGATGCTACCAACCCCAGCCGCTGACAATGCATGTCGCCTTAGTGCACTGCACGTGTTTCAACGTCAGTGACCGCCCAGGTTCCGTGGGGAGACAGACCCTCAGGCCGCCGAGGATTTGAAGGAGGTAGTTGTACATGTTTTCAGGTAAGTGAGGACACCAGCAGACCTCATGGTGATCCTCGTAGCGAGCCTCCTGCATGCGGCAGCAGGCAGATGGTGGAGCTTGATGCTCCAAGTGCAAGACGAGGCATCTCTCATCTGGATGGACATTGAGAGCCTCTTCTGCTCGGAGTTCTTCCCAGCCACCCTTCGTGCAGTACGCATCCCAGAGCTTCTACAGCTGCGGCAGGATATCTTAACGGTCGCCTAGTACTCGTCGATTTTTACCGATCTCTCGCGCTACTCCACAGACATGGTATGGGACCCATTCTTCTAGGCCTGAACCTTTGAGCAGGGATTGAGGCATGAGATCAGGGAATCGATGATCTCCCTCAGCATTCTGACCCAAGAATGAGTACTGGAGCGAGCCCTTCTCATCGAGAGCTTCTTTGGTGAGCCTACTTCAGCAGTGATACCTACCGCAGGGAAGCACGTAGAAGAGTCTTCTACATCAGTTAGTTGAAAGATGACTCATCGGTCTAGGCAGACCAGAACCTCAGGAAGACGACCTCAGGACACTGGCTCTGCAGTGCGGGGAACACAGCAAGGAGCCAGTCTTTTGAGAGGCAGACAATGCTACGCATGCGGCGGGCAGGGCCACATGGCTCGTGACTACGCGACCCGCCGTGCCGAGGAGTAGCAGACGGTTGAGGGGCCACCTAGGCAGAGGCATTGGGTTGACCATGGCAGTCTGCAGGGAGTAGGCAGACGAGGTAGAGAAGCTGGTCAAGCAGCAGGTGGTGGGTGACGCTTTGAGGCTCTACCACCACCACCACCAGGAGGTCCACCCTGACCATAGGGAGCTGGATAGCATAGACATGCACAACTTCATGCAGCGGAGGCCTACAACCACGGCGCGCCCGAGAGGATTCGAGGTACTATCTATTTCTATTCCACCCTTGTTGTAGTTCTTATAGACACATGATCGAGTCATTCTTTCATAACCGCGGCCCTTGTTCGGAGCTCGGAGATTCTGACGGAGTCGTTGGCTCGATCCTTACGGCTAGAGACTCCTACGGGAGCAGACTCGACGATTACGCACTGGTTTCGGTAGTGTGAGCTTACTCTATGAGGCGAGAGATTCGACTGTGATCTTCTTGTAGCGGCTTCGAGGCCTTACGACGTGATCTTGGTCATGGATTGGTTATCTACATTCCATGCTCAAATTGACTGTATTAGGCGCAAGGTGCGGTGTGTACGCACCGACGAGAGCAGGTTCACCTTCACTGGCGAGAAGGGAGCCTTCGCAGCATAGGATGGACTCTTGCATAGAAGAGGACAACCCATCACTAATCAGTTGTCTAGCCTCATCCTAGGAGTGGTTGATGTGCGGAATCCTAGATTTCCTGCAGTTGTGGATCAATATGCGGACGTTTTCCCAGATAACGTTCTAGGAATACCTCCTCACAAAGAGGTATACTTTTATATAGAAATGTACCCCGAGACAGCCATGATATCCACTCCAGTGTATCGAATGGCCCCAACTGTTCTTCGAGAGCTACGGGTACAGTTGGTGGACTTGCAGGGCAAGGGATTCATCCGACCTAGTGTTTCACCCTGGGCTTCCCCGATATTGTTCGCCAAGAAGGCGGACGGGAGCTTGCAACTTTGTGTCAAATATCTTCACCAGAACCAGGTGACAGTGAGGAACAAGTATCCGCTATAGAGGATTAATGACCTCTTTGATCAGCTCAAGGGAGCATGGTGGTTCTCGAAGATAGACCTCAGGTCAGGCTATCATCAGCTCAGAGTTCAGGATGAGGACGTGCAGAAGACGACCATCAGATGTCGGTATGGACAAAATTATTTCTTGGTTATGCCATTCGGCCTAACCAATGCTCATGTAGTGTTCATGGGCCTCATAAACATGATCTTTTTGCCATACCTAGATTGATTTGTTGTGGTCTTCATCGATGACATTTTGATATACTAGACGACTGAGGAGGTGCACGCCTACCACTTTCAGGTTGTACTGGACACACTCCGAGAGCACCAGCTATATGGTAAGCTCTCGAAGTGTCAGTTCTGGATACGTGAGGTCCACTTCTTGGGACACGTCATCTCTTTGGTGGGAGTTGCGGTGGATCTTGCGAAGATCGAGGCAGTGCTAGCTTGGGAGCCACCCAGGAGTGTGATGGAGGCGCGAAGTTTCTTGGGACTAGGTGGATACTACCGTAGATTTGTGGCAGACTTCTCCAGAGTTGTGGCACCACTCTTAGCTTTGACGAAGAAGGGTAAACCCTTTGTGTGGTCCGACATATGTCAGCAGAGCTTCCATGAGCTGAGATAGAGATTGAACAGCGCACCTATCTTGAGGCTACCAGAGGATGGGGTAGGGTACGTAGTCTACTGCGACGCTTCAGGGACTGGACTCAGATGTGTCCTGATGCAGGAGCGAGCAGTGATCGCATATGGATCATGTTAGTTGAGGCCGCATGAGTAGAAATACGCTACCCATGAACTGGATTTAGCACCTGTGTTCTTCGCTCTGAAGACATGGTGACACTATCTTATGGGAAAGCACTTTATGGACTATTCTAACTATCAGAGTAACCGGTACATCTTCTCGCAGAAGGACCTGAACCTGAGACAGTGACGATGGCTCGAGTTCCTCTAGGACTATGACTGTGAGATAGTTTATACTCCTGGAAATGGGAACTTAGTAGCTGATGCACTCAGCAGGAGGACAGGCATTCAGCTACTTGGGGAGGTGACAGAGCAGCTAGCCGCTTTTCAGATATCCTTTGTGGATAGAGGTGGAGCAGCCTTCCTTCAGTCACTCACAGTAACTCCTCCACTACTGCAGTGGGTCATAGAGGTACATCATGGGGATACTGACTGTGAGACACGGCGTGGGCAGATATCCTCAGGACAGGAACCTAATGGTTTCTCTGTAGGAGGAGATCACTATGTCCTTTTCAGAGGACATACCTTGGTACCAGTTTCTTTATGGGAAGATGTGATGAGAGAGTTTCACACTTTCCCTTTGGCGTTACATCCTGACGTGGTTAAGATGTACCAGGATCTCATACGACAACACTGGTGGCCGGGCATGAAGAAGGCTATGGCAGTGTTCGTTTCTCGATGCCTCACCTGCCATTAGGTGAAGGCAGAGGACCATGTACCAGTAGGCTTTGTACAACCCTTCGAGGTCCCAGAGTGGAAGTGGGGCGGAATATCTATGGACTTCATGACTGGACATCCACACACTTCCAGAGGACACAACTCCATTTGGGTGATTGTCGACCGACTCACCAAGTCGGCTCACTTCTTACCCATCAGAGAGCAGGGCTCATTAGAGAGCTTGGGATGTCTCTACGTTCAAAAGATTGTACGGCTTCATGGTGTTCCACCATCTAACATCTCCGATCGAGATGCTCACATTACTTCCTGGCTTTGGAAGGGGTTGTTGGAGGCGTTCAGGATGCAGTTACGTCTGAGCACCGCCTTTCACCCTCAGACAGATGGTCGGACGGAGAGGACCATTTGGACTCTCGAGGAAATGCTCTGTGCATGTTTCCTCGACTTTGGTCATAGCTGGGAGGACCACCTACACTTGGTCGAGTTCGCGTACAACAACAGCTAGCACTCCACCATCAGGACGACACCATACGAGGCATTGTACGACTGACCATCTGATCTCCTCTGTGCTGGACAGACCCTGGGGAGTCAGCAGTTGTGGGACTGGAGATAGTCCATGCCATGATAGAGAAGGTCCAAGTCATCTAGGAGAGGATGAGGAAATCTCAGAGCCAACAAAAGTCTTATGCTGACAGGAGGCGGAGGCCACTAGAGTTTGAGGATGGCGACCACATCTTCTTGTGGGTCTCACCTCGTCGTGGATTTCAAGGATTTGGCCGATTCGAAAAGTTGTCTCCACACTTCATCAGACCATTCTATGTCCTCGGCAGGATTGGTGAGGTGGATTATCGCCTGGTTCTACCACCTTAGTTGAACCGGGTGCACGTCATCTTCCACTTATCTCATCTGAGGAGATACATGCATGACACGACGCATATCATTGACCATGGGGAGCTGGACGTTGATGATGGGGAGACTTTTGCGGAGGTCCTAGTGGAGATTGAGGATCGACAGGAGTGATTCCTATGTGGATGGTCGATTCCTCTTGTGCGCATCAGATGGAAGCACGTGAACCTCCAGGAGAGCACTTGGGAGAGGGAGGCTCAGATGTGTGCTCAGTACCCACATTTGTTTCCCTAGTTTATGATGTATCTTTATGGGGCCGTAAAGCCCTGAGGGGGGAGTAATGTAACGACCCGTAAAATTCAATTCAATTTTTTTCTTAATTATATTGGGAATTTTAGAAGAACACAACTTCTGACAGCACCTGATTCTGAGGCCCGGTGCGCCCGGAATCATTTTCCGAAGTCTATCTCGAGTACATTTAGTGAATGAACGAGTGGGTTTTTTTATCTTTTGAACCGGTGCTCGGAATCAAATTCCGAAGGAACCAATGGAATCGCATCACTGGTAATTTCATAAAACACCTTTTCCGGAATTGTGTTTTCCCGTGAGTGGTTTTTAAATTTTCGGGTTATGTAAATGAATAAAATAATGGGTCGCACCATTTATTTTATTTTTAGTTGTTTAACCTAAGTTAAGGGGTTAAAGTGGGACCCACAATATCCTACACCACTAGGTAGGATATTTTTGGGGTGGGGCCCGGACACGCCCCACCTTTTACAACCCCCCTCCTTTAAATGAGAAACACACCTGCACCCCCTTTTTAATGAAGTCAACCCATGTGTTTCATCTGGTTAATAATCGCCTCATTAATTTGGGTGGCAATATCGTTGCAATTGATACATTGAATTGATTTATTTTTTTGAAATTCAAACGTTGGATTGTGCGTTAATAAAATAAGTCAACTCTTATTTTTTTAGGGGTTGGTTGTGCAAGAGGGTTTGGGGAGAATTCTATCAAGTCGTGATTTTCGTCCTCCTCGATGAACAACGTGAAGAACATGAAGAATGCGAAGAATGCCGGATCCTCCGAGATTGACGACGCGATGATTCTTCTGTGACATTCTTCTCCGCGACGCGACGATCCTCCCTCTGCGACAACTTCTTCTGCGACGGTTATTCTTCCGTGACGAATCCTCGCTCATCGAATTCGAAGAGGTAGGGAATTATTTTAATTGTTGTTCATGAGTTCTTCCATTTCCTTTCTTCATTTCTATTGGAACCGCCTGATACCGTAATAACAGGAGGGGGTCGGACCGCACGAACACGGATGACCCTCATCTCCCCTTTGGTTGTTTGATGTTGTTTGCGGCACGAACAAGGAAACGCGGTGCCGAAGCACTGCGCGTAAATATTAAAGAAAGGGGGAGAAGCAGCGCCGTCACGCCTCGCCATTGAAGACGAACCAAAGACACGGCATGGTCGCGCCACGCCGGAGAACTTCAAAAGTGTCGCGGACAGAGAGCGGTTGCGGCGGAGGGGCGTAGCGCCGTTGAACCGTGCTTGACGGACCAAGGCCGCGTCTCGGGCTGCGGAAGAGCGGGGAGACCGGAGGCCTGTTTTGGGCCACTGGTGTCGGAGCAGGGGGACCGGCCAGCGCCGATCCCATGGAGGAAGTAGCCGGCCGGCCAGAGCGGGCCGGCCGGTCAGGGGAAAACTGGGGGTTCGTAACCCCTGGTCGTCCAGCAGGTGCGCCCCCCCCCCCCCCCACATGGGGGACGCGGGTTCTCAACGCGGGGGGCAACATGACCCCCTTCACCGCTCGACCGTTACGGCCGAGACGCCTAGCCGCTAGTCGCGCCAACGCGCCGGGCCATGCCAGGCCGTGCCTAGGCCGGGCCGGGCCACACCAGCCGGGTCGTGTCATGCCCAAGCGGGCAGGACCTGGACCCGGTTCGGGTGGACCCGGTTCGGGCCGACCCTGGTGGTATTGGGCAGGGTCAGACCGGGCCCAAACCCCCAAATACCAAACCTCTTTTTGTATTATCCATTCATATTACCCATACATGTAAGGATGATAATCTATATTTATGGTAAACTAATTCCCAAGGCCTTTCTGTAAGGACCTCTAGAAATGATGCATAATCCTCGGATCGCTATGAGGTACTATCGAAACTGGTACACCATGCTATTTTACCACTTCTTGGATATTGATTTTTTGACAATTCCTCCATCATATGAGATTAATGTATTTGGATGAAATGGGAAGAATTTTTGAGTTGATCCACTATCACCCATATGTAATTGTGCTTTTGAACCATCCTTGGGAGACCTGTCCAAAAATACTAATCTATCTACTCCCATTTCTAAATAGTAATAGGTAAATACAACAGCATACTTGTTGGTCCCTGATTCTCTTTCGTAACCTACTGACATGTTAAGAATCTCAAAACAAAATCATTCACTTTTCATTTCATACTAAACCACCAAAACTATGAATTTAGAGCCTTATACATCTTATATATTATAAGATGAATAACCTATCTTGAATGGTGGTTGTAATAAATATGTTGTTCCTCCAAACAAAAAGGTTCGACCATCAAACATCGAAACAAAAAAAATGAAATCCCATCCAGATTTCATCCCTCATTGGCCTCCCCACCATTGAGTATTTTCCTCATAGTGAAACACTCCGAATCAGAGGTTTATACCTCTCTAACCATCTCAACTAATTTAGGAACAAAATAAACTGAAAAGAAAATGGCATCATTACATCAGTCGTCACATTTCTAGTTTCATGTTGGATATCAATGACATTGAATTCCGTTGATATAAATCCTACTTTTCTAACCGACTATATTAATTTCTACTTATGGAATCTTCCACTGAATTTATATTACCCTATGAATATATAAAATCAATGTAAAACATTTATAGATACTCCATCCTTATTATTTTTCCTAGATTCAAACCCCTTTGTGAGAAAATATCTTTCAAACTCTTATTATCTATAAACATTGAGAATTTTTTTAATACCCCAACCCCAGTTTCCAAGAGCTGGTGCATTATATTAATACATTGGAATGATTACAAGGAATAAAATCATGAAGGACTGAGTAGATTAGTAGTTTGGAAAACCCAATATAGACATAAGATCAACATTACAACTTGAAATGAACAAAAACATATAAGTTTTATTGGGAACATCGAAAACTCTACGTTTATCCCTTTAGATCATTCATAATAAACCCTTTCATGTCCTGAGAAAATGAAACATAAGAAAGGGGTGAGCTGAAAATCATAGTAAGGGTAAGAAATACAGTGGAATATATCATAAAAATAAACATTATGAAAGGTTAATAATTAAAAACTCATTCCTTTAAAAATAGTCTTGGACATAATATGGTTGGAATATGAGCTAAGGAAACATTTCCATAAAAAAAAATAATCATGGGTATTTTATTAGTCGAATATCCACATGAACAATGACTTTCTAACATCGTAATGAGGTAAATACATATTCTAGAAATTCTAAAATATACCTTCAAGTCCTTGGCCAAGACATCTAAAAATGATTAAGTCCTCGGCCAAAACCATTTCTCAAAATGGGCAGGGCCCTAGCCAAGTCCATGTCTATTTGTCTCATGAGACCTGCCAATGCATCGAGGGTCTATAGCAGACCCAAATCATCACATAATAATGTTCAATAAATTCATCATATGAAAGGGGTGAACATAATAAATATATACATTCATATTGAAACTATCATATGAAATTTAAATAACTTTCCCCAATCATTGAACATAAACTCTAACCATTAAGAATAATATGGTGAATGGTATCAAGATAGAATATATACAGTAAAACTAATCAAAAACCCTTAAATATAATATTGTATATGATATAATAATAGATAAATCTCATTGAATTACAACATTCAAAAAATGATGTTGACAAATATGAAGATATTTTTAAATGAGACCATTGAACAATTCTTGAGGAAATAATCCTTAAACATTCCAAAGTGTCGTATACCACCTTGAAACATTCAAATCATAATCCCTTAAAATATCATGAGAATAAGGTGAATCATTATATTATATAAAAAAGTTAAGTACATAAACCACATTCATGTAATAATTGGTTAACAAGGCATGTACCACATAAGAGTTAAAGAGAGATGATAAAAGTTCTTTTTACTTTGGAATGAAGTGTTCTTTTATACAATACTTTTTTATTTTCCATGAAATATGATTGTAAATTTGTATATCAATGAAAATAAATTGGAAGGTAATTTAAATTATATTTTATTCTTAAATAATTTTTAGTGAGGTGAAATCATTTAAAAAAAATTTCTAAGGAAGATTTAGAAAAAAATTAGTGCGGTTTAAGGAAAATATTAATGGATTTTAAAGCACAAAGGAATGTTTTCTTTCATAAAAATAGAAATGAAACAAAATATATTTTTCATGTTAAAATGTTTTATTTTAGAGATATAAATATGTAATAATATATATTGTATATTAAACGTCAAAATATGTAATAATTCAAGATATTCCTTGAATTGGGCTTGCGTTTCATAATTATTTTTGACGTATTTTTTTAAAACATGTAACATCCCATAAAATAAATAAGGATTCTAACTGGAACACATATATAATATAGTCACACATAATTTAGGAGAGGTTTACATAGGAATAAATAAGAATTTAATTGAGGTGAATAGATAATAAAAGAATCCCAAAAGAAAATAGAGGTTCGGGTTGTAAATACTTACCGCTTCGTAATCAATCGATTTGTATGCCCCAAAACTAATAATCATCAAATTATACGTTGAATACCTGAAAATAAAGATATTCATGATATGATACATCAATGGGAAGTATTAATACACCATAAACAAGTAATATTAGTGAATAAATAATATTTTAAAAAAATGGAAGTGAGATGAGGAAACCCCTTACCATAAGTCTGATGGTGTTCTTCACATGATCTTAATGATCTAAATAATAAAATTTTAGTTCATTGATTAATAATTACTTAACCTCATATACATTTAATTTATTTATTTTAACAATATTATGTTCATTCATGTCCTTTTTGATGGTTTTATGAGATTCAATTTTATTGTTTTGGAAGCGTTTTGTTCTTTGGGTTTCATGTTCAGTTTACTTGTATTCATAAATTTATGTTCATTTGAAATGTACTTAAACATCCGAATAGTTAATATATATTATTATTAAAATTATCTAGATATAAATTATCTTATAATGATCTTTTTTATATTCCATTAAGATGAATCATTAGATAAAATTTAATGATAAACACTTGGATTAACAAAGAGATTTCGTGCATATTGAACTTGTTTTGTATTATTATTTTATATATTGAGTGTGTAAGGATTAAATAACATTACATAAGATAGAGTATATATATTCCTATTTGTTTCAACCATTATAAATGTTTCATTACTAGTCTTGAATATTGTAATGAAAATTTAAAACCGATCTTCCTTGAACGTGATAATTAACACATCTCGTATGATGTTCTCATTTACAGTATTAAAGAATGGAAAATAAGACTTCTTGTTGGAATATTCCATTATCATAACAACATTATAGTGAATATAAGGTACTTGATCATTCATTAATAATAGGATAATAGGCAGGGATAATTTATAAGTGAGAAATAATTTAAAATATAAGAAGAAGAAGAAATCATACCTCTTGAATATTTCTATTTTGAAACCACCTTCATGCTCTTGGAAGTGGTATTTTTGCGAGGCCAGAAGCACTATAATGTGTCAATGGGTGAGGAGGATGTAATTTGTCAGGGGTTGGATGAACAAGAAGGATTATTCATATGAAATTTGTAAAGGAAGGAACCTCTGTTTATAATTGAGGTGAGGGGTAACTTAGGAATCACAAAAAATTATTAAAATATAATAAATATATTATAGGAATAAAGACTCTCAAAAGACATAAAAATAAAGGGTATTATATTTTAGAATTAATCTTATGATTTTTTGACTTGATCAATAGTTTTTCTATTTTTAAATAATTTAATAAAATATATTATTTCATGTAAAAAAATTTTATTCAAGATAAAAGATATTCAGAAATATGACTTTAAACACATTGAAAAAAATATTAAAATAATATTAAAATTTCATATTATATCATATAAATCTCATATTCATCTAGGGAATCCATTAATTATATTAAAAAAATAAATTATATTTATTTTATTATTTTTAATATCAATTATTTTCTTTATTCATTAATTAAATTAATATGGCATGATCTATACAGAAGCCATTATGGAATTCATTTATTGTCTATAAATTAAAAATAAAATTCCATGAGAAAGATCATTTTATTATATTTAAAATTCTAATATTGTTAGAATAAAATATTTTCAAAATATTATATAACAATATTATTAAATTAAAAACTGTAATGTGACAACTTGATTTCCTTTTGAAATAAAATAGTATAAAGGCTTTATAGTGATTTTTGTGGGTCCAAACTGTCCCAAATTAGAAGAAAAACATGGTAATAGTATAAAATTGTTTATATAAAATGTTTTATCCAAAATATTGGTCATTTAAAAATTCTTATAATTTTGAAGAATATTTTTTATTTATTTTTCATATGCTTGCACGAGTGCTGCATCAGTGTAGCATAATAATTACTTTTAATTATTTAATATATAAAAATTAAAAATAAAATACTATCATAAAGCTAAATTAATTAGGTTCAGTATAAAATAATGAATTTATGCATTATGTATATTCAATGTTATACAAAACAAGACATCTTTTTAACATTGTTATTTTGTCTTTTCTTTCCCTGCACAAGCATTACATAGACATTTGTATAATAATCATGTTATATAACACTAAAATTAGAAATTAAAAATAAATGTATTAAATAATACATAATAAATAACAAATAAGTCGTGAAAATATTTTTAGCACTCAATTATTATATTAATTCCCAATTTTGACTTTGTTAGTGCTGCATAGCCACTGCGTCAACATTAACAATGATTTTTATACTTATCATGAAAAAATACACTTTTCATGTTTTTAATTAATTCTATACAATATTACAATTGTAATATAATTAATTTTTTATTACATGGTATAAATAAATTTTTATATCATAATAATTTCATGATGATGTCATGAAAAATGTTGTATTTTATAAAAAACTGTATTTTTTATTATTTATCAAAAAATAAACTACTTAAAAATCTAAAAAATTCATCCAAGCCATTTTTTGATGTATAGAATCCAAAATAAAACTCCATTTTATGAAAATAATTTACTAAATATGATAATTTTAATTTTTATCAAAAATCATCATCTACTTGAAAAAATACCAATTTTAATATTTTAACTAATTTTATGACACATCGAAAAATTAACTAGGGTATCATAAAATTATCATATAACAAAATACTTATTCATGAATACATTTTAAGAAAAATAATTATATTTTAAATTAATATATTAATTATAAAATTTGAATTCCTTATTTAATGCACATAAAAATACCAACAATTATTTATTAATTTTTAAAATATTCACACTCATTTATAAGGTTCCTAAATTCTTCTTTTTACTTACATTGTTGATGTTACTATTCATAAGTGTACATTACTATTAAAAAGCGCCAATTTACTATTCATATGAGTACATTACTATTCAAGTTACTATTCATTAGGGTATATTACTATTCATAAGGGTCAAGTTACTATTCATAAGGGTGAATTTCTATTGATAAGGGTCAAGTTACATTTCATAAGGGTACATTACTATTTATAAGGGTATGTTACTATTCACCAAAATACAGGTTGATTTAATAAGCCTCCATATATCACCCGGAACGCAACCATGTATGTTAGATTTTTAAAATTCAAATCACAAATGTGGAAAAATTATGTTTATTACTTTGGTAATAACAAATTGTTGATTTTTAGAGAATAAATGTTTTATGCATTCAATATTAAATTTATGTGTAAATCCTTGGGGTGTTATAATTTCCCACCAAATAGGTAATGATGCCAAATCGTTAAATCATGGACTACAGTAGCAAACTATAAATCATGTGATGGGTAGTTCTTTTCATGAAACCATAACTTTGATGATCCATAAGAAACAACGTGATCCCCATGCATGAGGACACATCCCAACTCATATCCTGAATCATCACAGTACACCATGTACCCTCTTCCTGATTCAAATAATATCAAGATTGGTTCTAATGTAAGGAAAACCTTAAGCTCTTGAAAATTATCTTGGCATTCCTCGCTACCTTGGAATGGATCAATTTTCCTCATCAAATATGTCATTGGTGAAGCTATTCATGAAAATTCATGAAAAAAATATCGGTAATAACCAGCTGGGCCAAGGAATCCATGTATCTCAAATACATTCCTTTTTCATTGCCAAAATATAACAGCCTCTATCATTTATAGATCCACAAAGACACCTCTTCTATATATTACATGGCCAAGGAAATGTACCTTGTTAACTAGTAATCACACTTTGATAATTTTTCATAGAGTATATGATCCCTAAAAATTCCCAACATTGTCAACAAGTGTTTCTCATTATCATCCTTTTTCCTTGAATGCACCAATACGTCATCAACAAACACTACTACAAATGAATCCAGATATATATAAAATATCTGATTCATCAATTCGATAAACACTATTGGTGTATCCCTAAAATAAAATGGAATAACCACATATTCATAAGGACTATATCTACACATAAAATTTGTCTTTGGAATGTCCTCATTTTAAACCCACAATTGGTGATATCCTGAGCGCAATTCAATCTTATAGAACAACTAAAATCCCGTAAATTTTTTAATATATCATAAATGTGTGGAAAGATAACAATTCATTATAATAACATGGTTATTATTATGATAATACACGCACAAATGAAGTGTTCCATCCATCTTTTTGACAAACAAGAATAGTGATACACACAGAAACATGCTAAGATGAATGAACCCTTTTTGTATATATCTTCCAATTACAATTTTAATTCCCTTAATTCTATTTGTGACTTTCGATATTAAATAAGTAAGATAGGAATACCTTAGAGTAGAACAATCGTAAACTCCACCTCTCTTATAGATGAAAACCCTGAGAATTATTTGGGAAAATCATATTTAACCTGATTAAAACCCACTAGAAAACTATTATTCATGATCTCACACACCAATTCTAATGTCAAAGCTACCAATTAGTAGGATTTCATTCCAACTTCTCATGCCAAAAATATTTTTTCACCTACCTTTACATTCCATCCACCTTTAATGAGATTCGCGATACCATCATCAGTCATAAAACTATCCTTCCACATATATCAATTGATGTTAGCTTTGTATATTATAATGAAATACATTCCTAAGATTATGTCGTAAACATAAATCTTAAGAATAGGGAAATCCCATATCAACTCAACTCTATCAACAGTTATAGAACATGTTACACACGTAAAGGCATGACATTCTCTTTGACCAAGAGGAGTTTTAATTTTCAAAACATAAAGCATCATCTCAATGTGAAAACCCAGAAATTCAACTACACAAGATGAAATAAACAAATAGGATGCACCCATATCAAACAAATACTACATATTGGTATAATTAAAAATAATCATACCTCTAACCATTTATGTTCCAAATAGATCATCCACAATCACATTCTTAGGCCCACCTAACAACTTAATCACTACACATTGTTATTTATTTTCCTATTGATATTTTACAGCCTAAGGTGGCATGGTATTCCAAGAATCATCATAGCTAACTCAGTTCTACTAATGAATGATATTCTAGTCCCCTTTTCATATTGAATCATACAATGTATGTGAAACATGAGATATGTCCCAAACACCGAACCTTGGAGCACTGTAACAATAGAGTTGATGATTCCTCCATCAGATTTTACTTGTGTCATTCTCTAGGTGTTGTCTTACAAACTCTCATCATGTGTTCCAATGAACCACATTATAAATATCTAGGATTTATTTTAGGTTTTGGAGGAAGATTAACTAATTCATCCATCTATTTGTGATCCATTCCACTACCTTGGAAATTGGTTTACCTCTTTTCCTTGTTCCCAAAATTATATTTCCCACTAATTCTCATAGGTATCAACATGATTCTGTCAATCCTAGTTTCTGATAAGTCCCTTTCTGCCAACATCTCCCTATTGAACATCTATGTATAATCTATTATACAAATCATGGTAATCTTTGAGTGAATTTCTTTCCTCATCCTCAATTCAAAAATTCATGCCTTCATAGATGCACTTATAGTAACTTCGGGTGAAAAAAATCTAAATTCATAAATTTTATGGCATACTCTATCACTTATAGTTTCTCCTACTTCAAGTTGAAAATGTTTTTCACCCTTAAAATCTTGAACGTATGAAGATATAATCATTTATTAAATAATTATTCAAAATTATCCCAGAAAATTCCTTGGTCTAATTTTTCATAAACAATAAATTCCCACCACTAGCATGCAAGATCTTACATCATATAAGTTTCCAACTTGAATTTCATCTGTACTGATGTGCCAAGTATATAAAATATTCCATTCATCCTATTCAGCCACACATCTACCTTCTCTAGTTTTGAATCACCCCAAATATGGGTGGATTCTACTTCTATAACTAAATGAAATTATCAACTTTCCTTGGATCATTCCTTAGTTTCCCTCTATCCATAAATTTAAAAGCATATAAAATACGATAAACTAACATTTGGCTCACCTGTGGTTCTGGTGTAATCACATTCTCAGTAGCTTCTCTCGGTTAGTTTTTATGACGCCTATCATGTTATATTTTATATAACCAAAAAATCCCCATAAGTCTCACTATATAGAAATTGAATGATTAATAATTTCGAATTTACCATATTATAACAATCAGAACATTTCATTCCCCAAATTCCACACTTTATTTTTCTACCCTTTTTTTAAATGCCCACCATGTTTTTAAAATCAACCCATTTTCAAAATACATATATAATTCCATTTTCAAATCTAAAATTTGAAAAAAAAAATTAAATACTTTTCAAAAAACAACCTTTTTTTACAAATAATAAATAACTACTCATTATGAAATATTCACTCCTAGTAGGAAGTCATTTTTATCAATGCATGGAACGCTCTTCTCATTGGATAAACACATGACAATGATATTACAACTCCTATAATTTTATCCAAAACACTTATGTACCCAACTACATAATAACTTGGAGTTAATCATAAATAGGTTGGATATGTCTTATTATGTTCTACATTTCATGTCTCGAAAATCCTACACCTTTCTATCGACCAAACATAAAGACTAAACCGGAATGAATTTTCAACTCCAATACCGACAAAACTCATACCCAAGGGTCGAAAAAATGGATTCTACTTCTATCATCCCACCCCTTATCATTGTCCTGAGAATGTGGATGGAAATTAATTTTTCTTACGTGATATCCCAAGGATTCCAAATGATGTAAATAATTTACAAGGGATTCATAATAAATTGGTAGATGATTTTCCCTTTGAAAGAAAAACAACCAACCCAAGAATAAATCAACCAAAAAACCAATAATTGATGCATCAACATACATAATGTATTACAATTAAATGTATAACAAATCAAAACAAATATATAAGAGTCCCATGTGGAAACCAAGATCAACATTGACAACAATGCAGAAGAAAAACTAACAATGATCAAAGACTCCAAAGACACCAACTCAGAAACTCCAAATATTATCCATGATCCAACTCCACAATACATGCCAAAAAATCATTATGAACTACTAAATAAATGTGATATATTCTATTTGAAAGGGTCCAGATAATTGATATTTACAAATTCACCTAAGTTCCCAAGTATGGGGTGAGTAGTTAAACTCTGTAGGTTTTCCCCATATGACTTCCCTAACCAAGAAACTAGGAAATAATATGTTAGAACGTTTTTATAAAACACTTTTTACATAACATATTAATAATTTAATATTTTATATAAATACCAAGAAGTTCACACCAAAATAATTTTCCAGCCAAACTAGTTTTCATGGAAAGCAACCAATCAAGTCATTCAAACCATTTCTCAAATCCCATTTTTGAATCATCCATTCCATTCCACATATCCACACATACAACCATGCATGAAATCGTGGACCTCCCTATTCTCATGATTGGTGATTCATCATTTCACCAAGTTTTCACATGGTGAACCATCTTTAGGATGTATCTTCACACCCTTGTCCATCACATTCTTTTTATGGGGGAACATCACACTCCTATCCATCCAAAATGAACACGAACACATTCCAATCATGTATTCCCTAAAAAACCATTCCAATCGACCATTTATACCATTTCAAAAAAATCATTATTTTATTGAAAACAATTCTAATAAAAAGTTTCCTGAAATTCAAAAAATAAATATTTTAAAATCAACATTTTAAAATCAATAAAACAATTCTCTTTACACAACTAATTTCCACGATTTAAAAATTGTCACTAAAGATAGTTTCTACCAAGATTTTCACTTCAATTTCACAATAGATTTCAATCAATTAAAAAACAAATTGAAACTATTCCTTCAATTTATAATAATATGATTAGATATTGAAGCCATCTACCTTAGAAACTGTAGATAAAACAAACAATGGCATGTATTCTTCAACAAAACTACGTTGAAATTCCCAAAACCTGCCTTAGATCTCGTTCCCTAACATCCACATAGCCAAATTTCATCATTCTTGGAATAATATATCAAATATCTATCCATAATGGACTTCATGTATTAATCTAATAGATGGATGAATGATAGATGTAAGTAAAACCACCATGAATGGAGACTTATTGTTGGGAAAAATCATTTAAGGTAAAATGACATTGTTTTTGGGTTGATTGTGATTGTTGAAAATGTGAGATTCCAAGGATATTTTGGAGGTACATATATAATTTTTTACTCTAAATTTTGATAAAATATCCCATATAAAGGAATAGATTCCCTGGAAGTAATATAGAAAATTATGTACATAAGGTGGAGTCGTTTCCTAATGTTTGCAAAAAAATTGGAGTCCAAAATTTAGAGGATGGATAGAATATTGAAAGATGGATATCATTTAGGGCCTTATAAAAATATGTTAATGGAATTATTTTAATGAATACAGGGTTTTTGGAAGGTTTTTTCATCATGGTATGCAGCATTATGAATGAACATCACACGTGTGCTGAGGATTGACAGTAATCTCCATGACTACGAGAAGCATTATGAATGGGAAATTTCCATTATAATTTGTGAAAATAGGGATCATCGTGAAAAATGTTGGGGGTACTTGTGAAATGTTGATGATGTGGATGGAAGATTCAATAATCATATGAAATTCCGATAAATAGGAATCTACCCCCTTCTGAATAGTATTAAGACTTAATGATGAATATAAGGCTTCGAACTCACAAAGGTGATTCGCAAAGGGTGTTATTGTGAAATATTTCATAAATAAAGGGATTTAGTGAAGATTATAAAATCCCAAAAAATTATATTCATCATGAAATATAAGTTTTTTGCAAAGTCTAAATGAGATTCATGAATGTTGTGTTCTTCGTAAAGTCTACGTGGCATTCGTGAATGGAGGTTGCCTCATGAAGGCTATTTAATATTTTCCCAGTAGGTATACCACACAAAGGCAGTGAGCATCACAAAAGTGTTTAAAAAGCATTTCCTGATGAAATATGGTAAATTTGTATTTATCTAGTGGGTGAATGTAGAACTTCAACAAAACATCTATTTACAAATGAGTATGTTTTCATTATTGATAATGATGGGACCAAAATGTCCATAAATTTTGGGTGAATCCTTTCAAGATCGGTGAGAAAAGGAAGGGGAAGAAGGTTATCCTTTCTACTAGCAGTGATCCATAGACAGGGAGTTAAGGGTGAACCTTTATATGGAAATGATATATCCCTAAACCTTATAATGGAATCTATCCAAGTAATAGAAGTGATATTGACAAAAACATGTATGTTTTAATTGATCCATAGTAGATTTGGTAAAATAGTACATTTTCATTGTAACATTATTGTATATATCCCAGTGATGGTGAACTAAGGAAATTTGTTGTCTCTCATGCATGATTTCATTTCTATTCATACCTTTCTATGGGAAATGGATAGAAGTGTTTTTTATTTAATGATAAAATAAGATCTGAAGGGTAATTTTTTATCTATCATACCCTAATTCACAAACCCCCTATTCTCAAGGTATTTATCCTAGTTGGGATAAAAATTAGTATCTGAGAAAAAGGGTTAAAATTAGTGGTTCAGTCATAGTATAACAAATAGAGGTTGTCAATCACAAAGGTATTATGATTATAGATGGAAAAAAATTTCAATTATGGATTAATCGGATGCAACAATACTTCTAATCATTATGGATTGATGTATTTATAGTATCTATACATGTAATATTATCCAATATCTATAGTGGTTCTTTATCATAAGTTGTCCGAAGGAAATTGGGTGTTGATTGTAAAGAAATCATTTAATTAGGGGGATCCTTATGAAATTAAATATATATATATTTATAAAGTTAATGTATCGTATGTCATCACATTCTATGTAGTAAATGTTTCTAAATATTAATTAGGGGGACTCAAAATTCATAGAAGCAAATTTGAAAGTTCTATGGAACAAGTATGATGATTTCATAATAACCCCTAATGATTCGGTTGATGCATTATTTGATCGGTTAAATGTGGTTATGAAAGACATGTGTGGTCTTGGATAAATTAATGAAGATTTAAATATTATTATGTGTATATTAAGAAGACTTACACCTCAGTTTAACCCAAATGTTTCATTATTAAAAGATAAAGATCCAAAGGAGCCTCCATTGGATAGCTAGTATAGTACTCTTGCTGCATACGAGATGATAAATAAAGATAATAAGTCTGTGTAAAAAGTTATTTCCAATAAAGTTGAATTTATGGCCATGAAGAATCTCACCACTAAAGATTATCATGAAGAAGAGATATATGAGGTGATTTCATTCCATTTCTCAAATATTCAAAGTGGAAATGGAAAGTTAAAATTGAAACCATTTCTTACATGATTTAGATTTGGAATGGTTGGAAATCTTGTGGAATGGTTCCCCCAATAAGTATCAAGAAGATGAAGAGTACGAAGTTGAAAATCCCACAAATAATTCTTCAGCCTATAAGAAAGGAATGAAAAATTTTAACAAAACATTATTCAAAAATAATAGTTTGGTTTTAAATTGGATGATAGTTCAGAAGAATCTATGGTAGAAGAGTTGGAGGACTACAATTATCATGAAAAAAATGATATGCTGGTAGTTTTCATAAATTCCCAAACAAGATAATAAAGTGAAAATGATTAAGTAGTATTAGAAGGAATATTTTACCTTCAGGTCAAATTAGAAGCCTCTCTTGAGGAAATAGATTTTTAGTGATACAAAACAAAGAAATATAAAAAAGTGTTTCATGGTCCCATGAATTATGTATAGTATTAGGAAGAATTTAATTCAATGATTAATGAAAAAATTTAAAAAATATCTTCATTACAAGAGACCTCAAAAAATGTTGCTGTGTAAAAACTCAAAATCCAAGAACAGAAAAGAGAAACTGACGGTTCGACTAACAATTGAAAAAATAAAATCAAGCATTTTGAATAAAATGAATATGAATTTTTCAACCTACAATAAAGTCTTAAGGATCATGGAAAACTCATGAAAATCAGTATGAAATTGGGAAAGTGGATCCTTTAGGAAATATAAATGAAGTTATTGGAGCATAGATGTCTAATAGAACAAAGGAAACAATTAAATCCAAATAATAAGGATGGTATGGGGCTTATCAAAAATAGAAATTAGTAATTGATGAAGTCCGAAAACATGCATCTGATCCAAGATTAATGATTGATTTGGGTACTAATTACATCCATAAGATTCATAGGACCCATAGAAGAACCAGCAGTACATTATTTACACATAGGAATGCACCCCACATGAGATGTTATTGTTGTGGAATGATGGGACACTCACAAAATGTACTTTTCATATACAAGAGGTACTAAAGGGGAATATACCAACAGAGGAGTCCATACAAAACTCAATATTCTAGAATGTCATTTAATGGTCATTGTTTCATGTATGGATGATTCGGGAACATGGAAAGATTTTAATCATCGAAAATGAAGATAAATGTGCCGATGTAGAATGAATGTGGGAATAATCATTAGTTCAATATATCATCAAATGAAATAAAAAAAAATTAGTTTGTAGTGTTTCAAGATGAATCGGGTCCATCATACTTTGAGAAAGATCAAGATTATCAATCTATACTGAGTATGAAGTCAAAAACATGGATCAAAAAGAAGATATGTGTATATGTATTGGTTTTAGATATGAATTTTAAAGCATCAAATTGAACTGGAATATGGATCATTGATAGTGGATTCACCTCCCATGTGACATACGGAACTGGTGATAGGAATCAGATATGAAAAGGAAGGTATTGTGATATTTGGTAATAATGAAGGCCTAAAAATTATTATCTTAATAAAATCAACTTTTGGGGTGAAAGACATGAGACGCGTAGATATATTGGTTATAAAATATCTTAGTCACAACATTATAAGTGTAAGTCAAATGTGTGACTCAGAAAATTCCAAAAAATTTCCAAATAAATTATGTATCATTACAGAAAAAAATGGTTCAGGTTTTTTATAAGGAAAGAATACAATGGAAAATAAATACATTGAAAATGGAGAAGAATATATGTTCCTTTTACAATGGTAGAATAAAAAAAAGTTACGCATAAATGTATTGGTCATTTGATCCTAACAACATTGGAATATCTAGTGAAATGTGTTGCTTCTCAAGATCTCCCATGATTTTCTTTTGATTGTACCCATATGTGTGAGGCTTATTAATAATGGAAGATCATTAGAAATACATATAAGGTGAAATAGAAATGGTCAACAAAAGTTCTTGAGTGGGTTCATATTGATGTGTCCAAACCTATTTCACTAAGAGCTATTGATGGGAGAGATATTACGTTCTCTTCATTTATGATTTTAGAATAATGGCATGGGTTTCAATCATCACCCACAAATCTGAGGTGTTTTGTTTCACAAAAACTTATTGAAGGGAAGTTGAAAACATTTTTGGTCAATGAATCTGAAATATACAACTGTATAATGTAATAAAGTTCACAAATAGCTATGTGGAGGACTATCTTGAGAAACATGGGATAAGGAACCATGTTGCAGCACCATGAACTCTATATTAGAATAGAGTAGTTGAGAGAGTTAATTTAATTATCAAACAAATGGATAGAAAAATGCTCATTCAGAAAGAAATTATAGAGTGTTTTGGAAAGAAGAAATGATGGCATCATTCAACACTTGAAAAAGAGAAATATTATGTCCTAAAGAAGAGAAGACTCCATATGAGCTATGGTATGGAAAGAACTCGACATTGAAGTAATTTCAGGTATTCAAAAGTAATTGTTTCATTCTGAGTAAGATGAAACACTGGATGTTTGAATCTCATTGATGTTAAGGGATATTTCTTGGATACTCAATGAAAATAAATGTATATAAATGCATCAATAAATAGTATATAAAGTTAGTTGAAGTAAATTATATAACTATTGTAGCAAATTTGACAAATCTTCAGTAAATATATGATCAGTATCAGGGAGGATAGTGATGAAGAGAAAAGAAGATCATGGTATTTTCTAGTTCCAATGGTTGATTGAGAAGAAGATTCACATAAAAAATGATGAGAACAAACAAGTATTTTCATAAAGATCAAAAAGAAGAGATGAAAGTGATAGATAGAATATAATATGTGATTAGGAAATTCCAGTGTGGATAAGAATGATGAATACACTATATAAAACATGATTTATTTCATAGGTAGAGGCCAAATGTTTTGAGGAAGAAACTGGAGATGACTACTGGTTCCAGGCTATGAATGAAGAGCTTGACCCAAATGTGAAGAATCAAGCATGTCATATTGTTTGGAGGACAATATTTAAGAATGTCATTAGGGAAAAATGGGTCTTTCACAATAATATGACTGAATATGGAATAGTGATTCAATACAAAGACTGACTAGTGTGAAAGGATGCTCTTAGATAGAGTTTATCGATGTTGATGAAACATTTTCACATATTTCAAGGATAGAGACAATTAGATTATTCTTAGCCATAACATGGAAAATAAATTGAAATGTTTTATAGATGAATGTCATGTCTTTATTTATTAATGGAGTTCTAGAAGATGTTTATATTGATAAAATAGATTATTTTTTCATTCATAAAGATGATAACATAGATTGTCAGTTGAATAAGGCACTATATGTGTTGAAGCAAGCACCAAGAGCATGGTATTCAAGGATATATCAATTTTTTAAAAGCTTGGTTTTCAGCATGGTGGAGTTGATTACAATATCTATGTCAAAAATTATAATATTCAAAGGATGATGGTTATTTTATATGTTGATGACATAATATTTACTGTATTAGATGAATATTAGTGCACTTAGTTCAAAAAAATAATGAAAAGTGATATTTAAATTTCATTGACTAGTGAACAGACCTTTTTTCTTAGTTTACAGGTGACATAAAGAAAGAAGAGAACATTAATCTATCAATATAAATATGAAAATGAGTTTTTGAGAAGATTTTCAATGGATAATTATATGGAGATGATCACTCTCGTATCTTCTTGGATGAAGCATTCATGGGATGATGAATGGAATGTGGTTATTGTCATAGAATACAGAAAAAAAATTAGTAGTATATTATACTTAACATCAAAAAGAAATGTTATTGTTTTTCCATATTCTATGAATCAAGATATCAAAGCAATACTAAATAAACCCACATACTTGAAGTAAAAAAATAATACTTCAATATATCAAGGGCATGGTGGATTTTTGGTTAAATGTAAAATTATGAATCTCAGAAAGAGTTATTGGGCTATACTGATGCATATTGGGATGATTTATTAGATGATAGAAAATCAACACCAGGTAGTGCATTATATCTTGGGGGATTGTGTATTTCATGCATAATATAGAAACATGATAATATTTTATTGAAAACTATATGATTTGAATACATTGTTGTTACTCAAGAGTGTACACAGTTATTGTGAATGAAGTTGCAGCTTTATGATATGAGAGTTGATCATAAGTCTTCGATCAAAACCCATTAATAAAATTAATGTGCAATAAATCATTGAAAAAATCTATTCCATCACTCATGGGAAAAGTCCATTGAAATAAACTATCATATTATCAAGTAGAAGGGGGTTTAATGTATTTTTATGTTTCAGTATGTGCCTGCAAAATTATAGGTTGAATACGTTCTGAAAAAGGCCTTACCCAAATAACTATTTGAATGGAGTTAATTGGATTTGGGACCCCACACCCCCATGGTATGGTGTCTTTCTCTCTAATTTATTGATATATATTTTTACCTTGTTGTAGACCACAATGAACTAGCCTTTGGGTTCATTGAAAAATGAGTGAATGTATCTAGAAAAGGGGAGAAAATGTATTAATCAAGATAGGAAGAGAAGCTGATAGGGTTTGTAGTTAATTATTGGGGTTTTAAATATGATTTTTTTAAAGATTATTAGTCAAAGGTTACATATCACGGTTTCTAGGGTCAGTGATGAAATCAGTTGAGAGGTTTTAAAATGATGTGATTCGTTGATGAACTTTGAATGTTACTCTTGTTTTTAACGATGAGCATCACTCATGTGGGATTAGAGTGTTTTTTGTTTAATTAATTGATCGATATTTTAATCAAATGATGTTAATGGTGGTAGAATATGGAAGAATATTTAATGAGGTATCAAAATGTGAAGAGTTGTCAACAATCCCAAAGGGGGATGTTTTTGGGAAAAATCCTTCAAAGTAAGATGGGAGTTTTTTTGGGTTGATTATGTTTATTAAAAAAATGGGTTTCCAAGGATAGTTTTGAAGGATCAGAGATAATTTTTACTACATATTTTTTAAAATATCCAAGAAAAAGGAATGGATTCCCAAAATTAGTAAGGAAAATTACATACATAAGGTGGTGTTGTTTCCATGTGTTGCTAAATTTTTGGGGTCCAAAATTTAGAGTATGGATAGCAATGTGAATGATGGATCTATTTGAAGAACATATAAAAATATTGTAATGGAATAAGTTTTAGGAAAACTAGTTCTCACAAAGGGAATTTTGTGAAGGTATGGAGCATCATGAATTATCATCGCAGATGCATGGAGGCTTGATGGTAATCTCCACAACTACGAGAATCATCACCAATAAGAAATTTCATTGGTACTTCACAAAAATAGGGAGAATATTGAATAATTTTGTGGTGATTTATGAAATGGTGATGATGTGGATTGAAGCTTCTGGAATCATATAAAATGCTTATAAATAAGCCTCTACCCACTTTAGAAATGTAGCGATACTTGATAAATATTCTATGGCTTCGGATTTGTGATCGTTATTCGTGAAGGGTGTTCTGGAGAAAAAGTTTGCAAAGGGACTTCATGAAGGATATGAAAGCCAACCAAAAATTATAAGAATCATGAATGTAATGATTTTCTAATCTTTTATGTTGGCTTCATGAAATCTTTATGCTTCGTGAAGGCTATGTGAGTTTCATGAAAGGAAGATATTTCACAAAGTATTTTTGAGATTCATAAAAGAGGAGTGCTTCACAGAGGTAGTGAGCATCACAAAAGTGTTCAAAAAAGGTTTTACCATTGAATTATGATAATGTGTTATTAATCTAATGGATGAAACTATAACTAAAACAGAGAATTTATCTACATCTGAGGATGTTTTAATTATTTATAATGAAAAAAGCTTAATGTCCATAAAATGCGGGTGAATCCCCTATAATGCAGTGAGAAATGGAAGAAGAAGAAGGTGATCCTTTCCATCAATAGTAAGTTATAGAAAGAGAGTTAGGGAGTGACCCTTGAGAAGAAATTGATTGATCCGTAAAACTTGTAAAGATAGTGATCTGAGGCATATAATTGATCTAGCTCAAGCCTCGTATTTAGGTATTGAGCCTTAGTGGATCTGATACCTCCGCCCTTTGTCATTGTATGCTCTATGGATATATCCTCGTGATGGTGAACCATGTAAAATCACTTTGTCTAATGAATTATTTCATTTATTTTCATACATTCCTATGGAAATGTGAGATAATATTGTTTGTTTTAATGATGAAACAAGATCCAAATGCCTAGTTTTTTTAATATTTCTTACCTTGATTCCCCCCCCCTTCAATATATATAACCTAGTTGTGCTAACACTTACCAAGAAATCCAGCCTTCAATGCACCAATATTTTCTAATAGATCACTCTCGGATCAAAGGAAGTGTCTCCACATCCCTTTGGAGGATAGAAAACAGAGTTCAGGACAACCAAGTGTAAACATGAGTGGATTGTGAGAAATTTCAAGTGAGATCCGTTTTTTTAGGATTTAAAATAATGGATCATGCATGGCCGGGAAATACGATTCAGTCACATGGTTAATTAAATCATGGACCAACTTCCCAAGGGAGGTTATGAAGGCAGTGGGGCCCACACGAACCCCTCCCCTTCACCTTCCCTACCCTTCCATAACTCTTCACATTCTTTAACCCCCCTAAAATCACATTTAATATTTGAAAACTTATGTTTAATAACTTATGTTATTAATTGAGTGAGTTAAGTGTGGTTATTTGAATTTTAAACTCTTGAAATTCAAATATATGTTATGTTAATAAAATAAGTGGTAAGCTTATTTTATTTTGGGGTTGGAACCTTTGTTGCTTGAATGGTTTGGGGAGAAAAGCTAAGGAAAGATAGAGTTCCTCATCTTCTTCATCAAAGGACACGAAGAACGCAAAGAACGCATCGAACTCCATCGAATAACGCCGAGTCCTCGGAGATTGACTACGCGATGCCTTTTACCGCGACGGTTCATCTGCGACGTCTTCTTCCGCGATGTCTACTTCTGCGACGTCTCCTTCCACAACGTCTATTTCCGCGATGAATCCTCGTTTGACGAACCTCTATTCAAGCTCGCACGAGGTAGGGGGTTTACATGATTTTTCCTTACGTGATTCACTTCTGTCTTTTATCCGCGTTTATTTGTACCGCATGATATAAGTTAATAGGAGGAGTCCGGACCACACAAACACGGACGCCCCCCTCACTATTTTTTTCTTGTTATTGCGGATCAAATGAAAGTGACGCGGTGCCGTCGCACCGCGTGGGATTGAGCGGCAAGAATGTGCGACGTCGTCACACCACAAATTCAATATTTTTGAACCAATTCTGCTGCACCGTCGCGCCGTGCTGAAGAACCGCAAAAGAACCGCGGCCGGAGTCAGGCCGCGGCGAAGGGGCGCGGCACCATCGCGTCGCACCGAAAAAGCACAAAGATGGTACGTTTTGTTAACTGATGTTCGGATTGACGTGCGACGACAAACGGGGCCGCAAAGTATTTTTGAAGCTTGCGCAGTAATGTTTGAGACCCGAGATGAACACCGGCTAAGACGGTTTTGAAAATGGACCACCGGAGAAACTCCGGTGGCCCGCGGAAACACCCGGAGGCGCGGGTCACCGGCGCGGTGCCGCCGGCGACCATGGGCGGCGGCCGGAGCCGTTAGGCCGCCAGGAGGCGGCAGATCCGCCGCCGGACTCAATCAACGGCGAGGGTAGGCCACGCACCCCCCCTGCTCCGCGACTTCGGCTCGGCCACGCTGGCCGAGCCGGGTCAGACCCGGGTTGGGCCGACCCGGTTCGGGCCAACCTTGGGGGCCTCGGGCCGGGGTGGTCCGGGCCCGAAACACCCTTTTTCGGACCATCTTCGATATTTTTCCCATAACATGGGCTACCGACCTCCGATCGATGCACTGTCAGTTGCGATGTGATCCATGAATCGAGACCGTCATTTCGTTATATCTCACTCAATGTTTCAGAATACATTGAGTTCGGCCGGGTTGGTTCGTACATGAAACCAACTGGGCCCTCGGAGCAGAAATGCTCATATCTTGAGCTTCAGATGTTATAATTATCTACCATCAGCTTTGTTGGATTCCTCTAGGTGAGAAGTATCTTTTATCTTACTCCGCTCGAAATTTGGATGACGTTGGAGTGCGGTCGGGTTGGTTCACTCACAAAACCAATTGGGCCCCTGGAATGAAAAAGCCAATAACTCACAGACCGGGCGTCCGATTGATGTGACGTCTATCTCATTGAATTCCTCTTGATGATACGGAACTTTTGGAATTCCTTTACCGAGTTTTGGATGTAGATGGATAGTGGCCAAGTTGGATTGTACCCGAAATCCAACCGGGCCCCTGGAACGGAAAAGCTGATATCTTTCAGACCGGACGTCCGTTTGACGAACCATCAGTGGCGTTGGTGATATCGTTGAAAAATGGTCCCTATGTGTATACCCTATGATAGTTCAGGGTACAGTTGAGATACGGCCGGGTTGGTTCGCTCATGAAACCAACCTGGCCCCTGTGACGAAAAGGCTAGTAACTCACAGACCGGGCGTCCGATTGACGCGCCGTCTATTGCGTTGAGACCCCTTTGTTGAGGTGGTCCCTTGAGATACTTCTTCATGGGACTTGTAGATACTTATAGTATCGATCTATAGCTTGTGGAGCGGACCCTCCAAGAGACGAGCGTGCGGAGTACAGAGACCGTGTATCCGGCTATGTCCTAACGACTGCTTGACCGACTTGACATGGAGTGAGTCGACTAGCCTAGTGGACGGAGCACTACATTGTGAGGTGCAGACCCATGGCGGATGGAGCACTACCTGTGTGACAGTGCAGACCCGTGGTACTCGTCCGGAGAGTACCTCAACAGGCTACTAGGGGGTGTGCACTACTGTGTTTGGGTGGCATACCCCGGCGGGAAGCACTACTGTGTTTGGGTGGATGACCCGCGGTACACAACAGGAGGAGTACCTTAGTTGTCTTAGGTTAGTGAGCAGTACCTCGGAGTCATGACAGGTCCACTGTACACTCCAGAGACGGGGCTCTTCAGCAGTTACAGTTTCGATAATGAAAATCCTAGTTTGAGCTGAGTATTTTGACCTTTGTGTTTACCTCATGATTGAGATGGGTCACTTGATAACTTAGGTATATGTATGGGCATATAACTGGGTAGTGGTTATCCGTTGATTTCACGATCTTGGTGTTTTCCTTATGTTTTATATGGGCTACTTGATAACATAGGTATATACATGAGCATATACCTAAGTAGAGGTTATCTGTTGAGATCTTCTTTTTGGTTAACCTTGTTGGTTTTAGTGAGACCTTGAGGGTCTCGGGGTCCCAACTGAGTATCGTTATACTCAATAAAAAAATATTTTTCACAATAAATATTGTTTATGAATAAAAGTGATCATTGAATATATAATAAATTCGTTGAACATGTGGTAATAGTTGGGGGTCAAAATTATACCACCCCTCGATTCATTTTTAGGTCTCATGGGACAAATTAAATAGCTAGCCTTTTTAAATAGTTTTTTGGTGTATTCCAACACATTGACTACATTTTCTTGGTATAAGTCCTTGAGGGTAAAGATATCATAATTTATAATATAATGAAATCCAATATCAATATTATCATTTATTGAGAATTAATTTATTATTATCCATGATATTATTGAATTGATATTATCAATGGATGAATTTCATACTCAAGTTATTGATTAAATGGAATATTTTTTCTATAATTTACCTTTCCATATTTTTTATACCTTATTTACTCATGATATCTTCTATTGTATGTAACCCTTACTGCGTATATGAGAACACCCTTTATTTGTTTTCCTTTCCACGTGATTTGAATGAGGAAATTATGAATAAAATTTGAAATGCAAGAATGTTTTTATTCTATGTATTTTATATCTATAATGTAATATGGGAATCGTGTATGTATTTGGTTCTACATGACTACTAAACTGATTGATTATTAGTGATGTGATACCTTGTATCTTATGTTGATGTATTAAATTATACACCAGCTCTAGGTTATGGGAGTTGGGGTTTCTATAGTATGTATTAGAGAATTTTTAATAAAAAACATGGGAAATAAATTAAAAATCAAGATAGATAACCTTAGGATTATGATAATCCATTATAGTATTTATGAAGGATTACTATTACTGGGATTTTTATTTTATGGATCCATATTCATGATGGTTATGAGATAACTCAGTTTCTTCCATTATTTAGTGATGAAACCTAATGGAATAAAGGTAATCAGAGCTTATAGATAATATAGGGACAAACCTGATGAGAAAACCAATACATTTGGTGTTTGAACTAAGAAGATCATGGCCATATTAGGAAATTTGACATGGATTATTATGAATAAACATATCTGGACAGAGAAACCTAATTTTCTACAACATGATTCAACTAAGATGGATTTCTGCATGCGATAGAAGCCTATATGTTAAAATGAAAATAATAATACATTGGTAGATTAACAATAGATTAAGCATCTAAATATATATTCATAGAATTGGGAGGTAATGAAAGTGAAAATGTTATTTTAACAGTGTATTATTTGACAGTATATTCCAATCATTGGTTTTGATTGATCCATAACACTAAATAAGTTGAATAAATATAAATAATGGAAAGGATAAATTTTAAAGTGATATTATTCAATAAATACTTCCCTCACGAATAGTGAGCTAAGATAGAGTGAAATTTCCTGACTTTAAAGTGAATGAAGAAGAGATAATGGTAGGGTGTGAGGATAAATTTATAATATTATTCATGCATTCTTTATACTACAAACATAATTAAAAAAGTAAGATAAACTATTTCTTTAGTGGGATTATGCCAAGTCTCTGAAGGGAACTATTTAATAAAATATTTTCATCATATGATGATATAGTATCAAGTGTCATTAATATAGAGAATGAGTTTTCAATAACCATTATCTTCTATGGAAATCAATATAAAAAGATATCTGGAGAGCACCAAGAAAAAGTTAATACATCAAAGAAGAAGAAGGGAATAAAAAAATTTCCATCATGTAAAAATTATGTAGTGAACCATCTTTTAAAATATTTAGAGGGAACTGGAGTTTGTTATATGTTTATAGATAAAGACCATATGGATAATAAATATTAAAAAAATAAAGAAACCATCCT
Organism: Viscum album; assembly: GCA_963277665.1. Lineage (NCBI taxonomy): Eukaryota > Viridiplantae > Streptophyta > Magnoliopsida > Santalales > Viscaceae > Viscum > Viscum album. The sequence goes on along the minus strand of OY728152.1, from coordinate 1,172,025,421 downwards.
CATCTAGTGCTTCAACTGTAATGATCTTGGGAATTATTCAAACATGTTCCCCATGAATTATGGGAACTTACCATAAACGAATCTATGGGGGTATGGCCAAACATATGGAACTTCTACAGTTGAAGTGTAAGTATTAACCGATGTAGTGAAAGCTACCCTTATCATCCAATTTGGAAGTGAAAATTATTTATTTGAATCATGTTATACCCATTATTTTATATATAAATAATTTTCTATGTTTATTACATCACCCCTTAATGATTAGATGTTTAGTTGGAAGTGAACACTCATAATGGGAGGATGATCAAATATCATGTATATAGCTCATCTCTGATATAATTTTGTGGGAATGTGCTTCCTTAAAATATTGTTATTCTTACTCTAGTTGAATTTGATGTAATTTTTGGAATGGATTGGCTCTCTTAGTATAGATCCCATATCAATTTGTGAGGAAGTTAAGTTACATATGATATTCCCAATCAACCTATGATGGTCTTTTGGTTGGATGATGAACCTGAAATCCCAATATAAATTACTTTTATAATATTATTTTCACTACCTATTCATGAGGGATATTTATCTCAGATGGTTTGGGAGAAACTTAAATATTAATATATACATATTGTATTAGAGTTTGTTGATTTACTTATAGAAGATACTCATATTCTTCCACAAAATCAGGAAGTTGAGTTTCCAATATAACTCATACATAGTGATACTTGTATTTTAAAGACTCTATATTGAATATACCTGATTGAGTTGTAGGAATTAAAGAAAAAAGTCAAAGAGAATCTAGAAAAGGGATTCATTCATTCTAGTTCGTCACCCTAGGTTTCACCTATTCCAATTATTAAGAAGAAAGTTGGATCAATGCATCTTTTCATGGATTATCCGGAACATAACTAAATTTCTATTTGGAAATTATCCTCTACCCTTTATCGATAATTTTTCTTATCAATTATAAGATGTTTAATAATTTTTCAAGACTGTTCATTAATCTAGATATTATCATTTAAGGGACAAGAAGAGGGTATAAAAAGATATCCTTCCATGTGAGGTACAGTCGTCCTGAATTTATAGTAATTCTATTTAGACATACCAGTGATCATGTTATCTTCTTGGAGTTATTTAATAGATTCTTTTTAGATAACCTTGATCAGTTTGTAGTAGTATTTATAGATGATATTCTTTAATATTACAATATAAAGTAATATCAGAAATAACATTTGAGTATTTTTTTGATGACTCTGATGAAGGATAATTTATATTACCAATTTACCAAGAATGAATTTTTTATTCATAATTTTTCATTATTGGGACATATAATCTCAAGTGATAGTATATTGGTGGATCCTCTAAAGATAAAATTTATTAAGGGATTTCCTAGAACAACAATAGTAACTGAGATCCATATTTTTCTTAGGTTGTATGTATATTACCAAAGCATTATGTGACATTTCTCATGACAATTTAACCCAGTCACCAATTTGACTCAGAAGAGGGTTATGTTCTTGTTCACCGATGAATGTGATGAAAATTTAAAATAACTAAATGTAAGGTTATTTAGTGTTCTTGTTCTTACACTACCCTGTAGTGTTTTACGGGTTTGTGATATATATTTATGCCTCAAATATGGTATTAAGAAGAATCCTCTTGAAAATATTTATAGTAATAGCTTATTCATCACACCAACTAAGAATTTATTATTAGAATTACTAGACTTAGGATTTTGGGCTGGCAGTAGTAAGTTTTTCATTCAAGAAATGAAATAATTATTTATAGTGTGAAAGGTGTGATATATATACAAATAATAAAAACATAATATATATTTTTACACAAAAACTGTTGAATATTTTCCATAGAATATGGTTATATTTGATCAAATATTATGACAACTCAATACATTACCACCCTGGGAAGGAGAAAAGCGGTGGATAGTGATTTCAGTTTGAAAGACCATGATAGTTTTTCTATGATAAGGATTGAAAGTGATATAATTTTTATGGAGTTTTAGAATTAATATGTTGAAATATTGGGGAAATGGGACATATCTTATCATTCAGATATGAATATTCAAGCATACATCCATATGAGGATTAAGAAGGAGTAGATGGAAAATGTGTAATTACAAAAGAATGATAAGAATGTTCTTGAGTTCAATGATGATCATTTTATAATTATTAGGTTTATGAATTAATTATGTTTTCCATAAATAAAATATTTGAAGAATTATTTGTTGGATTAATATCATAGTTCATCATTGCCTATTCATCTTGAAAGTCCAAAAGGATGTAAAGAGATCTAAAAGATTATTTTTGAGGGGATAACATGAAAATGGATATTCAAGAGTATGTATCTTGATGTCTAGTGTGATAGAAAGTTATGGCTGAGTGTAATTATTCTAATATGATGTTATAACTACTACCCATACATGAATAGTAATGGGAAACCTTTACCATGGATTTCATCATAAAACTCCCCAAAACATATAAAGGACATAATGTTATTTCGGATGTAGTTGATCACCTTAAAGAATCAGTTCATTTTGTCACTATTATAGAAAAATTATAGGTTTATTATCTTAATTGGATATAATATAAGGAATTTTTTACATTTCATGGAGGAAAACTCTCAATAATATATTATCAACCTCTATGTTCTAGAGAGTCTTTCAAAAGTCTTTAGATACAGAGTCGAGTTTTATCAGTTCTTACCTTACTCAAAAAAATGTTCAGTCTGAGAGGTACATTAAAAATATATAATACCTTTTTATATATTGATTTTTTTATTTAAAATGACATTGGGATCCATAACTTTCTTTGGTATTATTTTCTTACAAAAAATATCTTTCAATTGAGCATTTAGATGGATCCTTACAAAGACCTCTATTGAAGGAAGTGAAAACCCCCAATGTGTAGAGATGAATTTAGAGAAATAAATATATTTGGAACTATTCTAGATAAGTAAATGGTAAATATAGCTATATTCTTTCAATAAAACAATAGTGAATCTCAATGTTGAACAAAGAGTTATACTAATTGTAGTTGGTGGGATCTTGAGTTCAAAGATTGCGACATGGTATTCCAATGAATATCACCATGGAAGAAGGTTATGATATTTTATAATAAGGTAAATTTGAGCCCAATATATATTGATTCCTTCAAAATTATTGAGCATATCGGGATGGTATCTTATCACTTAGAACTTCCACCAAATCGCTCTCAATTTCTTGATGTGTTTTATGTATCTCTCCTGAGGAAATACATAAATAACCCATCATATGTACTGAATTTTTTTTTGTACAACTATAAAAGATCTTTATTGGTATGAAAAATTGGTGTAGATTACATATCATAGAGATGAAGAGCTATGATACAAGACAACTCAGATTTTTAATGTTTTTTGGTAAAATAATAAAATTGTGGAAGTTGTGTGGGAACCTGGGAATGCGATGCAGTAGGTGTATTCTTAGTGGTTTGTATTGAACTAAAATAATTTAAACATTAAAATTCATATAATTGGGAAAAATTTAACACCTGAAGATTTAGGATATATTTCTCATCAAATAAATTTAATTTCTTTGATTTCTCTCTTTATAAGCAACACTGAGATAAACGAACCTTGAAAGACTTATTAAATATTATTATATGAAATTTATCATGTATCCATTGGATTAGTGGGTATGAATAATATAAACCAAATTATAAAAAATATGTAAAAAAATTAATTAATTTTAATGTGCTGATTTACTCTTAGGAAATAAGTACTCAGTTTTGTATAAATCAATTTTATACTTCAATAATATGTTTTCTAAAATAATAATTTTTTTTTCATTTTGTGAGTGGATATTATAATTAATTTCTTCCAATTTTTTAAATTTAATTTTATAAAAGGATATAAATTTTTATATCACCACAAAAATATTACCTTGAATTTAAATTTTGGGTTTTTTCTAAAAATATTTAATTTTCACTGACTAGTGATAATACCTATTTAGTAAAAATGTAATTCATTTTCATCAAATTAAGTAATTAAAAATTTATATTAAATTATGTATTTAGTATTAAAGTGATATAAGATCCATTTTATTTGAAATAATTTAATTAATTCTACTAAAATCAGTATTTTACATGATTTTGATATAAGATAATTTTTAGGCTTAAGAAAATATTTTTTTAAAAAATTTTTGCATTAAATTTTGTGTGTTTAATTTTAAAATAATTAATGAAACTTATAGGAATAAAATATAATAAAATTTATTACATTTTTTTAATCATGGGGTATAAATTGTTTTAAATATTTCATTTTTATTTTTAAACATTATGAATATTAACAATGGTTACATATTTCACCTCGGTAAAGGGTAAAGAGGTTAATATTGGTTGAAAATAATTTTATAAGGGTTAAAATTAATTAAAATACTATCATTAATTTTATTGGATGATTATATTTTGTCTATTATAAACCAAAATTTAAAAATATGACCTTTTTTCATTTATCTTTTACTTTAACCTATATAATATTTGAGTAAAAGACAAATTCATAAAATATCACTTTATTATTTTAAATGTCTATAATATGTTTTGATATGGGTAAAAAATGTTATTTTTAGATATAAATGGTTATATGAAATATGAATTCATTTCTTTATCATGTTGATTTATTTTTAATTCTTAGTGAGGAAACAATTTCCTTAAATACTTACAGAATGTTCTCTCAATGTGTGTGCAAGTAGTAGAAAGATCATGTATGATTTTGAAAAATATAAAAGTAATAATTATTGAGTGTTTTATAGGTTCCAAATAGTTTTATATATAAATATAACATATTATGGATGATTTAATGGTTTATATTTTAATGTTATACTTGTATGTATTTCTTTAATGTGAAATTAAATCAATAGTGTCAAAAATAAAATTAATTCTATTTTATGAAAAAAAATATTTTCTAAATTATTTAAAAATCATAAAATATTTTAACTCGGAAAATACAGATAATATAAGGTCAATAATTTCATCTTTTATCAATTTGTGATCACGTTTTCAACATATAAGTAAAATTATAACCCTTTAATTTTGAAATAGTTGTTACCACATTTAACATTAAAAATGGATAATGAAGAGGTCAGTAAAAAATATAAGGTTTAAAATGATATATAAACCTATTTAAATTAGATTGTTTGATTATATTATAATCATAAACTTCTTTTCTACTAATCCATATAATTTAGGAACCTCTTTACCATGAATGTGACTTTATTATATTTTAATATTTTGAAAAATTACATATAGAGACCCATAACCTGACGTACATATACATTACATTACTTTTGTGGAATACTTAATACATAACAAAAACAGACACACAAAGACCGTAATAGTTTAGTGTATTTGGAAACTCATAAAAAAATCTTCGAATCACAGTGAAAGATCTTCAACATACCCCATAAAGATCATCCCCTTTTCTTTTTCTTACCTAAAACATTTCTTTATATCCATGGGAAAATAAAACATAAAAATGATGAGATTAAATTCTCAGTAAGGGTAAACATAGTGAACATAAAACAATCCATAAAAATTTTATTACAAAAACATGAACATCAAATATAAACATCAAACTCATGAGCGAAGACATAAATCTTAGAAGTAAATAAGGCATATATCATAAAGGAACATCAATCATGATAAATAACATGGGAACAAAACATTCAATTGGGTCAAACCATTAAGCACATGATAAGATTTCCATAGTAGCCAAGCCATTACTACCAAGACCATCTTAGTGGACAATGTCCCTTACCTTAGGTCTGAGATGATTCATATGTATCCGAACCTCCTTTATAATGATTTAAATAATTTCATTGACTTATTAAAGAATAATATTCATTGTTATGTTATCATATATGGTTCACTTATGACATTATATAACCCGTTCTTTTGTAAATTCAATGTTAAAGTAGTGTTTTGGGAAAATTAGTTTTATTTATCTTACATGATTGGAATTATTGTTCATGACATTATTATTACTTATATAATTATTTACTTACTTCCATAATATAAATCAGGATTTATATATCATATATAATCATTATATATATATATAATATATAGATATATTAAATGTAATACATCGTTCATGGAGACGGTAGGCCATATGTACGCATGAATGCTGTTTTACATTCCTTATTGACATGAATGGAAGAAAGTAGATGACATATATATATATAAATAAATACAGTAGCTTTATCATGTCATATATTTCATTATTATTCATTATATATATTTCATAATCATTCTTGAATGGCTAACTTGGAGAATGAATCTCATCGCGTCGTGGAGACGGTAATCCATACGTACGCACGAGCGATGATATCTTTCCCATAATTATTGAACTAAATTAGAGTGGATGATAAAATATCTAAGAATCATTATGAGTTTATAATTACCATATATAGTTATTCTTTACACCACTATACCCATCCATGTATGGTGGTGGTGGGAAAACAGATTACACCACTACGTGGAGAGGGTATTCTGTATGTACCCACGCGCAATGATTTCATTTTCTGTAGGATGGATAGACGGTGAAATGAAGTTGTTTAATATTTATAATAACATATCAGTATATTAGTGATACTTATTTTTTTACTTTATAATGAAACAACTAAATAATAAGAAGTTGAAGAAGAAAGAAACTTGAAAGAATCAGTAGAAGAGATTACCTCTTCTTCGACGCACCTCTTTTAAGATTCCCCTTATGGCACTAGAGTTGCTATTTTGAGTAGAACCAAACCTCTATAATATTTCTAGGGAAGTTGAGAAGGTAAATTGGTAGGGGTTTTCAGACCTTGAAGGCAAGAAATTGTGAAAAGAGAAGAGGGAGGAGGTGCCCTTTTATAAGGGAGGGGAGGGGCACCTTAGGAAAAACATAAAATATTATTTTATAATAAAGTAATATTCGGTTTATAATAGCTCCAAATTGATTTATTTAGAAGATAAAGTGGTGATGGGTAACATAACTCTCAACTAATAGGTTTTAGACTTGTTTAGGTTACTATTTTAACCTTATCATTTACATTTAACTCTAAGTTAAATAATTTAACTTTTACCGTGTCTCCTTGTTTTCTTACACTATATGGTTAATACAAATACTATAACAAGACAAAAAAACCCCAAGTGGATAATTTTTAATATATATAACCTTATCTAAGTCATTTGTCCGAACCTAGTATTTTTAGGAATATAAGAAAAATTAGTAATATAATATTTGTTTTAAATAATATTTTATGTCAATTCTAAAACTATTTGGTAATTGATTATTGTGAAAATCATAACAACATGATTATTTCAAATAAAAGTTAATTAAATAAATACTAACATGTCATATTCACCTAAAAAATTATTTGGAGTTATTAAATGTCTCAAATTACATTTATATGGGTATTTATAACATCAAATATGTTAATATTTGATTAATAAGGTAATTACTACATCATCATTGTGTCATAAATAAAATAAATTATTTAATTTCTATAAATTATAAATAAAATACCATTATATAGTAAATATTTTTATCTTTCTAAGAAATTTTTATAGTCAAATTTATCTTTTGTATAACCCTTTATTAAGAAATTTTTAGTTATTAAACCTTTATTTTAAACCTTTTAACACTTCTTTAAATAAAATAAATATAATTGTCCTAATCTAATCCAATTGGACTTAATTGGTCATATTTTATTCCTATGGTTTTTTTTGTTCGAATTACACTTATCCAATAGAATTAGGACACGTGTTTGTGTGATAATAATATCATGTATACCCTTAATTACCTTATTTACTTTTAACTGTGGTAAATAAAAGTAAACGTTACTATTCACCAAAAAATATTTTTATCTTACTAAACAACGTTTTACTCCTTGAAATTAACTGTGTCTCTCGGATTTTCGAAATTCAATTCACAAAAGCGGAAAAATTATGTTTTATGTACAATTGTAAATGCTCCTAGGAGGTGTGTAAAAGACGGTAAAAAGTTCAATAAATTTTTTATGTATCAATAATATTATAAAATTGCTCCAATGGATTACATTGTACTTATATAGGTATTATGTATATATTTTGACCAAAACTAATTTCAAATAAAATAAATGATTATTTAAATAAAATGTCTGCTTTTAAATAGTAACCCAGTGTTTTCACAATTCATCAAAAATTTAAATTTCTTAGAAAAATACCAAAAATTCACCCTAGGATAATTTCGATATTCCAAATTCAAAAATGAAGTACATTCTGAATGATAAAATTTATAAAATTTTAAAAAGATGGTATTAATATTTATAATGGCTAGTTCAAAATAATTTTATAATAATATCTCATTTAGTGAAACTCGGTATTGCGTACTACACACGCTATCGAAGAAGGTCTTGATTGCGTGTAAAGCCCGCCATGTCTGAGATGCATGTAGTGAATTCTCCATTTAGTTTTGCGTATAACATAATAAAAAATTATTTCATTTATACATTAAAAAAATCTATACTTAATGTTGCGTAGAATAATTTCTACAAAACGATCTTAAAATTGTGTGTAACACGAGCCAAGAATAGTGTTGCGTATATGGAAATATAATACGGTGTTTCGTATAGTGCAAGCTAATCTTGGTGTAGCGTACAACACAAGACATCAAAGTAATTAAAAATAATATTTCCCATAAAATCTCAGGGTGTTACATTACAAGACTGGTCCTTCCCCCATTTATAAATGGATATTCCTTCTCTCTCTTTTTACACCAAATTAATCCATTTCTATCAACTAAACTATATTAAATTCTATTTTAAAATTATATTTAAATGAATTAAATTTTTTGGTCTTCTTAAAAGACCATTCCAAGGTTCCTTAAGAAGGGATATAAGGGAAATCTCCTGAAAAAGAGGTAATTGTATTTAACGATTCTTTCAAATTTATTTCATCTTATATTTCTTTTAAATATAATTTACCCAAAATAATATAATAAATATAGTATAATTAATATACTGAAATATTATTATGATTATGGGAAGACCATTTTTCATTATTATTCCATCCTATGAAAAGTGAAGTCATCGCTAGTGCATACGTATGGCTTATTGTCTCCACGTAGCGGTGTAATTTGTTTTTCATTGCCACTTTATTTAGATGGTTATAAAGATGCGAATTATGGATAAATATATATGATATTTATGAAGTAATTATTATTCTTAAATTATAATATTATATCTATCTTCTTACCTTCCAATCCATTGTAAAAGGATAACGTCACTTGTGCATTCATGTGGACTATCACCTCCATGAAGTGATCATATCCATTTTTCATTGACTCTTTATTTGGATGGAAATAAGGATACATTAAATGAATAAATATGATATATATGATATAATACTGAGTCTATTAAGTTGAATTATTATTTACCTTTATTTATTTCCATCTGTAGAAAACTAATAATTGTGTTCGTGTGTACGTACAATCTATCATCTCTATGAATGGTGTAATTCATGTTTCTATCTCTGAAATTTATGAATGAATATAGATATATATATATATATATATATAATGAAAATATATGATATTTAAATCATTATTAAAATCATATATATTATAGAACCATAATAAAAGTACAAGGACCAAAACTACCAAACAAAAATTCTTATAAAATGATGCAGGTGGCACCCAAAAAAATCATAATAACAAAATATTGTTAACACACATGTAATAATATGTTATAAATGGATAATTTATGATATTTTAGATAGTTATATTGTAATATTTTTTAATTATAACAAATTTAAATTTATTATACATTTTTTTAAAATCACTTATTAGGTAATACTAACTTCAAGTATGGGATTTATCTCAATTTCCACTCCATTGAGGCATATTTTGTATTATGCACCTATTTACAAGTATATACAATATATATTATCCATTTTATGTATTTAAAGTGAATATATATATATATATATTAATGATCATTAAACATTTAATTCAATTTTACTCTTTTAAGTGGTTTCAATTTAAAAGTTTCTAAAGAGGTCAGGATTCATTTAACAATCACATTTTTGGGATTACTTGTTTTTTTCATTGAATAAATTTTATAATAAAAACATAATAAAATCCACTAATTTTATTAGCCTCATTTTATTTATGAAGTTTACATGTTTTATTTAAATATTTTCTTTCATTGGAAGCAAGATCATGAAATGAAATATTTAAAGGAAAAAATCTTTCTTATTTATCTTTTTTGGGTATAATATTCTTCAATATTTATATTTTTAAAAATCATTTCACATGGGTACTTATTATTTTATAAAACGATATATTAAGTAAATTTTATTTTATAATTTAATTTTTATAAGATTTTAAAGGAATATTTAAAATTTTTCTAGATTTATTAATTTTTGAATTTATTTACAAAAAATCAAAATAAATGTAACTTTTTAACAAATACAGCATCAGTAGACTTTAACACCGCCATCACCATTTTATTATATTAAGGTTAATAAATATGTATTAAATGGTTTTATATATAAAACTCTTTAATAATAATTATTTTAATATTTCACTTCCTTTTTCTTTATTTCTCTAAAGGATATGATTTTATCACAAAACATATGTTTTTGATGAACTGATGGTCATATTTTATCTGTCGTTAATTTTTAGGGTATTAAATTTTTTTTGAAACATTAATTTTTTTGTAACAATTAGAAATTATATTTCTATTAAATTTCCATAATCTTTATATCATTTATATGATTATTTCTTAGACAATATACCATTTCTACATACATTGATTTACTTTAAATGTTATTTGTTTGACTGTGGAAAAACTAATATTCATGATTCCTTTCTCAATATAGAAATTTATTTAAAAGGAATATTATTTTTGAATTAAATTGATTATTCAATATATGAGTATTTAAATAGACATGAAGTGATGGGTGAGGCCAAAAATTATATATCCCCTCAATGCATTGATGGATCTCATGATACAAATCAGTTGGATAACCTTATTAAATGTGTTTTTGGTGTATACCAACCCATTAATTAAACTATATTAGAATAACGATTTAATGGTATATATTTCATGAAGCCTGATATCATGAATTCAAACAATAAGAATTCCCCTCCTTGATAATTTATATACTATTATTCATGAGACTGTTGCATTGATATTATCCATGAATGTGTTTCATGATAATTTTTTTTATAAAATATAATGTTTTTTTAGTTATTTAACATGAATATTAATAATACCTTATTTAATAATGATGGATTCCATTGTACGTAACCTTTAATGAGAATTTGATATCACCCTTTATTTGTTATCTTTTTTCTAGCATATGAAGAAGGCTATTGTGAATAATATCTAGGATGTAAAAATGTTTCTTATAATGTGTATTTTATATTTAAAATGTAATATGGAAGTCATGTATATATCCAATTATTCAATAATACTAAATATACTGATCTATTGTGATGTGATCCCTTGTACCTTATTCAAATGTAATAAATTAGACACCGACTTTGGGTTACCAGAGTTGGGGTTTCTATAGGTAAAATTTTAAAGAGTCATTTTCTTTTAAGGACAATTTTTCATTAGATTTTATTTAAAAGTTATATTACTAAATTTTATAATTTTAATTTGAAAAAAATGATATTCAATTTTTTATCTACTATAATAATATTAAATTAGGATGACTTTTGGGATTTTTTCTGAAATAGTTGATATTTAGGTTAATATGGAACAAATATTATCTTCACCAATACTGTAGTGTTTATGATCTTTTCATGAAGTAATTATGAAATATAACAATTTAAACCATTTATATTGACCAAACATTTAAATTATTTACTTAAAATACTTGGTATAATTTAAAAACCTTTTTTCCAATTTGAAAGCATAACTAATCTTTTTTCCAAACAAACCATGTATTTTTCCTTATATTTTAAGTAAATATTATCATGGTGAAATTGTGTTTTTAAATTATTTAAAAATAACATAAAACATATTTATTAAAAATAAATAAATAAATTAGTTTCATATAAATTATCAACATTGATAATTTTATCCTAAAGAAAATTTTTATGCTTAAAAAGACACATTTTCTAAAAATAGGTTTTTCACGTATTGTGTGATAATATTAAAATTAATTTTTATCACCCATATACATTCTATTTGATAAAATGGTTTACATATTTTAATTCTTCATTTCCAAATAAATTAATAATTTTATTTTCATTTGTAGTCATAAAAATTAGTTACTAAGGTTAAAATTTGAGTTACCATTTTAATGGTAAATTAGGTTTAAAATAGTTTAAAAAAGATTATATGACATAAACATAGTTAAAAAATTATTCAAATGAGTGTATTATAATTGGATCAATATTAACACATCACTTCTCTATTATTTTCTATTATTGGAACCACTTGACCAGTGAATAGTGACTGTTCCTCTTATATTATTATGAAAATATCATTCCCTTCACATATAAAAGGTACCTTCCACCACCCCTTTAAACCTACTCTATAAATTCTAGGTTACCATCATAAAATACCCATTATAATTCCCATATAATCTTATTTTACATTTCCGAGCCTCCGTTCATAATAAGGTGGCCTAAGTCTGTTATTTCCTTGAAGTAGTTCAAGACAAAGATTAATTTCTCAATGTAAGAATTAATAATCACTGTCCAATATTTTTATTTGTTAATATTTATTCATTAAATATATATTAACCATTAAAAAACGTGATATAATTAATACTTATATACTAATATTTTTTGTTTTTATGAAATAAAAAATATTCCCCTTTCTTATTTTCCCATAGAAAAATGAAAATATCGTATGTGCATACATGTGGGCTAACGCCTCTTCAATGAAATGTCTTATGTTTTCCTATAATTAGTTACATGGATGTTTCAAAATAGGAATATTTAATGAAAAAATATTTTATTTATTTCATTATTAATATTCTCAAATGTTAAACTATTTACTACCCTTCTTTTTTTCTATGGAAAATGAGAACATTATTTGTGTATACGTGTTGACTATTGCCTCCACTAAGTGACATATTTCATTATCAATATCTCAATTATTGGATTAATTTTCTTAAAATTTTCAAATATTATTTAAAACCTCAAAAAATATAAATAATAATATATTTTTTTTATTAATTATATTATTCCAAAAGAATCACTTCACAAACCATACTCAACCATAAATCATAACATTTTCTTGTTTGTGTCAGTTTAAACACCCACATGAAAAATGATATAAATTTATATCAATTATTAATATTGAAATATAACTATTGGTTTTACTAGATATTAATGATCAGTTTTTTTAATGTTCAGTAAAGGTTATGTTAGTATTTAACTTATTATTAATATACTACCCTTTGTTATGAATTGAAAAAACAAGCCCATCATTGATTTTGTCTTCAGAATGAGTGGATAAAATTATCATGGACTAGAATTAATGAATTATAAATATTATAAATAATATATTATAATACCTTATATAATCTAATATTGATGACTTTGAAACCAATGATTGGGGATAATCATCGAAAATTTAAAGAATGCCTGAAACAATTTATATTTCTAACATCTGATGATAAAAATAAACTATAAATAAATAATAAATGATTATAATTATAGAGTATAAATGGTAATATATATAAATTATATTATTAATATGTTGATGAATATGGTTATTTTTATTATATGGGTTATTAAATAACAATCACAAAAGTCAATAATAAATGTATGGTTGTTCCTTAACTCAATAAAATTTAATTGAGATTGAATGATTCCTATTGATCATAATTATTATATGTTGGGTAAATTATACCCTTTGAATGAATTAAGATGTATTCCCTATTTTAAATAGTTATTTAAATTTCTATATTATTAAATCCCGTTAAAATTATTCATACTTCAAAAATGTGATTCTTGTTAGGGGATTTCGGGACTCAGCTTATTTTTTTGAGTCATAATTACTCCTCCTTGAATATGGTTTTAAAAAATAATTTTATTCTATTATATGATGATAATATAATGTATTTCCAATTCATTATTTATGTAACAAAATTTTTATATCTATTTATTGTAAAATTTGATGATGTTAATAATAATTATCATTCTATTCAATTTAACTTTTACTTCCATATTTATATTCACTCTTCCCTCCAATATTATCATTTCATATTATGAAATCCAAATATATTTTTTCTAGTGATATTAATTTTTCTATTCAAATATTTTTAAATGAAATATTTATCAGTATTATTATTATTTGGATTTTAACAAAGGTATTATAAAAATGTTGAACCTTTTGTCTCCTTTTCGGATAAAACATTTTATCTTCAACTATAAATTTCATTTGGAAAAACCACTATATATTTTAAAAATATCTATTATTGAAATTTTTTTTAAAAAATATAAGTTTTACTAAAATTTCACAATAATGTTTTTAAAATGAATTTTAAATGTTAACCAAAACTTATCCATTTAAGAATCTGGTAAAAATGTTCTTTAAATATATTAAGGTTTATTTCAACATTATTAGCATTCTTCTCTAGGGATATTCTTTTCGATATTTAAAAATATTTTTCCAAATTATTTCAATTAATAATTATTTTTAAATGAAAATGAAGTGTTTTTATATTTTTCAAAAGTAAAATATTGAATTTAAATGGGAAATATTGATTTATAGATGGATTTTAATGGAATTTGTTTTTATGAAATAATTCATCAATATTTGTATAACTTCTAAAATATTGTTTCTAAAAACATATGGAATCTTTTTTTCTTTAGAAGATAATTTTCAAATGTTTTTTCAATCTTAGAGTATTTTTTTAATTAAATAATTTTTATAGTTATTTTAATCATTTAAAATAGGAATAATTATAATTGTTTTTGAAGGATATTTTTTCAATAAGATTAAAAACCTATATTACTAATTGTCTGTAGGTTTTTTATTCCAAAACAATCATGTAATGATTCCTTATGGTTATATTTATGCCATAGTTTATGGTTATGATACATTTCTATGACATTACATATCTTTTTAACTAATATTATAATCCAATTTTAATGTTTATTTTATTATGTTTTTTCAGTCTTAAGCCATGGTATATTTTTTATCTTTTGAGACTACATGTCATGTATAACGACCCAATGTTTTTTCAATGAAAATTTCCTTCTTATGATTATTTCATATAATCATAGTAAATAAAAAACAATGAACTAATAAGTACTATGTGACCTTTAAACATAATTTTGACACTTTGGTATTTGGAATTTTGAAAATCTAAAATTCACTGTTGCAATCAATAAGATGTTTGGAGTACAATAAGGTAAACATAATTTTTGGTGAATATTAAAATACCATTATGAATAGTAATTTCACTCTTATGAATATTTATGTACCCCTATTTATATTAATCTTACATATGATAGTATATAAATAAGATTCATGTAAAAGTATGATGTACCTGTATTTTGGAATAATTAAATAAATCTTTTAAAACTAGTTTTTTTAGAATAAATTATGATTTAAATTAAATATTAAATATATCGTATTTAGAAAATTAATTTTGAAAAATGGATTTTCTTTTTGGATTCCACACGTTGAAAAATGGTTTGGGTGAATTTTTGGGATTTTTTTTAAAATACATGAATTTTTGGTGAATAGTAAAATAAATTAATTTACTATATAAATACAGTATAATATAATATACATTATTCGTGACATCATAAGTCATTTACGAACAAAAATCTATTAATAAAATGAATTTATTAATATTCTTGGTAATGGAATCATCACTCATGGTTGTCATATGAAAAATAATAATCTAAAGATTATAATTTTATAAAAAACATTCTGCCCTCCTCTATAAATATTACACCTCCTAACAT
This sequence comes from Viscum album, assembly GCA_963277665.1. NCBI lineage: Eukaryota > Viridiplantae > Streptophyta > Magnoliopsida > Santalales > Viscaceae > Viscum > Viscum album. Next base: position 1,172,009,470 of record OY728152.1, on the reverse strand, counting down.
CTTCTTTTCACTCCTCTCAATCCTTGTGTCGTCCCTAAATTCTGCCCAAAACACTCCCCAATCTCTATCCCCACGTCTAATATACATTGGTCTCCTAAAAAGACCAAATCCTTTCTCCTTAATAGGATCTCATGGAAGATTTATTGAAGAGGTAAATTCCTCTTTTCAATTCTTTTACTTTCTTTTCAAGATCTTTTGTTTATTTTTCTATCATTAGATATCCTCATCCAAATTTTATGAAAACTCCAGTAGCATACATGTACTGGAATATTTTTATGATATTGGAATAATTTATTATCATATCTCATTTACCCTTATTTCATTTTAGTAGTAAAGACACTGTCTGAGAAGTGTTAATTTAACACATTCGAGGAAGATGGGTTTTCAATTTTTGTTTCCATATTCAATTCTGGTCACGAAACCGTTTTCATTGTTGAACCAGAACATAAAATTTTTATTATGTCTCATATATGTTTCTTTAATCCTTTTTAACACATGGTTTTGATTTATAAAACAAAACATGTTCATTGTGGCCAAAAACTGTCGATTATCCCAAAAGGTTATCACTAATGTTTTATATAATTATTCAACTTCACTGTAATTCAAAATATTATATTTACTACCATTTAATATTATTTATGTTCTCTAATATTAGACGACTTCAATTTTGGAATACCAATTAAATTTTACATGATTATCTATTTGTAAAAATAATAAAATCGATCAAAAAAACCAAGAAAACAAACAGACCCAAACAATGAAATTTAACCACTTATCCCATCAAAATAGTTTGTGAATGTATTTAAAACGGGTATAATAAATATTTTAAATATATAATAGGTTCTTTAATTATTAATTAATGAACCTAATTTTATTATTTATGTCATTAATATCAACTGGAGAACCCCATCAGACTTAAGGTAAGAGATCCTCTCTAATTCACTTTTATTCAAGATTGTCCTCTATGTTATGACCATTAATGTGTAAATTCTGGTGATGGGTTATCATTACGTACCTCCACTGTTATTTCCTCGTGATGATTAAATGATGAGGAACCCCATTTCTCTCTCATTAATTCCTCTTATGTACACATGATACAATGTCAATATTCCATAAGGGATTCAATCCGAACATCCTTTATTCCTTCAGGTTTCATTATATTTATTTTTTCCTAAATGAGGTTATCTAATCCTCTTATGTTAATATTATAAATTCTATGTGAATTTTCCAAACATATGTATCAATTTATATTTATCATTATTTTTTTGGGGATGTATATTTTTTTTAGTGAGTCCCTCATCAATTATTCCTGATATGCTAACCTGTTTTGAAGGAACTTCCTGAATTCTTACCTAATTTCAAGTGCACTATATATGATATTTTAATCCACCATTGTAATTATAAAATAATTATTTTTATTTTGAAATAATTCTTGTTCAACTAATGTTTTTTTATAAAGTAGTGTTCCCTTTTCTATTTTAAAGGCTCTATAGTATTTTCTTTAAAACAACTCAAAATGGTTTTTATGCTCAAATTTCTTGAATAATTTTCTTACATGTGGTCACTTATACTTGACATAATTTAACATGATACATAACTATTTTATCTTATTAATTTCTTTGTATATTTTATTTCCTTTCTTTCGTTAACACTTTTAGGATATGACTATTTGTTATGCTTTATGAAATGATTGTGGTGCACAATTCTTTCCATTGGTAACCCTTATGTTTATGTATTATTGATTATGTATTATTATTTATATGGAAAATATATTCATGAAAAGTTATTATGGGTGTGCCCATATAGTGCTCTAAAACATTGGGTAAATTTATATGTCATGGGATGTTATGTGCGACGATCTTGGTGGTTAGCCATGGCTTGTGCTACTAGGTGAAATGATATTGGCGGTGAATGTGCCCAATCATAGTATTGTATAACTTAAATGGGGAGGGGTTGAATTAGCGATACTCTTTTATTTTATGATTATTTTCAATTTAAAAAACCATCGCCTCCTGTTAATGATTTTAATTCCATTCTGAAAAAAAAATCAGTAGACATCCAAAGTGACACAATGATTTACAAGGTTCTATATTCAATATGAATAGCTACATATTGGTATGGTTTGGAAATGATCCAATACCATAAATTCCACTATAAATAAATCCTTGGATTACATCTAGTATGATGTACCCTATCACTTCTGTAGCAATATGATACAATATAACTATTTCATGTGCACCCTCTTAGCAAAATAGGGTAATACATTTTTTGTAACATCTCGTGTTATCTGTGCTTCCGTCCAATTCACCAACTGTATTACATTGTAAAAAAATAATATGTTCCTTAAAGAGAATAAATGTAAGAACCCCATGGAATACGTAACACAATCTATCTAATTACCCAGAGTACAATGCTCCCATTCTGATTCTTCTTGGTCTGGTCTTTCAATTGAATGCAATTGAATATAATCTGCACCACACTAATACTTTCATACCATAGTCAAGACAAATAGAATCATCACCAATTCAAAAACATTTATGAAATAGTCAATACAAATATAATGAACACCAATTAAAAACCTCTTCTTCTATCTATAAAACCTGGATATTCTCTATCCTCTATTGTGAATAGTCCTCATTGTCAGAACGTACAAAGTACCTCTTCTTTTTATAGGTGAAATTTGGTGGGAATCCAAAATTTTTTCCCGATCACTCAAAATTTCCCAAATTTGAATTCCCCCCTGAATTTATGGGATACATTCTCACTTCATCAAAGTTTCTTTAAGATTCTTGAATATTCTACAATCTTAATCTCAAACTTTGACTCTTTCATTTGTATCTTTATACCCATTTATTATTCCTAATATCCAAAATAATTTTTCTTTTAGGAAACTTGAAGTGTGTGTACTATTATTGAGTATGATTGTTTCTGCGTATGATGGTATTTAATCGGCACCGTCTCTTTTCCTTCACATTCACTTGTGAGTCCAATGTAAAATAAAGTGATTACCATGTTGGCATGAAAAGAATTATTTCTACACATTATCTTTTCTTTCACATGACTCTTTCCTATTTTCCATCGGCATGACTATTTCCTCCTCCATCGGCACGATTCTTTCCATTGGCACGACTATTCCATCGGTAAGAATAATTCATTGGCATGACTATTCCATAGGCATGACTATTCCATAGGCACGACTATTCCATTAGTATGATTATTCCATCGGCACAACTATTCCATCGGCAGGATTCTGAGTCCGATGCAAAACAATGTGAATAGTGTTTAATATTGACAGATCAATTCTTCATTCATCATCATGACATTTCCATCGGCATAACTATTCTATCAGCATGAATACTCCATTGACATGACTGTGAGTCGTATGAAAAACAAAGTGAATACTATTTTGACATGAAATATCTTTTCTTAATGCATCAGCATGACCTTTTCATCAACACGAAAATTCTATCGGCATGACTATTCCATCATCATGACTCTGATTCCGATGTAAAATAAACTAAATACTATATCAACTTGAAAAATCTTTTCTTCATTTATTGGCATGACATTTCCATCGATTCGTGTAACGCCTCGACCCTAGAAGCCTGGAGTTGGTCCATTGTTACGTAACATTGGCATGATCACAAGGAAATCATGTCCAGAAAAACCGATCAGTTCAATATTATTGGAAACAAGATTCATACATAAGTTCATCTTTACAACTTGGAAAGAAATACAACACTAATTCATTCCATTAGAAACATCCAAACCTCCTAGATTAATCTTGAAAGTCAATCATATTTAAATTATTCGCATCCTAGGAAAATTAAAACACAGAAAGGGGTGAGCTTAGATGATCAGTACGGAGAAAAATATATTGGAAATGTTCATAAATAAGCATAAACATTTAAGGTAATGCAAAAGAAGGAAACAAAAGACTTTTAAACTTGAACTTAAGAATAATATGGCAGAAAAAAAATCAAAACAATTCCATTTGATTACTCTCATGGATATTATACTAGTCGAATAATTGCATACAATATCAATAACCACTTTCATAATGATGGAATGCATAATTATAGACTTTTACAACCACATAGTTAAGGTCTTGTTCTAAGACTATAAATAGGATTTTTCAAGGACTTGTTCCAAGACACTATTTTGTCTCATGAGACCTACTGATGCATCGAGGAGATATAGCGGGCTCCACCCATCACATAATATGTCCAATGAAATTCTCATATAAAATGGTTTAAACATAACATAAACATCCATATTAAAACTAGCATAATAAATGTCAATAATTTATCCATAAACCATGACTGGTATAAAAATAACACATCCATAGTTAAAAAAATCACAAAACCGTCAATATAATATTGATGTTTTGTATCATAATCATTCAACTTCAAATAAACATAAAATTCATCAAAGGATGTTGACATAGATGCAATCAAGACCCTTTTTAGAGAAATATCTCGTTATATTTTGAAATAATTTATAATTCATATAATTATAAAAGAATAAATTTATTTTGGGAAATATTCTTATAAGAATTTAAGGGAAGCTTCGATGGTGTCACAATGGCATAAATTAGCCCCTACCACCATATAAGTTAAAAAAATAATTCTTACATTAATTTTGTCGAAAAGGTCATAAGTTACCTTTTTGGAAAATGACGAAAAGATTCATTTCAAAACATTTTATAAATAGTCAAAAAAGGGTATAAATGACTTTAACCCATAGTCTAGTAAATAGTAAAAATGTTTTTGGAATACATTTTTAAGAAACATGGATGTGGATGATAGAGAGGTCCTAGTAGATACTTAGGTAAAAACAATCTCGGATAATAATGAGATTGTGAAATTAACCCTTACCTTGTACTTTTCCTTGGTCGAGGGTAGGTTAACCTCCTGTATAATTGTGAAATCATTGTTATTAAATTATACAAGAACCATATACATTAATATGATATCACATGTGATCTTCTAATATTACATTGATAATGATACTTTAGTAGTATCATAGTTTCGGGTGTTAACTGATTCGTTTTCTTTGTTATGTTTTGATACATAATCCATGATTGATATGGATAGGATGTATTTTATTCATATAAATAATTATATTATGTTATTATTCATTTTTTTTAATAACCAAATGAAAATTATTCTTGAATAGTTACAATGGGCAATGAATTTTATCACGTTTGTGGAGACGGTAATCCGTACGTACGCACAAGCGAATATATCATTATTTTTATATTGAAATAGTATATAATTGGATGTTATATAATATATAAATAATAATTAACATGTTATATTTATTATATAAATCAGTTATACACATTATTATACCCATTCAAATGATGAAGTGTTTGTATAACAAACATCACCACAACGTGGACACTGTAAGTCGTACGTTCCCAATTATGGTAACTTTTTCATTTATAGGATGGATAGAATAATAAATATGGTTGTTTCATATTTATATTAACGTAACATTATATAGAAGATAATAAAGTTTTAATTTTTGAATTGAAACAAAAAATAAAGAGGAAGGGAAGATGAAAAGAACATGAAAGAGGGTGGTGAAATTATTAACTCTTCTTTGGGTTCTTTATTTTGATTTGGTCAAAATGGCTCCTTAGGTTGGCTTCCTGACCAATGTAATGACTCTAGAATGAAGTGATGTATTTTGGGAGGATATTTGGGTATGTTTTGGCGAATCAAAATGGCTTTAGATGTGTGAAATTAAGAGAAGGGGAGGTGCCCTTTTATAAGAGAGGTGAAGGTCACTTTAGGAAAAACATGAAAATTAATTTATAATATAATAATTTTCATTTTATAGTTGATCAAAAAGATTTATTTCTATGATACGGTGGTTATGGGTCTAAATCATCTCATCCAATCTATTTTAGGTAGGTTTAGGTCACCATATTAACTTAATCATTTAGATTTAACTCTTAGTTTCATAATATGACTTTTACCATATCCCTTTGTATTTTTATATTATATGGTCAATAAACATTCCACAAACTTCCAAGAGAACCCCAAAAGGTTAAATAATTACACATATAATATTATTTTGTCCATTTGGATGATCCTTATACTTTTAAGAATATTATAACAACCAATAATATACTATTTTTTTAAAAAACTCAATTATGTCAATTTTGACATTATTTAATATATTTTTTTGTTAAAGTCATAACAATATTATAACTTTGAAAAAAATTCCTTAAATCATCCTTAATATGTCATATTCACCTATATATTTTGTTTATGTCATCAAAACATTGAAATTATATTTATTTTATAATTGATAATACAATTTATTTAATTCGTTCATTAATAAGGTAATTACTGCATCATCATTGTGCCATAAATAAATTTAATTATTTAATGTATAAAAATTATAAATAAAATAATGTTATGTATGAAATAATTTTAGATTTATAATTAATTGTTATAGTCGAATATATCAATTATATAACCTCATATAAAAATGGATTCACTAAAAGATATTTTCTTTTGTCATTTTTGTCTTTACTTTAGATTATTTAATATAAAATGTCATTATCACACCCATGTGGCTCCATGGGGTCCAAAATTCAACCCAAGGATTCACATTGTAGTAAATAAATCATAAAATATAAATAGGACACATGTTAGTGAAATTTAGTATTATTATAACATTTGTTTACCCTTATTTATTATTTCTACCATTTAATCATTGTAAATAAAATATTTACTAAAGTTAATATTTAAAATATATAAAAATAAGATGTATATATTTATAGAATATGGACATAATAATTCCAAATATGAAATCCATTTTTCCAAATTCAAAATAAAAAATTGCATAAATTAATTTAAATTTAATTTCCGCTATCAAAACAAAATATCTGTTTTTAAAAAATAATACTATCAAAAGATTGGCTGGTGTTTATGTATAGTTTAAGTGTAAAATTACATCAAATGACCAAAATTAGATTAAATTGAAAAAATATTATCTATTTATATTTTAAAACCACTCAAAATTATAATTTAACACTATAAATTATTTTGATTAAAAATATTGTTTTTAATTAAAATTAGGTATATTTAACTATTCATAAAAATATGATAGTTATCAAAAAAAATCAACAAATTATCAAAACTAAATTTTTACGTCCTTATTATAATGAATAATTTAATTTCATGAAATTTAATATATAAAATATTCAAATATTGGTTTTAAAAAGGGATCCCCATTAAAACGCGGTAAAATTTCATTTTCTGAAAAATAATTATTTTATTTAAAAAATGAATTTTTCTTATATTACGTCTATGAAACACAGAATAATAATTCTAAAATTTTATAGATTATATATAATTTAAAATTCAGTTAATACTATTCATAACAACTTTTTGAACGACTATTTTAGTAAGTCGTGTTGCGCTCGAACTCGGTGTTGCATGTAGTGCAAGTAATTGAATTACCTTGAAGAGATAATGTACTATGAAATCATGTGGTGTTGCAGAACAAATATTTCATTAGCATGACGGTTCCACCAGCATGACTATTCCATCAACACGATTATTCCATCAACAAGACTATTCATAGCTTTTCAATAGTCACCACCATTCATAGTTTTTCAATAGTCACCACCATTCAGATCTTTTCAATAGTCACCACCATTCACAAATTTTCAATAGTCAGCACCACTTTTACTTTCCTCTTTCTTTTATCAAGATTGCATCATAATTTTCACCACATATTTATAATTGGTGGGAATTATAAAATATCAAATCATCATAACAATTACATTGGAATGTACATTACATTCCATTGATTATAGTTTCATTCGTTCCTTCTCATCCTAAGAACAAACTTTCTAAAAACATGAGTTTCTTACTTTTGAAAACAAATCACAAAAAATATTTTAAGAAAACAAAGTGAAGTGATTTACTTACTTCAACACAAACCTTGGCAAATAAAGACAACACTTGAATAAAAAACATCATCATCATCATCCTGCTCCTAACAATCTCCCCCTTTAGATTTTTTTTAACCAAGCTTCACAAATCACTGAACATTGTATCCTTAAGAAATGGATTACATATCAATAATTCTAAGCCTACGTGATCTAAATCATCGTAGGAAACAAAAATCATTAATAGAAAAACCACGCTATCCTAAAATAACGATCATGAAAAATTATTTATTTTCTTTTTGATTTCTTTATTCTCACTGGAAGACAATTCAATTTATTTTCCTACAACCACAACAACAAATAGTTAGAATACATCACGCATAAAACAATTCTCAATTGACAACTTACCCACCACTCTCTCTTTTGTTAAACATATTTATGAAGAAAAATAATTCTCCCCCTTGAAAAAAAATACAAAGGTAATATAATTGAGGGGGAAGATACACATACCAAAACCATGAAGAGAAAGTGGTAGGAAACCCAGGTTCAACCTCATTTTTTAAAATTATTCTTTTGGTAAAGGTTTTGTGAAAATATCTGCAACTTTTTCTGATGTTGGAACATACTCCAGTTTTAATTAATTATTCTCTAAATTCTCTTTGATGAAATGATATTTGATATCAATATGTTTCGAACGAGAATGTTTCACAGGATTCTTGGTGAGTTTGATTGTACTTTGGGTGTCACAACCCAGAAGCAAGGGTAACTTCACTTCAACATGTAAATCTTGTAATTCTGTTTTTATCCATCTAAGTTGAGTAGTGGCTTGAGTTGTAGAAAAATACTCAACTTCAGTTGTACTGGGAGTTACTAAATTTTATTTCTTTGAATACCAACTAATGCAATTCGTTCCAAGAAAAAATAAACTACTAGATGTGGATCTTTTATCATCAACATTTCATGCCTAATTTGTGTCTGAATACCAAAACAATTCAATAAAATTTGATCTCTCAGATTTTATTCCAAATTTTGTTGTCCCTTTCATGTAACTAGGAATTATTTTTCCAACAAGTAATTGTGATTATTTTGGAGCACTTAAAACTCCGGAACAAAAGGTAACAACATACACAATGTCAATTCTTGAGGTAGTGAAATACAATAGACTTCCAATCATATTTTGATACTCTTTCTTATCTACTTATTTTCCATCTCCATCTTTAATAATCATGGTTCCCACTAAAATTAGTTTGGAAACGGGTTTTGAGTTTTCCATGATGAACCTCTTGAGAATTTACTTATAATACTTTTATTGGGAATGAAAAATATATTATTTGTTTTAAATTATTTGTAATCCAATCAAGAATTTCATTTCCACCAGCATGGAAATTTCAAATAAATTTTTCATTTCCTCAGGAATTCTTTCATAGCTTTCTTGATCATTCCCGGTAAAGATAACATTATAAATATAAAAAAATTACAATGATGAAATATTATTTACTTTATATGATATAAAATTTGTTATCAACTCTTCCTTTCTTTATGTTCATCTTTCATAGGAATGTATCCAATTTGGAATACCATGCTCTCAGAGCTTTTTTTAGCCCATACAAGGCTCTCTTAAATCTACATACATAATTCTAATCTTCCCCAAATACAAATCTACAAGGTTATTCAATGTAAGACTCCTATTAAAGATCACCATTTAGAAATGTGGATTTAACGTCCATTTAAAAGATCTTGTAGCCTAATTGTGTGGAAATAACTAGAATGATTCTGATTGCTTCAAGTATTTCTAATGGAGAAAAGGTTCCATCAAAATCAATACCCTCAATATGTGAATAACCTTTGAAAACCAATATATCATTGTTTATTATAACTTCACATTTTTCATTCAACTTGTTTCGGAAAACTATTTTTTGCCAATGATGTTTTTGAATTTAGGATTGGGTAAGAGCTCCCATGTATCATTCTTTTCAATCTGATCCAATTCTTCATTAAGGGTTTGAACCCATTCTGGATTCTCATAATCTTCTTTCACATCATTTGGTTACTGTTTTGAATACAAGGGAGTATGTGTAGAGGAATTGGTTTTTCTTATTGTTTGAACCTTTTGATGTTGATCCCTAGTTATATTATGATATTCCACCTATTTCTTCATCATGGGATATGTTTTTTGAGTATCATATTCACCACATGAAATAGAGGAGTCTAATTATTCTTCTTTAGAAGGAATATTTTTTCTATATCATAATTGTTTTCTTATGCCTGCATGACTTCATTGTCTACCTAAACATGTTTATCATTCTTAGATATTTCAATACAATTTTACATCAACTAAATCAAAAATTATTTTTTTATTTGAGGTAGAATTTGTATACTCTTCCATTTGGAGAGTACCCAAGAATGATTCCACCCTCACCATTCTAGTCAATCAATCTATAGTTTCTACCTTTCTTAATAATAATAAAAGGGCTCCTAAAAAATCTAAAGTGCTTCAAACGTGGAGTTTTTTCATAAAATAATCCATAGGGAGTCATACCTGATTGATTCCTATAGAATCAATGGTTATGAATATAAATAGAAGTACTCATGGATTTACTCAAAAAGTAATGAGAAAGGATATGCTCAATTAACATGGTCCTTACCATTTCCACCAGGATTCTATTAATTCTTTCAACAACCCCATTTTTTGGAGAGTGTGTTGGGAGCTATACTAATTCATAATTACATTCTTTTAAAGATATTCCTCAAACTCATTACTTATATATTCACAACAATAATTAGTTCTCAAATTCTTCATTGAATACTCACATTATTTCTCATCTTTTCTTATGAAGCATTTAAACATTTTAAAAGCATTTGATTTATGTTTCATGTACAAAACACAAGTAATGCGAGTAAAATCATCAATAAACATGATGAAGTAATTATATCATTTTGTAGATTGTATTCTTGTTGTACCACATATATCAAAACTGATCATCTCTATGGGTTGTTTTGAGCAAATATCAACTTTCTTATGCACAACATTTGTAATCTTTCTTTTCTGTAAAATAGTGAAACACCAATATCATACAAAAGGAATATTGTATCACTATATAATTTAACTTTTACCATGTCTTCTTGTTTTCTTACAATATATGGTTAATAAAAATACTATAACAAGACAAACTAACCCCAAGTGGTTCATTATTAATATATATAACCTTATCTAAGTCTTTTGTCCGAACCCTAGATTTTTAGAAATATAATAACAATTAGTAATATAATATTTGTTTTAAAAACTATTTTTTGTCAATTTTGACACTATTTGGTAATTGATTTTTGTGCAAACAATAACAGCATGATTAGTTAGAAAAAAGTTAAATGAATCAATACTAACATGTCATATTAACCTAACACAATTAGTGTCATTTATTTAATGTCTCAAATTACATTTATTTGGTTATTTATAACATCAATTATATTAATATTTGATTAATAAGGTAATCACTGCATCATCATTGTGTCATAAATAAATTAAATTTTCTAATGTATATAAATTATAAATAAAATACAATTATGTATGAAATATTTTTATATCTCTAATTAATATTTTTAGTCTAATTTATCTTTTGCATAACACTATATTAAAAATGTTTTAGTTATTAAACCTTGATTTTATCTTTTTTAGCACTTCTTTAAATAAAATAATAATAAATGTCTTAATCTAATCCAAGTGGCCCTAAATGGTCATATTTTATTCCTATGGTTGTTTTTGGTCGAATTAAACTTATAAAATAAAATTAGGACATGTGTAAGGGTGATAATAATATCATGTATACCCTTAATCGCCATATTTACTTTTAACCGGGGTAAATAAAAGTAAAATGTTATTATTCACCAAAAATTATTTTTATCTTATTGAACAAAATTTTACTCCTTTGTATAAACCATGTCTCTAGGATTTTATAAATTCAACTCACAGAAGTGGAAAAATTAAGTTTTATGTACAATTGAAAATACTACTTTGAGGTAGGTAAAAGACGTTAAAAAGTTCAATAAAATTTTAATGTGTCGAAAATATTATAAAATTACCCCAAATGATTAATTTGTACTTATATAGTAATTATTTATCAATTTTGACCAAAAATAAATCTAAATAAAATAAATGATTATTTAAATAAAAATTCGGCTTTTAAATAGTAACCCAGTGTTTTCACTATTCATCAAAAATTGAAATTTTTCCAAAAAATACCAAAAATTCACCCTAGGATAATTTCAATATTCCGAATTCAAAAAGGAAGTCCATTTTGAAAGATAAAATTTATAAAAATTGAACAAAATGGTTTTAATATCCATAACGACTAGTTCATAATAATATTATAATAATATCTCATTTAGTGAAACTCGGTATTGCGTACTATGCATGCTATCGAAGAAGGTCTTGATTTCATGTAAAGAAAGCCAAGTCAGGTATGCATGTAGTGAAAGATACATTTGGTGTTGCATATAACATTATCAAAACATATTTCATTTATACATTAAACCAAATCTATACTTAATGTTGCGTAGAATAATTTCCACAAAATGAACTTAATATTGTTTGTAACACGAGCTATGAATAGTGTTGCGTATACTGAAAGATAATACGGTATTGCGTATAGTGAAAGCTAATCTTCGTGTAGCGTACAACAGAAGGCATCAAATTAATTAAAAATAATATTTCTTATAAAATCTCAGGGTGTTACATTACTAGAGTGGTCCCCCCCCACTGATAAAATGATATTCTTTATCTCTCCCTTTTAGACTAAAATAACCCATTTATATCAACTAAACCATCTTAAATTCTATTTTAAAATTATATATAAATGAATTATTTTTTATGGCCTTCTTAAAAGACCATTCCAATGCTCCTTAGGAAGGGATCAAATGGAAATCTACCAAAAAAGAGGTAATTGTGTTTAATGATTATTTCAAATTTGTTTCTTCTTAGAATTCTTATAATATTATATCTATCTTCATACCTTCCAATCCATTGTAAAATGATAACGTCACTTGTGAATACATGGGGACTATCACCTTCATGAAGTGATCAGATCCAATTTTCACTGACTCTTTATATGGATGGTAATTAGGATTCATTAAATGAATAAATGTGATATATATGATATAATAATGATGCTATTATACTGAATTATTATTTACCTTTATTTATTTCCATCTGTGAAAAACTTAAATTTTTTTATGCGTACGTACAACCTACCATCTCTATGAATGGTGTAATTCATGTTTCTATCTCTAAATTTTATGAATTAATATAAATATATGTATATATATATAATGAAAATATATGATATTTAGATCAATATTAAAATCATATATATTATGGAATCATAATCAATGTACAAGGACCGAAACTACCAAACGAAAATTCTTATAAAATGTGGCAAGTGACACGCATAAGAATCATAATAAAAAAATATTGTTAACACACATGTAATAATATGTTATAAATGGATAATGTTTGATATTTTAGATAGTTATATTGTAATATTTTGTAATAATAATAAATTTATATTTATTGTACATGTGTTTAAAATCACTTATAAGGAAAGACTAACGTGAAGTATGGGATTTATCTCAATTTCCACTCCATTGAAGCATATTTTGTATTATACACCTATTTACATGTATGTAGAATATATATTATCCATTTTATGTATTTAATGTGAATATATATATATATATTCATGATCATTAATATTTTAATTCAATTTTACTCTTTTAAGTGGTTTTAATTTAAATGTCTCTAAAGTGGTCAGGATTTATTTTACATTCACATTTTTTGGATTACTTATTTTTTTCATTAAAGGAATTTTATAATAAAAACGTAATAAAATTCATTAATTTTATTATCCTCATTTTATTTGCGAAGTTTACATGTTTAATTTATATTTTTTCTTTCATTGGATGTAATATAAATAAATGAAATATTTAAATGAAAAAATCGATCTTATTTATTTATTTTATTGGGTATATTATTCTTCAATATCTATATTTTTAAAAATCATTTCACATGCGTACTTATTGCATTTTAAAATGAAATATTAAGAAAATTTTATTTTATAATTTAATTTTTACATGGTTGGAAAGGAATATTTATAATTTTTTCAGATTAGTTCATTTTTGAATTTATTTACCGAAAATCAAAAGGAATGATTCTTTTTAACATATACGGCATCAATGGACTTTAACACCGCCATCACCATTTTATTATATTTTGATTAATAAATAAGTATTAAATGGTTTTATATATAAAACTATTTAATTAACAATATTTTAATATTTCACTTCCTTTTTCTTTATTTCTCTAAAGGATGTGATTTTATTACAAAATGTATGTTTTTTATGAACTAATGATCATTCTTTATCTCTTGTTAATTTTTTGGTTATTAAACATTTCATGAAACATTAACTTTTTTTTTAATAATTGGAAATTATATTTCTATTAAATATCGATATTATTTATATCATGTATATGATTTTTATTAGACCATATACCATTTCTACATACATTCTTTTACTTTGAATGTTATTTGACTGACTGTGGAAAAACTAATATTCATGATTCTTTTCTAAATATGGAAATGTATTTAAAAGGAATATTATTTTTTAATTTAATTGAGTATTTAATATATGAGGATTTCATTAGACATGAAGTAATGGGTGAGGACAAAAATTATATATCCCCTCAATGCATTGATCTATCTCATGATACAAATCAGTTGTATAACCTTAATAAATGTGTTTTGGTGTATACCTACCCATTGATTAAACTACATTAGAACAAGGATTTAATGGTAAATATATTTTGAAGCCTGAGATCATGAAGTCTAACATTAATAATTCCCATCATTGATAATTTATTTACTATTATTCATGAGATTATTGCATTGATATTATCCATGCATGTGTTTCATGCTCAAATTATTGATTAAATATAATGTGTTTTTAGTTATTTAACATGAATATTATTTATACCTTATTTACTAATGATGGATTCCATTGTATGTAACCTTTATTGAGAATTTTATATCACCATTTATTTATTATCATTTACAAAGGATATGAATAAGGATATTTTTAATAATATATAGGATGTAAAAATGTTTCTTATAATGTGTATTTTATATTTAAAATGTAATATTGATGTCATGTATATATCCAATTATTCAATAATACTATATATATTGATATATGGTGATTTTATCCCTTGTACCTTATTCCAATGTAATAAATTAGACACCGACTTTGGGTTACCAGAGTTGGGGTTTATATGGTAAATACTTTAAAGAGTCATTTTGTTTTAAAGACAATTTTTCATTCGATTTTATTTAAATGTTCAATTCCTAAATTTTATAATTTAAATTTTAAAAAAATGATATTCATTAATTTATTTAGTATAATAATATTAAATTAGGATGACATTTGGGATTTGTTTCTAAAATAGTTTATATTTAAGTTAATATGGAAAAAATATTATCTTCACTAATACTGTAGTGTTTATGATATTTTCCTGAAGTAATTATGAAATAAAAAAAATATAACCATTTATATTGACCAAAAACTTATTTCATGATTTAAATTATTTACTTAAAATACTAGGTATAGTTTAAAAACCTGTGTTTTCCATTTTCAAAAGATATGTAATCTTATATCCTAACAAAATATGTTTTTTCCTTATATTTTAAATAAATATTATCATGGTGAAATTATGTGTTTAAATTATTTATAATTAATATAAAACATATTCATTAAAGATAAATTTATTAATTTGTTTCTTATAAATCATCAACATGGATAATTTTATCCTAAAGAAAATTTGTATTCTTCAAAATACACTTTTTTCTAAAAATATTATTTACACGTAATGTGTGATAATATTAAAATTAATTTTTATCACCCATATAAATACTATTTGATAAAATGGTTTACATATTTTAAATCATCATTTTCAAATAAATTAATAATTTTATTACATTTGTGGTCATAAAAATTAGTTACAAAGGTAAAAATTTGAGTTACCATGGTAATGGTAAATTAGGTTAAAAAGAGTTTAAAACAGATTATATGACCTAAAAACTTTTAAAAAATTATTCAAATAAGTGTATTATAGTTGGATCAATATTAACACATCACCTCTCTATTATTTTCTATTATTGGATCCACTAGACCGGTGAATAGTGAATTTTCCTCTTATAATATTATGAAAATATCATTCCCTCCACATATAAAAGGGACCTTCCATCACCCCTTAAAAAATACTCTATAAATTCTCGGTTTCCATCATAAAATACCCATTTTACATCCCATATAATCCTATTTTACATTCCCAATCCTCTGTTCATAATAAGGTTGCCTAAGTCCTTTATTTCCTTGAAGTTGCTCAAGACAAAGATTAATTTCTCAACGTAAGTATTAATAATCACTCTCCAATATTTTTATTTTTATATATTTATACCTTAAATTTATATTAACCCTTAAAAAAATATAATATAATTAATATTTATATACTGATATGTTTTGTTTGTATAAAATAAAAAATATCCCATTTTCCCATTTTTCCATAGAAAAATAAAAATATCATCTGTGCATATATGCGGGCTAATGCCTCATTAAAGAAATTTCTTGTGTTTTTCTCTAATTCCTTACATTTGTGGTTTAAAATAGGAATATTTAATGAAACAATATTTTATTTATTTCATTATTAATAATCTGAAAAGTTACACTATTTCCTACCCTTCTTTTTTTCTATGGAAAATGAGAACATAATTTGTGTGTATGTGCTGACTACTACCTCCACTAAGTGACATATTTCATTATCAATATCTCAATTATTGGATTAATATTCTTATACTTTTAAAAATTTATTTAAAACATTAAAAAATATAAATATTTTTTTTATTTTTCTTTATTATTTATATTATTCCAAATAAATCACATCCCAAATCATACTCAACCAACAATTATGACATTTTCTTGTTTGGGTCAGTTTAAACACCAACACGAACAATGATATAAATTTATATCATGTATTAATATTGAAATATTAATATTGCTATTACTAGATATTAATGATCAATTTTTTTTAATGTTCAGTAAAGGTTATGTTAATAATAAACTTATTATTAATATACTACCCTTTGTTAAGAATTGCAAAAACAATCCCATCATTGATTCTGTCTTCAAAAATAGTGGATAAAAGTATGATGGAATTGAAATAAATAATTATAAATAATTATAAATAATATATTATAATACCTTATATAATCTAGTATTGATGAATTTGATACCAATGAATGGGGATAAATATCAAAATTTAAAGTATGCCTGAATCAATTTATATTTTCTAACATCTGATGAAAATAATAAACTATAAATAAATAATAAATGATTATAATTATAGATTATAAATGGTAATATATATAAATTATATTATTAATATGGTGATGAATATGGTTATTTTTATGATACAGTGTATTAAATAACATTCACAAAAATTAATAATAATTGTAAGGTTGTTTCTTAACTCAATAACCTTTAATTGTGTTTTAATGATTCCTATTGATCAACGTTATTATATGTTGGGTAAATTATACCCTTTGATTGATTTATGATGTATTCCATATTTTTTAATATGTATTTAAATTTATATATTATGAAATCCCGTTAAAATTATTCATACTTCAAAAATATGATGTTTGTAAGGGGATTTCATGACTCAGCTTCTTTTCTTCAGTTATAATTATTCCTCATTGAATATGGTTTTACAAATAATTTTACTCTATTCTACGATGATATAATAATTTATTTCTGATTCATTCTTTGTGTAATTAATTTTTTTTATTTTATTGATTATAAAATTTTATGATGTTAAGAATAATTATCATTCTCTTAAGTTGATCTTTCTCTTCCATGTTTATATTCACTCTTCCCTATAATATTATCATTTCATATTTTGAAATCTATATTTTTTTCTAGTGATATTAATTTTTCTATTCACTTCTTTTTAAATGAAATATTTATCAATATTTTTATGATTTGGATTTTAACAATGGTATTTTAAAAATGATGAATGTTTTTTATCCTATTCGGATTGTACATTTTATCTTCAACTATAAAATTCATTTTTAAAACCCATTATATATTTTCGAAATCTCTATTGTTGAAGATTATTTTAAAAATAATGTTTTAAAAAAATTCCACATTACTGTTTTTAAAATGAATTTTCAATTTTACCCATAACTTATTCTTTTAAGACTATGGTAAAAACACTCATTAAAACTATTACGATTTATTTCACAATTATTAGCATTCTTCTTTAGGGATAATATTTTCTATATTTTAAAATGTTTTTCCAAATTATTTCAATTTATAATTATTTTTAAAAGAAAATGAAGTGTTTTTATATTTTTCAAGAGTAAAACTTTGATTTTAAAATGGAAATATTGATTTATAAATGGATTTTAAAGGCATTTTTTAGAAATAATTCATCAATATTTTATTAACTTCTCAAATAATGTTTTTAGAAGCATATTTATTTTATGAAAAACTTATGGAAACTTTTTTTTCTTTAGAAGATAATTTTCAAATTTTTTTTCAAGCTAAAAGTATTTTATTTTAATTAAATCATTTGTAATGAGATTTAAATAATTTAAAATAGAATACTTTGATTGGTATTAGGTTTTAAAAACCTATATTACATGTAATTTTCTTCCTTGTGTCTATGAAGCCTTCGTGGTTGTACTCAACTTTTTATAGAATATTCTAGGAAAGGTTTTCATGATACCCATCTCTTTTTTATGGGATAATTAAGTGATTTTTGAAGTGTAAATCACAAATATGCATGGATAATTTTTATCGTAATGTTTGGGGTCATATATATCCCTAGAATGAATTGATTATGGTTCAACATCTCATGATATAATAATGGGTCCTAGGTTTTCAGAACCAAAGTCATTAATGGGGAATAGGTTTGCAAAATCTATTTCACTAATGGGTCATATGATTAGAAAACCAATGTTGATACTAGGTCATAGGTTTTTGAAACCTAAGTCAATAATGGGATATGGGTTTTTGAAACCTAAGTCACTAATTGGTATTAGGTTTTAAAAACCTATATTACTTATGTTCCGTAGTTTTTTTATTCCTAAACCATCATGTAATGATTACTTATGGTTATATTTATGCCATAGTTTGTTGTTATGATACATTTCGGTGAAATTACACATATTTTTAACTCATATTATAATCCAAGGTTCATGTTTATTTTATAATGTTTTCACTCTTAAGCCATGGTATATTTTTTATCATTTGAGATTACATGTCATGTGTAACGACCCAATGTTTTTTCAATGAAAATTTCCTTCTTATGATTATTTCATGTAATCACCTGAAATAAAAAAAATGAACTAATAAGTACTATGTGACCTTTGAACAAAATATTGACAATTATATATTTGGAATTTTTCAAATCTAACATTCATGGTTGCAATCAGTAAGATGATTGGAGTACGATAAGGAAAAATAAATTTTTGGTGAATATTAAAATTCCAATAATAATTTTAATTTAACCCTTATGAATATTTATATAACCCATTAATATTAAACTTACATATGATAGTATATAAATATGATTAAGGTAAAATAATGATGTACCTGTATTTTGGAATAAGTAAATAAATGTTTTAAAACTAGTTTTTTTAATAAATTATGATTTAAATTAAATATTAAATAAATAATATTTAGAAACTTATTTTTTAAAAATGGATTTCATTTTTGGATTCCACACGTTGAAAAATTGGTAGGGTGATTTTTTGGGATTTTTCTGAAATACATGAATTTTTATGAATAGTAAAATACATTAATTTATTATATAAATATAGTATAATAAAATATACATTATTCTTGACATCATAAGTTATGTAAGAAAAAAATATCTTAATCAAATGAATTTATTAATATTCTTGGTAATGGAATCATCACTCTTGGTTGTCTTATGGAGAAATTATAAACTAATGATTATAGTATTATGAAAAATCTTCTATCCTCCACTATAAATATTACCCCTCGTTACCTCTTCACTTCACTCATCTAAAGCGTTGTGCCTTCCCTAAATTCTGCTCAAATCACTCCACAAGCACTATCCCCACGTCCAATATCCAATGGTCTCCTAAAAATACCAATTCCTTTCCCCTTAAGAGGATCTCAAGAAAGATTTATTCTAGAGTTAAATTCCTCTTTTCAATTTTTTTACTTTCTTTTCAAGTTCTTTTGTTTAATTTTCTATCATTAAATATCCTCATCCAAATTTTATGACAACTCCAGTAGCTTACATGTACTTGAATATTTTTATTATATAGGAATAAGTTATTATCATCTCTCATTTACCCTTATTTTATTTTAGTAGTAGAGACACCGTCTAAGATGTGATAATTTACCACATTCGAGGATGATGGGTTTTCAATTTTCGTTTCCATATTCAATTCTTGTCACGAAACCTTTTTAAAGGTTGAACCAGACCATAATATTTTTATTATGTCTCGTATATGTTTCTTTAATCCTTTTGGACACATGGTTTTGATTTATCAAACAAAACATGTTCATTGTGGCCAAAAACTGTCGATTAACCCAAAAGGTTATCACTAATGTTTTATATAATTATTCGACATAAATGCATGTAAAAAAATTAAATTTACCACCAGTTAATATTATTTATGTTCTATAATTTTATATAACTTCCTTTCTGGACAACCAATTTCATCTTACATGTTTATGAAATTGTGAAAATAAGCAAATCGATCATAAAAACTAAGAAAAAAAACAGACCCAAACATTGAAATTGAACCACTTAATTCTTCAAAACAGTTCATGAATGAATTTAATATGGGTATAAAAAATATTATAAATATAGAATAGCTTATGTGATTATTAATTAATTAACCTAATACTGTTATTCATGTCATTAATATCAACTGGATAACACCATCGGATTTAAGGTAAGGGATCCTCTCTTTTTAACTTTTATTCAAGATTTTCCTCTATGGTATGCCCCTTTATGTGAAATTTTTGGTGATGGGGTATGATTACGTACCTCCCCCGTAATTTCCTCATATAGTTTAAATGGCGAGGAAACCCATTTCTCTTTCATTAATCCCTCTTATGTACACAAGACCCCATGTCAATATTCCAAAAGGGATTCAATCCGAACATCCTTTATTCCATAAGGTTTAATTATCTATATTTTTTCCTAAATGAGGTTATATAATCATATTATGATAATATTATAAATTCTAGGTGAATGATCCAAACTTGTGCATCAATTTCCATTCATCATTCTCTTTTGGGGATATTCATGTTTTTTAGTGAGTCCCTCTTAAATTATTCCTGATATGCTAACCTGTTTTGAAGGAACATCCTGAATTCTTACCTGATTTCAAGTGCACTATATGTGTTGTTTTAATCCAACATTGTATTTATTAAATAATTATTTTTATTTGGAAATAATTCTTGTTTCACTTATGTTTTTTATAAAGGATTTTTCACTTTTCTATTTTAAAGGCTCTATTGTATTTTCATTAATACCACTCAAAAATGATTTTATGCTCAAATTTCTTGAATAATTTTCTTACATGTGGTCACTTATACTTGACATCATTTAACATGATACATAACTATTTTATCTTATTAATTTCCATGTATATTTTATTTCCATTCTTTCGCTAACACTTTTAGGATATGACTATTTTCTCTCCTTTATGACATGATTGTGGTACATAATTTTTCCCATGGGTAACCCTTATATTTATGTAATATTCATTATGTATTATTATTTATGGGGAAAATATATTCATAAAAAGTTAATATGGGTGCGGCCATACAGTTCTCCTATACAATAGGAAACTTTATGTGTCATGAGATGTTATGTGCGACGATCCTTGCAGTTAACCTTGTCTTGTGCTACTATCTGAAACGATCATGGCGGTTATTGTCCCCATTCGTAGTATTGTATCACTAAGAGGGGGAGGGGTTGAATCTGTGTTACTCTATTATTTTATGTTTATTTTAAATATAAAAAACCTTTTCCTCCTGTTAAATATTTTAATTCCCTTCTAAAAAACAAATCAGCACACATCCAAAGTAACATAATGATTTACAAGGTTCACTATTCAATAAGAATTTCTACATCTTGGTATGGTTTGGAAATGATCTAATACCACAAAATCCCATAGAAATAAATCCTTAGATTACAACTAGTATGATGTACCCTTTCACTTCTGTAGTAATATGAAAAAACAGAACTAGTTTAGGTTCACCCTCTTAGACTAATAGGGTAATAATTTTTTTGTAACATCTCATGTTATCTGTGCTTACTTGCAATTCCCCAACTATATTCCATTGTAAAATAGTATTCTTTTACTTACCCAGAATAAATGTAAGAACCTCATGGAATTTTTAAAACAATTTATTTGATTACCTAGAGTACAATTCTTCCATTTCCGATTCTACTTGGTATGGTCTTTCAATTGAATGCAATAGAATATAATCTGCATCACACTAATAGTTTCATACCATAGTCAAAAAAAATATAATCATCACCAATTCCAAATATTTCTGTAATAGTAAATACAAATATAATTCATACCACTTAAAAACCTCTTCTTCTCTCCAAAAAACCTGGAGCTTCTCTATCCTCTACTGTGAATAGTGCTCGTTGTCAGAAAGTACAAAGTACCTCTTGTTTTTATAGGTGAAAATTTGTGGGAATCCAAAAGTTTTTCCCAATCACTCAAATTTTCTGAAATTTGAATCCCCCCCTGAAATTATGGGATACATTTTGACTTCATCAAATTTTATTAAAGCTTCTCGAATCTTCTACAAACATCATCTCAGTCTTCGACTCTTTCATTTGTATCTCCGTACCCATTTATTATTCCAAAAATCCAAAATAATTTTTCTTTTAGGAAACTAGAAATGTTGGTACTATTATTGAGTATGATTGTTTCTGGGTATGATGGTATTTAATCAGCACCATCCATTATATTTCACTTTCACTTGTGAGTCCAATGTAAAATAAAGTCATTAACCTGTTGGCATGAAAATAATTATATCTTCACATTATCTTTCCATTGGAATGACTATTTCCTATTTTCTATCGGCATGACTCTTTCCTCTTCCATAGGCACGACTCTTTCCATCGGTATGACTATTTCATTGAAACGACTTTTCCATAGGCATGAATATTCCATAAGCATGACTTTTCCATCAGTACGATTGTTCCATCCGCCCAACTATTCCATCGGCAGGACTCTGAGTCTGATGAAAAACAATGTGAATAATGTGTCATCTTTACAGATCATTTCTTCTTTCATTATCATGACTTTTCCATCAGTACAACTATTCCATCATCATGACTATTTTATTGACATGACTCTTAGTCATATGAAAAATAAAGTGAATACAATCTCGACTTGAAATATCTTTTCTTCATTCATCAGCATGAATTTTCCATCAACACGAATATTCCATCGACATGACTATTCCATCAACACGACTATGAGTCCAATGTAAAATAAAGTGAATACTATATCATCTTGATAGATCTTTTCTTCATTTATTGGCATGACTTTTCCATCGAATCGTGTAAGGCCCTGACCCCAGAATCCCAGAGTTGGTGCATTATTATGTAACATTGGAATGATCACATGGAAATCATGTCCAAAAAGATGGATGGGATTAATATTATTGGAATCAAGGTTCATACATAACTTTAACTTTACAACTTGAAAAGAAATAAAACACTAATTTATTCCATTAGAAATATCCAAGCCTCCTAGATTAATCTTGAATGTCCATCATAATTATCTTCTTACCATCTTGGAAAAAATAAAACATAGAAATTGGTGAGATTACATGCTCAATAAGTATAAAAATATAGTGGAAACATTCATAAATAAGAATAATCATTTAAGGAAATTCATAAGACTAAAACAAAAGCCTTTTAAACTTGAACTTAAGAAAAATATGGAAAAGAAAAAATCAAAATAATTCCATTTGATTAATCACATGGATTTTCTACTAGTTGAATAATCACATACAATATCAATATCCTCTTTCATAATGATGGAATGCATAATTCCATACTTTTACAACCACATAGTCAAGGCCTTGTTCTAAGACTACAAATAAGATTTCTTCAAGGACTTGTGCCAAGACACTAGTTTGTCTCATTAGAACTACTAATTCATCGATGATATATAGCGGGCTACACCCATCACATACTAAGTCCAATGCATTCCACATATGTAAAGGTTTAAAGATAACATAAACATCCATATTAAAACTATCATAAGAAATCGGAATAATTTAACCATAAACCATGAATGGTATAAAAATAACACATCCATAGTTAATCTTATCTGAAAACCTTCAATATAATATTGATGTTTTGTATCATAATAAATCAACTTCAAATAAACGTATAATCCATCAAAGGATGTTGACATAGATGAAATCAAAACCCTTTTTATAGATATATTTCTTTATTTTTTGAAATAATTTAAATATCTTATAATTATAAAATAAAACATTTATTTTTGGAAATATTATTATAATATTTTATGGGAATCTTTTAAGGTGTTATGATGACGTAAATTAGCCTCTCCCACCCTATAAGTTAAAAAATTCATTCTTACATTAATTTTGTCAAAAAGGTCATAAGTTACCTAGTTTGGAAAATGAAGGAAATATTCCTTTCAAACCATTTTATAAAGAGTCAAACAAGGGTATAAATTTCATTAACCCATAATATAATAAATAGTAAAAATGTTTTGAAATACATTTTTACGAAACATGGATGTGGATGATAGAGAGGTCCCAGTAGATAATTACATAAAAACAATCTCGGTTAATAATGAGATTGTGAAATTAACCCTTACCTTATACTTTTCCTTCATCGAGGGTAGGTTAACCTCCTGTATAATTGTGAAGTCATTGATATTAAATAATTCTAGAACCATATACATTAATATGAAATCATATAAGAACTTCTAAAATTTCTTTGATAATGATACTTCAGTAGTATCGTCGTTTCATGTGTTAATTGATTCGTTCTCCTTTGTATGTTTTCATACATATCCCATGTTTGTTATGGATAGGATTTATTTAATTCATATAAATAATTATATTATTTTATTAATCATTATTTTTAATAACCAAATGATAATTATACTTGAATTGTTATTATGGAGAATGAATTTTATCGCGTTCGTGGAGACGGTAATCAGTATGTATGCACGAATCAATATATCATTATTTTGATATTAAAATAGTATATAATTGGATGTTATATAATATATACATAATAATTATCATGTTATATTTATTATATAAATCAGTTATACACATTATTATACCCATTCAAATGATGCGGTTTTTGTATAACAAACATCACCACAACGTGGAGACGGTAAGTCGTAAGTTATAAATTATGGTGAGTTTTTCATTTATAGGATGGATAGAATAATTAAAATGGTTGTTTCATATTTATAATAACATCAAATTATATAGAAGATACTTGAGTTATCATTTTATAATGGAAAAAAATAAAGGGGAAGGGAAGAAGAAATGAACTTGAAAGAGGGTGGTGAAATTATTACCTCTTCTTCGGGTTCTTTCTTTTGATTTGATCAAAATGGATCCTTAGGTTGGATTCCTGACCAATTTAATGCCTCTAGGAAGAATTGAGGGATGTTGGAAGGATATTTGGGTAGGTCTTGGAAAAACCAAAAGGCTTTGGAGGTGTGAAATTAAGAGTAGGGGAAGTGCCCTTTTATAAGAGAGGTGAAGGTCACTTTAGGAAAAACTTGAAAATTAATTTATAATAAAATACATTTCGGTTCGTAATGGCTCCAAAATAATTTATTTCTAGGATAGGGTGGGTATGGGTCGAAGTAATCACAACCAATCGGTTTTAGATAGCTTTAGGTCACCATATTATAATAATCATTTAGATTTAACTCTTAGTTAAATAGTTTGTCTTTTACCATATCCCTTTGTATTTTTATATTATATGGTCAATAAAAATACCATAAAAATCAATGAGAACCCCAATAGGCTCCTTAATAACACATATAATATTATTTAGGCCCTTTGTCTGAACCTTAGGCTTTTAGGATTACTATAACAACCAATAATATAGTATTTGTTTTTAACAATCAATTATTTCAATTTTGACATTATTTAATAACATATTTTTGATAAAGTCATAAAACATTATTACTTAAAAGAAAATTCTTTAAGCCAACCTTAATATGTCATATTCACCGATAAAATTATTTTATGTCATAAAATCATTGAAATTATATTTATTTTATAATTTATAATACAATTTATTGGATTCCTTCATTAATAAGGTAATTATTGCATCATCATTATGTCCTAAATAAATTTAATTATTTAATGTCTAAAAATTATAAATAAAATACCATTATGTAGGAAATATTTTTAGATTTCTAATTAATAGTAATAGCCGAATATATCAACTATATATCCTCATATAGAAATTGATTCACTAAAAGATATTTTCTTTTGTCATTTTTGTCTTTACTTTAGAGTATTTAATATAAAATGTCATTATCAGTCCCATGTGGATCCATGGGGTCCAAAATTCAACCCAAGGATGCCCATTTTAGGACTTAAATCAAAAAATAGGAGTAGGACACATGTTAGTGTAATTTAGTATTATTATAATATTCTTTTTACCATTATTTATTATTTCTACCATTTAGTCATGGTAAATAAAATATTTACTGAAGTAAATATTTATAATGTATAAAAAATAAAAGTTTCCTATTTACACATTTTGGACATACTGATTCCAAATATGGAATCTATTTTTCCAAATTCGACACACAGAAGTGCAGAAATAAATATAAAATTAATTTCCACTGTCAAAACAAAAAAAAAGTGTTTTTAAGAAATAATAACTATGAAAAGATTGGAACGTGTTTATGTACAGTTTAAATGTGAAATTAAATCCAATGACCAAAATTTCATTAAATTGTAAAAATATAATCTAGTTATACTTTCAAACCACTCAAAATTGTAATTTATCACTAAAAATTATTTTGATTAAAAAAGATGTTTTTAATTAAAATTAGGTATTTTTCACTATTCATAAAAATATAAAAGTTATCAGAAAAATTTAAAAAAATTATCCAAACTAAATTTTTATGTCTTTATTATAAGGAAGAATTTACTTTCATTAAATTTAATATATAAAAGAGTCAAATATTGGTTTTAAAAAGGATCTCCATTAAAAGGTGGTAAAATTTCATTTTCTGAAAAATACTTCTTTTATCTAAAAAAATGACTTTTTTCTTATATTACTTCTAAGAAAATTAGAATACATATTGTAAAATTTTATTGATTATATATCATTTAAAATTCAGTTCATACAATTCATAACTGCTTTTTGAATGGCTAGTTTAGTAAGTCGTGTTGTTCTCGATCTCGGTGTTGCGTGTAGTGCAAGTTATTGAATTATTTTGAAGAGATAATGTACTATGAAATCGTGGGGTGTTAAAGAATGAATATTCCATTAGCATGAATATTCCACCAAGACGACTATTCCATCAACATTACTATTCCATCAGTAAGACTATTCATATCTTTTCAATAGTCACAACCACTCATAGTTTTTCAATAGTCAACACCATTCAGATCTGTTCTATAGTCACCACCATTCACAACTTTTCAATATTCACCACCACTTTTACTTTCCTCTTTCTTTTATTAAGATTGCATCATAATTTTTACCACATACTTATGATTTGTAAGAATAACAAAATATCAAAGAATCATCACAATTATATTGGAAGTTACATTACATTCCATTCATTATAGTTTCTTTCTTTCCTTCTCATCTTAAGAACAAACATTCTAAAAACATGAGTTTGGACCATTTCAAAACAAATCACAAAACAAATGTTTTCAGAAAACAAAGTGAAATGATTTACATACTTCAAAACAAACCTTGACAACTAAAGACAACACTTTAATACAAAAAATCTTCATCATCATCATACTCCTAACAATCTCCCCCATTAGATTTTTTTAAACCAAGATTCACAAATCACTGATCATTGTAACCTCAATCAATGGATTACATATCAACAATTCTAAGCATACGTGATATAAATCATTGTAGGAAACAAAAATCATTAATAGAAAAACCATGCTATCCAATAATAGGAATCATGACAAATTCTTTCTCTTCTATTTGTTTTATTCATTCTCTCTAGAAAACAATAAAATTTATTTTCTTAAAACCATTACAACAAACGTTTATAATATGTCACACATTAAACAATTCTCAATTCAAAACATACCCACAACTCTCTCTTTTTTCAACAAATTTATGAAACAATACAATTATCCCCCTTGAAAAAAAATCCAAAGGTAATATAAGAGAGCGGACATATACACATACCTAATCCTTGATGAGAAAGTGGTTGGACACCCAGGTTCAACCTCATTTATTAAAATTATTCCTTTGATAATGGTTTTGTTAAAATATCAGTAACTTGTTATGATGTTGGATAATACTCAAACATTAATTAATTATTCTCTACATGATCTTTGATGAAATGATATTAGATATCATTATGTTTCGAATGAGAATGTTTCACAGGATTCATGGTGAGTTTGATTGTACTTTGGGTGTCACAACTCAATAGCAATGGTAACATCACTTCAACAAGTAAATCTTCTAATTGTGTTTTCATCCACCTAAGTTGAGTAGTGTCTTGAGTAGTAGAAAAATACTCAACTTTAGTTGTACTTAGAGTTACTGAATTTTATTTCATTGAATACCAACTAACGCAATTCATTCCTAGAAATAATAAACTATCAGATATGGATCTTCTATCATCAACATTTCCTGCCTAATTTGTGTCTGAATACCAAAACAATTCAATAAAATTTGAGCTTTCATATTTGATTCCAAATTTTTTTGTTCCTTTCATGTATCTGAGAATTATTTTTCCAACAAGTAATTGTGATTAATTTAGGGCACTTTGAAATCCTGAACAAAAGGTAACAACATACACAATGTCAATTCTTGAGGTAGTCAAATACAATAGACTTCCAATCAGATTTTGACATTCTTTTTGATCCACGTCTTTTCTATATCCATCTTTAATCATCTATGTTGCCACTAAAATCAGTTTGGAAACGAGTTTTGAATTTTCCATGATGAAACTCTTGATAATTTCCCTATAATACATTTCTGGGGATAGGAAAATATATTATTTCTTTTGAACGATTTGTAATGCAATGAAGAATTTCATTTCCCCCAGCATGGAAATTTCAAATAAATTTTTCATTTCCTTAGAAATTCTTTCACATCATCCTTGATCATTCCTAGTAAAGATAATATTTTCAGCATTAAAAATTACAATAATGGAATACACTTTAAATTCTTTGATATAAAAATAGGTATCAACTCTTTCTTTCTTGATGTTTATATTTTATAAGAAAGTATCCAATTTGGAATACCATACCCTCGGAGCTATTTTTAGCCCATACAAGGCTCTCTTAAATCTACATACATAATTCTAATCATCCCCAAAATCAAATCCACAAGGTTATTCAATATAAAACTCATCTTCATGATCACCATTTAGAAATGTGGATTAAAAATCCATTTAAAATATCTTGTATCCTCATTGTGCGGAAATAATTTGAATGATTCTGATTGTTTCAAGTATTTCTATTGGAGAAAAGGTTCCATCAAAATCAATACCCTCAATCTGTGAATAACCTTTGAAAACCAATCTATCCTTTTTTCTTTTCAGTTCACATTATTCAATCAACTTGTTCTGGAAAACTATTTTGTGCCAATGATGTTTTTGTTTTTAGGATTTGGTATGAGTTCCCATGTATCATTATTTTCAAACTAATACAATTCTTCATTCCGTGTTTGAATCCATTCTAGATTCTCAAAATCTTCGTTCACATCATTTGCTTACACTTTTGAATACAAGGAAGTATGTGTAAAGGAATTGGTTGTTCTTCTTGTTTGAACCTTTTGATGTTGATCACCAATTATATTATGAGATTCCACTTGTTTCCACATCATGGGATATGTTTTCTAACTATCATCTTCACCACATGAAATAGATGAGTCTGATTCTTCTTTTTGAGAAGGAATATAGTTGTTTGTATACATATAATTTTTTTTTCTGATGCTTGCTCAACATTATTGTCTACCTAAACATGTTTATATTTCTCTGATAATTCAATCAATTTTACATAAACTAAATAAACAATTATTTTTTTATTTGTAGTAGCATATGTATCTTCTTACTTTTAGAGAGTACCCAAGAATTATTCCATCCTCACCTTTCTGTTTAAACTATTTATAGTTTTTACCATTCTTTTTAATAATAATAGGACTCCTAAAAAATATAAAGTGCTTCAAACTTACTGTTTTTTCATAAAATAATCCATAGGGAGTCATACCTGATTGATTCCTATAGAAACAATGGTTATGAATATAAATAGAAGTACTCATAGATTTCCTACCAAAGTAATGAGAAAGGACATGCTCAAGTAACATGGTTCTTACCATTTACACCAGGATTCTATTATTTCTTTCAACAACCCCATTTTTTTGGAGAGTGTCTTGGGAGATATACTCATGCATAATTACATTCTTTTAAATATTGTCCTCAAACTCATTACTTATATGTTCACCACAATTATCTGTTCTCAAATTCTTCATAGAATACTCACATTCATTCTAATCTTTTCTTATGAAACTTTTAAACATTTTAAAAGAATTGGATTTATGTTTCATGTACATAACACAAGTAATGCGAGTAAAATCATCAATAAACATAATGAAGTAATTATATCCTTTTGTAGATTGTTTTCTCATTGGCCCACATATATCAGAATGGATCATCTCTAGGGGATGTTTTGAAAAATATCAACTTTATTATGCACAACATTTGTAATCTTTCCTTTCCATAAAATAGTGAAACACAAATATCTTCTTCATGGAAAAATGGGATTGTCTCAGACACTATCTCATTTGAATAACTTACTCATGTTTCTCTGACAAATATTTCCAAGCATTTAATTCCATAATTGATTCCCTTCAACCATACTCATGTAACAAGAGTTTAGTGAATAACCAACATGAAACAAATTTCCGTTCGTACGTTAGCCTCTTGTAACAATATTTCCATCTTCTTCACTATTTATAACAAATCAATATTTCTTGAAGATAACTTTCTTTACATCGTTACACAGTGGTGATACACTTAGCTTTTTTTATTTCAACTCATCGACATACAATGTTTTCTTAGATTTCATATTCTATTTTCCAATGATGGTTGACCCAAAACCATTGATTTTCAATGATTCATCATTTCCAAATTTTATTATGCCATCTTTATAATCTTTCATATTCATTAAAAATTTATTTTCATCTATCATGTGAGATGAAAAACCAATATCAAGTATCTATTGTCGTTCTCCTTTCAAATATTTTTAAAAAGTTTTAACAATATGTTCATTTTCTACATTCTTTTCATTCTTCACCTTCAGTTTTTTAGAATTGAGAATATTTTTATGATTCGGTTACAAAATAGTACATCCATTTCAATGTTTCCAGGGTTTTCAAACATTTCACAAAGAGATTCCAAGGGTTGGAACCTATTTTTAATATTCACTTCATTATTTTTAGATTTCTTCAAGACAACCTTCTAATTTTTCTTTATTTGAGGATATTGAATCCCCCTCAATCTCTGCCTTCCATTATTTGTGATAAAATAGAAATGTTGTTGATTAAACCAACACATATTTGTTGTGTTCCCGAATCCACCACAATACCAGTAATACCCATAGAAAGTGTATTTTCATCATAAGATTATGCACTAATCCGAATCAAGAATATGTTTCTCAGCCACTTTCATTCCTGATCCACCAACCCTTCTATTATCAACAAGGTTATTCTGATTATTTTCAACTTTATTGTCTTCAAAAGTATTTGAAATTTTCTCAGATTTAGATTATTTAAAAATATTTTCAGATTTAGGTTTCATAGGACTTCAGAAATTCTAGCATTATTCTTTGCAGAAACCACTTCATTCCAATTATCACCCTTTGATGGTATATTTTTTTTGAACCTTCTCAAGTTTCTATTTACGAGAACATTCACCAAAATCAGTGATAGAGTTTTGGAAACTGAGTCTTTTTTTCAGCTTAAGAGAGTTTTTTTGGACAAGTTCCAACTCTTCTTCTTTGGCCTTCAACTTCAATGAAAAATGCACATTACAATTCTTTTCATATTCAAAATACATCTTCAAAACATCAATCTATTTAACCATAGTTTCTTTATCACTAGTAAAAAAAATTCTTTAGCATTCATCTTCTAGATTTTTTTTCAAGTCTTCTGATGCTTCTCAAACAATCTTTTAATTCTTATTTCAAATTCATTTCAGGCTGAGTTTCTTCCTCTTCAGAACTACTACTTCTGAGTTCGTCATCAGTCATTATTTTAATAAAATTATTTTCATTACCATATTCAATGTATTTTTCGGATTCAGTAACTATCAATTCTTCATCATCGTCTTTGGATAAGAAAATTCATCTTTTATATTTGAATAATTTCTTTTCTTTTCCTTTATCTCCCTTTTTCTTCCACAATCTGATTGTCTTTCTTTCTTAAATATCACTATCCTATTATTTTCTTATGTGAGGAAAATTAGCCACAATGTAACCAACACCTCCACATTCAAATCATTTCAAAGGAAGTTTTACTTTTTATATACCTATACCTCTTTTCACATTGTTAGAAAACAATGATAGAATTTCATTATGATTTTTACATACCTCATTTCCAGAGTCAAAATCACTATATTCATCTTCAATAACGTCATTGACTTTTTTTTCTTCACTAACTTGAATTAAATTTCTCTATTAACCTTTGTTTCGCTCTTTATATCATTATCTATTCTCATTTCATAAGGGATAGAGTGATATATTTATCATCAAGAGATAATGTTTCAAGATCTCTATCATCCAATGAATAAATTGTTGCATTGAATTTATCATATAATATTCTCAATAATTTTTTAACAACTATATAGTCTTTCATCTTTTCAAAAAGACATATGATAGTGCTCACAATTTCATTAAACCTGGTAAATAATTCCCCAACAGATTCATGCTCACCCATATTCAAATCTTCAGACTTCAATATCCATATTTGTAAATTTTCCTTCGTCACTTTTATATTGACTAATTATATGTATTTAAAATTAACCCATACACCTTTAGTTGTTTCAACACCTTTCACTCTCAAGAATTCAGTTTCCGAAAGCGATGATGATATATTATTCTTGGCCCTTCCATTATTCTCAGGAAACTTCTTATAAACATGTGTAAGTGGGGCACTGTCATCAATGGGGGGAAACCCAACTGTTGTATCATTATGAACATCATAACTGATAGACATAAGATATGGAAGCATTATATATTTCCAAATATGATAGTTCATTCCATAAAAGACCAGAATACCTTTACTGTTCACACAATTCACATTCTCCATCAGTAAAGAATAGAGAAGGGAACATGCCACTGATGCCAATTGAAAGTGACCAGTTGGAGTATTATATCACTAAAAGGGGGAGGGGGTGAATCAGTAAGCGTATTTTTCTTTTATTTTTCATTTCAATTAAAACAATATTCACCTCATAATAAATATTTTAATTCCCTACTGAGAAACATATCCACGAACATCCAATGGAACACAATGATTTACATGTTTCACAGTTCCATAATAATATCTATGTCCATGGTATGGTTTTTAAATGATCCAATACCATAAAATCTACTAGAAATCAATCCTTTTATTAAAATGAGTATTATGTACCCATTCACTCATGTAACACTATGAAACAATACAACTAGTGCATGTTCACCCTCTTAGCACAATAGGGTAACACATTTTTTTTAAATCTCATGTTACCATTTCTTCTTGTAGGATCGAAATAATGATGTAGATGATCAATATAAAAGAGTGGGGGTGAATTGTACACTTTAAAAATATCCTTAAACAAGGAATGATCTATGTATAACAAAGTTAAACTAAGAAAATTTACAACACCTCTAACACCAATTGAAATATTGGGACAAAGAATGAAGTTACAAACTTATAGTTCTATAAACGTTCTTAAATATGGAAAGTGATTCGGAAAAACTAGTTCCAGAAATATGGATCTGAAAAATGAGACTTAACCAATATTTACAATATGGGATTCTACCTTAAAGAGAATAGAATCTAAATGAATCAGAGTACAAGTGTAAGGAAATATAAGAAGGTTATACTTTCCTTACAATACAAAATGCAGCGGAAAAACTGGTAACAAAAACAAGTAAAAGGATATAAATATTTTAACCCAAAGAGAAGTGTATCGAACAACCTTGGATAAAGGTCCCTTGATTAATACTTTCATGAATGTATGTCTTACCCACACCCGGGTATGCCCTCGATATGAAGATCAGAGTCTCTGTCTTGCTTTCCCCGTAAGCCCTCAACTTCAAGGTAGTTGGAACCTCTGTCCTCTTCAGCAAGGAAGCCCTAGATCTTCAAGGTAGTCGGCACCTCTGTCCTCCTATCATTGTAATCCATCGAATGTAATCACGTACATTTGGAGTCGCATGAAGCAATTCTTCCCAAGGAAAAAATTGAACAATCTATTCAAACTTTCTGCACGATGCTTTGAGAGTTTATAAGAGCTCCACTGTCTAGAAATTATGTCAACATCATTTAAGAACAGATCTCATAGATGTGTAGTTTATAAGACCTCACTCTCTAGAAATTATGTCAACATCATTTAAGAACAGATCTCATAGATGTGTCAATGTTATTGATTCTATTCAAATGAGCTCCTACTTATAGGCTCGGTTGGAACGGTCAGCTCCCTCCTCCAACGGTCAAATTTTCCTTAAATTTCGGAGGGACCTGCACACGTTTCACTCAACCAACGGTTAGTTAGAAACATAATAGACAAAATCATTTTATTAAAAAACATGTGTAACTGAAGGCACGACATCGTTTTATAATAAAATGAGTGTAATAATAGTCAAAACTGATGTTCAGAATATAAGAAAATAAAAGTTCAGTGTCTAACCAAAATGGAATTTGGATTATATAATAAAAAGATATTCAAATTCTGTTTTCTAGAAATTCAGAACCAGAATTCTATATAAATCCAGACTCTGGTTTCATTATAATTTGGAATCAGAACTTACAAAGATCAGAGTCAGAGTTCATGGGAATTCAAAGTCAGAACTCATAAGAGTTCAGAGTCTGAATTTAGAGAACTTGGAGTCAGAAATTAGATATTTTTGTAATCAGAATTCGGAGTCGAACAACATAAGAGTTCATATCCATAATTTGGAATGGAACTTCAGGAGAGTTCGTATCCAGAATTCATATTTGAACTTCATTAGAGTTCACATCCAGAATTCGGTGTGGAACTTCATTACAGTTCATATCCAGAATTCGGAGTGGAACGTCATTATTGTTCTTATCCAGAATTTTTATTGAAACTTCATTACAGTTCATATCCAGAACTCTGAGTGGAACTTCATTACAGTTCATATCCATAATTCGGAGTGGAACTTCATTACAGTTCATATCCAGAATTTAGAGTGGAAGTTCATTACATTTCATATCCATAATTCGGAGTGGAACATCATTACAGTTCATATCCAGAATTCGTAGTGGAACTTCATTACAGTTCATATCCAGAATTCAGAGTGGAACTTCATTACTGTTCATATCCAGAATTCGGAGTGGAACTTCATTAAAGTTCATATCTAGAATTAGGAGTGGAACTTAATTACAGTTCATATCCATAATTTGGAGTGGAACTTCATTACAGTTCATACCCAGCATTCATCTTGGAAATTCATTATAGTTCATTACCATAATTCGTAGAGGAACTTCATTATAGTTCATATCAAGAATTCAGAGTGGAACTTCATTACAGTTCATATCCAAAACTCAGATCCTAAAACAGAATGCTTCATATCTATGTATTATATGATTTCATGGTTTTTGTTATGAATCTTATTTTTATACTTAAGAAAAATATTGATATGAACAATGAAAACATGGTAGGGGTAAATTCGTTTGAGAAGGAAACTTTCCTTATATAAGTAAAATGTAGATCTTCTTATGTATAGAGTGTCTGTGATTTTCAAAACAAGAATGAATGGAAAAAATTCATAAGGAAAAACTTATTGACTTAACAATCTCCCCCTTTTTCGAAAGCACAAACAACCTGACGAAAAAGAATATAAAATAATATGGAAAATTTTCTTTAGAGTTTGAAATTAAAACATATCTCCCTTTGTTCATAGATAATAGTGAATACAACTAACTCCCCATTAGGCTTTGGAACTCTAATGATTGTATTCTGAATTTTCGGAATGGAATTTTCATTAGAATGAAGGAATCGTAATGAGAACACCCCCTTACATAAGGACATTTCTTCTATGTTTAGAAATGTTCCTTCTCCCACTTAGGAATCGTTCATTTTCCTTCTCCCCCTTTATGATTTTCAAAAACAATTGTGGGAATGGAAAAAAATAAAGTTCCTGAAACTTTAGTACATTATAACACCAAATACAAACAACCAGACATTTCATTAGAGTTGAAATAATTTTTTTACAAAGAAAATGAAATGCAACAAAAGATCGGATTGAGTTCATTTGTCTTCCTTATCCTTTTGAATTAAATTTTTCAAGATAGTTTTCAGCTTCTTCAAATCTTTCTGATCTTCCTCAGATTTCTTCTCCAAAGTTGTGATCCTTTCTTGTTGAGCATTCAGAACCTCTTCTTGAGCCTTCATGGCCTCTTCCTGCATCATCACTAACTCATCATTCTTTATAAGATTTTTTTCGAGCTCAATTCGGAGATCTCTATCACTTTTAAAATTTTGAGCAAGAGAGTTAACCATATAATTCAAGTCCTTCACTTGTTGATTCCGAGAATTTTTCTCAAGGATTAACTTCTCCTGAAGATTATTTATCTTTGCATCCTTAGTATCAAAATCCCCTTTTACCTCATTCTGAAAATTATCAAACCCAACCAAGTCATCATCCACATTCTTTGACCAAAGACTGATTTTGCTGCATGATTTTCTGTGAACATCATAATTGAGAACAAAAATTTTGTGGTCAGCCACTATCTTCACACACTTGTCCATCACCATGGATAAGGATTCAGATTTCTAATTTAAACAATATTGAATCATTTGGAAAATTGAGTCTATGGTGGGAAAATTCGCAATGGAGTCCACCAATTTCTTCAGAGACTCAACAACAAAGTCATGACCCAAATATGATGACTCTGAATCCGATACCTTACTAGGAGAATTCTATTCATCAACCTCCCTGAGCTTTCTTCTAGTAGATCCACCATCTTCTTTCTTCCAGATGATATCTTTTATTGGTGTATCCATAAGAACATGCTTACCTTTATCAGTTTTCGGAATGGTTTGATCATTTGGAGATTCTTCCTCACTCATTTATAGTTGAACAATCTTGTCTTCATCTATTTTCTCCTATTCTACTCCTTCCTCAAGAAAATTCTTCTCACAGGTCTCTTCCTCATACAAGTCATAATATTTCTCATCCTCTTCCTTATCATCATCTTTGTTACCTTCTTTCTCAACTTCATTTCCTGGAGTGAGAAGTTTTACGGATTCATCATTTTCTTGATAATAGTCCACTTGTTTAATTAGGTCATCTAGATCAGCACTTCTTTCTTCTACTTCTTCTTCTTGCACTAATACTTCTTCTTCTCTTTCAAAAACGTCTTCTTCTACTCTCTCAACAACTTCTTCTTCTGCTCCTTCAAGAACTTATTTCTCTTTATGATTTTCCTAAGTAAAGTACTTCTTTCCTGGGGTCTCTGGTAATGGTTCAGTAAGGAATGTTTCCAGAATCGGAATCTTCACAGAAGCAATCTTTGTTGCTTTCAAAACAGATTGAACAATCTCTTCTTCTGACATCTTATTCTTCATTTTATTTTCTTTTTCTTGTCTTTCCAACTCATCAGAAGATTTCTCTTTTAAGGTCTTTGCCTCAGTATGATCTAATCCGAATTGAGGGTCCCCTTGTTTTCCCTTCTCTTTGTCTTCCCTCCACTTATCATCCAGTTTATCTGGGTAGGATTTTTTTTCGTTGGCTTGGGAGGTGCAGATTGAATTTCCCTAGCTTTCTGAGTCTTTTCTTCGTCCACCACTTCATTTATCTTTCTCTTCTTCCCTACCTTTTTTGATGGTTCCAGAGTTTGTTGATCTTTCTTTTCTTCCTCAGCCACTTCCTATGGTAAAGGGTAGAATTCTCGGGATTCAACAGAAAAATCCATCTTCATCCCCTTTAATTTATCATCACTAACCAGAATTACCTTGCAATTTCATTACTAAGAAGTGCAAGAAACATTAAACGAATCAAGGCATCTGATAATAAGATTAGAAATCAAGGCCAGATACATTATTATCTGAGCTTTCAGATTCCCTTCTTTAATATTATTACCTGTAATCAAAACATGCCTGATCAAATTCTACTTCCTTAGATTTACCAAAAAAATCTAAGATGTATATATCACTCTTCTTGAGGTTATCCTCATCACCCTTTCTCGGTACGAAAAAGCTTTGTACCCACAGCTGTAGAATCTGATTATTCGAAAAGAGATGATAAATCTTAGCAGTCATGGCATCTTTAAGTCCAAGTCATTTCAATGGCTTCACTTTGTTGAAACTTCCTTGCTCATTTAGAAACTTATGTGAATAAAACTCAGCTTCACCTTCATAAGATAGACCCACCAAGCGTGCAACCTTGGTGTTTGAAAGAATATAAGTCTTCCCATAAGACATAAATGAAAACATCACTCTACCATATTCCTTAAGGAAGGAAACAAACTCATAAAACTCAACAATAAAATATGTATAAACCGAATCCTGATTCGCTGGCTTTGATAAGAAAACATCCTCCCAGCCATTCAATATTATATTCTTAGATGTAATAGAATCATACATGTAGAAACTATGAGGCACTAACCTCTCCCTGTAAACAAATCATTTTGAGATTGGATTCATAGTTGATATATCTTGATAATTAGCTTCAGTAGATATTCATAATTAAGAGCTCTGGATGATTCAGAATGGGCTTTAATAAGGGAGGTAGAACATCAACGCGCAAGAGCTTGAAGATCGACGTGGGACAACCATTGGGGTCCCCTTTATATAGGAGATGGATTTGACCTTTGAGAATCCAAAAACCATCTAATGGTTGAAAAATGATCTGATCTGATCTGATGGTTGAAAACATACCTGCAAGTAAATCTTGAGTCCGATCTTTTTAGGTTTTAAGAAAAACATTCGGTTTTAAGAAAACTAGAATCCGAGAAATTTTAAAACTCATAGGAAAATACCATCAAGAAAAATATGACTACGAAAACTTTTTTAAAGAAATCATACCTTTCATATTAGCCAATAGGTTTATTCATAATAGGTGATACTCTACTTGAAGAAAAATTTGACTATGAAAAACTAACTATGAAAAACTTAAAGTTGAAAATACTTTGAGTACCAAAAACTGCAGTACGAAAAGTATGAGTACGAAATTCCCAATACAAAAAATATAAGTACGGATAATTTCTGTATGAAAAGTATGTGTACAAAAAATTCTAGTACAATAAGTATTATTACAAAAAAATTTCATTACAAAAATTCTGAGTACGAAAATTCTCATAACCAAATATCCTATTCCCAAAATTTCCATTACAAAAATTGCAGTTCCGAAAACATCATTACGAAAATTTCATGTTCGAAATTTTTATTAAGAAAATTTCAATACGAAAAATTCGAAAAACTCATTATGAAGAATTTTAGTTATAAAAGTTTGAAAAACTGACTATGAAAATTTTGATTAAAAAATATTGAAAAAAAAACTGACTACAAAAATATTGATTACAAAAGCTTAAAAAAATGACTACGAAAATTTTGATTACAAAAGATTGAAAAACTGACTATGAAAATTTTGATTACAAATGTTTGAAAAACTGACTATGAAATTTTTTTTTAGAAAAGATTGACAAACTGAATTTGGAAATTCTGATTACAAAAGATTGAAAAACTAACTATGAAAATTTTGATTACAAAATCTTGAAAAACTGACTACAAAAATTTTTATTACAAAAACATGAAAAACTAACTATAAAAATTTTGATTGTCCTAACTAGAAAATGTAATCCCACTATAAAAAGGATTTTGTTACTGTAATGAGATGGTTTCAACAAGAATTTAATGAAGGAGAATTACTTTAGGGTTATAATTCCTAACATCTTTATAATGTATTAAAATCTATCGGAAGGTAAAGATTTTGTGAAAATATCAGTAAGTTGATCTTGCTTTCCGATAAACTTAAGAATGATATCTCCTTTTAGGGTATGATCCATAAGAATGTGATGCCTAATATCTATGTTTATTTCATGAGAGTGATGTGCATTATTTTTTCTAAGGGAAATTGAACTTGTGTTATCACACAAAATTTGAGTCTTATTAAAACTCAAACCATAGTCTGTGAGTGTCTGTTACATCCACAACACTTGAGCACCACAGCTTCCAACTGCTATATATTTAGCTTCAGTAGTGGAGAGTGCTACTGAGTGTTGCTTCATGCAGGACCAAAAAACCAATGAATCTCCTATGAAATTACATGTTCCGGATGTACTTTTTCTATCCATTATACATCCACCAAAGTCAACATTTGAAAATATTTTTAAAACAAAATCATTTCCAGAAGTATAAAATAGTCCTAAATCCATGGTTCCCTTTAAGTAGAGAAAAATTATTTTCACTTCCTTTAAGTGTTATTTCTTAGGATTGGATTAATATCTTGAACATAAGCACTATAAAAACATTATGTCTAGATGACTACCTGTCAATTATAGTAGGCTTTATATCAAACCTCTAAAAGATGTTTGATCTACTAGTTTCCCAGTATCATCAAGATCAACAGTGTTTGAGGTACCAATGGGAGTACTAATACTTTTATTTTTGTCAAATACATACTTTTTAAGAATATATTTAATATACCTAAGTTTAGATATATAGGTTCCTTCTGGTTTTTGAGAAATTTGAATCCCAATGAAAAATGTTAACCCACCCATCATACTCATTTCAAACTCATATTTCAATAGACTTGCACATAAATCAGTTAAATATTGCTAAGTTGAACCAAATTTGACGTCATCAACATATATTTGAAGAATAAAAACATTTTTCATGTCATTATTTATAAAAAGTGTCAGATCTGCATTTTCTATAACATAGTTATTTTGAAGCATGAATCTCGTAAGTCTATCATACCAATCTTGTGGGGCTTGTTTAAAACCATACAAAGCTTTGGTAAGTCTAAAAACATGATAAGGATATTTTGTGTCTTCAAACCCTGGTGGTCGTTCAACAAAAAAAGTCCTCTTGAACATAACCGTTAAGAAAAGAACATTTCACATCCATTTGAAAATGTTTAAAATTAAAGAATTCTAAAAAGGCTAGTAAAATACGAATAGATTCAAGTCTAGCTATAGGAGCATATGTTTCTTCATAGTCTATTTCCTCTTGATGATTATAGCCTTTAGCAACTAGTCTAGCTTTATTTCTGTCAATGACTCCATTTTCATCACACTAATTTCTAAAGATCCATTTTAATATAATAATAGAAGTTTACTTAGGTCATTCAACCAAGGTCCAGACTTTATTCCTTTCAAATTCATTTAGTTCATCTTGCATGGCTTTTATTCAATCATCATCACCTAATGCTTCATTAGTGATTTTTGGTTCCAATTGGGAAAATAATTCTAGATGTTCTAATTAATTTCTTAAGGAACTTCTAGTCCTCACGGGTTGATTGACATCACAAATGATACTATCACTGGGATGATCTTTTAGAAACACCTGACTTGGGTTTTGTAAAACTTGTTCGTCAACATATGGTAGAAAGTCTTATGGGGTAAATTTTTCAGAAATATTTTCTCGGACATTTTCCTTATCAGAAGGATATTTTAACAATTGTTGATAATTAGTTTTTGAAAACACATCCGAGGATGTAGGATTGAATTATTTAATAACAAAGGATCAGATTCATCAATTATTTCTTGCACTCTTTTTTCAACAGTACAAGTGTTTTTGTTGAAAGTACTATAAGCCATAGAAGTTGGGAGTAGCTAATGAAAATTCCATCATTAAATTTTGGTGAAAATTTGTGTAAGTTATCTTTAGTATTCAGAATGAATACATTTCATCCAGAAAATTAATGTAGGAATGTCAAGGTTTTCAACCATTCCAAAACTCATAAAGAGTTTTATTAAGAAATGGTCTAATCAAGACTCGATTTATAGTATAACAAGCAGTGCTTCCAGCTTCAGCCCAAAAATGTCTAGTAATAGAATATTTACTCAACATGGTTGTAGTTATCTCTTGAAGAATTCTATTACTTCTTTCAACTACACAATTTTTTTTGAGGAGTTCTAGGTGCTGAAAAGTTGTGAGTAATACCTTTACTACTACAAAAAATTTCAATATGAGAATTTTGAAATTCTCCTCCATGATAACTATGAATACTTTTTAATTGAAGGTTTTTCTCATTTTTAACTTTATCTCTAAAACTTTGAAATAATAAGAAGCATCAGACTTCATTTCTAGAAAATAGACCCATGTAAATCTACTGTAATAATCTACTAAGAAAAATACATAATACTTGCCCCCAATACTTCTAGTTTGTGTTAGACCATAAAGATCCATTTGTACCAACTGTAATGCCTCATTTGTTGAGACTTAACCGATTGATTTAAAACTAGATTTATGTTTTCTTCCATATTGATAAGGATCACAAACATTAGAATAATCAAATATATTATTTGGTTGATCCTTAACTAGTTTCTTCTTAGAGATTTTACAAAATTTTCTAAGGTAACAGTGACCTAGTCTTTTATTCCATAACCAAGAATGATCTTCCATTTCCCTTAGGCAAGGTAATTCTTGGCCCCAATGGTCTTCAATGTTTAATGTGTAAACATTCTCTTGCCTATTGGAAGAGAGAATATACTCTTCCTTGGAATTGTGTACTAAGCATTTGTCATTTATAAAATTCACAAGGTAACCTTCATCACATAATTGACTTATACTAATTAGGTTGTGCTTAAGACCCTTAACAAAAAAAAACGTGTGAAATCAAATTCTTACCAAGAAGAAAAATATTACATATACCAACAATTTCTCCCTGAGTATTATCTCTGAATGTTACCTTTCCTCCTTTCGTCTTCTTAATCTTTTCAAAATAGATTTTGTTAACAGTCATATTCTGGGAACATCCACTATACATGTACAATGTATTTTTGTTGGTACTATCATTGTCTTCCTAAAAATAAGAAATGAATTAGGATTTCGGAACCCAAACTTTTTTGGATCCAGGATTTTTAGATAACAAAATATTGGGTACCCACATCTTCTTTGAAAAATAATCCTTATGAAAACCTAAAGATTGGGTTTTGTTTAAAGAACAGTTCATTGCCCAGTGACCACCACATTGACAATTCGTACAAAATGGGGAACTTTGAGGAACAAAGTAGTTGTTTCTAAATGTTGGTTTTGCATGGGTATAGCCAAATTCAGATTTGTTTCTTAAAGGACGTATTTGTGAATACATTTTATCAAAATTTTCTTTACCTAAGGTAATGTTCGACAATCACTTCTTTAAGGAAAATAATTTGGACTTGAGATTTATAACCATATTTTTATCATCAAAATCATTATATTTGGAACTAGAGCTATCATCTAAGACATTTTCCATAGAAATTACTTTTTCTAGATCTTTAGAAAGATTATTCTTCTCAAAATTTACTTCCACATGATTTTTTTAAATACTTATAAAATCAGAATTTTTCTTATCAAGATATTTATAAAGATCTTATATTTCCTTAGTAAGAATATTATTCTTAGATTTCCCATTATCAAGATTTTTATTGAGTTTTGAATTCTCAATTTCACGAAGTTCAGCAAACCGAGAAACTTCTTCATAGGTAGTTAAATTATTTTCTACATCAGAAGAGGATTA
Source organism: Viscum album (assembly GCA_963277665.1). Lineage (NCBI taxonomy): Eukaryota > Viridiplantae > Streptophyta > Magnoliopsida > Santalales > Viscaceae > Viscum > Viscum album. The sequence goes on along the minus strand of OY728152.1, from coordinate 1,171,965,306 downwards.
TTAATCTGAAGAGTTATAATATTTATTATCATTAGAATTTAATGAAACATTGGTCAATGATTCAGCATTTTGTACCTTATCCATACAGAAATGATTGTTAATAGGCAATTTTCCTATAAGACCAAGATTCTTATGTCCTGAAGATTCATAATCAGAAGATTCATCTGAAGAGTCACCACCACCGGCACTCCAGGTGTCATTAGCTTTCAGAACTTTCTTATCTTAGGACTTTTAATACTTATTACTCTTCCGTTCAGAATGCCTCTATTTTATTTCTTTTCTTTTGAGCCTAGGGAAATCAGGTCTTTTGTATCCATCTCTCTTGTGTTCATTGTATGTGACTTCTGAATCATTCTAATCTTTCCTTTCCTTCTACTTATACTTGGATTGGAAATTTCTCCTTCCAGCTATCTTGTCCATTGTTCGAGCAAGATTTTCTAACTCATTCTCTGATACTTCACTCTCACTAGATTCGGATTGAATAATAACCTTCTTATTTTTGGTTATAGTTACTCTCTCAGGAGTCTTGGCTTTCATGTGATTTTATGTTGTAGTAAAAGCAACAGTCCCATTCCAATTCTTCTTTTTGATGATGTCAGCATCTCTCATCATTATTGATTCATGTTGAAGAGTAAGAAAAAACTCATCTATCAAAATTTGAGTAACCTTCATGTTCTCATCAATATCAGTTCCCTTTGATTCCCATTCATTGGGAATAATATAAATTATCTTGTCAACAAAAGCTTCAGCATCTAGAACATTCTCTCCCATAGATTGTAAGCTATTCACGATAGTCATAAATCTTTGTTTCACCCTACAAATGGGTTCTCCATAAGGAAAATTAAAACCATGATACTCAGCTCTAAGCATAGCTCTTCTAGTCTCAATCACATTAGATATACCAAAATGAGTAACTTCAAGTTTCTTCCATATGCAGTGAGCTGCTTCACAAGAAGAAATTTGCCTATATATATTCCTAGTCATTGAACATAGTAAACTATTGTGTACCTTATAGTTTAGTTGATAATCATGCTTCTCTTGGATTGTGAAAGTACTAACATCCTTATCCGGAATTTGATAACCTCTGGTAAGAATAATAAAATTTTCTACTCCGGTATTGATAAAAAATGTCTTCATTCGATCTCTCCAGTACTCATAGTCATTACCATCACAAATTGGTGGTCTTGTAGGATTTTGGTTGTCGATGGAACCAACATTCATTCCTGACATCTTAAAAATATTTCTACACAAAAACATGTTAATAACAAAAGTTCGGATTGAAGGAAAATATTCCTCAGCAAGGAAAAAATATAGAACAATGAAAAACTGAGCAAGAAAAACTTATATGTGAATATAATTATTTTAGAGACCTGCTCTGATACCAATTGTAGGATCGAAATAATGATGTAGATGCTCAATATACTAGAGGGGGGGTGAATTTTACACTTTAAAATTTTCCTTCAATAAGGAATGATCTAATTTTTAAAAAGTTAAACCAAGAAATTTCACAACACCTCTAACACCAATTGAAATATTTGGACAATGCATGATGTTACAAACTTCTAGTTCTATACAGTTGCTTAAATCTGGAAAGTGATTCTGAAAAACTGGTTCTGGAAATATAGATCCGGAAAATGAAACTTAACCGAAGCTTACCATATGATATTCTACCTTCATGCGAATAGAATATTAATGAATAAGAGTACAACTGTAAGAAAATGTAAGAAGGTTATACTTTTGTTACAATAATAAATGCAGCAGAAAAATTTTTAACAAAAACAAGTAACAAGATACAAATATTCTAACCCAAAGAGAAGGCTATCCAACAACCTTGGATAAAGGTCCCTTGATTTATACATTCAAGAATGTCTATCTTACCCACACCCGAGTAAGCCCTCGATACAAAGATAGGAGTTTCTATCTTGCTATCCCCGCAAGCCCTCAACATCAAGGTAGTTGGAACCTCTGTCTTCCTCAATAAGAAATCCCTTGAACTTCAAGGTAGTTGGCACCTCTGTCTTCATATCCTCAGAAGCCGTCGAATGTAATCACCAACATTCGGAGTCACACGAAGCAAGTCTACACAAGGCAATATTTCAAAAAGCTGTTCAAACTTTCTGCATGAATATTTTTTGAGTTTATAAGATCCTCACTCTTAAGAAATCACATCAACTACATATAAGCACAGATCTCATAGATGTGTCAAAGTTCTTTCTTCTTTTAAAATTAGCTCCTATTTATAGGCTCGGTTGGAACAGTCGGCTCCCTCATCCAACTATCATATTTTACTTAAATTTCAGAGGGACCTGCACACGTGTCACTCAACCATCGGTTTGTTAGAAACAGAATGGACGAACTCATTTTATAACAAAACATGTGTAACTGGAAGCATGACATAATTTTATAATGTAATAAGTGTAAGCTTAATCAAAAATGATGTTCATAATGTAAGTAAATAAATGTTTGGAGTATAACCAAAATAGAATTTTGGATTCTATAATAAAAAGATATTCGGATTCTGTTTTGTAGGAATTCGGAACCTGAATTCTATAGAAATATGGAGTATGGTTTCATCAGAATTCAGAGTTAGAACATACAAAGTTCGAAGTCAGAGTTCATGGGAATTCGGAGTCAAAACTCAAAAGAGTTCGGAGACTGAATTCATAGAACATGGTGTCAGAACATAGATATGTTTGTAATCATAATTTGTAGTTGAACTACATTATAGTTCGTACCCATAATTCGGAATGGATATTCAAGAGTGTTCATATCCAGAATTCGGAGTGGGAATTCATTAGATTTCGTATCCTAAATTCAGAGTGGAACTTCATGACAGATCATATCCAGAATTCGGAGTGGATCTTCATCACAGTTCATATCCAGAATTCGGAGTGGAACTTCATTACAGTTCATATCCAGAATTCGGAGTGGAACTTCATTATAGTTCATATCTAGAATTCAGAGTGGAACTTCATTACACTTCATATCCAGAATTAGGAGTGGAACTTCATTACAGTTCATATCATGAATTCAGAGTGGAACTTCAGTACAGTTCATATCCAGAATTCGGAGTGGAACTTCATTAGAGTTCATATCCAGAATTCGGAGTGGAACTTTCTTACAGTTCATATCCAGAATTCGGAGTGGAACTTCATTAGAGTTCATATCTAGAATTCAGAGTGGAACTTCATTACAGTTCATATTTAGAATTCGGAGTGGAACATCATTACAGTTTATATCTAGAATTCGGATCCTAAACCATAATGCTTCATATCTAAGTATTATATGATTCCATGGTTTTTTTTATGAATCTGATTTTTATAATTAATAAAAATATTGGTATGAACAGTGAAAACATGGTAGGGGTAAATTCCTTTGAGAATGAAGTTTTCCTTATATATGTAAAATGTATATTTTCTTAAGTATAGAGTGTCTGTGATTTTCAAAACAAGAAGTAATGGAAAAATTCTTAAGGAAAACCTTATTGACTTAACACTTTTTTCAATTCATCAAATGTATTAAATTATAAAAAAATTCTTCTTTCCTTACCCAAATATGAGGTAATAACCTCTTGGTCTACGTAAAACAGTCTATCCGATTACTCTGAGTACGATGCACCCAGTCTGATTCCTCTTGATATTATCATTAAATTGAATACAATAGAATATAATCAGAAGCACTTTAATACTTCTATAAAATAGTCCAGACAAATAGAATCATCACCAATTAAAATCATATATTTAATTTTTAAGAAAAATTGAATCGATACCACTTCAAAATATCTTCTTCTCTCTTTAAAACTTGGATATTCTCTCTCCTATGTTGTGAACAGTGATCATTGTCATAAATTACAAGGTACATCCTACTTTTATAGGTAACAATTGGTGAGATTCCAAATGTTTTTTCTGCTTACTCAAATATTCCCAAATTTGAATTTCCCTATGAAATTATGGGATACATTTTGACTTCACCAAATTTTCTCAAAGCTTATTGAATCTTCTCCAAACATCATCTCAATCATTGGCTCTTTCAATTGTATCGTCATACCCATTGCTTATTATAGAAATCTGAAAAAATATTTCATTCATAAAACTATAAATGTGGGTTTTATTTTTGTGTACGATTGTTTCTAGGTATGATGGTGTTTAATCGGCACCATATCATTTCTTTCACTTTCACCTATGAGTTTGATTTAAAACGAAGTCATTACCCTATCAGCATGACATGAATCATCTCTTGACTTTATCTTTCCATTGGTATGAATCTTTCCTCTTTTCCATCAGCATGACTCATTCCTCTTCCATCGACGTGACACTTTCCGTAAACATGACAATTCCATAGGAACGACTATTCAATTGGCACGACTATTCCATCACCACTACTATTCCATTGGCACTACTTTTCAATCGGTATGACTATTCTATCAGCATGACTCTGATTCCAAAACAAAACAAAATGAATATTGTCTCATCATTACAGATCATTTCTTCTTTCGTCGGTATGACTTTCCCATCTGTGCGACTATTCCATCGACACGACTATTCCATCATTATGACTCTAATTTAGATGAAAAACAAATTGAATATTGTATCATCTTGAAAGATATTTTCTTCTTTCATCATCATGAATTTTCAATCGGTACGACTATTCCATCAGCATGACTCTAAGTACGATGAAAAACAATGTGAATACTATATCAGTTTAATAGATATTTTATTCTTTCATTGGCATGACTTTTCCATCAGTATGACTATTCCACCAGAACCGAAATTCCATCATCATGACATTTCCATCAACATGACTATTCCATCAGCATGAATATTCACATATTTTAAATCGTCACTACCATTCATAGCTATTCAATATTCACCACCATTCACTATTTTTCAACAATCACCACCATTCAATGCTTTTAAATAGTCACCACCATTGGCATATTTTCAATAGTAACCACCACTTTTAATTTTATATTTCTTTTATCAAGCGTGCATTATAAGTTTGACCTCATACTTCTGATTTGTGATAATTCTAAAACAGAAAAGCGTCATCCTAATTACATTGGAAAGTATCATAACTTTCAATTCATTCTAGTTTCTTTCTTTCCTTCTCATCTTGAGAACAAAAATTTTGAAAACATGAGTCTGATTCTTTTCAAAAAAAATCACAAAACAAATGTTTCCAAAAAATAAATTGATGTGATTTCCTTTATTCAGAACAAACCTTGACAAAAAATGACAATTCTTGAATACAAAACATCTTAATAATCAGCTTGTTCCTAACATTCGTTTATCCTTCACTCATACCAAATTCATGTTTTATGTTGTTTCTACATTTATATGACAACATGTCTATAGGATTCCATGTTTATATGTTAAGGTTCCATATATTAAATTCCTTTTTTTATCATCAGGTCATACCTTCTATTCTTTGTGCTAATTCATTGTTCTTATGGTTATTCCATTACTAGGATATTTAGGTCATCCATATGTTCATGTGTTTCCCAGGGTACCCTATGCAAATGTTTGAGCACAATGGATGTTAGGAGATAAATTTAATGTTTAAATTAAGAAGGGTCTTTTTTAGTCTCATATTTTAGTTATATGTACCTAGTCATCAAATACACTAGACATCAGGATTCATGGATTGAACTCTGATGTATAATTATGATTATAATGATGTAATTTCTTATGTAAAAGGCAAGGGTCACTATCATTTGTATCAGAGCAAAGTATAGTTATTTTTGGACATTCAGAATAGAGAACTTTAGTAACAACCTTAAGGATGACATGAAGTAGAAGAAAGAATCCCTAAATTTTGGTAAGTATTTTTGTAAGTATATAGTATGTGGTTTATAAAGTAAATATATCCCTTCCAAGATACAAACACATTGAGGTAGCTCTAGAACAGATGTACCTAGACGTTACAACTCCAACCAGGAGTTCTGGGTCTAACCTATGGTATCTGGACGCATGACAATAGGCCTTGTAGCACTCTTGGTTTGACACTCTCAGGGGATATGCATTAGTAAATTCATGAGCATAATACAAAGCTTTATTAAGGGAATAAAAATATCTCATAAGAATATAATTTACGAAATTCATCTTGGATAACCGAGATTTAAACCTAAGGAATCACAAGTAAGGATATACCTCTCCTTTAGAAGTTTATCCCCTTATTTTCAATGTTTCCTTTATATGGTCAATAGATAAGTATTAAAGCCCTCTAATTATATGTTATTTTTCTTAGTTAATGGAATAAAATTTAAGAACATGTTCCAACAATCAATGATATAAGGAATGTCATGATTTCCCTGATGTTATGCCAGATATGATGAGAATGGGTGCCTAAAACCTCATGACATTACTTGCTCAGTTGGCTCAGGTTATGAATAATTACTTGATTCATATAGAACACCCTCCTCTTATAAGGAAAGAGCATGTTGTTGTTGAATCATTTGTGGGGAAAAGGCCTCCCAAGTTTAGTGGATCATATGATGCCCTCCTTGTGGAACAGTTGATTAACTCCATTGAAAATATATTATGTGTCCTCTAGTGCTCTGAAGAAGAGAATGTTTTCCTAGTAGTCTATCATTTTGATGGAGAAGATGATCAGTGGTAAGCACTAATCAAGAATACAATGTCCCAAGAAAGAATTTGATTCCATGGATTGGGAGGAATTGAAGAGGATTTTTTTCAACAAATAGTATTCCCTAACCCTTTGTCTCAAGATAGAACGAGAGTTCCTCGAAATAAAGCAGAAGGAAGATGAGTCCATAAGGGCGTATAAAGAAAACATCACAAGGAATCCAAGTTAAACCATTGTCTTTGTCATGAACACCAAAAGTAAGGTAGATCGCTACTTTAGTATAATAAATATGAGACTATAAAAAGAATTGTAAATTCAAGACATTAACATTTATGAGTAGATTTTCCATTGTTCTGTCAAGGATGAAATGTAGATTGGAGAATTTTAGTGGTCTTGTGGAGCCAGTGAAAAGATGTGGAAAATGGAGAACAACATGGGTGTTTCAAAAAACAAAGCCCATTCTGGAACGATGCCTAACAATCCCACTTGAAAAATTTGTGGGAAGAAGTATCTTGGGAGATATCTAAATGGAATAAAGAATTTCTTCAAATATGGAATGTTGGAACATATGTCAACAAACTGTAAACGGGATATGAAGAATCAGGTTAATGTGGAAGAAGAAAGGAAGGTTTAGATCAACACTCTGCATGTAGTGCAGTGTTACAACTGCAAGGATAACGGGAATTATGCGAACAATTTCCCTAATCCAAGGGTTGTTGAATGTAATAAATGATAACCTCAATGGAATAATGGAAGGAATTATACTATCACTACTACTGAGTTGGAGCAGTAAAACGAAGTGGTGACAGGTACGATAGTTATTCATTCAAGAATAGTGAAATTGCTATATGATTTGGGTTCTATTCATTCTTTCATATATTTCAAGTTTAGTAGAACTATTTAAATTCCTCCTCAAAATTTAGAAGATAAGTTATCTGTGAGAACATAGAATGGGGAAATTATTCCATCCATGGTTTAAAAATCATACCCTGTTAGTGTTTGAGGGATGGACCTCTTAGAAAATCCCATAATACATTCTTTAGTGGAGTTTAATTATATCTTGGACATGGATTGGAAATCATTATACAAAGACAACATCAACTTTCGGGGAAAGAATATCACTCTTCCCATACCAAAGCATCCACCAATTATTTATAATTGTAAGGAGGAAGATAAATATCATTTAGAATAATTGTATCAAGTGTGGATATTAATTCCTTATGAGCAAGTATTTATAACACAAATTATTGAGACAATGGAGAGAATCTTGCTCAAAGATATGTCCATCATGAGGGATTACACTAATGTATTCCCTGAAGAGTTTCATGAAATCCCTCCTAATTGAGTGGTTTATATTTCAATTGAACATATTCTAGGATCTCTTCTTATATCAATGACACCTTATATAATGGCCACTGTAGATCAAGAGGAGCTGAAGAAGCGGTTACAGGAGAATCTAGATAAGTTTTTTATACGCCTGAGTGTTTCCTCATGGGGTATGCCAGTCCTCTTCGTCAAAAAGAATGGTGGATCAATGTTCCTATTAAATGATTATTGTGATCTCAATAAATCACAATAAAGAAAAATTATCCCCTACCATAGATAGATAACTTGTTTGATTAGCTTCATGGGGCTAGTTCTTTCTCTACGGTGGTCTTTCAATCGGGATATCACCAAATAAAGGTGAGGAAGTAAGATATTCCCAAGACTAGATTTCAAATGGGGTATGGATACTATGAGTTCATAGTGATGAATTTAGGACTCAATAAGGCTCTATAAAGTTTCATGGATTTAATGAATATTCTTTAGAGACTACCTCAAAAAAATTGGTAGTATTTACTGATGATATTCTGATATACTCCATGAGCAAGGAGGAATACGAGGAGCATTTTTATACTTTGTTAATGACATTGTGGAGGGAGAATTTGTATGAAAAGTATAATAAAGGAGAGTTATAGAGATAGGAAGTATCATTCTAGGGACATATTATCACCCATAAAAGGATATTTGTAGACCCTTCCAAGTAAAAGGCGACTGAATAGTGGCCCAGGACAACATCTATAATGGTGATCCCGAAATTTTTATGTTCTAGCTGGGTATTATCAAATATTTGTGAATAAATTTTCATGATTTTCAAATCAAATGACCAACCTGACACATATGGGTGTAAATTTTTTCTGGACTCTGGAATGTGAAAACTGTTTCAAGGAGATAAAATGAGGTTTATCACTGTGTCGGTACTCACACACCCAACAAGTGTAGAACTCATTGTGGTGTAATGTGATGATTAAAATAAGGTAATAAATATTGTACTAATTTGAAATGATAAAGTGATAGCCTATGCCTTAAAGAAGCTGAGAGTCCATGAGCAAAAATATCCTATGCATGATCTAGAGTTGGCAGCGGTGATCTTTGCGTTAAAATTCTGGCATCATTATCTCTATGGGGAGAAGTGTGATATATATACAGACCACAAGAGTTTTAAATATATATTCACACAAAAAGAGAATAATTTGAGCCAGTGAAGATGGATAGAGCTCATCAAGGATTATTACTTCTCCATCCACTATTATCCTAGTCATGAAAATAAGGGGGAGGATGCTCTAAGTAGAAAGGATCATGCAACTTTATCAATAATGAGAATTGAAAATGATCGGATATTCATAGATTTGTAAAGGATGGAATTGGGAATCATTAAGGGAGGAAAATAATTAATCGTTTCTCAATTGATTGTTCAACCATACCTCATGGAGAAAATAATGTATTCTCAACGAAAATATGTGGAAATTCAGGAAAGGGTGGAAGCTATCTGAAATGAGAAATCCTTATATTTCAAAATTGATAAGGTTGGAGTTGTAATATTTGGGTCACGATTATGTGGACCATGCAAGCTAGAGATAAAAAGGGATATTTTGAATGGCGCACATAAATAGAAATTCTATGTTCAACTAGGGAGAACAACGAATTATCGATATCTCCGAGAGAACTTTCGGTGGGACAATATGAAGAAGGAGATTCCTGAGTATACATCAATGATCATGGTTTATCCACAAGTGAAGGCTGAATAACAGAAGTATAAGGGGTTGATACAAACAATACCCATATCAACATGGTATTGGGAGAAAATTACCATGTACATTGTCCCTATACTTCAAAGGGATTATAGAGGAAACAATTATATATGGTTCATTGTGGTTTGTCTTTCAATGATAAATAACTTTATCGAAATTTGATAGTACTTCTCATTGGATCAACATACAAATATTTACATCAATGAAGTGGTAAGGCTGCATGGAGTAACACTGTTTGTTGTACATGATCATGATCTGAGATTCACATTGACATTCTGTAAAATTCTCCAACATGCTCTTTGCACTACAATGAACATTAGTACGGCCTATCAACCTCAAAATTATGGCCAATCTGAGAGAACTATTCAGAAATTGGAATATATGTTGAGATCATGCTCTATGGACATTAAAGAAGGATGGTACCAACATCTTCCACTGGTCTAATTCTCTTACAAAAACAGTTTCCACTCGAGCATCTAAATGGTACCATATAAAGCCCATTATGGGAAAAGGTTCTTAACACTGGAGTGTTGGGATGAAGTTGGTGAGCGTAAGATGCTAGAACCTGAATTAGTCAAAGAAATGGTGGATAATGTGAAAACCATTCAGAAACACATCAAGTAAGTGCAATGTAGAAAAACTAAATACACAGAAAATCATCAATGAGACCTTGAGATCAAAGATCGAGACATGGTATTTCTACACATATCTCCATATAAGAAGTTCATGAGGTTTTGGAGGAAATGAGACTTAAGTCCCAGGTACATTCCCCCTTCAATATTCTTAATTGAATCAGGGTTGTGGCCTATAGACTGGCACTTGAACTTACCATGTCCAAATTACATGATGTATTTCAACTATCCCTCTTAAGGAAGTAAAAACCAGTCCCTTCACATGTACTCTCTTCAAAGGTGGTATATTTAAAGGATGATCTTTCTTATTAGGAGAAGCTAGTGATGATCTTGGTTCATAGAGATAAATTTATGCGTAACAAGAATAATCACCCGGTTAAGGTACTAAAGTGCAAACATAAGTACAAAGAGGAAACATGGGAACTAGAGGAGGAAATGAAGGAAAAGTACCCACACATGTTTCTGGCCAAGAATGTAAAACAAAATTTCGAGGGAAAATTTTCTTAAAGGGGAAGAATGTAATGACGTGATGTTTTTTTTTCAATAGAAATTACCTTCTTATAATTATGTCATATAATCACATAAAATCCCAACACAATGAACTACTAAAAACTATGTGACCTTTAAACATAATTTTGACACTTCTGTGGTTGAAATTTCAAAAATATAACATTCACGGTTGTGATCAGGAAGATGTTTGGAGTCAGATAAGAAAAACATAATTTTTTATTAATAGTTACATACCATTGTGAATAGTAATGTTACACTTATGAATAGTGATATAACCTAATGAATAGTAACCTTTCCTATTATAGTAAATAAATAAGTATCAAGTGAATGTATGATATACCTATATTTTGGAATAAGTAAATAAATGTTTTAAATTTTGTTTTTTAGAATAAATTTTGATTTTATTTAAATATTAAATTAATCATATTTGGAAAATTGTTTTTAAAAAATGGAATTAATTTTTGGATTCTACATATCTAAAAATGGTTAGGGTTGTTTTTGGGATTTTTCTGAAATACATGAATTTCTGTTGAATAGTAAAATACATTAATTTACCGTATAAATACATTTTAATTTAAATCCACTTTTACAGAAATCATTAGTGATATATGAAGCCAAATCTCGAACTCACATGAATTTATTACTATTATTTGTGATAGAATCATAACAATTTATTGTATTAGGGAAAAATAATAAAATAATGATTATAATATAATTAAAACCCTCCTCTCCTCCACTATAAATACTACCCTCCTTACCTCTTCTATTCACTCTTCTCAAGACTTGTGACATCCCTAAATTCTACCCAAATCACCCCCAAGTTTTCTACCTATGTCCAACCGCCCTTGGTCTCCTAAAAATACCAAATACTCTCCCCTTAACAGGCTCTTAAGAAATATTAATTCAAAAGGTAAATTCCCCTTTTAAATTCTTTTACTTTGTTTTCTTGTTCTTTTTTTTACTTTTCTATCCTTACCTCCTCTCATCAAAATGTTATAAAAACGCTATTAACAAACATTTACTATAATATTTTTATGATATTGGAATAAGTAATTATCAACTCTCATTTACCATTCTTTTATTTTAGTATTAAAGACACCATTGGAGATGTGTTAATTTACAGCATTCAAGAGCGATGGGTTTTCAATTTCCATTACCATCTTCAATTATGGTCATGAAATCATTTTCATTGTTAAACCAGACCATTATATTTTTATTATGTCTCATATATGATTCTTAAATCCTTTTATACACATGGATTGGATTAGTAAAACAAAACATGTTAATTGGGGCCAAAAACTGCCAATTAATCTAAAATGTTATCACTAATGTTTTGTATAATGATTCAACTCCACTATAAGTGACCAAATAAAATTAATAACCATGTAATATATAATGTTTTATAATTTCATATAACTTAAATCCAGGGAAACCACTTTCATCTTACATGTCTATCCATACATGAAAATAAGTAAATCGGTCATAAAAACCAAGAAAACAAACAGACCCAGACAATGAAATTGAACCAATTAACCCAACAAAAAAAGTCATGAATGGACATAAAAAGGGTATAATAAATATTTAAAATATATAAGTGGTTATGTAATTATTAATTAATGAACCTAATTTGATTATTCTGGTCATTAATATCAAGTGGAGAACAACACCAGACTTAATGTAAGGGATCCTCTCTATTTCATTTTTATTCAAGATTTTCCTCTATGTTATTAACTTTTATGTGTAATTACTAGTGATGTGGTATTATTAAGCACCTCTACCAAACATTATCGTGATTTTTAAATGATTATAAACCCTTTTCTCTCCCATTAATTCATACTAAGTACACAAGATACCATATAGATGTTTTGAAAGGGATTCAACCTGAACCTCTATTATTCCTTTGGGATTCATTATCTTTCTTGTTAACTAAATGTGATTTTCTATTATTCATATGTTTATATTCTAAATTATATGTGAATTTTTTAAAATTTTGTATCAATTTACATTCATCATTCACTTTTGGGGATAGATATTCTTTTATGTGATCCCGTCCTCAACACATCATGATAAGCAAACTTGTTTTGAGGGAACATCTGTAATTCTTACTCAATTTCAAGTGCACAATATCTTCTATTTTAATCCACAATTGTCTTTAATAAATAATTATTTTTATTTCTAAAAACTTCCTTGTTCAGTTCTGTTTTTTTATAAATAATTGTTCCCTTTTCTATTTTAAAGGATCTATAGTATTTTCCTTAAAACCGCTCAGAGATGTTTTTATGCAAAAAATTATTTAATAATTTTCTTACATGTGGTCACTTATACTTGACATAACTTACCATGATACATTCCTATTTACCCTTATTATTTTCCATGTACATTTTAGTTCCTTTCTTTAATGGACACTTTTATGATACAACCATTTATTATGCTTTATGACATGATTGTGGTACCCAATTCAATCTATGGGTGACCCTTATGTTTATGTAATATTTATTAAATATGATTATTTATGTGGAAAATATATTCATGACAATTTAGGATGGGTGTGCCCAGGTAGAACTCTAATGCATTGGGTAAAGTTAAGTCTCATGAGATATTATGTGCGATGGTCTTGGTGGTTATCCTTGGCATGTGCTACTATGTGACACAATCTTGGTAGTTAGCCTTAACTCATATTAATGTAATGTTTTTTGTTGCATCGAAATTTCCATGACTCCATTTTTTTATGTTAAGTTTCAAAAAGTTAAATTCCTTTTTATATCATCATGTCATTCCTTCTATTCCTTGTGTTAATGATTTGTTCTTATGTTTATTCCTTCACTGGTATATTTAGCTCATCCACTTGTTCATGTGTTCCCCAAGGTACCCTATGCATGTGTTTTAGCATAATGGAAATTAAGAGTTCAATTTGAAGATTAAATAAATAAGTGGTTTTTTAGTCTCATGTTTTCAGTTTTATGTACCTAGACATCAAAGACACTAGACTTCATTATCCTTGGCTTGTACATTGATGTATAATTATGATTAAAATCATGTAATGTATTATGTAAAAGTATATGATAACTGTATTTGGTATCATATGATGGTCTATTTAATTTTATAAATTAGGAATAGACCACTTTAGTAAGAACCTTAAATATAAGACGAAATATAAGAAAAATCCCTAAATTTTGGTAAGAATAGAATAAGTGTCTTATAATTAAAATACATCTTTGTCAAGATATAAATAGATAGAGGTGGTTTTGTCATAGATTTACCTTGTAGTTAAAACTCAGACAAGGGGTTTTGGGCCTGACTCGGGGTGTCATGATGCATGAAAATGGGCCTTACTGTACTCTTGTCTTGACACTCTCAGGGGATATGCTATGGTAAATTCATGAACATAATATAAACAATTTTTAAGGGAATAAAAAAATCCCATAATAATAAAAGTTATGAAATAGATCAAGGATAACCTAGATTTAATCCTATGTAATCAGAAGTTAGGATATACTTCTCCTTTAAAAGTTTATCCTCTTATGTTCAAAGTTTCCGTTTTATGCTCAATAGATAAGTATTAAAGCCCCCAAACTATTCGTTCTTTTTCGTAGTTAATAGAGGGAAATAGAATAACATGTCCCAACAATCAATGTGATAGTTACTTTGATGATTGCCCAAATTATATGTCTAATATGATGGGAATAGTTTCTCAAAACATCATGACAGTACATTATTAGCTGGCTCATGTTATGAATAATAACTTGAATCATGTGGAACACCCACCTCCTCTAAGGAAATATCATGTTTTTTTGAATCCTTAATTCAAAAAAGGCCTCCCATATTTAGCATATATTATGATCCCCTCCTTGAGGAATAGCTGATTAACATCATTTAAAAGATATTCTCTGTCATTCAGTTTTTGGAAGAAGAGAAATTTGTGATGGAAGTATATTGCTTTCATAGGGAAGCTGATCAGTGGTAGACACTAATCAAAAAGACAAAGTCCCAAGAGGAAATTGATTCCATGGATTGGGAGGAATTCAAGATGTTGTTTTTCAATAAATATTTTCCTCAAACCCTCCATCTCAAAATGAAAAGACAGTCCCTTAAACTCATGAAAAAGGAATATGATTCCATCAGGGTGTATGAAGAAAACATTACAAGGCTTTCAAGTTACACCTCTAGGTTTTTCATGAATAGAAAAAGTACGGTGGATCACTTATTTGGTAGACTAAACCTAACTCTATGAAACGCATTGTAGATTAAAGACATCGACAGTTATGAGGAGATTGTGTGTTGTTTCCTCAAGGTTGAATTGGAGATTGGAAAATTTCAGTGGTCTCATGGGCCCAGTGACAAAAAGTGGAAAATGGAGAACAACATGGGTGGCTGAACAAAAATATCCCATGATGGAACGAATCCTGACTATTCCACTTCTAAAATTTTTGGGAAGAAGTATCTTGGGAGTTTTCTAAATGGAACCAAGAATTGTTTCAAATGTTTAAAGTTGAGACATCTAGATAAAAACTAGCAATGGGGTATGAATAATCCGCTTAATGTGTAAGAATAAAGGAAGGTTCAGATCAACACTCAACCTGTAGTAAAGTGTTACTACTATAAGGAGCACGGGAATTATGCGAACAATTTTCCTGAGACAAGGGTTGTCGAAGGTAATAAAAAACAAACTCCAGGGAAACAAGTAAGGTCTTATGATATCCCTACTTATGAGGTGGAGGTGGACAATGATGTGGTTATTGGTACAGTAGTTATTCATTCAAGAATATAGAACGTACTATTTGATCCTGGTTCTATGCATTCTTTCATATCATGTAAGTTTTGTAGAACTATGTAATCCCCACCTCAAAATTTGGGGGAAAATTTATATATGAGAATATAGAATAGGGAAACTATTATGTCCACGGTTTATAAATCCACCCTGGTTAACGTTTGTGGACTGAACCTCCCATAAAATCTCATCATAGTTCCTTTAGTAGAGTTTGAGGCTATCTTGGGCATGGATTGCATATCATTATACAAATACAACATCAACTATCAGGAAAGGGATATTACTATTCACATCCTGAAGAATCCTCCAAGTATTTATACCTTTAAGGATGAAGATTAATCTCCTTTGTAATTTTTCTCTCAAGTGTGGATATTAATTTCTTATGAGTATGAATTTTTGACACAAATGATTGAGACAAAGGAGAGAATGTCGCTTTAAGATATTCCCATCGTGAGGATTACACTGATGTATTCCCTAAAGGGTTACCGGACCTCCCTCCAGATCGAGAGGTTGAGTTCAAAATTGAGCATATTCCAGGATCTCTGCCTATATCAAAGACCCTTATAGAATGGCCACTATAGAGCTGGAGGAGATGAAGAAGTAGTAATAGGAGAATCTGGATAAGTGTTTTATGAACCCGAGTGCTTACCCATGGTGTGTGTCAGTCCTCTTCATCAAAAAGAAGGATGGATCAATGCACCTATACATTGATTATAATTACCTCAATAAAATCATGATAAATAAAAATTATCCCCAGCCGCAGATAGAAGAATTGTTTGATCATCTTTGTGAGGTCAGTTATTTCTCTAAGTTGGACCATTGATTGGGATATCACCAATTAATGGTGAGGAAGGATGGTATTCCCAAGACTACATTTTGAACATGGTATGGATAGGATGAGTTCACAGTGATGCACTTAGGACTCAATAATGTTCCATCAATTTTCGTGGATTTAACGAAAACCGTCTTTAGAGGCTACCTTGAAAACAATTAGGTAGTCTTTATTGATGATATTATGATATACTCCAAGAGTAATGAGGAACATGAGGAGCATTTGAATATTGTTCTAAAGACTTTATGAAGGGATAAGTAGTATTAAAAGTATAGTAAATGTTAGTTCTGGATGGAGGAATTATCATTATTAGGGCATTATATCACCAGAAATGGGATATTTGTGGACCAATCCAAGAAAATGCAATTGTTGAGGGGCCCAGACCAACATCAGTAATAGAGATCCATAGATATTTGGGTGTAGTTGGTATAATATATGATTTTTGAATAACTTTTCATGATTGTCAAACCCAATGACCAACCTGAAACAGAAGGGAGTAAATGTTTTTTGGACTCGGGAATATGAAGACTATTTAAAGGAGTTGAAAAAGAGGCTTATCATTATGCCAATACTCACACTCTTAACAAGTGGATAACTTTTTCTAGTGTACAGTGATGATTCAAAAAAGGGATTAGTGTTTTTTCTAATAAAAAAGGATAAAGTGATAGCCTATGCCTCAAGGCAGCTGTGAATCCACAAGCAAATCTATCCTAGGCATGATATAGAGTTGGTGGCACTGATCTTTGCGTTAAAAATATGATTTTATTTTATCTATTGGTAGAAATGGGAGATATATACTAACCATAAGAGTCTCAAATATATATTCACATAAAAATACCTTAATAGTTTCCAGTGAAGATGGATAGATATCGACAAGGATTATGACTTCCCAATCTACTACCATCCCAGTAAGGCAAATAAGGTTGAAAATGCTCTAAGTAGAAAGGATCATGCATCTTTATCAATGATGATAATTGAAAAGGATCCAATCTTATTAGATTTATAGAGGATGGACATGGGAGTCATTAATGGGAGAACATCTTCAATCCATTATCAAATTATTACTTAACCATCCCTCATGGAGAAAATAATGAATGCTCAAAGAAAATATTAGGAAATTAAAAAAAGGAGGAAGCTATCAAAAATAGGAAATAATCCAATTTCAAAATTAACAATGATGGAATTGTAAGATTTGGGTCACGATGATTTGTAACATCCATTCTAGAGATAAATTAAGAGATTTTGAATGACATACATTGATCGACCATCTCTGTTCACCCAGGGAGCACAAAGATGTTCCAAGATCTCTGAGAGAACTTTTCGTGAGATAATATGAAGAAAGATATTTCTAAGTATACATCAAGGTGCCTATTTTGTTAAGAAGTGAAGGCTTAAAGACAAAAGTATAAGGGTATTATGCAACCACTACCCATACCAACATGGAAGGGGGAGAAAATTGCCATAGACATCCAAGGACATCTATAGGAAAAAATGTTATACAGATCGTTGTGGATAATCTTACAAAGACATCTCACTTTATTGCAATTTCAGAGGACTTTTTATTGGATCAACTTGTAAGGATTTACATAAAAGAAGTGGTAAGGCCTCATGGAGTACCAATATTTATTTTATTCAATCGTGATATGAGATTAACCTTGAAGTTTTGTAAAAGTGTCCAACATGCTCTAAGCACTGATCTAAACATCAGTATGGTCTATCATCCTCAAACAGATGTAAAATTTGGGCGAACAATTTAGACACTGGAAGATATGTTGAGATCATGTTCTATAGACTTAAAAGGAGTATGGGACCATCATCTTCCACTGGTTGAATTCTCATACAACAACAGTTTCTACTCAAGCATCTAAATGGAACCATATGAATCACTTTATTGGAAAAGTTTAAGAACGCCAGCGTGTTGGGATGAAGTCGGTGAGCGTAATCTTCTATGACTTGAAATAGTCAAAGAAATGGTGGCGAAGGTGAAAATCATTTAGCATCATATCATGGTATCCCAATGTCAGATAAAGTGTTATACAGAAAATCACTGATGGGAACTTAAGTTCAATGTTTGATACATGTTATTTCTATACATATCTCTATGGAAGAAGGTCATGAGGTTTTTGAAGAAAGGAAAGTTAAGTCCCATGTACTTCGGCCCCTTTGAGATTTTTGATCGTATCGGGGATGTGGCCAATCCACTGGCACTTCCACCTACTATGTCAAAAGTACACAATGTCTTTCATGTAACCCTCTTAAGGAAGTATATACCAGACCCTTCACATGTACTCTCTTTAGAGGTGGTACTGTTAGAGGATAATCATTCTTATGAGATACAACCATTGAAGATATTGGATCCTAGAGATAAAGTTATACGTAAAAAGACTACTCAGTTGGTCAAGGTACTATGGTGGAACCATACATAGGAAGAGGCAACATGGGAACTGGATGAGGTAATGAAGTAAATGTTCTTGAACCTGTTTTTGTCCTACAATGTAAAACACAATTTTTAGGGTGAAATTTATTAAGGGGGGAAGAATGTAATTACTCAATGATTTTTCAATGGAAATTTTCATATTATTATTATGTCATATAATCACATTAAATCAAAAAAATGAACTAATAAGTACTATGTGACCTTTAAACATAATTTCGACACTTCAGTGTTTGGAATTTGAAAATCTGACATTCACAGTTGCGATCAATTAGATGTTTGGAGTCTGATAAGACAAACACAATTTTTGTTGAATAGTAATATACCCTTATGAATAGTAATTTTACCCTTATAATGATTTATATACACTAATTAATATTAACGTTACATATGATATTATAAAAATAAGATTCATGTTAAAGTATGATGTACCTATATTTTGGAATAAGTAAATAAATGTTTTAAAACTATTTTTAGAATAAATTATTATTTTAATTAAATATTAAATAAATCATATTTAGAAAATTATTTTTGAAAAATGGATATTTTTTTGGATTCTACATGTCAGAAAATGGATAGGGTGAATTTTTATGACTTTTCTGAAATACTTGAATTTTGGGGGAATATTAAAATCCATTAATTTACTATAAAAATAAATTATAATTTAAATACACTATTACTGAAATAATAACTGATATAAGAACCCAAATATATAACTAAAATTAATTTATTACTATTATTTTATATGTAATCATAATTATTTATTATCTTATGGAAAAATAATAAACTAATGATTATAATTTTTGAAAACCCTCATCTCCTCCACTATAAATACCACCCATCCTTACCTCTTCTCTTCACTCCTCTCAAGCTATGTGAATTCCCAAAATTCTAACCCAATATCTCCCCAACCTCCCTCCCCATGTCTAAATGTCCTTGGTCTCCTACAAATATCAAATCCTCTACCCTTAAGGGGCTCTCAAGGAATTTTGATTCAAGTGGTAAATTCCTCTTTTCAGTTGTTTTACATTCTTTTCAAGTTCTTTTTTTTACTTTTATATCATTAACTCTCCTCATCCAAATGTTATGAAAAATCTAGTACCTTAAATGTATGGGGTGTTTTTTAAGATAATGCAATATGTTATTATCATCTCTCTTTTACCCTTCTTTTATTTTAGTAGTAAAGACACCATCTGAGATGTGTTAATTTACCACATTCAAGGACAATGGGTTTTGAATTTACATTTCCATATTATATTATGTTCGTGAAACCATTTTCATGGTTGATCCAAACCATAATATTTTTATTTTTTCTCTTATATGGATTTGTAATCCTTTTGCACACATGTTTTTTATTTATAAAACAAAACATGTTCATTGTGGCCAAAAACCACCAATTAACACAAAAGGATATCACTAAATAATTATACAATGATTTGAATTCTATCAATGTAAAAAAATTAAATATAAAACCATTAAATCTCTTGTATGTTCAGTTATTTCATATAACTTCAATTATGTCCATCCACTTACATCTTACTTTTTTTATTTATTCTTGAATATAAGTAAATCGATCATAAAAACCATGAAAACAAACAGACCCAAACAATGAAATTGAACAACTTAACCCATCAAAAATGATCATGAATGAACATAAAAAGGGTATAATTAATATTATAAATATATATTATATTTTATGGAATTATTAATTAATAATCCTAATTTTATTATTCAGTTCATTAATATCAAGTAGATAACACCATCAGACTTAATGTAATGGATCCCTTCTATTTCACTTTTATTCATGATTGTCCTCTATGTTAGGCCATTTTATTTGTAATTACTCATTATGGGGTATGATTACACACCTCCCCCATACTTTCCTAATGTTTTTTAAATAATGATAATCCCATTTATATCTCATTAATCCATCTTAAGTACACATGATACCATGCGGATATTCCGTTAGGGATTCAACCCGAACATCCTTTATTCCCTTGGGTTTAATTATCTTTATTTTAACCTAAATGAGGTAATATATTATTCTAATTTTCATATTATAAATTATATTTTAATTTTATAAATTTATGTATCATGTTCGCTTCATCAATATCTTTCTAGGATATACATGTTTTTAAGTGATTCCCTCCTCAATACTTCCTCATAAGTAATCATATTTTCGGGGACCTTCTTGAATTCTTACATGGTTTCAAGTGCACTATATATTTGTTCTAATCCACCATTTTCTATATAAAAAAAGACTTTTTATTTTTATAACCTTCCCAGTTTACTTTTGATTTTTTATAAAGGATTGTTCCCTTTTCTATTTTAAAGGATCTATAGTATTTTCTTTAAAAATTCTCAAAAATGTTTTTATGCTAATATTTCATGAATACTTTTCTTACCTATGGTCACTTCTACTAGACATCAACTACCATGATACATGCCTATTTTCCATTATGAATTTCCATGAATGTTTTAGTTCCTTTAGTTCTTGGAATATTTTATGATACAACAATTTATTATGCTTTATGACATGATTGTACTACCCAATTCTCTCCATGGGTAACCCATATGTTTTTGTAAGAGTGATTATGTATGATTATTTATGTGGAAAAAGTATTCAAGAAATGTTAATATGGGTGTTCCCATATATCACTTCAATTCATTGGGTAAAGATAAGCCTCATGAGATGTTATGTGCAACGGTCTTGGTGGTTAGCCTTGGCTTGTGCTACAATGTGAAACGATCTTGGTGGTCAGCCTTGACTCATACTAAAGTCATGTTTTTTGTTTCTTCCACATTTCTATGACTCCATGTATATATTATTCCATGTTTATATGTTAAGGTTCCATATATTAAATTCCTTTTATATCATCTTTTCACGTCTTCTATTCCTTTTACTAATGCTTTGTTCTTATGGTTATTACCTTATTGGGCTATTTAGCTCATCCTTTTTTTCATGTATTCCCCAGAGTACACTATCCATATGTTTTAACACAATTGAATTTGGAATCCCAATTTTAATATTAAATAAACAGGTGTTTTTATCATGTTTTTAGTTTTATGTACCTAGTCATCAAAGACACTAGACTTCACGATCCTTGGCTTGAACTATGATGTATAATTATGCTCAAAATCATGAAATGTCTTATGTAAAAGGTTGGGGTCTCTATATCTTTCTGTTATGTATTTCAGAAAACTCTTGTTTCCCATGTTATTTTAATAGGATATTTATCTCAGGCTCATGTTTTCTCATATGATTATGATTTAACCAATTTGTATTTTTGATATGTCGTTCCCTTACTAATCGTTTAAACGTAAAATGTTCTTATGTTTCCATTCCCTAGGTTCTGATGATTAGTATAACATCTTGGGAGTTTAGAAAGAATTAGAGTGTGTTTAAAATATGTAGAAATGTTTACAAGTATCAAAAAATAAGTTTCCAATACAGATTATCCTCAAAGACCCTAACCCTTTTGTTCTTGGGATTGTGTATTTATTATTAGATGTTATATTTATCCTATGGAAATGATATAAAATAAATATATATTTATCTTGGGTCATCTCACATGGTTTAAAATCTTATGTGTAAAATATTTATTTAGCATTGTTCCCAAATGTGTGGGTATGTGGTGCCTCATTTATGGTGATCATAAGATATTTTAAATGATATAAAAGGTAAAGGGTGTTTATCCCTTACATGTATCCTTATAAGGTAAGTAGTTCTGCTAAACCATTTTGGTAATGATCATGGGATAAATTGTATTATACCCCATAGATGAGACTAGCTTTGTGTTTGAACATGAGTATTTTATTGAGTTCTAGACTAATGATTAGAGAAAATCCTTGTAGTGTATTGATATACATGAGGTTGAGAAAAGGTTCCATATAATGTCCCGAGTGAAAATAACCAAATAGTACCCAAACTAAGTCATTATAAAACATCAAGTGACTTCCAAATCACTGGAGGATGATACAAATTATGGGGGATAAATTATAAAAAAAATTTAATTAATTTACCCTATTTTATAGTAATTCACATCTCAATTTGACCGAGATCAAATTTTGGCATAAGTTTTGTAGGAAATAAACAATGAGAATAAAAATGTAACACCATTCCACTAATGTTAATGATACACCATGTATAGATATTATACTCAAATAGTAAATAATTAGAAATATATATGAAAATTAAATCCTAAGAAACACATATAAAAAGACCCATTTATACCAATAGTCATGTACTACCATACATATCTAGTATATAGCATTTTTAAGTGAATCAAATATTCAAAAAATTATATAATGGGATATTTTGAATATGGGATAAGCCATATGTAAAACCAATGATTTATCATGATGACCACATATTGGTCACCCATAAAATACTCCAAAAGTTGCCAACCGGACTATAGGATCTGCAATATATATACTCTAATTCTCTGATCCTTTAATTTTTCATTGATCACACAAATTGTATTTCAAACACATAGAACAAAAATAGGTATGGTGTGTGAGTATATCAAACATGTAGGGAATCATCACATGAACCCTACAAAAATATTTTATAATTAAGTATAAAACATAATTGTATAAAATAGGATATATCATTGTTGCAAGGGTAATAAGTAAAGAATAACATAAATAGTACTATAATAGAAATTAAAGAAATACAAAATTTATAATGTAAGTAGTTCATAACTTAAGAAAATATATAAAATAGATCTAAAACTAATAGCCTTGTTGTTAGTTCAATAATATCCACCAAGGTACCCTAATGATAGATACTTTGAAAAGTGCTCAAAATCTATTTCAATAAACCTACAAATTAGAGGAATATTCGATGTAAAAAAAATGTTTATAGGGAACATCTATATAGAGAATAAGAGTACTAGAATAACCTATTTATGAGTATGATAGTATTTTGTTGTGGGGCCCTCATACTCTTCACTAGGTGTGTGTGAGTTTGTGTGTGTGTGTGTCTTGGGTCGTCAATGTACCCATTCCAAATTTTTTTCCAACAATAATTGACATAAAATATTGTATAAATAATATCTATGAGTATATATCTTTACTATAATAATAATTTCCCTCAAAACCACTATCTAGTCTATATTACACTTTTACTAGTTACATTTTAAAATTTTTAATATGATAAAAGCTATAAATAATATAGTGGAAAATAATGTATAATTGTTATATCCTTTTCGATCCCAAGCATTCTAAAATATCAAACATGATATAATATGTAATATAATACAATAATACCTGTATAACATGAATGTACATAACAACACCAATGTATTTGAACATGTCAAATAAATACATAAAATATCATATAATCCAAGTAGGAAAATTAAAAGGCATGAAAAAACATAAGACATAGTCACATAATTGGGTACCGGGGATTAATATAATATCAACCCATGGTAAAACTATGATATTTATTAATATTATTTTAGACATCATAATATTTACACATTTGGTTCGTTATACACCACTTCACTATTATAATTTACACTATAATCATATGAGAGGATTTTCAGGTTTACTGATAAAAATCTATGTTGTACTAGATTTCAATGTCCAAATGATATAATGATGACATGCCCTTAGGGATTATGAAAAAAAAATTAGGGGAAGTTTTTATTTGTACTACTACCCTAATTAATATATATTGTATAAAATAAGATATACTCATATTACCTTAACATCACCATGAATAATCCATGAGAAGCACATAGTGTATGATGTATCATGGAAGAAGATCAAAATAAAACCTTAGGAAAGGAGATGAATTTGGATGTCATACAATAATAGGATATTACTAAAATTTTAAAGAAGAGGGATGACTTTAACCAAATATCACTAATGGAGGCATCCTAAAACACCAAATTATCTGATCTAAGAATGATAATGGAATTTCCATGAGGAAGAATCATAATGGAATTTTCATGAGGAATAATAATGGATATTGGGAGAATTAAAGGAATGTTGGTATGACTGAACTGGGGGAAAATACAAAGATAAATGGTCTATAGGGAAAAAATTTCAGGATTAAAATTACCAAATTACCCTTTTCAAGAAGATATCATAGAGTCTCGTGGGTAAACAATATGCATCCAAAATGTACTTGGTGCTTCTAGGAAACCAAATATAGTAACACCAGATATGATATCAAATCTAGTACCTCGACACCAAGTACATAATGAAACTACAGCACTAAAACCATTTACCAAATCTTCCACACTCTTTATAATTTTCTTTATTCCCTCATAGAATTAAATTAGTATAACATTAACTCTTAATGTGTGTAAAATTATGGAAAATTATAACTCAATACATTAGGGTCAGTATAAACTCCCCGTAATTGGGCTTTTCATCTATAATATTCTTCAATATGAATCCTAAAAAAATAAAATGGTCCATTGAAAATTTATTTAATATTAACTTTATAAGTTATTTTTTAGAAGCTTTACATGATTTTATCAAACATTACACTGATGTAGTGACTTCCCTCTTAATAATTTAAATCATTTATCAAAAATATTGATAGTTCACACTATATAATAACTTTACACGACATGATCAATATCATTAAATTGTGTTACATATGTACATGTAAGAATTTATTTCTTTGTATGTAAAATATTGAAATAATCATGAATAATAATGAATTAAAGATATAAAGATAACTATTAATATTTTTATCCAATTCTCTCTAACATAATGAATGGTTGAACAATCCTAGAAGTTAACATTCCTTTATTTCCTATCAATTGATGGCCAAATTGATTAGAAAATTAGAGGAAAACATAATCACTGACTTTAAATTTTGATGGTCACCTCTTATGATCAGTGTATGACTTTTGGTGACTCTAATAAGTAACTAATCATTTATAAATTTATTTCATTTTCAATTTCATATCTTAAATTATATTTAACCAATTGAATATTATTCACCTATCTCAATCTAACATAAATGAAACTAACATGTTCAACCATATATATCCTTAAATGGATCCATCTAAATAGATAAATAGTATATGTTATTTTAGGAAAACTCAATAAGATATTTTTTATTTTTCTACAAACCACCAAAATTAAAAATAAAAATCCTTGGAATATCTTAAAAAATGGAACGACATGCTTGATATGATCATCAGCAAAGGGTATGTATATTATACTCTATTTGACATGATTACTAATATCTCGTTCTAATCCTTGTGAAAAATTAGGTTTAAATTCAAAGTTATCATAAGTAAAAAAAACTAATTTTTACCCAATGAAACATCAATATTTTACAAATATATTATATTCCTAACACATTAATATGATATTATTCCTTAATATATTTAATTTTATTCATATTATTTGGTTGATAAATAATCACCAAAAATATATTCAGGTTATTTAGAGATCGAGGTAATCTTGTTACAAAATCCATCGTAATATTATGAAATTTTCATATTGGAAAATTATGTAACTTTAAGACACTAATGGGTCATTAGGTTTCTTCTTTCCCCTAAAAGAAAGTGAAATTCCTAGGGAAACCAAAAAAATATAATATATCAAAATAGGTAACTAAAACATTCTACATATATCAAGGTATTTTTTTATATTTGGATGAATAGCCCCCCAATTCGTGTGGAATTCCCTTATGAGATCACGTCTCAGGGTATCAAGATCTAAAACCCTTCTATTAACTTAGAGTAATGAATGAGTATTTTTAAACTAACCTCGATACAACTCTCTATGATAGAGTTTTCCTCAAATAATTATATAATCATGATTAGAAACTTCCTGGACTTTTACTCAATCTACTATGGGAGAAGTCAAGTTAATATAAAAATAATGAAATATATCCTAATTATATCCCACATGTAGATAAATAATAGTTATTAGAGATAAAATCCTCCATTATCTATCTTATTTATTCACATTATTAGTTTTTATTTTATATCTAATGTAATATCATTTAATGATTCATTTTCTAGGAGAATATATAAAATTTCACTAAAATGTTTTAACGCAAAAAACTCATATATGTAGAAAAAAATTTATGTATCACTATATATTTATAACAATGAGAAATAATTTGTATGTTTTTAACAAAAATCACTCACATAACATATA
The DNA here is from genome assembly GCA_963277665.1 of Viscum album. Lineage (NCBI taxonomy): Eukaryota > Viridiplantae > Streptophyta > Magnoliopsida > Santalales > Viscaceae > Viscum > Viscum album. The sequence goes on along the minus strand of OY728152.1, from coordinate 1,171,938,335 downwards.
ATTACTTTATATATTCAATACATACACCATAGAAACCATTTTTAGATCATGGGTCTGGAAATTCTTCACGTGATATTAAAACATTCAAGAATTAGGAGATTCAATATAATTCTCTTGTGTAAGAATGTATTTCAAGTTATGTTGAATAAGAATCAATATATACATCAAAGAATTTTTATAGATAAGGTAATATCATGATATACGTTGAATCAAAATATTCATTAATTCATGGAATTTTATTTCACTATTCAAACAAAAAAACATGACACACTTTTATTTCAATTATTTCATTGGTGTACAAATATATTAAAAAACATGGGTAAAGTGACTATAACAAACTGTAAGACATAAAAATATTCAAATTTTAAAAACATTCATTGGGACCATCCATCATGATAGCACCTTCACCATCTTTGTATCAACTAACATCCCAACTTCAAGGACCTCGTAGCTGAGAAATTAAAATTCCTAAATCAGAAAATTATATATAGAAAAACTATTGTAGATTTTATTATCTCATATGATCTCTAAAATAATATTAATATGGCTATGATGGTCATTATTTTTTACTAAATACACTATATTCTCATCCAAAAAATCTACCAAAAATACATATAACAATTGATAAAATATCAAATACCTTAGTTTCAATAAAAAAATTGATAATTATTCAGTCCAAGAAGAATAACCATTTACTCATAATGACTATTTTGGCTTTGAAAATCCATTGTAGGAATATCCATTGGTATTATATTGTACTAATTATATCTAGATCATATATCTATCATTAAAAAGTACATATAAGGATTAAACTAATCATATAAGTTATTTATTCTTGGAAAATGATAGAAGTTAAAAATAATTACATCATTAATCATTAGATAGTATACAAGAAAACCATATAATTTCATTAAGATTCTCTATAATATTGGGAATAACTTTTTTTTAGCTTCAACCACCTATATTCTCATTATACCCATTTTTTCAAAAACAATTGTATTCTATTAATTCAGTCATGAATAATCATATTTAAATTCCCTCTATATGATATATATATATATATATAATAAACATTGAGAGTAAGTAATTTAAAACACCTTTTATAATGGTATGAATGATCTTAGAACTTTTTTATGAATAATATTCCCAAAATAACATCACGATTCCACAAATTTAGGATATAATGTTTTTAACAATTCCAATATGATTCTAACATAACAGGATAATTGAAACATCTCATACTTATTTAGACCTGTAAATCCAAAGGGGTTTTGAAAGTAACTATCATTGAGTATATATTCATTCTAAATTAAATGATAAATTATAATAAAAAAATAAATTATAGGATCATAGGGAATATAATTAATATAAACATGTATAGTATGATAGAAAAGAATATCACAAAAATGATAGACCCCCCCCCCACACACACACAACATCATTTGTGGGATGCTCCCCTATATATACCATGAAACTATCCCAAAGAACAAAATCTATCTCTAGATAAAAGTCTAATTTAATTTAAATAGGGTTACCTCATCATCCTACATGTACAAATCTATATACTGGTGGTTATCCACTTCATATATACTTTGTACCCAATTTTATATTGGAATTTTGATTTTCATATGTTATTATCCAATGGTCTATAAGAAACTTCTCCTTTATAACAATTGTAGTGTCCTATAATGACCATATAAATTGTGGTTCTTCACATCAAATAGAAAACAAGAAATTTAATTCCAAGACACTTGAACTACTATCATCAAACTTGAGATATTCCAAATATAGAAGTATAGTTTCACAAAAAAATCTGTGTAATCTAATTAGATTCCTTCTTATTCTTTCCCTCTTGATAAATCATTTTTATAGTACAAGAAGGTTCATCCCAAGTGATTCAAAATGGAAATGGACCACCTATTATTACACCAATATTCAATCCCAATGTTTAAAGTAAAATCATCTTTACAACCATGAAAATTGGAAATATTTACCATGTAAACTTGAGTTTATAGAGGCTCCATTAAAAACACTTAGACAATGATTCCTCATCCTCAAATAAGTAAAAATTTAGATGAAATGGTTTTCAAAACATGGTTTCATATTCCATTACCATTAATAATCCCATACTAAATTCCATTAATTATTATTCATTTACATTATGAAGAGTTTTGGGGAATAACTAGTAAAATAATATATCATGTAACCCATTTCATGTAAAGACAATAACTTTTTCCACCTCTATTATCACATCTCCCATTTTTTTGATACACCATTGAGTAGAAAAGTCGCTGAAACCCCTATGATATTCATTTTTATTAAGATTTTTGAATATAAGATTGATAAGGTCAAACCTCTCCTTGACTTAGTTTAGATAACTAGAACCCAAAAAAAATTGGGTGATAGATTTTGAAATCACACAATACCTTGGATGATATAGTTTCTCAATAAGGAATTGTATAATCTATAGGTTCATGTAATTGTGAAATTATTACTAAAATTTAGTGATCAATATAATCCATAGTAGATAGGACATATAAATCGACTCCTAATTAGGGAGCTTTTGGAATCTGAATGTAATATCCTAGACCATGTTGATTAAAACACAATTTAAATTTTTTCAAAACCTCATGATTTTTTCATTTATAAAGGATTCAAGGGTTCATTTAGTACCCAATAGTTGTTCACAGAAATTTCCTAGGTTATGATACTGAAAATTATACCAGGTAGGTAGAAACTAATTTAGAGGGGATATAATATTGAGAAAAGTTCATTTTGTGATTTATGCCAATGAAATAATTTTTTTATATTTATAGAAGAGTAATGACATAGCCTAGAGATTCATGGAATGGTTGGGTTTCAGGTTTGAGTGATAAGGGTTGGTTGAGTACAATTTCATGACATAGACTTTTTGATATGGTGATTGATTTTTAAAATTAAAACCCCAAATTTGTGAATGTAAATTTTTAATATGTATAAGTAACTCTGGAATCTCTTTTTGTTTTCCTTTTTCAAATTTTGAAGAAGGTTTCTCATGTCATTATTATAACCTTTATGAATGAGATGAGAAGACCCTTACACATTCCCTTGATAAAATTTGGAAAAATTTATGACCCTTTCATCATAGGTGGTGACTTACATATATATAATTTTTTGAATGGGTGTGGGCCAAAAAGGGGAGGTAACAACATAGAACCAAGCATGAAAGGTTCTTTATTTCAGGAAGGAGGAAGGACATTTCCTGATTTCCTAGAGTATTTGTATCTCTAGTTATAACATTGAGAGGTGGACCACACTGTGTCCATGTAAGACCATTCCATGAGGAGGATCATAGAGGGTCATCATGTCCTAACCATTTTGGTCACTCTGTGACATTTTAAATGGAATATTTTTAAATAAAATTAATTTAATAAATTTTTTTTATGTTAAAAAGTGAATTAGAAGGGGTTCTTCATTATTACATAGTTCACCCACTTCTTAATATCTCTCTATCTCTCAATTCATTCCTTCTCAAATGTTAATTTATTATAGTTATTCAACCAAATGATGGTTCTTATATTTTATGGATAATTAGTGGTAAATCTATCACTCATATCTGATACTTACTATGATTATCTCTCATCTCAAAGTCCTAATGATAGTTAAGAATATTTAAGCCCTATTCCTAGATTTTTTCATATTCTTTGACTTCTATTATTTGAGCTTGTATTTTCCAATGACATTCAATGAAGAAGCTTTTATGAGTATAAAGTATGTGGTATCTAAGTTATTACTTTTTATAAATCTCATTTTACATTTTTATATGAGGTGAGGTCATGATGACATGATATTTTCTTAACCTAAAAATAATAAAATGATTTTTTTTACTCTATTAGGAAAAACTCATTATTTGGGATATACATGGAATATTGATAAATTTAGATCCAAATACATTATCTATCGAGTGATTTATGATTTGAACTAATAGAAGGAAGATATGGGAGGTAACTCGATGGTGCCTTAAATGAAATTGTGAGCTAGTTGGTTGAGCGTGGATTTCCTAGGATGACCCCTTGGTTGGTGCTTATGTGATATGTCGGTAGGGTGTCATTCCCTTATATGATATAATATGGAGAGACACTATTTTGGACACATATACCCAATTGATTTATGTTATATGGATATATACATGGGAATGGTGAATATCCCCCTATGAATTATGTTATATAGAGATATAATTGGTGGGGATCATATCTCGATGATGAGTTATGTTATATAAATATATACGATATTGGAACTATTCCCCTTTACTAGATATAGAATGTTAAATGGCGTAGTAATTATTCCCCCAATTTGAAATGATTATGATATTCAGGGTGGGTGATTATCTAACCTTTAGTTTGGTTATCTATATAGATAAAATACTACCATTAATGGTTTATATTTTTATAATTTACCCCTTGTGTCACCAAATAACATGAGGATTGATTTTGGATTAATTATTTATGCTTTTAGTAGATTATTATGGCACATCAGCATAAACCTATATTAACGTGAAAATTTTTGGGACATTGTTGGTGGTGGGTTACTTATTTGTTATCGCACCCTACTTGATCCATTGTGAGTACCTATGATTAATTCATAGTTATATCAAAGGATTATATAAAATTCCCTATGTTTTATGGTTGGATGAGGAAGATGATATAAATCCAAGGATATGGGATTGGGCCAGGACATGGGATCTGTTTTGAGGAATTTTCTATTTTGGTTCACATTATTTATTTTTTTGGGATCTTGATGTATAAAATCAACACATAGGGGATCTTGATTTTTTATTTGTTCTTTTTAAAACATATATAGCTGATCATACTGATTCTTTATGCATTTATTTTTTAATTGAAATTTTTGTTGATGTTTGTTATTTTGATTATCTAATTCATTGTTATTATTATGTATTCCATAAGGACTTATGGTTATCTAATATTGGTCCATAGTATCCCCATGATATAATTGGATCATAATTTTTTTCATCCTTTAGAATATATGGTTAATTTCATGTAGTCATGTGATGAACTGATCCAGTAACTGTGGTGTGAGTTTTATTGGGATCTTACAAACTGTTATCAATGACATATTTATTTTACATTGTCTTGATATTTTTGTAAGGGTAAAGTGACATAATATATTAATATATCAAGGTATTTACCTTGTTCCTAAAATTTTATAAGACATTTATGAGGGAATTATATGTTACCAGGGATGGGATAGTTATTCTTGGTTTTCACTATTATTGTTCAGTTGCTTCACCAAGTCTGATGCTCATTAATTTTCGATTAATGATTTATGATGATGATTTTTTGTAAAAAGGTGGAATAGGGGTGTGAATTCATGAATCATAATAGGAATGTAGGATTATTATTACATTTTTGTTCTTGATTTTGATTGTTTTTTTAATCATGGTATCATAGTTTATTGTTTGAACTACTAGAAGAAACTTATATGTTTTTCCAATATAAATTGACGGTGGAATCTTATCTAATATACTCCTTAGTTCCTCATAAATTATTATAGTTATTAATTGTCCTATTTACTCTATGGTATAGGTTAAATATAATTTCAATATAAACTTATAAATAATTTTACTTTAAAACTGTTGAATAAATCGTAATTTAACAGAACCAAAATAATGACATCCATGATAAAAGTAAATTGGAAAAAGATGATATGGATCATATATACATTTGATGATAACTTTGAGTATGGGTATATGAGTATATATAGAGTTAACAAATTATTAAACCATTCCAATATTAATTGTATAGTTTAGTGAGATGTTATACCAATTACTCCATTCCTTAAAAATTGAGATATTGATGATTGGAATAGATATACATTCAAAGGTGTGTGTTTGGAATTATAGGGAGATGCCTCCATGATAACCTCTAGTGGAGTGATACCATCTAGTAGAGTGATATATGGGATCATATGAGATATACCCACTAGAGGTTTGGTTGGAGCCTCTATGATTATTAGGACTGACCATGGATGGTCAGCTTCATCAGGGCTTACTATGGGTGGGGTTGTCTTTGGAGCCGAAGATTCTATATGATTCAGCTTCCATGTCTGATCTGACCTATAAAATCATGATGCATAACCCACCTTTGTTTATAATTGAGGGTTTTCCTTGGGCTATTATACTCTGGGTGGAGTCCATTCAGTCAATTTTTGACCACATGGTGACACCCATAGAGAAGAGGGTGAGTTTGGTAGTTTACATGCTATAAGGCCTAGCCAAATGATGGTGGGATATTTTTTCCCAAGCGGGCCAGCATTTTAGATTATCATGGATTGAATTCCAATCCATGTTTTATGATCACTTATTCTTAGATACCTTAATGTCATATACGGCCCATGAGTTTATACACCTCACTCATGGAGGGATGATAGTGATGGAGAATGTTATAAATTTTATAGAGATAAAATGGGTTTCATTGATGTTGTCAAGGGATAATGTATCCTAGGTAAGATGTTTTGATGATGATATTAGATATGTGATATGATTACTAGTAAATATTTTTCTCCTTACATCCCTTTTAGAGGTCATGAATCTATCTATCATGATAGAGAAGATCCTTATTTACTGTAGAGTCTTAGGGATGATAAATTCCATAGTGTGAGATGGTAGTGGGTCATCATGTAGTAAGTAGTGTTGATTTTATGGTTCATGTTATGGAGTTAATGGATAGAGAAGCTAGTTTGGTTTACCATCTATCCCTTATTAGATAGGTAGTTCTATAGAGCACCACTAGTGGTCCATATCTGGTCTTGTTCCTCCTCAGTGTTCCCAGCTACCAGTTCCATGTGCATTATATGGAAAGATGGATCCACTATAGAGATAATGAAAAAAAAATTTAATGGTTACCTAGTGATAAAGGATATGGATAGGTGAAGGGTTCGATATCATTATTAGGGACCACGCAGAAGGCTTTTAGTTATGGTTTCACTGCCCATTTAGATCTAGGTGAAGGATACAATGCTTAGGGATAAGGGAAATTATAATAGTAGAGAGTTATATTTCAAGGGAGTCAATTAGGAACTCGAGGATGAGTTTTTTCCTTAATTTAGGTCATTAAACCAAATAATACTGACCTATATATCAATTTATCTAAGATTAAGGGTATAATTTATGTGGATTCCACATTAGAATATTCTTCCTTCAATAAAAGAGAATCAAATTCCTTCACATCATCTCATTTAATTAATGTATTAGGGTGAGCCATTATGTATCTATATAAGGTTATGTTAATAAATACACCTTTTATGGGTGATCTAATTGAATTAATAGGTGTCAGTATTATTCCATAGTGATTGGTGGATATATATTTCATTTTTAATTGCATCATTCTAGAGATAAATATTTTCGATGTAATATTTGGGAGGGATTGGATAACTCGATATCAATCCCACATAAATTTTTTTCATTGATGGGTGTCATTTACCACAACTGAGGGTGATAGATATGTTTATTTTAGGAATTGGGATATATAGGTTGGTCATGTTGGACCTAACTACCATGAAATGGGTGGGATCATATCTAGAGTTTCTAGTCTCATTTAGATGATTGATAGATACAACGTGAGATATTTCCACCTATGATTGAGTAGTTTCATGGACCCTTTCCAAAGTACTTCACAAGATTTACACCAAAGAGATAAATTGAGTTCAAAATTGATATCTTACTAGGATTATATCCATATCTATTACAACATAAATGATGGACACTAAAGAAATTTAGGAATTGAAGTCTCATCTAGAGGACTTGAAAGGAAGGGGTTAATACAACCATGTACTTCCCATTTGGATGATTCAGTTTTGTTTTCCAAGAAGTTGGATGTATCTGTGAGGTTATGTGTGGGTTATAAAAATTAGAACCTGGTTAGGGTCTAGAATTAGTTTACATATCCATTTATGGATGTTCTATTTTATCAACTTATAGAGGCTATATTGTTATCTAAAATGTAATTAATATTATGTAGTAATCATTTGATGTTGAAATCTTATGACATTAATTATACTATATTTAGGAGTATATATGGACTATGTGAGTACCAAGTGATATTGTTCGACTTAATGATTTTGATAGAAGTGTTCATTGACCAATTTAATTTGGTATTCTATCTTTATTTGGTTTTCACTTTAGTCGTATTTTTCAATGATATTCTCACATACTCCCCTTCGATGTATGAGAATTCTCAAAATTTGGTGATCATTTTGTGAACAGATAAATAGAATTGGCTATATTCCAAGATCTCAAAGTTTTAGTTCTAAATTGATCAGGTATGATTCTTAGGTAATGTGATATTAGAGGATAGTTGTAACATCTTTTTACCTTGATCTGGTAATTTTTTTACCTTTTTTATGCTCATGTTCAGTTAAAAATCCTTTTATGTGTTTTTTTGTCTTACTACAGAATGTGGAATAGGAACACGACGTCTACCTAAATTACACATTGTGTACATGGTGCTGGATTCATATCATGAAATAAGAGATCATGTTGTGAGAAGGTATATGTTCTGTACCTGAGGCACACGTCGTGTAGGGATTAAATAAATATTTTGAACCCAAGGTGATGTGTTTTTCGACGTACATATTCAGCGTGGCCTACACATCATGACTCCTTGGTACACATTGTGAATCGGTCCGCACCTAGCCTTATGTTACTTGTTTGGAAGTTTATCTCAGTCTATTATTCCCATAAATCTTAGATCTCAGCCCTATAATCTCCCTAGGAATTTTATTGTGGTTCCAAACCGTACAGTTCGATCCAATTAGCATTGGATCTTCATTGCATCAATGGTGTGATTCCCAAGTAAGAGATCTCCCTCTTTCTTTGGGTTTCACTCCTTCTCACCTCTTTGAAATTCAATGTATTATCTAGTGAATTATGGATCTATTCTATATGGTGTTGGATCATGCTTTTAGGTTACGTTTCAAGACCTACTTCACCTTTGTTCTCATTGACGAGTGTTGTTGCGAGTGTCATTATTTGGGAAAAAAGGTAGGTTGTTCTATCCCGATTTGACATATTGATTACCATCGTATTGATTGAATTATATCAATTGCTTATTTACATTCAAATTCTCAATCTTGATTTCAATTTCTTTAATAAAAACTAATTCTAATGAATAGGAGGAGTTGAAATGTTTTTGGAATGGAAATTTGGAAAACCCCCAATTCTATTGAATTGGGGTGGGTATATGGAAAATTGTCTAATTTAAATTGTAGAATTTAAATTTTAGATTTGATGGATATTTTTTCAATTAAAATTATGAATTTAAATATTAAATGTAACTGGGAAAAATATATAATTCGTTTTGAATGAATTTTAAACTTGAAAATGGATGAAAATGATTTAATAGATACCCAGTGGTTTTATCTTGTGAAAAATGTGTGTTTTTGAATGAAATCTATTTTGGTTTTAAATTGAAAGAAATTTTAATTTTTTAAATGGAACAATGGGAATGATTGTATCTTATGTAGTTATAAAACATTTCTCTCATGATTTAAGAGTTCATGAAAGCGTTAGGTAGTTAGTGAGTTATTTGGATACACTCAACGCTACAACAATGCTCTAAAACATTCATGCAGTGTGTCGCATCCCCAACAGGTCGGTGATGAGTCTCCTTTATCGAGTGTCATAGCGATGTGTGTATAAACATTTTTCTATGTTCACATAGAGAGTGTCAAATTCTATTTCTAGTTAATATTATCTTACCTTTTGTAGATGACAATTTCTCTCACTTTTTTATGTATATTTGAGATATAAATGTATTCCGATGTTTATTGTAACTTCTTTACATGCCTACTGAATTTATATAAACAATTTAATGTAATTTCATTCCTTAAGACATTGTTTTAGAAATATTTCATCTCTTTTAAAGTAATTCATGTGCATTGAATTTAATTTCCATCATATTGAAAATGTATAGCATGTTTTCATTAAATAAGAATTTCAATTTCCAAAACTATTTGTTCTGAAAAATCAGAAATTTTTTTTTTGTATAATGTATATTTGGTGTCTGTTATGGAATCTTAGGTGTTATTATTCTGGGCTAAGGCTCGCACCCTACTTTTTCCTTCGGGTATTTGTAGACATTCTTCGTCAAGTCTTGATCAATGGGAAGGGACCTCTTAGAGGTGTATTCATCTGTTGAGATTTGGCTGTGGTGATTTATGTCCTTAGGGAACTTGGTTCAATTTTCTAGTTTAGTAATTTGGGTTTTATTACTTTGGATTTTATGCCCCATTGTATTTTTGGTACCTTTACTCTTTATGGAGTTTTCTTATTGATTTGAATACTATCTTTTATCTTTTTCTTCAGCATTCTTGTGGAATCATTGTCCCCACATGTATTTTGTACGATTCCATGTGCTAGTCATCATCTAGTGGCAATTGAGACTTCCCTTTGGGTCATCTCATGGCCAGCTCAGATATTGGGTTACTAGGGTACCTGGGGTGTTTTGTGACAAATTGGTATCTGAGGAGGCTATTTATGATTCTTTTTTTCATGAAGTCAGTATGCATTTTGAAATCATGTCAGGACTTATGAGGTATTATTTATTTACTTCTTAGCCATCTCTCAATGAAATGAACCTTAAGTCACCAGAGTTAGTTAAGGAAATACATATTTTGGAATAGTTCTAATCATTTCCCAATAGAGATTTGGATAGAGAGAAATCAAAATATTTTTTTCCCTACTATTGAGAATTTTTTCTCTTTTCACTCAGTTTAGGTGTCAATATAATGGCTTCTTTTATATTTTGGTGTTGTGTATCATCATGCCTCCAAGAAGACGTGTGAATCAGATATAGGAAAGGATTCTGCAAATCCATGGAAAAAATCATGTTGTTGATATGAATATGGATGAGGTGATTGTGTGCATTGTCCATGCTCTTGGATAGGCATCACATCTAGTTTCCACTCTGGCTGTAGTTGTGGATCCTCATGGAGTATTCATTAGAATCATTCTCAAGATTTACTTTGCTAGAATCCACTATAATTCAAAGGATCCTTTTATCCTCAACATGTTGAGGAATGGATGGGTGATATAGAATGTATGTTTTAGTTCTTAGAAACACTGGAAGTGATCATGGAGAAGTGTAACTCCTTTGTGCTTGAGGGACCTAGAAGGAGAATGTGGGACATGATGGTCATGGAAGGGAAGCATGAGACCTTACGGTGGAAAGACATAAAGGTTATCTTGAACAATCAGTTCTATATAGAGTCAATTGTGTTGTCCAAGGCTATGTGATTTTTCAAGCGTGAGTAGGCTGAAAAAACTATGACTGAGTATTCAAATCTATTTGTTGAGATGGTGCAGTTTTTACCTAAGATAGTATCTAATTAGAGGATAAATGTTTAGCAGTTTGAGTTGGGTCTTCGATCATATATCCATTATCAGGATTTCTCACTAAATATTCCTGCTTATGATGATGTGCTGGATAGGGTGATGATAGTTGAGATGGTTTTGGATGGAAAGTCAGGGTTGATGGGAGTTCCTTTTTCTCCCAGTGGCAGCATTAATTCCTTCAAAGTAAAATGGAAGTGTGATGATTCTCATTGAATTTCTTGATAGAAGAGTCATTCAAGACCTCCAACATCTCCATGAGGATGTTCTTTGATTTGCTACCAATGTGGAATGAAATGACATTCTATGAGGTTTTTCACTCAGGCACCTAGTAACAATTGCTTATGCGGACATTGAGGGCACTTATAGAGGTTCTGTCATCACTTCACTGCTCCGTGTGGTGGGACAGGATCATCAACTCCTCTTAAAACTATAGGGAAATCAAATACATCAATGATAAAAAGGTTCTATCCACAGGCATCTGGAATGAAGATTCTTCACATAGTATTAGATTCTCTAGAGGAAGTAGACACGGGTCCCATAACCGTGAGAGGTACCATTACCATTTGATTGTCATTATTGACTTCTTTTTTTGATACTGGTGAGTCTCACCCTTTTAGTTCAACCTATATCATTAATCTGATAAATCTTCTGATGGATAAACTATCTTGTGAAATGGATATTACTACACCACTTGGTACTAAGATAGGGAAGGTTCTTTGCAGTACTTCATGTGTCTTCTCTCTATCAGAAGTCGATATATCTTTGAGTTTTCAGGTTCTTGATACGAAATCTATTGACACCATGTTCGGGATGGATTATCTCATTACTAATAAAGACCAAATTTATTGTTATCTTCAACAGGTATACTTTACTTAACCCAGTGGTATGCCTCTTGTTTTTTAAGGAGAATGGGACCCAAGGTTGAGCAGACTTTGACCTTCATATCTAGACTTGGGGAAAGTGATATCATTTTTTGATTTTGATCTAGATCATGATTTGTTGGGTGGTGATCTTCCTCCAGTTTTCAATAGTTTTCTGAAATTTCCCCTTCTTATTTCATTATTCTACCACCAGTGATAGGGGTTTGATTTTTCCATTTACTTAATACCAGGTACTCAACCGGTCTCTATCACCTCATACCTCATCGAACTAATTGAGCTGAAATAGAAAAAGTATTAGTTGTATGATTTTCTTAAGAAAGGCTTTATTCATCCAAGCGTGTCACCATGGGTAGATTGGGTTCCCTTTACTAAGAAGTTTGATGGTTCTATTCACCTATGTGTTGTTTATCGAAAGCTTAATCGAGTAACGATAAAGAAAAAATACTCATTTCCAAAAATTGATGATTTATTTGATCATCTAAATGGGGAGAAGTAGTTTTCAAATATCATCCTTCGATCTGGTTACCATCAGTTGAGGATAAAATATTATGAAATTTAGAAGACAACCGTTTGGAGCAGGTACAAGAACTTTTATTATGTTACTATTCCCATTGTCCCAAATAATGTTCTTGATGTTTTTTGGCTTTAATGAAAAAGATTTTCCACAAGTATCTGGATACCTTTCTTGTAACACCCGAGACTTTTATGAGAAATATATTGTTTTTATGTTATATAAATCATCAAACGATTCTTTCACTATACACAATAGTAGATTGGCTTGCTTTACACGCAATCTCGGCCTTCCTCGATAGCTTGCGTCGTACGCAATATCGAGTTTCACTAAACAACGATATTCTATTAAAATTTTTTTAAAACTAGTCATTATGAATAGTAATAACCACTTTTTGAAATTTTTTAAATTTCATCATTCAAAATGGACTTCATTTTTGGACTCATAATATCTAAATTAGCCTATGGTGAAATTTTGGCATTTTTCTGAAAACTTTCAATTTTTGATGAATAGTGAAAACAATGGGTTAATATTTAAAAACTGACTATTTATTTAAATAATTATTTATTTTATTTAAATTTATTTTAGGACAAAATTGATACATAAGACCTATATAAGTAAAATTCAATTCATTGGAGTCATTTTATAATAATTTTATATATATATAAATTTTATTGAACTTTTCACCATCTTTTACCCACCTCCTAGGAGAATTTGAAAATTTACATAAAACATAATTTTACCGCTTCTGTGAGTGGAATTTCCAAAATACGAGAGACATGTTAATGTCAGGACTAAAATTCGGTTCAATGAGATGAAAATAATTTTTGGTGAATAATAACTTTTTACTTTTTGTTACCACGGTTAAAAGTATATGGGGTAATTAAGGGTAAAAATGTTATTATTATTACCCTAACACATGTCCTAATTCTATTGGATAAGTCTAATTCGACCGAAAACAACCTTAGGAATAAAATATGACCATTTAGACCCACATGTATTAGATTAGGACATTTATTATAAATTTATTTAAAGAAGGGTTAAAATAGTTAAAATCAATGTTTAATAACTAAATCAATTTTAATATAGGTTTATACTTAAAATAAATTCTACTATAAATATTAATTAGAAATATAATAATATTTCTTACATAATGGTATTTTATTTGTAATTTTTAGACTTTAAATAATTTAATTTATTTATGACACAATGATGATGCATTAATTATATTATTAATGAAATATTGACCTAATTGATGTTATAAATACCCAAATAAATGAAATTTGAGACTTTTTATGAATAAAAATAATTTTCTACGTTAATATGACATGTTATTATTGATTTAATTAACTTTTTTCAAACTAATATTTTGGTTATAATTTTCACAAAAATCAATTACCAAATAGTATCAAAATTGACATAAAATAGTTTTTTAAAAAATATTATATTATTAATTGTTATTTCGTTCCTAAAAATCTATGGTTAGGCCAAATTACTTAGATATGGTTATATATATTAATTGTAAAAAACTTGGGGTTCATTTGGCTTGTTATAGTATGTTTAATAACCGTATAGTGTAAGAAAATAAGAAGACACGGTAAAAGTTAAATTATCTAACTTAAAATTAAATCTAAATGATAAGTTTAAAATAGATACCTAAACTTGTCTAAATTCTCTTGGATGAGAGGATTTCGACCCATCCCAACAAAATATTCTAAATAAATCTATTTGGAGCTATTAAAAACCGAATATGACTTTATAATAAAATAATATTTTTAGTTTTTTCAAAGGTGCCCCTCTCCTCCCTTATAAAAGGGCACCTCCTCCCTCTCTTTATCACACCACTATTAGCCTTAAAGCTCATCAAACCCCTGAAAAATTATCTTCTGAACTTCCCTAAAAAAATCCTAGAGGTCCCTGTCTTCTTCAAAGACCAATTTTAGTGCCCTAAGAGGAGGTATGAGAGAGGCTCTTCAAATAAGATATAATGTCTGTTACCGATTCTTTCAACTTTATTACATCTTCCACTTCTTCTGCATTAGTTGTTTCATTATGAAGTAATTACTTCAGTATCACTCATAAACTGATATGTTATTATATGTTTTAAACAACCCTATTTCATCATCTATCCATTCTATGGAAAATGAAATCACCGCGCGTGCGTACATACAGAATACCGTCTCCACGCCGTGGTGTAATCTATTTTCCACCACCACCATACTTGGATGGGTATAATGGTGTAGATTATAAAAATATTTGATTATTGTAAAGTGATATTTATTCTGAAGTCATATACATACACTCCAATACAATTCCACGATCATGGTAATGATATCATCGCTCGTGCGTACATACAGAATACCATCTCCACGCTGTGATGCGACTCGTTCAACATGATTTTCATTGCATAAGGATTACATAAATGAATTTAGTGAATAAATATGATATTTATAAAACTAATACAATTCTCTAAATGAGGTATCTATAACCTAAAAATAAGAATATGAATTTATTCGACAAAACACGCATAAGAACAAAAAGCAATAAACACCCGAATAACAAGTAATAATGAAATATTACTAATGAGAAGCTAAGAATATAACCATATATGATATCATAAAAATGATTATGATTCTGGAATAAGTCAATAACATTATTTAAATCAATATATAGTACTTTCGGACACTTACGAAGAAAATCGGACCTAAGGTAAGGGACAATCTCGCAATTTCAATTTTTATCTGAGATTGTTTATACTTCAGAATTTACTGGGGAATATTTATCATCCACATCCATGTTTCCTCAATATGTAATATTATTTATATCCTCATACAATTTTTTAGATACAATTTTACCCTTCAGTGTGTTTTTAGTAAAAGATATGAAAGAAAAATTTTGTCGTTTTTCGTACGAGGTACTTTTTGACTTTTCCGACATATGTACGAGAAGAATGTTTTTTTAACTTATACGGCATGAATGGATTTTTAGAACATTATTTCCATTAATCTTCCTTTATATGTATTTATGTTTATTTTTAATCAAATTCTTTTAATTAAAAATTATATGACATGTTAAGAAAGAAAAATGTTTTTGATGTAGAAAGAAAATTTTCCTCTAGAATGGAGTTCAAGTGTTTTATCAAAATTATTTTCCATCTAAGATAATATATGGTTCTTTTTCTATACCTATTTTTTTACATTGATTTGATTATGTTACGATGGAATTATTTTTATGATGTCATTTTATCATATATGGATTATGTTATGATGGCATGATGTTTAAGATTCCCATTTTTATTACATGGGTTATGCAGTGATGTATGATTTTTGATTTTCTGGAACAAATAAGAATGGTATCATTATGAGATGGGTTGTAACATCCCAAGTAATTAATGAATAATAGATATTTTTATCTATGTCTATTAATGATTAAGATAGTGTTTTAGAGGCTTAAAATGAAAATAAATACAATCTTATGCATGGAATACACTAATATTCTTAAAAGACTGTTTTACTGCCTTTTGATGGCAAACCATTTTTGAATCTATATTTTGACAATTTTATAAACTATGTCTGTCAAAATAAACTTATACTTTATGATTGGGACATCAAAATTTACCTTGTGTGAATTTTTGGTATTTTTCTGACAATGTTCATTTTTTAATGAATAGTGAAAAATACTGCATTTAACATCAAAAATGCTTTTTAATCTAATTTATTTATATGGTTAGATTATCTTTTGAATTGGTCCTAATGTGTAATATGAATATATTTTTACCATTTTAACCAATGGTGGTCATTGGAATCAATTCCACTTTGAAATTAGACTTAAACTGGTGTCAATCTTTTGATACTTATTGTTTTGTAAAAACACGCTATTTGCTCTGGCAGCGGGAATTAATTATTAAATTAATTAATGTGACTTATATGATTTTAATTAATTAAAATAGACTTCATTTTTGAATTCGGAATATCAAATATAGCTTAGGGTGAATTTTTGGTAATTTTCTGAAAAACTTCAATTTTAGATGAATAGTGAAACCACTAAGTGGTAATCAAGCAAACTGATTTTTCAGTTAAATGAAAGTTTACCACTAATGTGTATTGAAGTTTAAAAATCCGACATACATGGTTGTCATTAAGAAGTAAAATGTGGTTCAATGAGATTAAAATAATTTTTTGGTGAATAGTAACTTATTAAGTTTTTAATCGCGATTAGTGGTAATTAGTGTAGTTTAAGGTATAAATAATGCATTAATAATATGAAATGACCTAGACACATGTCCCAACCTAATTGGTTGTGTCATGGACGACCAATAAAATCCATGGGTCAACTTGGGGACCACATGGATCCACTTTTGTTGGGAAATGACATAAATTACTTTTTATTTAATGTAAAAGAATAAATGACACAAACATAATATGTTTTACGAAAACAATTTTTACATGGGGATATAAAGATCAGATTTTTGATTATAAATAGTCATTGGAAAACTAAAAAGATTTCCTACATCATATTATTTTTTTTATAATTTTTAGACATTAAATAAATTAAATTATTTATGACATAATAATGATGCAGCGATGACATCATTATTTGACGATTTAAATAAAATGGAAAGAAAATGTAAAATCTATGAACTACACATAGCCAAAACCAATTGGATGAGTGGATTTCGAACCCTTATCACCTTATCCACGAATTATATCAATGTGGGTCCTTTTGAAACCGAATCACATTTTCAAATAAAGTAATATTTCTTTACTTGCCAAAAGTGTCCATCCTCTCCTCTTATAAAAGGCCCCCACCTCTACCTCATTTCACACACTAATCAAGCCTTTGGATCGGCCAACCCCTGACCATTTAATATTTCCACATCCCTCTCCTCATCCTAGAGGATTCCCTTTGGGCAGAATCCTTTCAAAGGAAGCCTTTAGGCTCAAATCAAAAAGAGTTACACTTTTAAAGGTAATTCATTCTCTCATTTTCATTTGTTTTATTTTGTTTCTCCAACCCCCTAAACTCTTTTTATTTACTTATTTTGTAACAACACCAGTATATTAAATATACAAGTATGTTGTTATAATATTTATTTGAGCTACACTCTCACAAAACTACATCAAATGGTTAAAGAACATACGGTTTCCGTGGATGGTGAAATTCTGCCTCCCGAAACGATGATTGTTCAACACTCATTTAACACCTTCAAAGGTTTTCATTATGATGTCACTATTTTTATATATGATATATAATATGTTTATTTTTTCCTTAAGCTTCTTTTTTTTTCATTTTCGGCATACCTTTATGGTTTCCATTATGGGTAAACACGATATCTTCATTTTATGAAGTGCGGACTACCGCCCCCTCAAAGTGATTTGATTCGTTAAATACCATATGTGGGAAATATAAAGGATGGAACTATGATATTATATATGATATTATACTGGAATTATAATATACCTTTATATCATTATGATTACATTCTATAAAATATGAAATAGAAATGAAAGTAGCGTTCATGCGTACGTACGGCTTACCGTCTCCATGAACGGTGCATTTCATTTCTTACCTCTAAATGATTATGTAATATTATAAATGCATGTATGTACTGGATATATATGACATATATGATATCTAATTCATGAATACCATTATGGATATAATGAACCTTTGACCAAATTAACAACATGTAAGTGTAAGAAGTCTATTTTTGACTTAAGAACCAAATACCGACAAAATGAACATTATTAACTTAACTGATTACATGATGTTCATAACACGGTATAAAAGGAATAATGAACTTGAAAAATATTCATAATCAATTAGAGATTAACTCAAGTTTATTATTCAGGAGATTAAAGAACGGTCGGGTCAAGTTGGATACGAGGTATGGGACTTCGTCTCAATCTCCTTTCATTGAGGCATATTTTATTTTATACACAACTTTCTTTTATACGGTGTATAAACCCCTTTGACTTTTACGTTTATTCAAAAGGAATCTTTTTTATACGAAGCGTTTACTAAACGACAAAAGGGAATGTTTTTGTCGTACGTATGCGGCGACAACGACTTCTCCTCCGTCGTGACCGTTATTTGAGTTTCGGCTTCCTCTACAAGCCATACCTTCTTTTTAAATGAAAAATAAATACAATGTTTTACTTTTCTTTTATTTTAGTATTGAAAATGGTTTTCATAATGTTTTTATATCAATGTGTTGTATTGATATCTCGTGATTGAAATGTGGAAATTTTATGTTTCCTTTATGAATGTTTTATGTGATATGATTATGTTATGGTTCTTGGGCATTATTATGAAGACGGGTGGTTCCGTGATAAACTAAGGGCGGGTGAGCCCGTTATTGCTCTCCAATGCATTGGGTAACGCGAAGGAGTGAAACGTTAAGGTTTCTCCGAAGAGATTTTAGGGAATATACTGTGATGGGTATTCCAAACGTAACCAAGAGGGTTACTCCCTACGTAAGAATGTTATGAATGACTCAAGTTACCTTTATGTCTTATGATTTCTATGATTTATTCATGATTTTATGAGGTATGTTATAGTGCCTATGTTTTATGGATAAGTATGATTTCATTCTTATGTATATATGAACTCATGTTTCCTTTCCTTGTTTTTTTTATAACCCATACTGAGTTTTTATGCTCATCCCAAGTTTTTGAAATGTTTTTCACAGGTCAAGGGAAAGGTACATGATAAGATGATAGAGTCAAGGATGTGTCAAGAAATAATCCATGTTTTATTTTAAATGTGTTTCCATTGATGGGAATGAAGAATACTATCTTTATGTAACCACTTTTTTTATATGTGGAATGTAATGCAAGTTTTATGATCTAATTCTCTAAATCACTAAACCCGAAAAGATCCTCAATGTGTAATCTTGTAATAACTCAAGATTAAGTAAGGTTTAAGGCTGGGGCCTTATAGTTGGTATCAAAGGTCGGTTTAGATAACATTAGGAGTTAGAATTCTATTAAATGATTATCCAAAAATATTTTTTTCCGAAATGATATAGTATTTAAAGATTACCATGTTGCTTCATCTAAGACATGTTTGTTCAGAATGGTTTTCCGCAGAGGGAACCGGAAAGCAGTGCTAGGAAGGCATACAGAAGGAAATAACCTTCCGAATCAGCATCCAGAAATGGTCGGAATTGGAACTGAACAGTTTGTTGCAGTAATGGAGCAGTTGACTCAAGTGATAAATGGCGGTGGTATCCATGCATGAGATCAGCCAGAACAACCATAGAGGAACATGTCAGTGGTGGAACATTTCATGAGGCAACATCCACCATCATTCAAAGGATCATCTGACCCTATGCTAGCTGAAGGGTGGATTAAAGCACTGGAGAATATTTTTGATGTCATGGGGTGTTCAGACAATCAAAACGTTAGTATTTCTATTTACCGTTTGGAGGGTGAAGAAGATCAGTGGTGGTCTATGGTTAAAAATATCAGGGACGCCGATGAGATTGATGCTCTTGACTGGGGTGAATTCAAAGGTATGTTCCTTGAGAAGTATTTTCCTAAGGCTGTTTGACTTAGGATGGAAAAGAAATTCTTGGAATTGAGGAAAGTGGAAGACTCAGTGGCTGCCTATGAAGAAAGGTTCACTCGATTGGCAAGGTATGCTCCAAATTTTATCCGGGACCTTGATAGTAAAATCAATCGCTTCTACTCAGGATTAAATCCAAAGTATCGAAGGGCATTAGCTTCTCGTGAGTTTAAAAGTTATGAAAAGCTTGTTCGATTGCTGAGAAGGTGGAAATGGAGTTTGCCGATGACCAAGTTTTCTATAACAACCAGCAGAAGAAGAGACCAAGGTGGAAGGAGAAAGGTAATAATTCTTCAAAAATGTCTGATGGTAAGAGAACTAAGTTTCCAGTTTGTGATAAATGTGGCAAAAGGCATGCTGGGGAATGTCTTCTGAATTCTGGTAAGTGCTACCGATGTGGTAAGATGGGACATAAGGCTCGTGATTGCACTGAAAAGTATCAAGGTGAAGGTAAGAACAAATTTTATTTACAGTTAGTGAAATGTTATAAGTGCAATGAGATGGGTCACTATGAAAATGAGTGTCCGACAAAGAGCTTGAGTGATGGGAAGCAGTTAGACTACAAGCAGAAAGGGGTGGTGAAATCCTTTGCAACTACTTCAGCAGATGTCGGGCCATCAAATGAAGTTGTATCAGGTACTTTGTTTGTTTTTTTAGATTATGCCAGTGTGTTGTTTGATTCGGGGTCTACACATTCTTTCATCTCTGAATCCTTTTCTAGTAAAATGGGAATATAATATCAAGAAATGACTCCTGAACTTTTGGTAAAAACACCTGGGGGAAATGTTGAGGAAAAAAGAATTTATAAGAATCTTCCTATCCCTATCTTTGGAAAGATCCTACTTGCAAACCTTATTGTTCTACCTCTAGTAGAGTTTGATGTTATCCTGGGTATGGATTGGCTCTCTATTTACCATGCTAAGATTGACTGTAGAGCTAAAGAAGTTTTTTTTTCAGAAAGACTTTCAGTTTGTTTACAAGAATGATCCCTTACTTTTGATAACATATCAAGAGGCCGAGAAACTTGTAAAAGATGGAAATGAATGTTACCTTGCACACTTCATTGAAAATAAAGGAACTATTCAGATTAATGATGTGCCAGTGGTAAATGAGTACCCTGATGTTTTTCCTGATGAGTTGCCTGGAATAATACCAGATCGGGATGTTGAGTTTACTGTTGACTTAGTTCCTGATGCTAAGCCAATTTCAAAACCCCTTTATCGAATGGCACAAATTGAACTTTTAGAGTTGAAGGAGAAATTGTAAGATTTATTAGTGAAAGGTTTCATTAGACCTAGCACATCACCGTGGGGTGCTCCTGTTTTATTTGTTAAAAAGAATGATGGTTCTATGAGTCTTTGCATTGATTATAGAGCCTTGAATAATATCACTGTTAAGAACAAATATCATTTGCCTCATATCGATGATTTGTTTGATCAGCTCCAGGGAGCTCAGTTTTTGTCAAAGATTGACTTGAGATCGGGGTACCATCTGCTGAAGGTAAAGGAGGCAGATATTCCGAAGACCGCATTCCGTACGAGATATGGCCATTATGAATTTGTAGTAATGCCTTTTGGGATAACCAATGAACCTGCTGTATTCATGGACATAATGAATAGAGTTTTCCATGAGTTCTTGGATAAGTTTGTGGTGGTTTTCATTGATGATATTTTGGTGTTTTTTAAAAGTAATGAGGAGCATGAAAAACATTTAAGGGTTATCTTTAAAAACATAAAATAAAAGAAACTGTATGGGAAATTCAGCAAGTGTGAGTTTTGGTTGCAACAAATTTCTTTCCTTGGTCACATTGTTTCTAAAGATGGAATAACTGTTTATCCTGCAAAAACAAAAGTTGTGGAAGAATGGCCAAGACCCAAAAATGTAACCGAGATTCGTAGCTTCCTTGGTTTGGCAGGCTATTACCGAAGGTTTGTTAGAAATTTTTCATGGTTATCTAGTCCAATGACTAAGCTAACTCGGAAGGGTGTTATGTTTATCTGGACAAAAGAATGTGATGATTGTTTTCAGGAATTGAAAAGAAGATTGGTGAATGCTCCAGTTTTGGCACTACCTTCCCGGAATGGTGAGTTTGTTATATACAGTGATGCTTCATTGAAAGGATTGGTTGCATCCTAATGCAGAATGATCAGGTAATTTCTTATGCTTCACGACAGTTGAAAACTCATGAGGTAAATTACCCTACACATGATTTGGAATTAGCTGCTGTTGTTTTTTCTTTAAAAATTTGGAGGCATCATTTGTATGGAGTAAAGTGTGAAATATATACTGATCACAAAAGTTTAAAGTATATATTCACTCAGAAAGAGTTAAACATGAGACAAAGGAGATGGCTGGAATTAATCAAGGATTATGACTGTACAATTCATTACCATCCAGGAAAATCAAATAAAGTGGCTGATGCTTTGAGTCGAAAAAGTAATGCTTCATTAACAATGTTGTGTTTGGAACGTGATCCTTTGGTTAAGGATTTGATGAACATTGGCATAGATGTTGTTGGTGCAGGAAGTCCTTCTGTTTTGTTTCAGGTATCAGTGAGATCTTCTCTATCAGATAGAATCAAGCAAGCACAGAAACAAGACAGTGAGTTGCAGAAAAAGGTAGAGCTGGTTCAGAAAGGTAAGCTGCCTGAATTCAACATTGATAATGATTGTGTTTTGATATTTGGGAAGAGATTGTGTGTGCCTTGTGATTCATAGTTGAAGATAGAGTTGTTATGTGAAGCATATAGTTGTAACGCCCCGACCCCAGCTACCCAGAGCCGGTGCATTACTTCGTAACATTGGCATGATCCCAAAAGATCAAGTCTCGAAAGACCGATTAGTTTAGTAGCCTTGGAAACACTAGATACATTCATAAGTCTTTCATTACATCAAAATTAAACAAACTACAAAAAAACATGGTCTTCATATTCCACACTCATATCTTCACTGATTATTCTTGCAAGTCAGTCATAAAATACTTCTTCACAACCTGGAAAATTTTTAAACATTGAAAGGGGTGAGCTCAAATGCTCAGTAAGGATAACAATAATGCGGAAGCTTTCATAAATAAACATTAACATTTAAGGCAATGTATAACTAAAACAAAAGCCTCTTAAACATGAACTTCAACATAATATGGCAAAAGTAAAATGAGATAATGCCATTTACTTCTTCACATGGATATTCTACTGGTCGAATAATCACATGTAATATCAATAACCACTTTCATAATGATGGAATGCATAATGCCAGACTATCATAACCACATAGCCAAGGCCTCGTGCCAAGACTACAAATAAGATTTTGTCAAGGCCTTGTGCCAAGACACTAGTTTGTCTCATGAGACCTGCCGATGCATCGAGGAGCTATAGCGGGCTCCACCCGTCACTTATTAAGTCCAACGCATTCCTTATATGAATAGGTTTAAACATATCATAAACCATAACATAATCATATCACATAAAATATGCATAAAGGAAACATAACATTTCCACATTTCAATCACAAGATATCAATACAACACATTGATATAGTAAAAATTCATTCAAAACCATTTTCAATACCAAAATAAAAGAATGTTAAAACTTTGTATTTATTTTTCATAAAAAAAAAGTGATGGATTGTAAAGGAAGCCGAAACTCAAATAATGGTCACGGCGGCGGAGAAGTCATTGTCGCCGCATAAGTACGGAAAGAAAAACATTCCCTTTTGTCGTTTAGCAAAACGCTTCGTATAAAAAGATTCCTTTTGTACAAACGTAAAAGTCAAAGGGGTTTATACACCGTATAAATGAAAATTGTGTATAAAACCAAATATGCCTCAATGAAAGGAGATTGAGACGAAGTACTTTAAAAGATAATTTTTAAATAAAATATATATATTATGTGTATTCACTATAGGTACACATAAAGAATGTAAAAATACAAGATAGGACATAATAATATCATGACATAATTTGAAAGTAGGAGATTAACCCAAAGAATGGAAGTTGGGTTAAGAAGTTCCCTTACCTCGTGTCTGACTTGACTCAACCGTTCTTTAACCTCCTGAATAATAAACTAGAGTTAATATATACCTTATTAAGAACCATTTTCAACTTCATTATCCTTATTATATCACTTATTACAATGATATGAACATTATGTAATTATTTAAGTTAATAATGTTCATTTTGTCGGTATTTGGTTCTTAAGTCAAAAATAGGCTTCTTACACTTACATGTTGTTAATTTGGTCAAAGGTTCATTATATCCAGAATGATATTCATGATGTAGATATCATATATGTCATATATATCCAGTACATACATTCATTTATAATATTACATCACATTTAGAGGTAAGAAATGAAATGCACCGTTCATGGAGACGGTAAGCCGTACGTACGCATGAACGCTACTTCCATTTCTATTTCATATTTTCTGGAATGGAATCATAATGATATGAGAGTATATTATAATTCCAGTATAACAACATATATAATATCATTAACTTTATCCTTCACACATCCCACATATGGTATTAACGAATCAAATCACTTTCAGGGGGCGGTAGTCCGCGCTTCCTAAAATGAAGATATCGTGTTTTACCCATAATGGAAACCATAAAGGTATGCCCAAAATGAAAAAAACAGAAGCTTAAGGAAAACATAAACATATTATATATCATATATAAAAATAGTGACATCATAATGGCCACCTTTGAAGGTGTTAAATGAGTGTTGAACAATCATCGTTTCGGGAGGCAGAATTTCGCCATCCACGGAAACCTTATGTTCTTTAACCATTTGATGTAGTTGTGTGGAAGTGTAGCTCAAATAAATCTTATAACAACATCCTAGTATATTTAAGATACTGGTGTTGTTACAAAAGAAGTAAATAAAAAGAGTTTAGGGGGTTGGAGAAGCAAAATAAAACAAAAGAACATGAGAGAATGAATTACCTTAAAAAGTGTAACTCCTTTTGAGTTGAGCCTAAAGGCTTCCTTTGAAAGGATTCTGCCCAAAGGGAATCCTCTAGGATGAGGAGAGGGATGTGGAGAGAGCAAATGGGCAGGGGTTGGCCGAGCCAATGGCTTGAAGAGTGTGTGAAATGAGGTAGAGGTGGGGGCCTTTTATAAGAGGAGAGGAAGGGCACTTTTGGAAAGTAAAGGAACATTACATTATTTGAAAATGTGTTTCGGTTTTAAAAGGTCCCACATTGATAGAATTCGTGGATAAGGTGATAAGGCATCGAAATCCACTCATCCAATTGGTTTTGTCCATGTGTAGTTCATAGATTTTATATTACCTTTCCATTTTATTTAAATCGTCAAATAATGATGTCATCGCTGCATCATTATTATGTCATAAATAATTAAATTTATTTAATGTCTAAAAATTATAAAAAAATTACTATGATATAGGAAATCTTTTTATCTTTCCAATGACTATTTATAATCAAAATTTGGACTTGTGTAACCCTACTTAAAAATTGTTTTAGTAAAACACTTTATGTTAGTGTCATTTTCACTTTAACATTAAATAAAAAGTAATTTATGTTATTTCCCAACAAAAGTGGATCCATGGGGTCCCCAAGTTAGGCCATGGCTTGTCTTGGTCGGCCATGACACAACCAATGAGGTTGGGACATGTGTCTAGGTCATTTAATATTATTAAAGTATTATTTATACCTTAAACTACCCTAATTACCACTAATCGCGATTAAGAACTTAATAAGTTACTATTCACCAAAAAATTATTATAATCTCATTGAACCACATTTTACTTCTTAATGACAACCATGTATGTCGGATTTTTGAAAATCAAATCACAGAAGTGGTAATATTTCATTTAAACGAAAAATCAGTTATTTAACTACCACTTAGTGGTTTCACTATTCATCAAAAATTGAAGTTTCTCAGAACAATGCCAAAATTTCATCCGAAGCTATAATTGATATTCCGAATTCAAAAATGATGTCTATTTTACAAAATTCCAAACATATAAGTTGCATTAATTAATTTTATAATTAATTCCCGCTGTTACGACAAATAGCGTGTTTTCAAGAAACAATTTATATCAAAAGATTGGCAATTGTTTATGTCCAAATTCAATGTTAAATTAATTCTAATGACCACCATTGGATAAAATGGTAAAAATATATTCTAATTATACATTAAATCCACTCAATAGTATAACTTATCACTATAAATTATTTTGATTAAAAAAGTTGTTTAAAGTATTTTTCACTATTCATAAAAAATTAGAAGTTCTCAGAAAAATACCAAAAATTCAACATAGGCTAATTTCGATATTACGAATACAAAAATGAAGTCCATTTTGAAATATAAAATTTCTATAATTTTAAAAAGTGGTTATTACTATTCATAACGGCTAGTTTGATTTGTCGCGATGTTTTAGAACTCGAAGTTGCGTACAATGCAAGCTATTGTATTATTGAATGAGAAGCGTATCGTGGAAGCTCGGGGTGTTACATTCTCCCCTCCTTCAATAAATTGCGTCCTCGCAATTTGAAATTTTTCTTGGAAAATAAAAGGTTGAAAAGGGAAAATACCTTTGTGGAAAACCCACATCGGAAATAAGATTAATAAAATTTAGCCTTAATAAGAGGTAAATGGAAATAAGAAAGTCACCACCAAATTATAATCTCGATAAGGAGAACATTGGTGGCAATTAGAGACATATAATTGGAGGAAAAACGTAAATATTTTTAGGGAGTGATTGAGGTCATCAATAACAATCAACTGTCAAATTGAGGGCCTCAAAGCCTTCAATCTATATTGATTTAAAATATCATCAGTTCAACAAGACATAAGGTATTAGGATAACACATTTTTTTGTTTTAATATCCCTTTACTAAAGTTTAAGAATTAATTTATTCATTGAATAAGAGATAGGTATATATATATTTATGCTTGACAATTAGAGTTTCAACCTTCAACTCATCTTTCACCCAAAAAGATAATAGAACTCAAAAATATCATACTTATCCTAATTGTATAAGGTTCAAAATGTTAAAACATACCATTTAGATTAGTAAAATTATTTTGTAATAACCAGGGACTTCCTGTAGGCTAGTGGTAGGAAAAAAAGGCCTGTCGCACTTTGATTGTGGGTTCGATTCCTACAGCTTTGTCTGACGCGACGGTTTATGCCCCACCCTGCAGGTTGTCCTTTTCCTAAAACTATAGTATTATAATACTCCAAAAACAATCTTCATTAATTTTTTAACCTTAAACCATACTATCCAAAGATCAACTTAATCCATCCCAACATTTATAGTTATCCAAAATACCTCTGTCCAAACTTTCTCTAAAAGGTCTCTTAATTCCAAAATCAATTGTAACATCAGATTCCCCAAACAAAGAAAAGTTTCTCTTATTGTCACATACTAAAAATATGATTACCTTAATCATATTAAAACCTTACTGAAACCAACAAGTACTGCAGTACAATCCTTATATAGATCACATTATTCTAATAACCAGAATATAATCCATGAGTCCGAAAGCATCAATACATTAGTTATTCTGCTTCAACTGTAGTAATAGCATAAGATTGTCCTTGATCCCTTGGCCTTTTCTGAGGTAAGATTCCTTGACGCTTAGGACATTCATTTGCGTAATGACCCATTTCTCTACAATTGTAGCATTCAACTTTGACAGCCTCTTTCTTTCCCTTGCAATCACGTGCCTGGTGACCTTTTTCTCCACATTTATAACAGACTCCCATTCCTTTTAGGCAAGTACCAGGGTGATTCTTCCCACAATTATCACATAATGGAAAATCCTTCTTTCCCTTTTTCCCTTTATCTGTCTCTTGTTCCACCGTTCTCTTCTTCTCTTGCTTTACTTTGTTGTCATAAGACTTAGAGAATTCCTTTTCTGTCTTGATAGCACATGAGACTATATCTTCGTATGATGAGAAGGATTGTGATACTAAAGCTCGTCGGAGAAATGGTTTTAACCCATCAAAGAAACGATCAATCTTACTCCTTGGGTTACGTATATAATCGGCAGCATGCCTCGCTAACCTTGTAAAGTTAGCCTCATACTTTGCGACATTCTCATCCTCCTTCTGCCTCAGACTCAGAAATTGCCTTTCCATATCTGCTCGATGGTCACGAGGAAAGTATTTTTCTAAGAAAAGCTCTTTGAACTCCCTCCATTCCATATTCGATACGTCATCATCTTCCTTTGTGTTTTGAATCAGTGACCACCACTGATCGGCATCTCCAGTGAGGCGGTAAACTGCCATGACAACCTTCTCCCTTTCACTACTCCCCAAGGCATGGAATATTTTCTCTAAGGAATTTATCCATTGCTCAGCTACTGTAGGATTTGTACTCCCATTGAAGGTTGGCGGTTGTTGCCTCATGAAACGGTCTAGCATTGATTCTCCACGTTGCGAATTAGGGTGCTCCATACGAGTAAGGTTGTTATTCATAACCTGCGTGAGTTGTCCCAGTATGGTAATAAGTTGATCAGCACCAGTTGTATCTCCAGGTCCACAATAATTATCTTGAGCAGGAGGGAAATCCCTACACGGAGTTCGTGCATTGATACAGTTTCCATTCCTTCTACTAGGCGCCATTTCTAAACAATGGCATAATCCAGATTAGTTTATGAATCAAAATACATAATTCCATACTTGTAAAACACTTAACATAAATTGAACTAATTATGGATATAATCCATAATTATAAAAATGTATTCTTTGAGGAAGTATATACTCGTAACCCTTCATAGTGGTTTGTAAAGAAAATGGGAATTATCCAAAGCATATCCCCCGGGAGTGTCGTAACCAAGAGTGCAGCAAGGCCCGTTGTCGTGCACCAGTTCCCGTTCGAGTCTAGCTCAAAGCAGTGTTTTCGGGTTTTACCCCTAGGTACATCTGTGCCAGAGCCGCCTCTACCTGCTCGTATCCAGACAGGAATGTATTGCTTGGAAAACTCACAAAATCTCTACAATACCAATATTCTAAGATGTTCTTTTATACTAATCCTCAAAGTCTATCTTCGGGCTATGTGCTCTAATCAGAGTTTATCTAAATCTAGCTTCCAAGGTTAGTACTAAACTGCCTTTGATACCAACTGTAACGCCCCGACCCCAGCTACCCAGAGCCGGTGCATTACTTCGTAACATTGGCATGATCCCAAAAGATCAAGTCTCGAAAGACCGATTAGTTTAGTAGCCTTGGAAACACTAGATACATTCATAAGTCTTTCATTACATCAAAATTAAACAAACTACAAAAAAACATGGTCTTCATATTCCACACTCATATCTTCACTGATTATTCTTGCAAGTCAGTCATAAAATACTTCTTCACAACCTGGAAAATTTTTAAACATTGAAAGGGGTGAGCTCAAATGCTCAGTAAGGATAACAATAATGCGGAAGCTTTCATAAATAAACATTAACATTTAAGGCAATGTATAACTAAAACAAAAGCCTCTTAAACATGAACTTCAACATAATATGGCAAAAGTAAAATGAGATAATACCATTTACTTCTTCACATGGATATTCTACTGGTCGAATAATCACATGTAATATCAATAACCACTTTCATAATGATGGAATGCATAATGCCAGACTATCATAACCACATAGCCAAGGCCTCGTGCCAAGACTACAAATAAGATTTTGTCAAGGCCTTGTGCCAAGACACTAGTTTGTCTCATGAGACCTGCCGATGCATCGAGGAGCTATAGCGGGCTCCACCCGTCACTTATTAAGTCCAATGCATTCCTCATATGAATAGGTTTAAACATATCATAAACCATAACATAATCATATCACATAAAACATGCATAAAGGAAACATAACATTTCCACATTTCAATCACAAGATATCAATACAACACATTGATATAGTAAAAATTCATTCAAAACCATTTTCAATACCAAAATAAAAGAATGTTAAAACTTTGTATTTATTTTTCATAAAAAAAAAGTGATGGATTGTAAAGGAAGCCGAAACTCAAATAATGGTCACGGCGGCGGAGAAGTCATTGTCGCCGCATAAGTACGGAAAGAAAAACATTCCCTTTTGTCGTTTAGCAAAACGCTTCGTATAAAAAGATTCCTTTTGTACAAACGTAAAAGTCAAAGGGGTTTATACACCGTATAAATGAAAATTGTGTATAAAACCAAATATGCCTCAATGAAAGGAGATTGAGACGAAGTACTTTAAAAGATAATTTTTAAATAAAATATATATATTATGTGTATTCACTATAGGTACACATAAAGAATGTAAAAATACAAGATAGGACATAATAATATCATGACATAATTTGAAAGTAGGAGATTAACCCAAAGAATGGAAGTTGGGTTAAGAAGTTCCCTTACCTCGTGTCTGACTTGACTCAACCGTTCTTTAACCTCCTGAATAATAAACTAGAGTTAATATATACCTTATTAAGAACCATTTTCAACTTCATTATCCTTATTATATCACTTATTACAATGATATGAACATTATGTAATTATTTAAGTTAATAATGTTCATTTTGTCGGTATTTGGTTCTTAAGTCAAAAATAGGCTTCTTACACTTACATGTTGTTAATTTGGTCAAAGGTTCATTATATCCAGAATGGTATTCATGATGTAGATATCATATATGTCATATATATCCAGTACATACATTCATTTATAATATTACATCACATTTAGAGGTAAGAAATGAAATGCACCGTTCATGGAGACGGTAAGCCGTACGTACGCATGAACGCTACTTCCATTTCTATTTCATATTTTCTGGAATGGAATCATAATGATATGAGAGTATATTATAATTCCAGTATAACAACATATATAATATCATTAACTTTATCCTTCACACATCCCACATATGGTATTAACGAATCAAATCACTTTCAGGGGGCGGTAGTCCGCGCTTCCTAAAATGAAGATATCGTGTTTTACCCATAATGGAAACCATAAAGGTATGCCCAAAATGAAAAAAACAGAAGCTTAAGGAAAACATAAACATATTATATATCATATATAAAAATAGTGACATCATAATGGCCACCTTTGAAGGTGTTAAATGAGTGTTGAACAATCATCGTTTCGGGAGGCAGAATTTCGCCATCCACGGAAACCTTATGTTCTTTAACCATTTGATGTAGTTGTGTGGAAGTGTAGCTCAAATAAATCTTATAACAACATCCTAGTATATTTAAGATACTGGTGTTGTTACAAAAGAAGTAAATAAAAAGAGTTTAGGGGGTTGGAGAAGCAAAATAAAACAAAAGAACATGAGAGAATGAATTACCTTAAAAAGTGTAACTCCTTTTGAGTTGAGCCTAAAGGCTTCCTTTGAAAGGATTCTGCCCAAAGGGAATCCTCTAGGATGAGGAGAGGGATGTGGAGAGAGCAAATGGGCAGGGGTTGGCCGAGCCAATGGCTTGAAGAGTGTGTGAAATGAGGTAGAGGTGGGGGCCTTTTATAAGAGGAGAGGAAGGGCACTTTTGGAAAGTAAAGGAACATTACATTATTTGAAAATGTGTTTCGGTTTTAAAAGGTCCCACATTGATAGAATTCGTGGATAAGGTGATAAGGCATCGAAATCCACTCATCCAATTGGTTTTGGCCATGTTTAGTTCATAGATTTTATATTACCTTTCCATTTTATTTAAATCGTCAAATAATGATGTCATCGCTGCATCATTATTATGTCATAAATAATTAAATTTATTTAATGTCTAAAAATTATAAAAAAAATACTATGATATAGGAAATCTTTTTATCTTTCCAATGACTATTTATAATCAAAATTTGAACTTGTGTAACCCTACTTAAAAATTGTTTTAGTAAAACACTTTATGTTAGTGTCATTTTCACTTTAACATTAAATAAAAAGTAATTTATGTTATTTCCCAACAAAAGTGGATCCATGGGGTCCCCAAGTTAGGCCATGGCTTGTCTTGGTCGGCCATGACACAACCAATGAGGTTGGGACATGTGTCTAGGTCATTTAATATTATTAAAGTATTATTTATACCTTAAACTACCCTAATTACCACTAATCGCGATTAAGAACTTAATAAGTTACTATTCACCAAAAAATTATTATAATCTCATTGAACCACATTTTACTTCTTAATGACAACCATGTATGTCGGATTTTTGAAAATCAAATCACAGAAGTGGTAATATTTCATTTAAACGAAAAATCAGTTATTTAACTACCACTTAGTGGTTTCACTATTCATCAAAAATTGAAGTTTCTCAGAACAATGCCAAAATTTCATCCTAAGCTATAATTGATATTCCGAATTCAAAAATGATGTCTATTTTACAAAATTCCAAACATATAAGTTGCATTAATTAATTTTATAATTAATTCCCGCTGTTACGACAAATAGCGTGTTTTCAAGAAACAATTTATATCAAAAGATTGGCAATTGTTTATGTCCAAATTCAATGTTAAATTAATTCTAATGACCACCATTGGATAAAATGGTAAAAATATATTCTAATTATACATTAAATCCACTCAATAGTATAACTTATCACTATAAATTATTTTGATTAAAAAAGTTGTTTAAAGTATTTTTCACTATTCATAAAAAATTAGAAGTTCTCAGAAAAATACCAAAAATTCAACATAGGCTAATTTCGATATTACGAATACAAAAATGAAGTCCATTTTGAAATATAAAATTTCTATAATTTTAAAAAGTGGTTATTACTATTCATAACGGCTAGTTTGATTTGTCGCGATGTTTTAGAACTCGAAGTTGCGTACAATGCAAGCTATTGTATTATTGAATGAGAAGCGTATCGTGGAAGCTCGGGGTGTTACATTCTCCCCTCCTTCAATAAATTGCGTCCTCGCAATTTGAAATTTTTCTTGGAAAATAAAAGGTTGAAAAGGGAAAATACCTTTGTGGAAAACCCACATCGGAAATAAGATTAATAAAATTTAGCCTTAATAAGAGGTAAATGGAAATAAGAAAGTCACCACCAAATTATAATCTCGATAAGGAGAACATTGGTGGCAATTAGAGACATATAATTGGAGGAAAAACGTAAATATTTTTAGGGAGTGATTGAGGTCATCAATAACAATCAACTGTCAAATTGAGGGCCTCAAAGCCTTCAATCTATATTGATTTAAAATATCATCAGTTCAACAAGACATAAGGTATTAGGATAACACATTTTTTTGTTTTAATATCCCTTTACTAAAGTTTAAGAATTAATTTATTCATTGAATAAGAGATAGGTATATATATATTTATGCTTGACAATTAGAGTTTCAACCTTCAACTCATCTTTCACCCAAAAAGATAATAGAACTCAAAAATATCATACTTATCCTAATTGTATAAGGTTCAAAATGTTAAAACATACCATTTAGATTAGTAAAATTATTTTGTAATAACCAGGGACTTCCTGTAGGCTAGTGGTAGGAAAAAAAGGCCTGTCGCACTTTGATTGTGGGTTCGATTCCTACAGCTTTGTCTGACGCGACGGTTTATGCCCCACCCTGCAGGTTGTCCTTTTCCTAAAACTATAGTATTATAATACTCCAAAAACAATCTTCATTAATTTTTTAACCTTAAACCATACTATCCAAAGATCAACTTAATCCATCCCAACATTTATAGTTATCCAAAATACCTCTGTCCAAACTTTCTCTAAAAGGTCTCTTAATTCCAAAATCAATTGTAACATCAGATTCCCCAAACAAAGAAAAGTTTCTCTTATTGTCACATACTAAAAATATGATTACCTTAATCATATTAAAACCTTACTGAAACCAACAAGTACTGCAGTACAATCCTTATATAGATCACATTATTCTAATAACCAGAATATAATCCATGAGTCCGAAAGCATCAATACATTAGTTATTCTGCTTCAACTGTAGTAATAGCATAAGATTGTCCTTGATCCCTTGGCCTTTTCTGAGGTAAGATTCCTTGACGCTTAGGACATTCATTTGCGTAATGACCCATTTCTCTACAATTGTAGCATTCAACTTTGACAGCCTCTTTCTTTCCCTTGCAATCACGTGCCTGGTGACCTTTTTCTCCACATTTATAACAGACTCCCATTCCTTTTAGGCAAGTACCAGGGTGATTCTTCCCACAATTATCACATAATGGAAAATCCTTCTTTCCCTTTTTCCCTTTATCTGTCTCTTGTTCCACCGTTCTCTTCTTCTCTTGCTTTACTTTGTTGTCATAAGACTTAGAGAATTCCTTTTCTGTCTTGATAGCACATGAGACTATATCTTCGTATGATGAGAAGGATTGTGATACTAAAGCTCGTCGGAGAAATGGTTTTAACCCATCAAAGAAACGATCAATCTTACTCCTTGGGTTACGTATATAATCGGCAGCATGCCTCGCTAACCTTGTAAAGTTAGCCTCATACTTTGCGACATTCTCATCCTCCTTCTGCCTCAGACTCAGAAATTGCCTTTCCATATCTGCTCGATGGTCACGAGGAAAGTATTTTTCTAAGAAAAGCTCTTTGAACTCCCTCCATTCCATATTCGATACGTCATCATCTTCCTTTGTGTTTTGAATCAGTGACCACCACTGATCGGCATCTCCAGTGAGGCGGTAAACTGCCATGACAACCTTCTCCCTTTCACTACTCCCCAAGGCATGGAATATTTTCTCTAAGGAATTTATCCATTGCTCAGCTACTGTAGGATTTGTACTCCCATTGAAGGTTGGCGGTTGTTGCCTCATGAAACGGTCTAGCATTGATTCTCCACGTTGCGAATCAGGGTGCTCCATACGAGTAAGGTTGTTATTCATAACCTGCGTGAGTTGTCCCAGTATGGTAATAAGTTGATCAGCACCAGTTGTATCTCCAGGTCCACAATAATTATCTTGAGCAGGAGGGAAATCCCTACACGGAGTTCGTGCATTGATACAGTTTCCATTCCTTCTACTAGGCGCCATTTCTAAACAATGGCATAATCCAGATTAGTTTATGAATCAAAATACATAATTCCATACTTGTAAAACACTTAACATAAATTGAACTAATTATGGATATAATCCATAATTATAAAAATGTATTCTTTGAGGAAGTATATACTCGTAACCCTTCATAGTGGTTTGTAAAGAAAATGGGAATTATCCAAAGCATATCCCCCGGGAGTGTCGTAACCAAGAGTGCAGCAAGGCCCGTTGTCGTGCACCAGTTCCCGTTCGAGTCTAGCTCAAAGCAGTGTTTTCGGGTTTTACCCCTAGGTACATCTGTGCCAGAGCCGCCTCTACCTGCTCGTATCCAGACAGGAATGTATTGCTTGGAAAACTCACAAAATCTCTACAATACCAATATTCTAAGATGTTCTTTTATACTAATCCTCAAAGTCTATCTTCGGGCTATGTGCTCTAATCAGAGTTTATCTAAATCTAGCTTCCAAGGTTAGTACTAAACTGCCTTTGATACCAACTGTAACGCCCCGACCCCAGCTACCCAGAGCCGGTGCATTACTTCGTAACATTGGCATGATCCCAAAAGATCAAGTCTCGAAAGACCGATTAGTTTAGTAGCCTTGGAAACACTAGATACATTCATAAGTCTTTCATTACATCAAAATTAAACAAACTACAAAAAAACATGGTCTTCATATTCCACACTCATATCTTCACTGATTATTCTTGCAAGTCAGTCATAAAATACTTCTTCACAACCTGGAAAATTTTTAAACATTGAAAGGGGTGAGCTCAAATGCTCAGTAAGGATAACAATAATGCGGAAGCTTTCATAAATAAACATTAACATTTAAGGCAATGTATAACTAAAACAAAAGCCTCTTAAACATGAACTTCAACATAATATGGCAAAAGTAAAATGAGATAATACCATTTACTTCTTCACATGGATATTCTACTGGTCGAATAATCACATGTAATATCAATAACCACTTTCATAATGATGGAATGCATAATGCCAGACTATCATAACCACATAGCCAAGGCCTCGTGCCAAGACTACAAATAAGATTTTGTCAAGGCCTTGTGCCAAGACACTAGTTTGTCTCATGAGACCTGCCGATGCATCGAGGAGCTATAGCGGGCTCCACCCGTCACTTATTAAGTCCAATGCATTCCTCATATGAATAGGTTTAAACATATCATAAACCATAACATAATCATATCACATAAAACATGCATAAAGGAAACATAACATTTCCACATTTCAATCACAAGATATCAATACAACACATTGATATAGTAAAAATTCATTCAAAACCATTTTCAATACCAAAATAAAAGAATGTTAAAACTTTGTATTTATTTTTCATAAAAAAAAAGTGATGGATTGTAAAGGAAGCCGAAACTCAAATAATGGTCACGGCGGCGGAGAAGTCATTGTCGCCGCATAAGTACGGAAAGAAAAACATTCCCTTTTGTCGTTTAGCAAAACGCTTCGTATAAAAAGATTCCTTTTGTACAAACGTAAAAGTCAAAGGGGTTTATACACCGTATAAATGAAAATTGTGTATAAAACCAAATATGCCTCAATGAAAGGAGATTGAGACGAAGTACTTTAAAAGATAATTTTTAAATAAAATATATATATTATGTGTATTCACTATAGGTACACATAAAGAATGTAAAAATACAAGATAGGACATAATAATATCATGACATAATTTGAAAGTAGGAGATTAACCCAAAGAATGGAAGTTGGGTTAAGAAGTTCCCTTACCTCGTGTCTGACTTGACTCAACCGTTCTTTAACCTCCTGAATAATAAACTAGAGTTAATATATACCTTATTAAGAACCATTTTCAACTTCATTATCCTTATTATATCACTTATTACAATGATATGAACATTATGTAATTATTTAAGTTAATAATGTTCATTTTGTCGGTATTTGGTTCTTAAGTCAAAAATAGGCTTCTTACACTTACATGTTGTTAATTTGGTCAAAGGTTCATTATATCCAGAATGGTATTCATGATGTAGATATCATATATGTCATATATATCCAGTACATACATTCATTTATAATATTACATCACATTTAGAGGTAAGAAATGAAATGCACCGTTCATGGAGACGGTAAGCCGTACGTACGCATGAACGCTACTTCCATTTCTATTTCATATTTTCTGGAATGGAATCATAATGATATGAGAGTATATTATAATTCCAGTATAACAACATATATAATATCATTAACTTTATCCTTCACACATCCCACATATGGTATTAACGAATCAAATCACTTTCAGGGGGCGGTAGTCCGCGCTTCCTAAAATGAAGATATCGTGTTTTACCCATAATGGAAACCATAAAGGTATGCCCAAAATGAAAAAAACAGAAGCTTAAGGAAAACATAAACATATTATATATCATATATAAAAATAGTGACATCATAATGGCCACCTTTGAAGGTGTTAAATGAGTGTTGAACAATCATCGTTTCGGGAGGCAGAATTTCGCCATCCACGGAAACCTTATGTTCTTTAACCATTTGATGTAGTTGTGTGGAAGTGTAGCTCAAATAAATCTTATAACAACATCCTAGTATATTTAAGATACTGGTGTTGTTACAAAAGAAGTAAATAAAAAGAGTTTAGGGGGTTGGAGAAGCAAAATAAAACAAAAGAACATGAGAGAATGAATTACCTTAAAAAGTGTAACTCCTTTTGAGTTGAGCCTAAAGGCTTCCTTTGAAAGGATTCTGCCCAAAGGGAATCCTCTAGGATGAGGAGAGGGATGTGGAGAGAGCAAATGGGCAGGGGTTGGCCGAGCCAATGGCTTGAAGAGTGTGTGAAATGAGGTAGAGGTGGGGGCCTTTTATAAGAGGAGAGGAAGGGCACTTTTGGAAAGTAAAGGAACATTACATTATTTGAAAATGTGTTTCGGTTTTAAAAGGTCCCACATTGATAGAATTCGTGGATAAGGTGATAAGGCATCGAAATCCACTCATCCAATTGGTTTTGGCCATGTTTAGTTCATAGATTTTATATTACCTTTCCATTTTATTTAAATCGTCAAATAATGATGTCATCGCTGCATCATTATTATGTCATAAATAATTAAATTTATTTAATGTCTAAAAATTATAAAAAAAATACTATGATATAGGAAATCTTTTTATCTTTCCAATGACTATTTATAATCAAAATTTGAACTTGTGTAACCCTACTTAAAAATTGTTTTAGTAAAACACTTTATGTTAGTGTCATTTTCACTTTAACATTAAATAAAAAGTAATTTATGTTATTTCCCAACAAAAGTGGATCCATGGGGTCCCCAAGTTAGGCCATGGCTTGTCTTGGTCGGCCATGACACAACCAATGAGGTTGGGACATGTGTCTAGGTCATTTAATATTATTAAAGTATTATTTATACCTTAAACTACCCTAATTACCACTAATCGCGATTAAGAACTTAATAAGTTACTATTCACCAAAAAATTATTATAATCTCATTGAACCACATTTTACTTCTTAATGACAACCATGTATGTCGGATTTTTGAAAATCAAATCACAGAAGTGGTAATATTTCATTTAAACGAAAAATCAGTTATTTAACTACCACTTAGTGGTTTCACTATTCATCAAAAATTGAAGTTTCTCAGAACAATGCCAAAATTTCATCCTAAGCTATAATTGATATTCCGAATTCAAAAATGATGTCTATTTTACAAAATTACAAACATATAAGTTGCATTAATTAATTTTATAATTAATTCCCGCTGTTACGACAAATAGCGTGTTTTCAAGAAACAATTTATATCAAAAGATTGGCAATTGTTTATGTCCAAATTCAATGTTAAATTAATTCTAATGACCACCATTGGATAAAATGGTAAAAATATATTCTAATTATACATTAAATCCACTCAATAGTATAACTTATCACTATAAATTATTTTGATTAAAAAAGTTGTTTAAAGTATTTTTCACTATTCATAAAAAATTAGAAGTTCTCAGAAAAATACCAAAAATTCAACATAGGCTAATTTCGATATTACGAATACAAAAATGAAGTCCATTTTGAAATATAAAATTTCTATAATTTTAAAAAGTGGTTATTACTATTCATAACGGCTAGTTTGATTTGTCGCGATGTTTTAGAACTCGAAGTTGCGTACAATGCAAGCTATTGTATTATTGAATGAGAAGCGTATCGTGGAAGCTCGGGGTGTTACAATAGTTCTCAGTTTTCAGTTCATCCGGGCAGTACTAAGATGTATACAGATCTGCGGGAGTATTACTGGTGGGATTGAATGAAAAGAGATATTGCTGATTTTACTGTGAAGTGTTTGACATGTCAACAGGTTAAAGCAGAGCGGCAGTTACCGAAAGGGATGCTTCAGCCTTTACCAGTGCCAGAGTGGAAATGGGAGAATATATCCATGGACTTTGTTGTTGGATTACCGAAGACATCTCGAGGTAATAATGCAATCTGGATTATTGTTGATCGCTTGACCAAATTTGCTCAATTCCTTGCTATACGAGATACTTTCTCTCTTGATCAACTTTACCGTTTGTATCTTAAAGAGATAGTCAGGTTACATGGAGTTCCTCTCTCCATTGTATCGGATCGTGATCCCAGGTTTACTTCTAACTTTTGGAAAGGCCTTCAGAAGTTGTTGGGTACTGAATTAAATTTTAGTACAGCTTTTCATCCTCAATCAGATGGGCATTCAGAACGAACAATCCAGACATTGGAGGATATGCTACGAGCTTGTTCTATGGATTATCAGGGAAGTTGGGACCAACATCTTTCTTTGGTTGAATTTTCATATAATAACAGTTTTCATTCCAGTATACAGATGGCACCATTTCAGGCATTATATGGGAAGCGGTGTCCAACTCCAGCTTTCTGGGATGAAGTGGGTGAAAGGAAGTTGATGGGACCAGAATTGGTAGAAGAGATGGCAAAAAAAGTTCAGCTGATTCAGAAACACATGAGAACAGCTCAGAGAAGGCATAAGAGTTATGCGGATAACCGGAGGAAGGATCTATCTTTCGAGGTAGGTGATCATGTTTTTCTCAAGGTTTGTCCTTGGAAAAGTGTGATGAGATTTGGTAAGAAAGGAAAGTTGAGTCCAAGGTTCATTGGACCCTATGAAATTCTGGAGAGAGTTGGATCAGTTGCATACCGAGTGGATTTACCTCCGAGTTTATCTCAGGTACACAATGTTTTTCACAATTCGATGTTTTCGAAAGTATATGCCAGATCCATCTCATGTTTTGAGCCCAGAGGTAGTTCAGCTGGAAGAGAACTTATCTTATGAGGAACAACCAGTGCAGATTCTTGACAACAGGGAGAAAGTGTTACGGAATAAGGTGATTCATCACGTAAAGGTTTTGTCGAAAAACCACATGATTGAAGAGGCCACATGGGAATCTGAAAATGCAATGAGGGATAAGTACCCCCATTTATTCGATAAGTAAATAAATTGCGGGGACACAATTTTCTAAAGGGGGGAAGGATGTAAAATCCCAAGTAAGTAATGAATAATTGATATTTTTATCTATGTCTATTAATGATTATGATAGTGTTTTAGAGGCTTAAAATGAAAATAAATACAATCTTATGCATGGAATACACTAATATTCTTAAAAGATTGTTTTACTGCCTTTTGATGGCAAACCATTTTTGAATCTATATTTTGACAATTTTATAAACTATTTTTGTCAAAATAAACTTATCCTTTATGATTGGGAAATCAAAATTTACCTTGTGTGAATTTTTGGTATTTTTCTGACAATGTTCATTTTTTAATGAATAGTGAAAAATACTGCATTTTACATCAAAACTGCTTTTTAATCTAATTTATTTATATGATTAGATTAACTTTTGAATTGGTCTTAATGTGTAATATGAATATATTTTTACCATTTTAACCAATGGTGGTCATTGGAATCAATTTTATTTTGAAATTAGACTTAAACTGGTGTCAATCTTTTGATACTTATTGTTCTGTAAAAACACGCTATTTGCTCTGGCAGCGGGAATTAATTATTAAATTAATTAATGTGACTTATATGATTTTAATTATGTAAAATAGACTTCATTTTTGAATTCATAATATCAAATATAGCTTAGGGTGAATTTTTGGTAATTTTCTTAAAAACTTCAATTTTTTTATGAATAGTGAAACCACTAAGTGGTAATCAAGCAAACTGATTTTTCAGTTAAATGAAAGTTTACCACTATGGTGTATTGAATTTTGAAAACCCGACATACATGGTTTTCATTAAGAAGTAAAATGTGGTTCAATGAGATTAAAATAATTTTTTGGTGAATAGTAACTTATTAAGTTTTTAATCGCGATTAGTGGTAATTAGTGTAGTTTAAGGTATAAATAATGCTTTAATAATATGAAATGACCTATACACATGTCCCAAACTTATTGGTTGTGTCATGGCCGACCAAGACAAGCCATGGGTCAACTTGGAGACACCATGGATCCACTTTTGTTGGGAAATGACATAAATTACTTTTTATTTAATGTAAAAGAATAAATGACACAAATATAATAGGTTTTACAAAAACAATTTTTACATGGGGTTATAAAGATCAGATTTTTGATTATAAATAGTAATTGGAAATCTAAAAATATTTCCTACATCATAGTATTTTTTTTATATTTTTTAGACATTAAATAAATTAAATTATTTATGACATAATAATGATGCAGCGATGACATCATTATTTGACGATTTAAATAAAATGGAAAGACAATGTAAAATATATGAACTACACATGGCCAAAACCAATTGGATGAGTGGATTTCGAACCCTTATCACCTTATCCACGAATTATATCAATGTGGGACATTTTGAAACCGAAACACATTTTCAAATAAAGTAATATTTCTTTACTTTCCAAAAGTGCCCCTCCTCTCCTCTTATAAAAGGCCCCCACCTCTACGTCATTTCACACACTACTCAAGCCTTTGGCTCGGCCAACCCCTGCCCATTTACTCTCTCCACATCCATCTCCTCATCCGAGAGGATTCCCTTTGGGCATCATCCTTTCAAAGGAAGCCTTTAGGCTCAAATCAAAAAGAGTTACACTTTTAAAGGTAATTCATTCTCTCATGTTCATTTGTTTTATTTTGTTTCTCCAACCCCCTAAACTCTTTTTATTTACTTATTTTGTAACAACACCAGTATCTTAAATATACAAGGATGTTGTTATAATATTTATTTTAGCTACACTCTCACACAACTACATCAAATGGTTAAAGAACATACGGTTTCCGTGGATGGCGATATTCTGCCTCCCGAAACGATGATTGTTCAACACTCATTTAACACCTTCAAAGGTGGCCATTATGATGTCACTATGTTTATATATGATATATAATATGTTTATGTTTTCCTTAAGCTTCTGTTTTTTTTCATTTTGGGAATACCTTTATGGTTTCCATTATGGGTAAACACGATATCTTCATTTTAGGAAGTGCGGACTACCGCCCCCTCAAAGTGATTTGATTCGTTAAATACCATATGTGGGACATATAAAGGATGGAACTATGATATTATATATGATATTATACTGGAATTATAATATACCTTTATATCATTATGATTACATTCTATAAAATATGAAATAGAAATGAAAGTAGCGTTCATGCGTACGTACGGCTTACGGTCTCCATGAACGGTGCATTTCATTTCTTACCTCTAAATGATTATGTAATATTATAAATGCATGTATGTACTGAATATATATGACATATATGATATCTACATCATGAATACCATTCTGGATATAATGAACCTTTGACCAAATTAACAACATGTAAGTGTAAGAAGTCTATTTTTGACTTAAGAACCAAATACCGACAAAATGAACATTATTAACTTAACTGATTACATGATGTTCATAACATGGTATAAAAGGAATAATGAACTTGAAAAAGATTCATAATCATGTAGATATTAACTCAAGTTTATTATTCAGGAGATTAAAGAACGTTCGGGTCAAGTCGGATACGAGGTATGGGACTTCGTCTCAATCTCCTTTCATTGAGGCATATTTTATTTTAGACACAACTTTCTTTTATACGGTGTATAAACCCCTTTGACTTTTACGTTTATTCAAAAGGAATCTTTTTTATACGAAGCGTTTACTAAACGACAAAATGGAATGTTTTTGTCGTACATATGCGGCGACAACGACTTCTCCGCAGTCGTGACCATTATTTGAGTTTCGACTTCCTCTACAAGCCATACCTTCTTTTTAAATGAAAAATAAATACCATGTTTTACTTTTCTTTTATTTTAGTATTGAAAATGATTTTCATAATGTTTTTATATCAATGTGTTGTATTGATATCTCGTGATTGAAATGTGGAAATTTTGTGTTTCCATTATGAATGTTTTATGTGATATGATTATGTTATGGTTCTTGGGCATTATTATGAAGACGGGTGGTTCCGTGATAAACTAAGGGCAGGTGAGCCCGTTATAGCTCTCCAATGCATTGGGTAACGTGAAGGAGTGAAACGTTAAGGTTTCTCCGAAGAGATTTTAGGGAATATAATGTGATGGGTATTCCAAACATAACCAAGAGGGTTACTCCCTATGTAAGAATGTTATGAATTCCTCAAGTTACCTTTATGTCTTATGATTTCTATGATTTATTCATGATTTTATGTGGTATGTTAAAGTGCCTATGTT
Source organism: Viscum album (assembly GCA_963277665.1). Classification (NCBI taxonomy): domain Eukaryota; kingdom Viridiplantae; phylum Streptophyta; class Magnoliopsida; order Santalales; family Viscaceae; genus Viscum; species Viscum album. The sequence continues at coordinate 1,171,894,333 of OY728152.1, read as the reverse complement.
TTAGGGGTAAAGTATGATTTCATTCTTATGTATATATGAACTCATGTTTCCTTTCCATGTATTTTTTTTATAACCCATACTGAGTTTTTATGCTCATCCCACGTTTTTGAATTTTTTTTCACAGGTCAAGGGAAAGGTACATGATAGGATGATAGAGCCAAGGATGTGTCAAGAAATAATCCATGTTTTATTTTAAATGTGTTTCCATTGATGGGAATGAAAAATAATATCTTTATGTAACCACTTTTTTTATATGTGGAATGTAATGAAAGTTTTATGATCTAATTCTCTAAAAATCTAAACCCGAAAAGATCCTCAATGTGTAATCTTGTAATAACTCAAGATTAAGTAAGGTTTAAGGCTGGGGCCTTATATGGGTGGGACCTATATCTCCCTCCAATGCCTTGTGTAAAGTGTTATATCTCATGAGAAAGACATGGCTGGAATAGATGGCTAATCCAGTTCAGTTAAATAGGATTGAAACAAGGAGTGAACTCGGTTCAGAAACGAACTTTGACCGTGGTGATAGTCTTGGCAATGAGTCTTGACTACTAAGAAATGATTCTCTATGATTATGTGTGCATGCCAGAAAGATTCATGTTTTATGTTATGATTATTGAGATTACATTTCACTACTATGATTTATCCCATGTTATGAAATTATGATTTCTTTTGTAGGTTAATATTTCCAAAATGCTATGTTCTTATGAATATGATGTGATTGGTTTTTCTTTTGTTTACCCTTACTGAGAATTTGAGATCACCCTTTTGTATGCTTTCTTTCCCCAGGTCAGGAAGAAGGTTATAATGTAGGATATGCCAAAAGTGACTCTAGATATGATGAAATAAATGGGAGACAATGTAGATGCATTATGAACTAGTTGTTTATGTTTCCTAGTTTCTAAAGACACTATACCTATACGGTCATTTCATGGTTCTGTTATATGTTGTAATAAGTTTACTTCAATTTTGAAGAATTAACCATGTATGTAAAGTATGGGTCGTTATATTTGTGGTAGTCTTTTTGGATGAAATTCTTGTTTACTCCAAGTCTATGGAGGATCATTTGCAACATCTGTGAATAGTTCTGAATCTTCTAAGAAATCACTTCCTTTATTCCAATATTTGGAATTGTGATTTCTCAATTCGAGAAGTGAAATTATTGGGGCACATGGTGTCTGATCATGGTATATCAGTTGATCTAGATAAGGTGAAGGCTATTATTACATGGGATCAACCATGAAATTCCTTTAATATTCAGAGCTTCTTATCCTTAGCTGGATATTACTATATCTTTGTGAAGTAATTCTCAATGTTGGCTTCACCGATGACTTCTCTAACACAGAAGTGGGTGATGTTTGTGTGGGATGATAAATGTCAGAGTTCTTTTATTGATCTAAAATGTTTTTTGACTACTACACAATTGTTTACTCTTCTAAAAGTGGGATAAGGCTATATAGTCATTTTTGATGCATCAGTTTTAGGATTGGGATATGTTCTTATACAAGTTGATCATGTAGTAGTAGATGGGTCTCATCAGCTTTGGGCACATGAGAAGAATTATCATACCCATGAGTTGGAACTTTCAGCTATTATGCATGTGCTTAAAAGTTGGTTTCACTACATTGTTGGATAAAGGATTATGGTGTATTCTGACCACAAAATCCTAAGTTATATATTCTCTCAAAAAATTTTGAATCTTCGGTAGAGGTGTTGGGTGGAGTAATAGTAATATCTTGAATTTGGAATCTCCTATACCTCGGGGAAAAGGAATTTCATTGCTGACACTTTGAGTAAGAAACTTCCAACAGAGGTAGTAAAGAAATCTTCGGAATATTTGAATTTGATGGTTCACTTTTCATAGTTCCATATTGGAGTTCAGGATGAAGGGTTGATGTTTCTTTAGCTAGTGTGCACCTAAAATCTACCATTCTTGAGATTATTATTTAGGATCAATAGCATGATGATGATTTTTGTATCACTATAGAATCCCTTTATGGAGGGGAGAGAGTTTCCCAATGGTCGTTCTCCAAAGAGGTTGTTCTATGATATCGGAACTGCTTCATTGTGCCGTTAATGGTGAGATAGGTAGTGATGGGGGATTTCCATAATTCATAGTGGGTTGTGCACCCAGGAACCACTACAATGTTATATGAAACGAGGAAGAAATTCTAGTGGACAAGAATGAGATCAGACATTTTTTAGTTTGTCTATGATTTCTATATGTGCCAACAGGTGAAAGTAGAGCACTATAAACCTTTGATTTTAATTCATCCACTTCTAGTTCTTACTTGGATGGGGGATGATATCTCTATGTACTTTATGGTTGGGTTTCCTCATACCCATATAAAGAAGAAAGTGATATGGTTTGTGATCAACAGGAAAACCAATTTGGCTCACATTATACACATTTTTGATACGGCCAAAGTTGAGGAGTTGTTCGATCTATATTTGAACGAGATTAAACATTTTCATTGAGTTCTATATGTTATAGTCTCTAATAGGGTTCCTCAGTTTTCTTCTCACTTTTGGATAGGCCGTCAGGTGGTATTGGGATCTCAGGTTTGTTTGATCATGGCCTACCATCTGCAGTTAGATCGGCAGACAGAAAGAGCTATAATGATTCTTAAGGATATGCTTTGTGTATTTTTCCTCGACATTGGTGGGGTTTGGATTATCACATGAGACTGGTTGAGTTCAATTATAACAAGAATTACTAGTATGTTATTAGAATGGAACCTTTCGAGGCCTTGTATGGTTGTCCTAGTAAATCAGTGTTGTTTTGGTCAAAGGTTGGTGAAAGTTCTTTTGTTGGACCAAGCTTGGTGTAGGAGATGACAGTAACGATTTAGGTGGTACGTTAGAGGATATTGTTAGAAAAAAAAGCCGATATAAGTTTTATGTTGATCTCCATCATAGGCCTTTTGATTTTTCAGTTGTTGATCATGTGTTCTTAAAGGATTCACTCTGGTTGGGTCATCAATGACTTGGGTGGAAAGGGAAGATTACCCCCTTCTTTGTGGCACCTTTTGAGGTAGTTGAGTAGGATGGGAAAGTATCATACCATTTGGTACATCCACCAGAGATGACGTTGATACATGACATGTTCCATGTATTGCAGTTGAGAATGTATTTATCTGATCCATCTCATGTTTTTAGCTAGAGTGATCTTGAGATCGAGCCTGATTGATCTTTGACTGAGAAACATATCAGGATAGTTGATTCTAATACAAAGGTACTTTGTGAGAGGATGATACCTTTGGTTCATGTGCTATGCTGGCATGGTGTTGATAATCATGAGACATGGGAATGTGAGGCACTAATGAGAGATTAGTGGTCTCATCTCTTTGGTATGGAAGCTTCTTTATAGTCTTTTTGGGGACAAAATATTTTTATGTTGGGGAGGTTGTAACACCCCGTTACCTGGATCGGGTAAATTTTTCACCTTTTATAAGTTCCCATTCAGTTAGAAATCATTTTATATGTTTTTTTGGGGTTTACTGAAGACTGTGGAATAGGTATATGTTGTGTACCTGAAGTACACGTTGTTTACTTGGTTCAGGTTGCATGTCATGAACTGGGAGATCATGTCTTGAGATAATACACACCGTTTACAAGAGGTACATGTCATGTAGGGATTAAAAAGTGTTTATTTTACCAAAGGTTACTGGTTTTTCACCATACTTATCTAGCACGGCCTACACGTCATGACCACTTGGTACACATCATGACTCGGCCCACACCTAGCCTTAAGTAATGCATTTGGAAGTGCCTCTCAACCAATTTTTTTATACCTCTTCGATATCGACCCTAGACTCTCCCTAGGTGTTTTTAGAGGCACCCTACCTTCCTATTCGATCTGATCGGCTTTGTATCTTACTTGCATCTTCGGTGTGATTCCTAGGTAAGGGTTATCCCTCGTTATTCGGGTTTCTCTCCTTTTCTCCTCTAGTTATTTCAATGGATCATCTAGGGATTGATGGATCTATGACATGTGGTGTTTAATCATGCTTATAGGTAGAGTTTCATGACCTCCTACACCATTTTTCTCATTGACGGGTGTTGTTGCGAGGGTCGTTCTTTGGAAAAGAGGTAGGTGGTTATATCCCGATTTTTCTAATTGATTTCCATTGTATTTCATGAATTATTTCAATTTTTGATTTAAATTCAAATGATCAATCAATCATTAAATTGATTTGAGAAAAACCAATTCTAATAAATTGGAGGATTTGAATTGGGTTTGGAATGAAAATTTGGAAAAAAACCCAATTCCATTGAATTCGGGTGGGTTTATTGAAAAAAAAATTATTTAAATTGCGGATTTAAAATTTTGGATTTGATGGAAATGATTTCTATTAAATTTTGGAATTTAATTGTGAAAATGGAATTTTGAAACGGATGGAATTGGGTTTGAATTATTTTAAATTTTGAAAATGTCTTAAAATGATTTGATAGAAACCCAGTGGTTTTATCTTTTAAAAAAGGAATGTTTTTTTAATAAAACAGGTTTTGGTTTTAAATGGAAATAAATTGGAATTTTTGAAATGGAAGAATGGGATTGGTAATATTTTATGTTGTCTTAAAATATTTCACTAATCATGTAAGAGCATATGGAAGACATAGATAGTTAGTGAGTTATTTGGATACACTCTATTCTACGACAACGTACTAAAACATTCATACAGCGGGTCACATACATGACAAGTTGTTGATGAGTCTCCTTTGGCCAGTGTCATAGGGACATGTGTATACACATTTTGAAAATTCCACATAGAGAGTGTGGAATCAAGTAGCTGGTTAATACTATCATACCTTTTGGTATATTGAAATGTTTCTCAATTGTTTTTTTATATTTGAGATATAAATGTATGCTAATGTTTGTTTGAACTACTTTACATGCCTGCTGAATTTATATGAACTTTTATGTATAAATTTTTTACTTAATCCATTATTTTATAAATATTCCATCTCATGTAAAGTAAATCTTGTCCATAGAATTTAATTTCCATCAACTTGAAAATATATAGCGTGTTTAGTTTAGATATGATTATAAATTTGAAAACTTCTTCATTTTGAAAAAACTGAAATCTTTTATTAGGATAATCTATATTTTTTTTCTTTTATGGAATCTTTGGTGGTATCCTACTGGGCATAGACTCACACCCTACTTTTTCCTTTGGGTTTTTGTAGACATTATTCTTCCAGGCTCAGGCAATGGTAAGGGATCTATTAGCGGTGGATCTAACAATGGAGATTTGGATGTGGTGTGTTGTGTCCATAGGGACCATGGGGATATATTCATATTTAGTACTTCGGGTTGTAGTACATTGGATTTTATTCCTCATTTTATTTCTGGTACCTTTACTCCCTGTGGATTTTTCTTATTGATATGTATATTGTCTTTTATCATTCAGTTCTACGTTCTTGTGGCAGAACCATTCCCAGTTGTATGATGTGCGATTCTAGGTGCTAGTCACCAGCCCTTGGGGATTGATAATTCTCCTTGGGTCATGTCAGGTCTAGAACGTTTTTTCAGGTTACTAGGGTACCTATGGTGGTTCATGACAATAGTGAATTTTTAGATCTTGAGATGGTCAAGATGGTTGTTTATTGGGAGAATAACAAGAATTTATTTGAGATATATATCTTTTTTAGATGGATAATTATTACCATAGATTCATAAAGTACTATTTCAATTGGAATCACTAATGATGATCCTATCCAATTATGTGGTAATGTTCCTCAAGTTTAATGCTTGTAAGGGAAGATTTCAAGTGCTGAATTGGATATTTATGGTTGTACTAATTTTTAACTTACATGAGTAGGGAAAGGAGTATACACTATATTTTGATGCATCAGGAGATGGGCTTGAAGTAGTTTTTATATAGGACACTCACATTGTTTCTTATGGGTCTAGAAAGTTGAGATCATCTGAGAAGAACTACAAGAAACATTACATTGATTTAGAGATATTGGTGTTGTAACACCCCGACCCCAGTTACCCATAATCGGTGCATTATTGTGTAACATTTCCATGATCACAAAAGATCTAGTCTCGAAAGACCGATTAGTCTAGTAGCCTTGGAAACACTAGATACATTCATAAATGTTACATTACATAATAAAGTGAAAATCTACAATAACATAGTCTCCATAGTCCACACTCATATCCTCTTCTGACTATTCTTGCAGGTCATTCATAAAATACTTCTTCACATCTTGGAAAATATTAAAACCTTGAAAGGGGTGAGCTCAAATGCTCAGTAAGGATAACAATATAGCGGAAGCATTCATCAATAAACATAAACATTTAAGGAAATTTATAACTAAAACAAATGCCTTTTAAACTTGAACATCAACATAATATGGAAAAAGTAAAATGAGATAATGCCATTTACTTCTTCACATGGATATTCTACTGGTCGAATAATCACATGCAATATCAATAAAAACTTTCATAATGATGGAATGCATAATGGAAGACTATCATAACCACGTAGCCAAGGCCTCGTGCCAAGAATACAAATAAGATTTTGTCAATGCCTCGTGCCAAGACACTAGTTTGTCTCATGAGAACTGCCGATGCATCTAGGAGCCATAGCAGGCTCCACCCATCTCTTATTAAGTCCAATGCATTCCTCATATGAATAGGTTTAAACATATCATAAACAATAACATAATCGTATAACATAAAAAATGCATAAAGAAAACATAACATTTCCACATTTCAATCAGAAGATATCAATAAAACACATTGATATAATAAAAGATTTATCAAAACCATTTTCAATACGGAAATAAAAGAAAATTAAAATTTGGTATTTATTTTTCTTTTAAAAAAATTTATGGCTTGTAGAGGAAGCTGAAACACAAATAATGGTCACGACGGTAGAGAAGTCGTTGTCGCCGCATACATAAGACAAAAACATTCCTTTTGTCATTTAGTAAAATTCTTTGTAAAAAAATTCCTCTTGAATAAAAGTAAAATTCAAAGGGGTTTATACACCGTATAAAAGAAAGTTTTGTATAAAACAAAATATTCCTCAATGAAAGAGAATTGAGACGAAGACCCTTAGAAAGATCAATTTTTCTTAAATAAAGTAGATTTATTATGTGTATTAAATATAATTACACATAAATAAATTACAAATAAAATACAGTACATAATAACATCATGACATAATTTGAATGTAAGAGATTAACCCAAAGAATGGAAATTGGGTTAAGAAGTTCCCTTACCTTGTGTCCGACTTGACTCGACCATTATTTAACCTCCTGAATAATAAACTATATTTAATCTCTACTTGCATAAGAACCTTTTTCAAGTTAATTAACCCATTTATATAACTTATTTCAATGTTACAAAAATTATTTAGTCATTTAAGTTAATAACGGTCGTTTTGTCGATCTTTGGTACCTGAGTCAAAAATAAACTTCTTATAATTAATCTTTGTTCATGTGGTAAAATATACATTATATACATAATTGTATTCATGATGTAGATATCATATAAATCTTATATATCCAGTATATACATTCATTTATAATATTACATAACATTTAGAGGTAAGAAATGAAATTCACCGTTCATGGAGACGGTATGTCCTACGTACGCGTGAACACTACTTTCAATTCTATTTCGTATTTAATGAAATGATGTAATAATTATATAAAGGTATAATATAATTCCAGTATAATATAATGTATAATACCATTACCTACATCCTTTATACATCCCACATATGGCATTAATGATTCAAATCATTTTGAGGGGGCGGTAGTCCGCACTTCCTAAAATGAAAATATCGCGTTTACCCATAATGGAAACAATAAAGGTATGGCATAAATTAAAAATACAGAAGCATAAGGAAAACATAAATATATTTTATATCATATATAAATATATTTACATCTTAATGTCCACCTTTTAAGGTGTTATATGAGTGTTGAACAATCATCGTTTCGTGAGGCAGAAATTTGCCATCCACAGAAACAGTATGTTCTTTAACCATTACATGTAGGTGTGTGTAATTGTAGCTAGAATACTTATTATAAAAAAATCCTAATATATTTAGGATAATGGTTTTGTTACAAAAGAAATTAATAAAAAGAGTTTAGGGGGATGGAGAAGCAAAATAAAACAAAATAACATAAGAGAAGACATTGCCTTAAAATGGGTAACTCTTTTTGATTTGAGATCAAAGGCTTCCTTGGGAAGAATTCTTCCCAAAGTGAGGCTTCTAGGAGTAAGAGAGGGAAGTGGAGAGACAAAATGGGCAGGGTTTGGCCGAGCCAATGTCTTGAAAGGTGTGGTTAAGGTTGTAGAGGTGGGGGCCTTTTATAAGAGGAGGGGAGGGGCACTCTTGAAAAGATTGAAATGTTACATTATTATGAAATTATTTTCGGATTCTAAAGGTCCCGTAATGATATATTTCGAGGATAAGGTGATAAGAGTTTGAAATATACTCCTCCAATAGGTTTTTGACAAGTTTAAGCCTTAGATTTTACATTATCTTTTCATTTTATTTAAATCGTTAATTAATGTGGTAATCGCTGCATCATCATGGTGTCATAAATAATTTAATTTATTTAATGTCTAAAAATTATAAAAAAATATCATGATGTAGGAAATATTTTTAGATTTATAAATAATATTTATAGTCAAAAATATGACTTGTATAATATCATTTAAAAAGTGTTTTAGTAAAACAACTCATGTTTGTGACATTTTTATTTTAACATTAAATAAAATGTTTTTAATGTCATTTTCCTACCAAAGTGGCTCCATGGGGTCCCGAAGTTGACCATGGATTGTATAGTTCGGACATGACTCATCCAATAGGGGTAGGACAAGTGTAATGGTATTTTCATATTTTTATAATATATTTTTTACATTAAATTTCACTAATTACATTTAATCGCGATTAATTAAACTTAAAAGTTACTATTCACCAAAAAATTATTTTAATCCCATTGAACCACATTTTAATTCATAATGACAACCATGTATGTTGGATTTTTGAAAATAAAATCACAGAAGTGGTAATGTTTCATTTAAATGAAAAATCAGTTTTTTAACTACCACTTAGTGGTTTCACTATTTATCAAAAATTGATGTTTTTCATAACAATAACAAAATTTCACCCTAAGCTATAATTGATATTCTGAATTCAAAAATGATGTCTATTTTAGAAAATTCCAAACATATAAGTTGCATTAATTAATTTTATTACTAATTCCCAATGTCACAATATATAACAAGTTTTTAAGAAACAATATATATCAAAATATTGACAATTGATTATGTCCAATTTCAAAGTGAAATTAATTCTAGTGAACACCATTGGATAAAATGGTAAAAATATATTCTAATTATAATTTAAAACCACTAAATAGTATAATTTATCACTATAAATTATTTTCATTAATAAAGTTGTTTTAAGTATTTTTCACTATTCATTAAAAATGGAAGTTCTCAGAAAATTACAAAAAATTCAACTTAGGATAATTTCGATATTTCGAATACAAAAATGAAGTCCATTTTGAAATATAAAATTTATATAATTTTAAAAAGTGGGTATTACTATTCATAACGGCTACGTTGATTAGTCACGGTATGTTAGAACTCGAACTTTCGTACAATGTAAGTTATTGCATTATTGAAAGAGAAGCGTATCGTGGAATCTTTTGGTGTTACATTCTCCCCTCCTTCAATAAATTGCATCCTCGCAATTTGAAAATTTTCTTTGAAAATAAAAGGTTGAAAATAGAAAATACCTTTGTGGAAAACCCACATCGGAAATAAGGTTAATAAAAATATAACATTAAAAGAATGAAAGAGAAGTACAAAGGTCACCCGAGATAGCCCATACTAGGATTATATTAAAATATAGATATAGAAGAAAAACAAACCATCTAGGTCTGATGAAGAGTTGTAGAAAATAGTACTAGGAGAAAGTTAACCACAAGAAAATCACAAACGTGTGATTGGTTAAACGATCATTAAATCCCCAGTTGGAAAAGTTAACCGACAGTGTTTTTGTTTTAAGTTACCTTTTATAAAGTTGAGGAATTTATTTAAGAGATTTTCTAAGAATGTAAGGAAATATACTTACTTGTCATGTAGGCTTTCATTCTTTAATAAATATTTACCATGAACCCATCTTTCACTCCAAATGGTAACAGAAATCAAAAATATTATATTTATCCTAATTGTATAAGGTTCTAAATATTATCACATACCATTTAGATTAGGAAAACTATTTTGTAATAACCAGGGACTTCATGTAGTCTTGTGATTGGTAATAAAGGCATGTCGCACTATGGTTGTGGGTTCGATTCATGCATCTTTGTCTGAGGCGATGGGTTATCCCCCAACCTGCAGGTTGTCCTTTTCCAAAAACTATAGTATTATAATTTTTCAAAAATAATCTTCATAAATGTTTTAACCTTAAACAATACTATCCAAGGATCAACTTAATCCACTCCAACCTATATAGTTATCCAAAATACCTCTGTCCAGACTTTCTCTAAAAGGTCTCTAAATTCCCAAATCAATTGTTACATCAGATTCCCCAAACAAAGTAACGTTTATCTTATTGTCACATACTATAAATATGATTACCTTCATCATATTAAACCCTTAATGAAAAAAAATTACTACAGTACAATCCATATATATATCACATTATTCTTATAACCATAATATAATCCTTGAGTCCAAAAGCACCAAAACATCAATTTTTCCACTTCAACTGTAGTAACAACATATGATTGACCTTGATCCCTTGGCCTTTTCTGAGGTAAGTTTCCCTGAAGCTTAGGATATTCATTTGCATAATGCCCCATTTTCCTACAATTGTAGCACTCAAAATTGATAGCCTCTTTCTTTCCCTTACAATCACGATCCTGGTGACCTTTTTCTCCACATTTATAACAAACTCCCATTCCTTTAAGGAAAGTACCATGGTGATTCTTCCCACAATTATCGCATAATAGAAAATACATCTTTACCGTTTTCCCTTTATCTGTCTCTTGTTCCACCGTTCTCTTCTTCTCCTCCTTTATTTTATTATCATAAGATCTAGAGAATTCACTTTATGTCTTGATAGAACACAAGACTATATCTTTATACGATGAGAAGGATTGTGATACTAAATCTCAATGGAGAAATGGTTTTAACCCATCAAAGAAACGATCAATCTTACTCCTTGGGTTACGTATATAATCTACAGCATACCTCGCTAACCCTGTAAAGTTGGCCTCATACTTTGTGACATTCTCATCCTCCTTTTGTCTCAGACTCAGAAATTGCCTTTCCATATCTGCATGATGGTCATGAGGAAAGTATTTTTCTAATAAAAGTTCTTTGAAATCACTCCATTACATACTTGATACTACTTCATATTCCTTTGTATTTTGAATCAATGGCCACCATTGATCGGCATACCTAGTGAGGCGGTAAACTTCCATGATAACCTTCTCCCTTTCACTACTCCCCAAGGTGTGGAATATTTCCTCTAAGGAGTTTATCCATTGTGCAGCTACTAATGGATTTTTACCCCCATTAAATGTTGGTCTTTGTTGCCTCATGAAGTGGTCTAACATTTATCCTCCACGTTGCAGATCAGGGTTCTCCATATGAGTAAAGTTATTATTCATAACCTGAGTGAGTTTCCCCAAAATGGTAATAAGTTGATCAGCACCAGTTGTATCTCCATCTCCACAATAATTATCTTGAGCAGGAGGTCAATCCCTACATGGAGTGCATGCATTGATACGGTTTACATTCCTTCTACTAGGCTCCATTTCTAAAAAATGGCATAAACAAGATTAGTTTATGAATTAAAATACATAATTCCTTACTTTTAAAATACTTAACATAAATTGAACTATTTATGGATGTAATCCATAATCATAAAAATGTTTTCTTTGAGGAAGTATATACTCATAACCCTTCATAATGGTTTGTAAATAAAATGAGAGTTATCCAAATCATATCCCCCGGGAGTGTCGTAACCAAGAGTGTAGCAAGCCCCATTGTTGTGCACCAGCTCTCGTTCGAGTCTATCTCAAAGCCGTGTTTTCGGGTTTTACCCCTGGGTACATCTGTTCCAGAGCCGTCTCTACCTGCTCGTATCTAAATAGGAATGTATTTCTCAGAAAACTCACAAAGTCTATATAATACCAAAATTCTACGAAGTTCTTCTATACTAATCCTCAAAGGCTATCTTTGGTCTATGTTCTCTAATCAGAGATTATCTAAATCTAGCTTCCAAGGTTTGTACTAAACTTCCTCTGATACCAACTGTAACGCCCCAACCCCAGTTACCCGGAGTTGGTGCATTATTTCTTAACATTGGCATGATCACAAAAGATCAAGTCTCGAATGACTGATTAGTTTAGTATCCTTGGAATCACTAGATATATTCATAAATGTTACATTACATAATAAAGTGAAAATATACAATAACAAAGTCTCCATAGTCCACACTCATATCCTCTAGTGACTATCCTTGTAGATCATTCATAAAATACTTCTTCACATCCTGCAAAATATTAAAACATTGAAAGGGGTGAGCTCAGATGCTCAGCAAGGATAACAACATAGAGGAAGCTTTCAACAATAAACATAAACATTTAAGGCAATTTATAACTAAAACAAAAGCCTTTTAAACTTGAACTTCAACATAATATGGGAAAAATAAAATCAGATAATTCCATTACCTTCTTCACATGGATATTATACTGGTCAAATAATCACATGTAATATCAATAACCACTTTCATAATGATGGAATGCATAATGCCAGACTATCATAACCACGTAGCCAAGGCCTCGTGCCAAGACTACAAATAAGATTTTGTCAAGGCCTCGTGCCAAGACACTAGTTTGTCTCATGAGACCTGCCGATGCATCGAGGAGCTATAGCGGGCTCCACCCGTCTCTTATTAAGTCCAATGCATTCCTCATATGAACATGTTTAAACATATCATAAACAATAACATATTCGTATAACATAAAACATGCATAAAGGAAACATAACATTTCCACATTTCAATCAAAAGATATAAATACAACACATTGATATAATAAAAACATTATCTAAACCATTTTCAATACGGAAATTAAAAAAAATTAAAATATGGAATTTATTTTACATTTAAAAAATTTTATGGCCTGTAGAGGAAGCCGAAACAAAAATAATGGTCACGATGGCGGAGAATTCGTTGTCGCCGCGTACATAAGACAAAAACATTCCTTTTTTCGTTTAGTAAAATGATTTGTAAAAAAAATTCCTTTTGAATAAAAGTAAAAGTCAAAGGGGTTTATACACCGTATAAAATAAAGTTTTGTATAAAACAAAATTTGCCTCAATGAAAGGGAATTGAGAAGAAGACCCTTAAAAAGGTCATTCTTTTAAATAAAGTCGATCTATTATGTGTATTAACTATAATTACACATAAATAAAGTACAAATAAAAGATAGTATATAATAATATCATGACATAATTTTAAAGTAGGAGATTAACCCAAAGAATAGAAATTGGGTTAAGAAGTTTCCTTACCTTGTGTCCGACTTGACTTGACCGTTATTTAACCTCCTGAATAATAAACTAGAGTTAATCTCTATTTTCTTATTAACATTTTTCAAGTTCATTATCCATTTTATATAACTTATTACAATGTTACAAAAATTATGTAGTCATTTATGTTAATAACAGTCTTTTTGTCGATCTTTGGTACTTGAGTCAAAAATACACTTCTTATAATTACACTTTGTTCATGTGGTAAAATATCCATTATATCCATAATTAAATTCATGATATAGATATCATATACATCATATATATCCAGTATATAAATTCATTTATAATATTACATAACATTTAGAGGTAAGAAATGAAATGCATCGTTCATGGAGACGGTATGCCGTATGTACGCCTGAACGCTACATTCATTTCTATTTCGTATTTAATGAAATGAAGTTATAATTATATAAAGGTATAATATAATTCCAGTATAATATAATTTATAATACCATTTACTCCATCCTTTATACATCCCACATATGGCATTAACGATTCAAATCACTTTGAGGGGGCGGTAGTCCGCACTTCCTAAAATGAAAATATCGTGTTTACCCATAATGTAAACCATAAAGGTATTACATAAATGAAAAATACTGAAGGTTAATGAAAACATAAAAATATTATATATCATATATAAATATATTTACATCTTAATGGTCACATTTGAAGGTGTTATATGAGTGTTGAACAATCATCATTTCGTGAGGCAGAAATTCTCCATCAACAAAAACAGTATATTCATTAACCATTAGATGTAGGTGTGTGTAAGTGTAGCTCAAATAATTCTTATAACAACAACCTAGTATATTGAGGATACTGGTGTTGTTACAAAATAAATTAATAAAAATATTTTATGGGGTGGGAGAAGCAAAATAAAACAAAATAACATAAGAGAAGACATTACCTTAAAACAAGTATCTCTTTTTTATTTGAGCTCAACGGTTTACTTGGGAAGACATAATTCCAAAGTGAGGCTTCTAAAAGTAAGAGAGATAATTGGAGAGACAAAATGGGCATTGTTTGTCCGAGCCAAACGCTTGAGAGGTGTGGGTAGGGTGGTAGAGGTGGGGGCCTTTTATAAGAGGAGAGGAGGGGAACTCTTGGAAAGATTGAAATGTTACATTATAATGAAATGATTTTCGGATTCTAAACGTCCAAAAATGATAAATTTCGAGTATAAGGTTATTAGAGTTCGAAATATACTCATCCAATAGGTTTTTGACAAGTGTAATCCTTATATTTTACATCATCGTTTCATTTTATTTAAATCGTTAATTAATGAGGTAATTGCTGCATCATCATGGTGTCAGAAATAATTTAATTTACTTAATGTCTAAAAATTATAAAAAAAAACTATCATGATGTAGGGAACTTTTTTATATTTCTAATTAATATTTATAGTGAAAAATATAACTTGTATAACCCCATTTAAAAATTGTTTTAGTAAAACAACTCATGTTTGTGACATTTTTATTTTCACATTAAATAAAACGTTTTGAAGGTCATTTTCCTACCAGAGTGGCTCCATGGGGTCCCCAACTTGACCCATGGATTGTCTTGGTCGTCCATGACTCATCCAATAGGGTTAGGACAAGTGAAAAGGTATTTTAATATTTTTATAATATCAATTTTACCTTAAATTTCAGTAATTACCTTTAATTGCGATTAATTAAACTTAAAAGTTACTATTCACCAAAGAAATTATTTTAATCCTATTGCACCACATTTTAATTCCTAACGACAACCATGTATGTCGGATTTTCGAAAATCAAATCACAGAAGAGGCAATGTTTCATTTAAATGAAAAATCAGTTTTTTAACTACCACTTAGTGTTTTCACTATTCATCAAAATTGAAGTTTTTCAGAACAATTCCAAAATTTCACCCTATGCTATAATTGATATTCTGAATTCAAAAATGATGCCTATTTTAAAAAATTACAAATATATAAGTTGAATTAATTAATTTTATAACAAATTCCCACTGTCCCAACAAATAGCGTGTTTTTAAGAAACAATATATATCAAAAGATTGACAATTCTTTATGTCCAATTTCAATGTGAAAATAATTCTAATGAACACCATTGGATAAAATGGTAATAAAATATTCTAATTATATGATAAAACAACTCAATAGTATAATTTATCACTATAAATTATTTTTATTAAAAATGTTGTTTTATGTATTTTTCACTATTCATAAAAAAATGGAAGTTCTCAGAAAATTACAAAAAATTCAACTTAGGATAATTTCGATATTACGAATACAAAAATGAATTCAATTTTGAAATAAAAATTTTCTATAATTTTAAAAAGAGGTTATTACTATTCATAACGGCTACATTGATTAGTCACGGAATGTTTGAACTTAAACTTGCGTACAATGCAAGCTATTGCATTATTGAAAGACAAGTGTATCGTGGAATATTTGGGTGTTACAAGTGTATTACCTAAGGTGTTGTTGGAACTATTTTTTGGGAGAAAAATTTATGGTGTTTACATACCATAAGATATTGAAATATATTTTCTCATTGTGTGATTTGAACTTTTGACAGTGAACGTGGGTTGAGTACATATAGTTTTTTTATTTAGAGATGGCATATATCCCTGGTATGGGGAATTTCATTGTTGATTCACTATGTTGGAAAAATTGGGATCAGGTGGCACAATAGTCAAGTGACCCTTATATCCAGGTCTATCACTTTTTCACTCCTCGGTGTGGTGAAAAAGAAGTCCACTATATGATTTAGCCTATCTGATTATAATGTATAGAATATATTTAATGATCCAAGATAGATTGTAAAAACACATCACCCAAGATGGCATACCAGAAGGGATTATCATAATAATACAAAAAACCTCCAAACTGTCTCACATAAAACTGAAGAACAAGAAATTTACAAAAGGGAAGAAATAGTAAATATCCTTCATACATGAAATGAAAAGACAAATGGATAATCCCAAATATGAAATAATATAACCCAAATATGAAACTCCATGTGACCATCCTTCTCCACCAAACCTTCTCACTATAAATATGATGACACTCAAAAGAAGCTGGTTAACTATAATACTCCAATCCCTTTACTTATGTCCTAGAAAACCACTTCTACAAACTCCAAAAGGAAAAAATTATGGTGTGAGTACATAATCCAATATCATTTCACCAACGAAGCTATACAAAGTCTAATATAATGAAAATTTTAGTTCTATATTTAAAATGAATCTATTTTTTAAATCATTTTCATAAGATATATCATTTTGGAAAAATATCGTTTGGTTTTCATAAAAGAATTCTATAACCTCATAAACCAGGAATAAGCCACATGTAAGAAATAAAATAGGTGAACATAAGAAAACCCATGCATGGATACACCATAAGATAAACATGTCAGAAATCATAAATGAAATATAACATCATGTGGAAACCAATCATAAATGGAAAATAACAAGATCTAGGGTATGGCCTATGGGAATACATACAAGACATAAAAAAGAAAGAACTAATCCATATATAAAATTAATCCCACCAATATTGAGTCCTTACATAGTCTATCAATATCACCACCTTTAGTGGTGTTACACACACACTGAAGTGACATGTTCATTTATCAATGTTCCCAAGGTTCCCAATGCGATATAGATTTAAAAATCCATTGGATAACCCTGATAACATTTTAAAAAATATTTTTACCAGGAAAAATTACCACTTACATGATCAAAAATCCATTTTAGAATCATAACTACCATAATAAATTGAACAAAAAATTTTCACAGTGAATCAATTCCACTTACATGCTTGAAAACCTATTTTTGAATCAAAAAATACATCAAAGGAATTTATTCAACACAAAATGGGTTCAAAATTATTTTTATATCCAAATACATTCAAAACATGTAATTTAGAAAGAAAATCCACTTTGATAACATATCTAGCCATTTTTTTTCAAATAAAACAAATTGAATTTGTTCACGAACATCCTAAATTCATGGATAAAACCCATTGTATAGATAAATATACCTCATGATCAGAGAGGTATTTCCAAGAACCAATATCCCAAATACCCAGGTTGATTCCAATCAAAAAGGGTTATCAATGCCTTATAAAGGTTCTATTTGGTGGCAAAATTTGAGAGTGAAAGTGGGTAAAAATAGTTATGAAGGAAGAAATGACATTTAAAAGAAATCCTATAAAATAAGACACCATGGGGAAGCCTCAAGGACCACACTACAGAGCATCAAAACGATTTTGTAGAGCCCCCTACCTATGCCACAATAATTCCTAGTCAACCATACTCTGGAAATCATTCTATAAACCTCACCCAAATCATCTTATCCTGGGGTAGGGATGCGAAATAGCCAATGACACCATGGTGTAGCAACCCTCAATTTGGAAGACCACCCCATGAAACCCCTACACTAAATCCATACTTCTTGGACCAGCCATTCCTATATTTGTAGTAGATTTAAACAGTTCAATGTTGCAGTCAGTCGTCTATGTCACATTTCTCAAACATACAATATTCCTATTCCAGAGCTGGGTGAAAATGGAACAACTATTCCAAATATAGTATTATCTCTAAAAATCACCTCTAAAGAAACTATAGAATATCCTGTTGGTCCATGATATAGGGATCCCACTACGTACCATAGCCTATACACTCTATGGAGTTGTCCCCTATAAGGAAAATCCCAAAAAAATCAGGCTCGTCTCCAAAACACATACTGCTCGAAGTAATAACTCTTAATCCTCATAATATTGAATATAAAACCTCAAAGGGAATCACAATTTAATCCTCCATAAAAACAATTATCCCAAAAAAGTGATCAAGATTGTGAACTTGCAAAAGGAGAAGGTCGCTACTTCCTCACCAACAATTCTTTCTCTCACAACTCATCGTTATCCCATATGAAATTCCATAGTAAAAATACCAAAGGAATCATTTTACCATGATGTACCCTATCCTAAAGACCCATCACCTGAACTAGTTTCTCAATCATAGTGTTTTTTGGCTCAAGATCATTGTACTCCCAGTCAATCACATGGGAAGGTTCTGGATGATACCTCCTCATCTAGGAAACATGAAACACATCATGAATCAATGTTAATAATGATGGAAATTCCAACTGATATACCACCTTTCTAAGACACTCCTTGATCTAAAATGGACCCATAAATCATGGTGCCAACTTACCAAACATATCCAACTGATGGTTTCCCGAGAAAGGTGAAACCTAATGAAATACCTAATCTCCATCCTCAAACTATAGCAGCCAATAATGATGGTTCACATAGGATTTTTTATGAATATTTTCACGTCCAATATCTTCAGGATCAACAAGATCAGTTTCCACTATCCATAATCATCTACTTCATAGATATCAAAATGGATAACCTGCATTAGAAATAAATAATTTCCAATAGGAGACCATGAACACCCACCCATGTTCTCTCCACAATTTAGTATTTTACTAAAGTGCTTTAAATCAGTGTCTGACACTTGATCAAGTGGAACAAACTCATTAAATGATGATTCATCCATAACTGAAGATCAGAAAACCTTTAAACTAGACACATCAACTCCCAATCTAAACACAGTGAAAAATCTCATTAGAGACCACTCCTCTTATGATTCCTTCAAGTATTGAGTCATTAAATTTTTTCTCAATGCATTAGTAACCTATTTCCCTTTCACAGGTGTGTAAAAAATAGTAAAATCAATTGTTTGGAGATACTCAACTCGGCATCATTGTCACATGTTCGTGTCCCTCTAAGTAAAAATATAATTCAGGATTTTATGATTAGAATATACCATAAACTAATCCCCAAAGAGTTAGTGATGCCAGGTTTTAAGTTCATACATAACATCTTCCGACTTGAGATTGTGGGTAGGGCAATTCTTATCATGAGGGTATAACAAGTGAGAGTCATAGGCCACCACTTAATTCCCCTTCATTAAGACACAACCCAATCCCATAAAAGAAGAAACTCATAACACAACATATCCTGAACCCTGTTCCAAAAGAATCAAAACTGGAGCTGAATTAATCTTCATCTTCAGTTAAATAAAATATCTCTATCACTTTTTATTTCCCTCAGACCACACACCATTATGATTCAAATATGTTATTTGAGATTAAATCGTGGATAATTCCTAAAAAAAATTACTATAGTAACCAGAAAATCCAAAGATAATATAGATCTCAATCAAATTTTGGGTTTATTCCCAAGACATTACTGTGAATACCTTTTTAAGATCTGTTTAGGTGCCTCTCCTAGATATAAGATTCCCCAAAACATCAATTATTTGATTTAAATGGCACACTTGGAAATCATCCAACACAAGGGATTCTATTTCATGATTCTAATTATAATATCCAAGTGATCCTAGTTATCCTCTATTGAATTAGAGTACAAATAATATCATCCAAAAACGCAACTATGAATGTGTCCAAAAATCGATAAAAGATTCAATTCATCTATACCATAAACAACTCAATAGAATTAGTGAGACTGAATTGCATAACAAAAAAAAATCCTATACCAAATCCTAAACTTTTTCATAGGTATAACCTCTTCCTGGAGTCTCAACTGTTGATATCCCAACTGAATGTAAAACTTTGAAAACAAATGAGCCCCTCTAAGTTGATCAAACATATCATCAATTCTTGTAAATGTATACTTTTTCATAATGGTTACTCAATTTAGATTTCAATAATAACTGAAAAGTATGAGGCTTTTATTTTCTTTCTTAGAAAAGAGAATAGGTGAATCTCGTGGTTACATGCTAGAATGAATAAATCTATTAATGTCATGGTCTGTAATATGGCCTCCAAGTTCCATAAACTCATAAAGTACATTGTGATAAGATTCCATTGAAATTGGAATTATACAAGGGAGTTGGCCAATAGTGAACTCGACCTCTCTCTATGGGGGTAACCCAAAAAAATAATCATGAAATTCCTCAGGTAACAAATTCACCACTATAGGAAGTGTACTACTCAAGTTAAATTCAATGATATCAAGTAATATATTTGATAACTAGAATGAGATCAACCTTGCATAAGGATCAACAAGTCCCGCTCCCTAAGATCTAGAAACCACTTCACCCTGAATGACATGAGATACCTCATCAGGAGATAATAATTAAACTCGATAATGATAATATTTTATATAGACCTTCAAACTGATAATCTCATCCATTCCAATCACTAGGTCAATGATATCACAGTCAAGAACTAATAAATCCAACACAACTTCAAACTCTTCTATTATCACTCAACATGCCATACATTTAAAACCATTCTCGGACCTATATCCCAACGGTGTGGAATGTTCCAATAAGAATGAAATAATATCGGAATATAATCCCAATACATCAACCAACTTTGAATATACAAAATAATGAGAAGCACATGTATCAAAAAAATCAAATACCATATCGGAAAAAATAAACAATATATCTATAATAGTATTTATCCTTTCCATAGATTCCTATATTATGTGGTCTACTATATAGTGACATCTGATATCATATCCTCCTTGAGATCTAATAGTTTAATAAACATACCCCTTGAACAAAGGATAGTCCCTTACACCCTTGGAAGCATCAGGACGAACATATAAACCCTTGGTGAGAGTGGATCCATCATTACTACCATGGGACATCATCCCACAAAAATTCATGAGATGACAAGATTTTTCAGAAAGATGAAATGTCTTGGGAGAATCCATACAATTTTGATTCGTATGACCCGGCCTCCCACACTAATAGAAACAGCCTATTATAGTTATGTAGAATCCCCTGAAACCGGTCCTAAAGAAAACTATGCACCATTATGAATCTTTTTGGACCAGATGGCACACTATGGCTAACAGCAGTAGCAATCAATGCTCCACTCAAACTCATTATCCCACATATGTATTCTTTAGCTATAGCCCAATTATACCACACCTAAACAAAATTCAATAGTCAATTGATAATAATATTGACTGAATATCATCCTTCAACCACATCTTAAACCTCTGAAATTTCTGTTAGTAAATAAAAACAAGCTCAGAAGATAAGTGTACCAACTCGTAAAAATGTGTCGAATACTCCATAAACTTATTCTCCCCCTGTCCCAAGGTCATAAATTCCCTGGTATTTTCGACACAAAACTTCTAAGGATAAAAATTATGATTGGATAGTTTCTTGAAATAAGTCCATATGAGATACTCATAAAACATATATTTCATGAGTATCCCACAATATATTTCATATCCCTTTAAGATTATACATTTAAAAAACCCACCTAAGAGTAATTGAGTATTTTTTTGGAAATATAATATCCTTTCAGTATACTAAAAACACTCCTCATATTCCTGGTGTCTTTTGTCACCATAAAAGATTGGTGGATTCTGCGTTGTAAATTCTAGGCCATGATCTATTGGTCGTTCCTAGTTTTCAATACCACCCTAACCCAGATTCTGAAAAGTTCATATTATATATTCCACTATAGAAGATACCAATAAAGGATTTTCGTGTGAATCTTATCTCACATATTCCTCACTCAGATTTGGAAGTTCTCTTCTAGTAGAAACTATATTTTTTAGTAAAAATATAATATCCAATTAATTTCTGAGAAAATTTCGAAATCATAACATTAGCTTCTGAAATCCATATCAATTCATTTAAACAATAAGAATTTAAAGCAATTATAAATTCTATGAAATAAGGAAAAAACATAAAGAAATGGATTCATCTATTTAAATAAACCATGTATTTGGTTAATTCAAATAACCTCAAACACCAAGTCTCATTCTTAGAAAACATTACTGACCACCCATGGTAACTCAAATTCAAAGACATAAGTGAGATGGCTAGGCCCCTTTCCACACTTACTACCTAAATTCCAATGGTCCAAAATACTATCTACCAAAGACTCTGAACCAAAACTAGGTATTTTCATAACACTTCGAGCTAGGTATTACCATTTATAACATTTTGTAATGAACCACCTGAATCAATCAAACATATCTTCAAAGATGGACCTCCAAAAGAGTGTATCATAAAAAAACAAAACAGAATCATGTATAACCGAAGAACAAACAATGTACATAGAAAAACAAAGGGTACATATACATGATACATACAACAATAATAATAAAAATCCTCAAAGTGATATTAAAAAATCCAAATATGAAACTCTATGTGACTATCTTTCACCACTAAACCAACCCACTCTGAAGACAATTACACTCAAGGGAAGTCGACAAAATAATTGACACCCATCCCTTTAACTATGAAATAAAAAACCACATATAAAAATTCAAAAAATAAAAATCAGGGCGTGAGAATATATCCAAATAGTATTTCACCAATGAATCTAAATAAAGCCTAATATCATGGAAAATATAGTCTTATCATTTAAAAAATATAATTTTTAAATAAATTTAATAAGATATAACTTTTCAGTAAAAAAATATTGGTTTTCATAAAAGAAATTATATCCTCATAAACTATGAATATGTCATATACATTAAATAAAAGAGGTGATCATTAGAAAAACCACCCATGGATACATCATAAGATAATCATGTGAGAAACCAACAATGAAATATACCATCATGTGTCAAACCAATCTAAAAGAATAAAGCACAATATCTGGGCTCTACGTATCAAGATATGTACTGGACATAAAAAATAAATCAATAATCCAAGAATAATGTGAATCCAATCCATCTCATGTCTTTCAACAGTCTAACAATATAAACACATCTAGTGGTGTTAGACACACACTAAAGTGACATATCAATTTCATAACACACCCATGGTTACCAATTTTCTATGATTGAAAAAAAAACAGTTTGAAAACCCATCTCAAATTTTATAAAACAATTTTAATGTGAATCTTTACCACTTAAATTCCTAAAATTCCATTTTCGAATAAATAATACTTTATGTAATTTTTCTAAACATTTTCATTGTGAAAATTATATACTTCTATGCTTGAAAGCGAGTTTTTGAATCAAAGAAACCTCTGAGGAATTTCATCTTCACATCATGTGCCCAATACCATTTTTAAATCCAAATACCTTTAAAACATGTTTTCAAATATAAAAATAACTATTATATTAAATCTAACCATTTCATAAAAATAAACTATCGGAATTTGTACATGAAGATAAAAAATTCATGGATTAAAAAATTTATATAGAGACACCTTTTTGAATATTTGAGAGGAATATCAAAGAATCAATCTCGAAAATATATGGGTTAAACCTACTCAAATAGGGGCATCCAATCCCTTGAAAATTCTCTCATGAGTGCCTATGTTCGTGGTTGAAAAGTTGTAGAAAATTTGGTCTGATAGGATCCCAAAAATGTATATGGATTCTATAAAATTCAACATTGATGTGAACTTCATTCATGTGTTTTTCACCAATCTTTTAATGTATAATTTTTGAATTTAATTATTTATTGTGTCTTATTATTTGTTAATTATATTTTTTCATTAGGTTATGTAATTTTTAAATTTAATATTTCCTTATTACATCATGTGTTTTTATTATTAAATTATTAATTATTTTATTCTTTCAATTTCTATTTAATTTATTTTATTTTGAGATATAATTTTAAATGTTATTTTAAAATGTATTATCATAATTCTATGTTCTTTTTAATTTTAATCCCATTATATTTATATTTATTTTAATTTATATTTACTGTTTTTTAATCTTATCTTCATTTCATTAATTTTTTTTTCTTTTATGGTTTTTGAAATTTTATTTTATTCTGTTAATCTAATTTTCTTTTTTCCTCTATTTGTTAATTAGTTTTTTTAATTCCTTAGTTTTTTATTTAGATTATTTTTTGTGCAAGGCATAAGATATTTTTATGCAGTAGCAAACCACTAAAAAAGATAATTTTTTATACTGTGAAATATTAATTTGGTTACATATGATATTTATCATATATAAGCATAAAATAATCCTCATCCTTGTAATAAAATAACTTCTGTGTTTTCTTATTGTAAGATAATAATTTTTCCCACATAAGTTAATTTATAATACATAATCTTGACGAAAACAATTGGGTAACCAAAGAAGGAACCCTAGCTTGTCGTTAGGTAAATGATTTCCAAACTCTATTCTCCCATGGATGAGGCTAGTTGAGGTTATATCGAAGAACACAACATCAAGATGGAGAATTAGGGGCAATGAAGAGCACTATAGAAGAGAAACCTAAGGCAAAAACTCAATCTATTAAAACTGTTAGGTTTGATAGGTTGGGATGACTATGAAGAAGACATAAGAGGGGGGTAAATTGTGATCCTTTAAAATATTTGAAATATTGAAAACAATTCTATTATTATGAATTGATCCTTTCCTACACTCTTTGATAAAAGTGAGCAGTGGAAATAAATAACAAAAAGAACATGAAAATATATAGTAGTTCATAGAACAAAGATCCCCTAGTCCACTCCACAATTACTCCCTCCATGAGATTGGTGATTTTCACTAGTAGGACCTCTTATCTGTAGACCTCTAGAACTGAGTGGAGGAAGTTGACAACTTTACAATAATCCATTAACTAGGATTTCTGATTATTTTATATGGAACCATGAATCCATATCTTAGTCTCACAAGTTGATACTCATTCACCACAATGACTATGTCTGATCATCCAAAACTCCAACAAATCAACAGAGACTGATTTTATTAAGAACACAGGTTTCATTCATAGTTGAAGCAACAATTGATAAATGTGTTCTTGCATAAATAACATAAATCAGCAGCAAATACATCTATAGTGTTTCATAGGCCTTCATTAAATATAAATATATAAAAAACAAGATATATTTATAAACATTTATATCTCCAAATATTAACATTGACCAATGCTTTATCGATCCTAAAAATTGTATGTAACAATAAGCTATAGTAGCAGTGATAGAAATATTTGTATGATGATCATAGGGATTAAAACATGTATGTATCCAAATTTTAGCTTCTTTTTAATAATAAAGTCATTTGATATTTTTTTCTTTTTTAATAGCTATATATTCAATAAATATATTGCAGATGATATACAAAACCAAAACAATCTTGTTATTTTTCAAGAGAAACTTGGATTTCCATTGGTTGAACAAATCCTAGAATATTTCCTAACAAATATCAATAATTTAAATCTGAACCATTCAATAGATTCTAAAATTACCTTGTAAGTAGGAATTATTTAATTTGTTGAATACAAGCCTTTGAATTAGTCATAAATAGCTTTAGAACGATATTTAATTCCGTTAAGACTGTTGAAAAAAACATGAATAATATCTTTAATTTAAAACTCTATAATTGAACAGTCAAATGTAGGGTTCCTTTGCATAGGGACAAAATCAAAAAACAATTTGACAGCATATAGTTGTTTAAAAATTATAGTTGATGAACCATGAATTTATTGCTTTAATCGTATGGTTTATTCTAAACATATGGGTTTTCCTCTATACATTTCCAATAGTATAGGGTTCATTATTCATATATTTCATTCCCAATGTTTGGTTTCCAAACCATACATTATTCTTACCAACAGAGGTCATGAACAGTGTTTCCAGAATACTTTCAAACATGTTCATAATACTTAAAAAATATGTTCCCATATATTAACATATTGAGTTAGCTTCCAGTGCTTCCATAATAAAGAATAAATATTAAATAGAATATTATCTTCCTAAAATTCTCATAAAATAAACTTTATTATTAATATAAATGTGGTTTTTTGTGAGCATAAAACCCAAAAAATAAATTATCAGAAATATTGAATCAACACGTGCTCAAAAATCTCCCCTGATTTGATGGTTACAAACCCCATAAGGTAAATATTAAAAGTAATGTAATTTTGAGAATTTAATATAGATATAAATAATCATATTTCTCAATGATAGTCATAGTTCAATGCTTTCATAGAAATTTTTCATAAATATCTCAACAATCACTCCTTCATAATTCTCCCCTCCATAAAATTTCCCATAAAATTTTTCACCAGTTTGTCCCTAATGTATTCTACATAAATTTATTCCCTTTTATGACAAAAAAATATGAGTTTTTGTAAAATAAAACTAAAAATATATTCAGAATATATGCAGTATTAAAAACTCCCACTAAATTCTGGATTCCTTTAAAAAGATAGAAGGATATAATCAATGAGAAATGAAATATTGTAAAATATTATTCAATGAATATTAAAGGATTATAATGAAAGTACTAAACCCCACTATTACTTAAAATAATTAAAATCTGCTAATAACTCCCCCTAATACATTTCACAATTCGAAAAGGTATCCAAGGAATTAAAACATTTTCATGGAATATAGGTTTCTCAACTAATTCTTTCAAATGTTATAACTGATAAAAACATTTTATTTTATTTATATAACATTTTATAGAATTAAAAAAATTCAAACATTAAGAACTATTTTACATGTAATATAACCATATATATATAAAATACTAAGATAAGACACATTTAAAGGAAATTTAGAAACAATTCACTTTTTTACTAATCACAATATTTTTAAACAAAAAAGATATATAAGATATTGACATTAAAAAAACTAAAAAATGTGGAAAATTTAGGGTGTTATAAAGTATTAGATGAATCATAAAAAAATTCCAAATATCAATCTTATACACTTAAATCTACAAAAACAATTCTACATGTTCCATTTTTCTTTGAACAACATTAGTTTTTTGGTGTAATGAAGAGGATGAAAACTATTTAACCTCCTTTAGTTTATCAAGATCTAGTTTAGTAACATATTCACTTTTTAGTAAATCCATCATTCATAACATTTCTTCTTTAAATGCTTCACACTATTCCTTTTAAATTGAACATTATTTCAGATTCTAATATTCCTTTTCTAATTTATCAAAAACTATTTTAGAAATAAATACCTTTTGTATCTGTTCATAAGACTTTCTAGATACATTTAGATTAGCATGCATCCTCTCTATTTCTTCGTTAAAATATTGAATTTAAATAAAATATCTTCAGAATACATAATACCTTTAATCATGTAAGACAAAGAAACATCAAATTCTTTATAACCATGAACTTCCTTATCCTTTTCGGAATTATTTTTCAAATTAATCCATAACATAAAAAACTGATTGTTCTCCAAACATATCAGAAGAAGGGTTACCGTTAATTTTGTTTTAAGAAAAACTACTTCCAATACTTGAAGTTCATAATCATTTTATCATCCTCATATTTTCAGAAGTATTTAAAAATATGTATAGAAAAGTATGAATATATATTATAATAGTTTTTTAGAAAAAAGACTCTAGGGTTTTAAGAGAATATGTTACATTTTTTTCTGACAATTTTCTGAGGACACTTCATATTCTTGAGTTGAAAAATACATAATAATCATTATGGATTTTAACTTTTGAAAGGACTTTTTATGTAAGAAATATATTCTTAGAGAAAAAGTTATATAATTTTTTTTAATAATACAAAATTTAAATACAATAATTTGTTTTAAAATATTAAAACAAAGATTTTAGTTTTTCATCCACTAATTTTGATTATTTTATTAAATTTTTTATTCAATTTTAAATACTAGGTTTTAATAGTTTAATTCAAAGTGTAATGAAGGATTTAACAATTTTTGCATAAAAGATCAATTTCCTGCTATATAAAATAATTAATGCAATAGAATATATATGATAATAGTAATAAAATACTTCGTGGGTTATTAATTTTAGTTCTAAAGATATTTTGGTCACTAGCTACTTCAAAGATGATCACTCCTTTTTAAGATAAATATTTACATATACTCTTTATACAACTAATTAATTATTTAATAATTTATTTTAGTGGTTTATTCCTATAACACATCAAATACATGTTATTTTGGTACATATATTCTTTTTGGTCTGGAAGTGTTAGCAAGTATGGTTATAGGTAACAAATCTATTTATTTTTGTGTAGACTTTATACTATTATATATAAATAATTCTTTTAAACTATTATCATTATTAAAACTAGAGGATTATGTTTTTCTAAAGTAATAATCATTTTCATAGTTTACATTAATACTATAATAAAAAATTTAATAGTTGACATGTTTTTTCTAATCAAACCAGGAACAAATAGTTCGTATATAATTTTGGTATTTCACTATTACTACCTATAGAAACATTTCAATTATAAATTTTATTTATTCCAAGGATTTTATTTAAATAATTTTCTCATTTCATAAGAATAATATAAGATTTATTTAAAGTGTAAATTTCATTTAATAATTCTTTAATTTTAATTTCATGTACATTACAATTTTTTTTTATGAATTAGTCTTTAAATCAACAATTTTTTTTGAAAAATATTACTTATTTAATAAAATAGCATCATATGTTTTTATATGTTTTCTATGATATTTATTAAAGGATTCAAATTTATCTTCTATCAAAAAACAATACTTTTTTATTTTTTTATAGGAAATTTCTCTATAATTAGAGTTTTGAGAGTTAGAAGATTGTAGGATCTAAATTATGATGTAGATGCTCAATATTCAAGAGGGGGGTGAATTTTATACTTTAAAAATTCTTTTGGAACCTTTAAAGTTGGTTAATGTATTCTATTGTTTAACAAGGTTAAACAAGGTAAATTCCCAAGAACTTTTAGTTCTACGAACTTGCTTGATTCCAGAAATATGGTTCCTGAATTTAAACTTAAGAAAATTTTACAAGGACAAATATTCTTCATTAAAGCGTATAGAATCTTACAAATCAGAGTATACATGTATAAACAAGTATAAGATAGTTACACATTCATATATAGTCAAAATTAAGTTGAAAACAAACTTGAAACAATACAAGTAACAAGTAAGAAATCATTTAACCCATAGAGTAGGGTATCCAACAACCTTGGATAAAGGTCCCTTGATTTATACTTTAAATAAATGCTATCTTACCCATAACTTAGTAAGCCCTCAATAAAAATTTCAGAGTCTGTATTTCGATCTATGAAAGTCCCCAAACATCAAGGTAGTTAGCACCTCTGTCTTCCTATCCCTGGAAGCCCTTGAATGTAAACTGCAACAATCGGAGTGGCATGAAGCAGTCTGAAAAAGATGTTCATTATGCACAAAGCATGAGAGTGTCTCTCTCTAGAAATCACTTCAACAACATGTAATCTCTATATTTATCAATGTGATTCATTGTGAGCTCGTTCAAAAGAGCTCTTATTTATAGGCACATTTCCAACGGTCAGATCCCTCCTCCAACAATCATATTTTTCCTTGAATCTCATAGGGACCTATACATGTGTCACTCAAACAATGTTTGCTTAGAAACAGAATGCATGACCACATTTTATATCTATAACAATGATAAGTAAAATATGGTTGCTCAAACATATTTATTTTTAGGAGTATAAGGGAAAGTGAAGTTTGGAGTCTAATGAAAAATATTCGGAGTCGACATTACAAGGATATTCAGATTCTATTTTTAAAGGAATTCAGAATCAGAATTTTGTAGACTTCAGAGTCTGAATTCTGAGGAATTCCGAGTCTGAATTCTAAAGAATTCAGAACCCAAATTCAATGGAATTCAGAGTCCGAATTCTAAGAAATGAGAAACCTGAATTCTAAGGAATTCAGTGTCAAAAATCTGAGGAATTCCGAACCTGAATTCTAAGAGAATTCGGAGTCTGGATTTTAGAGATTTCGATGTCTGAATTCAGATCCTAAAAACAGAATAATTTATATCTATGTATTTATAGAATTCTTAGGTTTTATATGTGAAATAGAATTTTTCACTTAGGAATAAAAAAAGGTAGATATCAATAAACTAAAACATGAACAATGAAAACATGGTAAGGGTAATTTTTCCTTGGGGAAGGAAAATTTTCATTATAAATTAAAATATGAGTGGAAAAGAAAATTTCCTTGAGATAGAGTGTTTGTGATTTTAAAATCATGATGGAATAGAAAATTCATAATGAAACCTTATAGAATCAACAATATCCCCCTTTTTGGAAAGAAAAAAAATCCTTACGAAAAAGAATATATGGACTTAGAAATTTTATTGGCTTGTAAATAAATTTTTTTCTCCCTTTACTTATGGATCATAGTGAATACAATTAACTCCATCTTAGGCTTTGGAAACCCTATGGATTGTATTCTGAAATTCCTGAATGAGTTTTTTCCATATTCTTGTATATGAAAATCATAATGATGAAAACTCCACCTTAGATGAACTCCACCTTACTTAGGAAAATTTTGTCTTTACTTAGTATTCTTTTTTGACATTCCTTTCTCCCCTTTATTTCAAAAAGAAATATAGGGAATGAAAAAGAAAATAAGGTACATGAAATATTAGAACTAAACAACCAAAAAATATGAAGAGAATCTAAATATCCATTATGTTAGAAAGAATTTGTACAATGAAAGAAATATAACAAAAAATAGTATTTGGAAAAGATTATCTTTCCTTCTCCTTCGGCATCAGCTTCTTCACTATGGTTTTTAACTTCTTGAGCTCCTTGTGATCCTTTTCTGCATGCTTGAGCAACTAGTCTTGATCTTCTGTTTTCTTCTATAAGGATTTGATTTTTTATTTCTAAGCCTTAATATTATCTTCCTAGGATTTCAAGTCTTCTTCCTTATTAGCAAGATTCTCTTCAATCTCAATTCTGAGATCCCTTTCCCTTTTCCAAATCTGAGTAACTGAATTTAGATTCCCATTGAAATCATTATATTCTTACATCCGAGAAGTCTGTTCAAGACTTAAATTTTCATCAAAAAAATATGTAATATCCTTGATATTCACATCTTTGGTGTCAAAAAAATCCCTTTCACTTTCTTGGAATTAATCAAAGATTCTCATCGATTCTATTATCTTCCTTGACCAACTTGTCATTTTCTTGCATGATCTTTTGTGAGCGTTGTAACCAATAAGAGAAAATTTGAAATCTACCACGACACTGTCACATTTATCCATCACCATGGATACTGAATCTGATTTTTGATTTAATGTATTTTGAATCATCTAGAATATTTAGTCTATAGTATGGAATAAATGAATTTTCACAACCAGATTCTTCAAAGACTGATCAAAAATGTCGTGACCAAGTGAGGATGATTCTGAATCTGAGACTTTGGTTGGGGAGGATTATTTTTCTATTTAAATAGCCATTATTTTCGATAAATCACAGTATTCTTTCTTCTTTTCCATAGTTTTTTCAGGGTTTATCCACAACCACGTGTTTTTCCTTATCATCCTTCGGAATTATTTATTCTTGATTAGAAGATTCATGTTCATTATCTGATAGCTGAAAAGTCTTATCTTCATCAACATATTTCTTCTCAACTGCTGCCTCAACATCCTCTGGGTGTATGAAATCATGATTGCTACTTTCCTCCTCAAAAACCTTATTCACTTCTTCCTCACCCTTCTCATCTTTTCCTGTGGTAGCTTGTTTTGAAGACTCAGCTTCATAATTACATATTGATAACTTCTCAAAAGGACTATCCTTCTCATGATTGTCTTCTACTTGCTTTATTATATATTCGGTATCCCCATTTCCTTCTTTCTCTTCTTCTTCCACTTCTTCTTCTTGCACAATTTCTTCTTATTGATTTTTTTTCAAGAATCACTATCTTTATTCCTGGAGTCTCTAGTCATGGTTCTATAAATAACGATTCAGTTACCAGAATTTATTTAGAGAATTTTTCAGTAGCCTTAAGAAGGGATTGGACTAACACAGCCTTGGACATCTTCTTTATTTTCATCTTCTATTTTTGTTCCTTTTCAAGATTCTCATGTACCTTTTCCTTCAATGCTTTTTCCTTAGCAGGTTCCAAGACAAACATAGGATCCCCTTCCTTCATGTTCTTCTTATTTTCTCTCCACTTAGCCACTACATCATCAGGATATGATTTTTTCTTCTTTGAATTTAGTGGTGCTGACTGAGTTTCCATAGCCACTGGAGATTTTCCTTTCTCTTCTGGTTCCTTGACCATCTCCTTCCTTCCACTATTCGTATATGTTTCATCCCCTTCTATCTTTTTTGATAGATCATCAACTTCTGCTTTCGAAAAATCATAAAATTCTTTGGATTGACAATTAAAGAAAATCATTATCCTCCTTAGAGTATCACAACTCAAAATCATCACCTTAATGTTTCTCATCTTATAACATTAAAGAATCATGAAAGACTGAAGAAAAAGAACAATGATTTTTGAAAGAATGGCTGGATACATGATAATCTAAGACTTCATATTTCTATTATTTATATTATCAATCGTAACCAAGATACACTTAACCAAGTTTATCCATCATAGGTTCACCAGAAAATTCAGAACATACATATTGATTTTCTTTAGAGTATCCTTGTCCCCTTTTCTCGGAATGTGAAAACCATGAACCCATAGTTGAAGAATCCGAATATTTGTTGAAAGATGAATAATTTTTGGATACTTTACCTCGGAAAGACCAAGACAAGAAAGAGAATTTTTTTTGTCAAATGATCCTATTTCATTAGGTAGATTGTGTGAGCAAAACTCTGCTTCTCCCTCATATAGAATTCCTATCAGATTTGCTGTCATGTAATAAGAAAGAGAGTATGACTTTCCATATCACTTGAAATAAAATTTATCTCTTAATCCTTAATTGAAAAAACTATCTATCACATATAATTCAACCAGCAATTT
The DNA here is from genome assembly GCA_963277665.1 of Viscum album. NCBI lineage: Eukaryota > Viridiplantae > Streptophyta > Magnoliopsida > Santalales > Viscaceae > Viscum > Viscum album. Next base: position 1,171,861,047 of record OY728152.1, on the reverse strand, counting down.
CGGATACACCGGATCATGTGATCTTGGTTTTGATAAACATGTGCTCTCCCAAATATTCAGCTTGATGTTCATAGACATGATAGAGTCATATTTGGCATAAAACTTTAGATCGACTGACCTTTATTGGTATATATACAACTCAGAGACTTCTTTAATAGTTGAAATTTATTTCTGAGAAGAGGCTTCAACAGACATTCAGAAGTAATGAAATTTCAAAGAATTAGAACCGCCTTAAAAACAAGAGGTAGAGCTTCAGGATGTGAAGGCTTGGAAATCGATGTGGGAGGACTATTGGGGGGCTTTATATAGACAATTGAAGCGACGGTTCAGCTTATTTCAATGATCCAATGGTTGAAAAAATCTTGATAAGATCTAATGGTTGAGATGACAGCTGAAGAAGGATTTTGATAGATTCTGATCATTTGATGTTTTTTTAAGATAAAACATTCGGATTTAAGGAAAATTAAATCAAAAAATTTTAAAAACAAAAAGATAATTCCAAAAAGTAAAAGATGATTATGAAAAAATAGAAAAGGGAACATACCTTTTGGATTTCTAGGAAGATTATTCTTAATAAGGAAATTTTTTCTTGAAGAACATTAGATTCTGAAAAAATTAGATTACAAAATGAATAGACTACAAAAATTTTGATTACTAAACTTTTGACTACGAAAAATTTGACTACAATAATTTTGACTACCAAAATTTTGACTACGAAATTTTTTACTAAAAAAATTTTGACTATGAAAATTTTGACTACGAAAATTTTGACAATGAAAATTTTGACAACGAAAAATTTGACTACAAAAATTCTTACTACAAAAATTTTGACTACAAAAATATTGAATATGAAATTTTTGACTGAAAATGTTCACTAATAAGAAAATGTACACCCCTTATGAAAATGAGTTTTTTACAATAAGGAGATCAGTTTCAACAAAAAGTTAATATGGAATATTACCTTATGGTTATCATTCCTAACTTTTTTTAATGTATTCAAATCTATCATATGGTAATGATTTTGTGAAAATATAAGAATGTTGATCTTGTGTTCCGATAAATTAAAGAATAATATCCCCTTTTTGTGTGTGATCCCTAAGAAAGTGATGCCTAATATCTATGTGTTTTGCACGAGAGTCATGTGAATGGTTTTTACTTAAGGAAATGGAATTAGTATTATAACAAAAAAATTGTTTTGGTAAAACTCATAACATAGTCTGTGAGTGTGTGTTGCATCCACAACACTTGAGCACAACAACTTCCAGCTGCTACATATTCAGCTTCAGCAGTGGAAAGTTCTACTGAGTGTTGGTTTTTTCATGACCAAGAAACTATTTAATCTCCTAATAAATGACATGTTCCGGATGTACTTTTCATATCCATTATACATACGCCAAAGTTCGCATCTGAAAAATTTTTTTTAAAAAATCATTACCAGAAGTATAAAAGAGTCCTAGATCCATGGTTCCCTTTATGTAGTGAAATTTTTTTTCACTGCCATTAAATGAGATCCCTTAGGATTGGATTGATATCTTGAACATAAGATTACCGAAAACATGAAGTATAGACAACTAGATATCAAGTAAGTAGACATCATATCATACCTCTAAATGATGTTTGACCTACTGGTTTCCTAGCTTCATCAAGATCAAGTGAATTTGAGGTACCAATGGGAGTACTTATACTCTTAGTATTGTCATATCCAAACTTTTTAAGAAGATATTTAATATATGTATGTTGGGATATATAGATTCCTTCAAGTTTTTTAGAAATTTGAATCCCAGGAAAACTGTAAACTCATCCATCATGCTCATTTCGAACTCATATTATATTATATTTACAAAGGAATCGGTTAATGATTACTGAGTTGAAGCAAATATAATTTCATCAACTTAAATTTGAACAATAAAATCATTTTTTTATCTTTCTTTATAAAAATGGTTGGATCATCATTTATGTTAAAAATATTGTTTTGAAGAAAAAAATATTGTAAGTCTATCATACCGGGCTCTAGGGGATTGTTTAAGTCCATTTAATGCTTTGGTATGTCTAAAAACATATTCAGGATGATTTGTATATTCAGAACTAGGAGTTTGTTCAACAAAAACTTCCTCTTGAACATAACCATTAAGGAAATCACATTTAACATCCATTTGAAAAAGTTTGAAATTAAATAATGCTGTAAAGCCAGTAAAATACGAATATATTCAAGTTTGCCTACAGGAGAATAAGTTTCTTCATAGTCTACTCCTTCTTATTGATTACAGCCTTTAGCAACCAATCTAGATTTATTTCTTACTATGATTCCATTTTCATCACACTTATTTCTAAAGACCCATTTTACCCTAATAACAGAACATTCCTTAGGACTTTCAACCCTGGTCATGAATATATTTGTTTCGATTTCATTTATCTAATCATTCATAGCTTTTATCAAATCCTAATCTCCTAAAGATTCATCCGTGATTTTTTGTTATAATTGGGAAAGGAATGCTAGATGATATATTTCATTATTTAAGGAACTTCTAGTCCATAGAGGTTGATTTACATCACCAATTATACTATAACTTGGATGATTCTTAAGAGACAACTGATTTGGGATTTGTAAAACTTTTTCATCAATGTATGGTAGGAAGTATTCTGTGGTAAATGATTCAGAAACATTTTCTTGAACATTTTCCTTATCAGGAAGATCTTTTATCAGGGGCTGATAATCAGTTTTGGAAAACACATCTAAGGATGTAGGTTGAGGTTGTTTAAAAAAAGGATCAGTTTCATCAAATTTAACATGTAATTTTTCTTCAACAGTACAAGTATTTGTATTGAAAACTCTATATGACATAGATGTTGTAGTGTATCCTGTGAAAATTCATTCAAAATATTTTGGTGTGATTTTTTTAGATTATCATTAGTATTTAGAATGAATACCTTGCAACCAAAAACCATCAAGTAGGAAATTATAGGTTTTCTACTATTCTATAACTCAAAAAGAGTTTTATTAAGATAATTTCTAATAAAAACATGATTTATAGTTCAGAAAGAAGTACTTACAGCCTTAGCCCAAAAATGAATGGCTACTAAATATTCACTCAACATGGTTCTTGTTATCTCATGAGGAATTATATTTCTTCTTTTAATAACACCATTTTGGTGAAGAGTTCTTGGTGCTGAGAATTTATGAGTAATTCCTTTTATACTACAAAAGACTCAAAATATGAATTTTGAAATTCTCCTCCATGATCAATATGTATAGTTATCAATGGAAGGTTTTTCTCATTTTTAACTTGGGATCTATCAATTTTGAAATAATAAAAAGCTTAATATTTATTTTCTATAAAATAGTCCCATGTAAATCTAGTGTAATCATCAACTAAGATAAATACATAATATTATCCTCCAATGCTTTCAGTTTGTGTTGGACCAAAAAGATTTATATTCACTAACTGTAATGCATCAGTAGTTGAGAATTCAAGGACTGATTTAGAACTTGATTTATGTTTCAATCCATATCGTCAAGGATCACAAACTTTTGACAAACCAAATCTATGATCTGGTAGAACCTTAAATATTCTTTTCTTAGATATTTTTCATATGTTCCTAAAGTTATAGTGTCTTATCCTTATTTTCCATAACCAAGATTGATCTTCCATTGCACTAAGACAAGGTAGATCTTGGCTACTAAGGTCTTCAATGTTTACTGTGTAAACAGTCTCTTGCCTATGGGCAGAAAGAAAAAACTCTTCCTTGTAATAGTGTACTAAAAACATGTCATTCCTAAAATCCACAAGGTAACCTTCATCACATAATCGACATATGATAATATTGTTTTTCTTAAGACACATAACAAATTAAACATTTTAAATCAATGTTTTTCCAAGAATAACAATGTTACCTATACCAATAATTTCTCCTTGATCATTATCTATGAAAGTTACTTTTCCTCCATTTGTCTCAATAATATTATCAAAGATGTTTTTGTTACCACTCATTTGCTAGAAACATCCACTATCCATGTATGATGTATTGTTGTTAGTACTATCTTTTCTTTCCAGAAAATAAGAGTGTTAGATTTTTGGATCCCAAACATTCTTGGATCTGGAAACTTCAGAAATAGACATTTTAGGAATCCACATTTTCTTTGAAAAATAATCTTTATGAAATCCTAAAGAATGAGTTTTGTTTAAGGAACAATTTTTTCCCAATTCCCACCACACTCGCACTTACTGCAGAATGGAGCACAATGAGGTGAAAAATAATTGTTAATAAAAATCATTTTTGAATGGGTATAACCAAATATAGAATTATTCCGTAAAAGTTGAATTTCGGAATACATTTTATCAATGTTTTCTTTACATAAGGAATATTTCGACAAACACTTCCTCAATGAAAATTTTTCTGACTTCAACTTAATAACTATGTTTTTATTCACAAAATCATTAGTTTTAGCACAAGAGTTAGTCTCAAAAACATTTTTCTTATAAATTACTTTTTCTAAATCCTGAGAAATTTTATCCTTCTTAGAATTGACTTCCTCAAGGGTTTTTGAAATACATTCAAAATTATAAATTTTCATATCGAGATATTTAGAAATATCTAATACATATTATGTAAGAATAGAAATCCACGAATTTTCCATATCCTGATTTTTGTTGACATTATAATTTTCATTCTCAAAGAGCTTAGCAAACCTAAAAACTTATTTATAAGTAGGCAAAGTCATATCTTCATCAGAAGAAGATTCTTCATCCAAAATTCATAATATTTAATATCATTATACTTATTATTCATGGATACATTGGTTATGGATTCAGCATTGTGTACAATAACAATTAAATAATGATTTTCAATAGGTATCTTGGCAGGTAAACCAAGATTCTTTTGACCTGAAGATTGGTACTCTGAGGATTCTTCAAGAGAGTCACCACCACTGGCACTCCAGTTGTCATTGGATTTCAATACTTTCTTGGATTTAGCCTTGTATATTTTCTTTCTATTACTCCCAGAATACTTTTCCTTTCTATCTTTTCTCTTAAGAATTGGACAATTTGGGATTATATGCCCTCCACATTAACATTCATAGTAAGTGACCTTTGAGTCTTTCTTGTCCTTTATTTATTTTTTACTGTATCTAGATTGGTAGTTATTCTGTTCAAAAATCTTGTTCATCCTTCGTGCAAGATTGGATAACTCATTTTATAAAGATTCACTTCCACTAGATTCAGATTGAATAACAATCTTCTTAGTTTTTTTATCTTGTAACTATCTCAGGAGTTATTAATTTCATATGATTTTAAGTAGTTGTAAAAGAAACACTTCCATTTCCATTCTTCTTCTTATTTAGATCTGCATCTCCCATTATTCTAGTCACATGTTTTGTAAGAGTTCCAAAAGTTCATCAAGAGTTATCTGTGAGACTTTACAATTCTCATCAATAGTTGTTCTCTTTGACTCCCACTCATTAGGCATGATATCTATAATTTTGTCTATAAGTGCCTCTTCATCTAAACCTTTTTCACCCATGGATTGAAAACTATTAACAATGGAAATAAACCTTTGTTGTACCTTGCACACTGGTTCTCCCAAAGGAATGAAAATACCATGATATTATTCTCTAAGCATAGATCTTATAGTTTTGATAACTTTGGAAGATCCAAAGTGACATACATCAAACTTCTTCAAAATACAATTTGCAGCTTCACAAGAATAAATTAGGCTATATATATTATTGGTCATGGAACACAACAATATATTGCGTAACTTATAGTTTAGTTAGTATTATGAATTTTCTTGATTTGTAATGCTTCGACTTCCTTATCAGGAATCTTGTAATTTCCAGTAATCATTACAGAGTTGTCCACTCTAGTGTTAATTTCAAAAGTCTTCATAAGATCTCTCTAATATTCATAATCATTCCAATCAAACATAGGTGGTCTAGTAGGATTAAGATTTTCAATCGAACCAATATTCATTCCTACGATCTCAAAGAAAATATCATTCCACAGAAACTTAATATTAATAAGAGTTTGTAAACAAGGTTAAAAATATCCAAAGAAAGGAAAATATAGAACAATGAAAACTTAAGCAAGAAAACATATATTTGAATATAAGTATTTCATAGAATACCTTTGATAGCAATTATAGGGTCGAAATAATGATTTCGATGCTCAATATACAAGGTGTGAATTGTATAATTTAAAAATTCCTTTATAACCTTTAAATATGGTTAAAACGTTCTATTATTTAACAAGGTTAATCAAAGTAAATTTGCAAGACCTCTATATTCTACAAACTTTCCTGATTCCAGAAATATGGTTCCAGAAATGAAACTTAAGAAATGTTTACACGGACAAAGATTCAACCTTAAAGCATATATAATCATTTAAATAAGATTAGACAAGTGTAAGAATGTATAAGACAAATATTTTTTCCTTTATGATCAAAATGCTAAGGAAACAAACATGAAACAATGAAAGTAACATGTAAGAAATCATTTAACCCAAAGAGTAGTGTATCCAAAACATTGGATAAGGGTCCCTTGATTTATACTTTTACAAATGTCTGTCTTAACCACACCAGGGTAAGACCTTGATAAAAATATCAGAGTCTATCTTGTTATCCCCACAAGCCCTCGAACTTCAATTTAGTCGGCACCTTTATCTTCCTATCCCCGGAAGCCCTCGATTTTACAGAGGAACAATCAGAGTCGCACAAAGCAGTATGAACAAGATGTTCAGTACACACAAAAAATGAGATTATATCTCTTTATAAATCACTTCAGTTGCATGGAATATCTATTTTCATCAATGTGTTACGTTGTGAGCTCGTTCAAATTCCCTTCTATTTATATTCACATTTCCAACGGTCGGCTCCCACCTATAACAGACATATTTTTTCTTGAATCTCAAAGTGACCTATACATGTGTCACTCAAACAACGGTTGGTTAGAAACAGAATTCACAACATTATATTATTGTTATAACAAGGATAAGTAAAATATGGTTTCCCACCCAAATTTAATTTTCATAGTCTAAGGAAAAATAAAGTTCAGAGTCTAATGAAAAATATTCAGAGTCTACATTACAGGGATATTCTGATTTTTTTCATGTAATTTAGAATATGAATTCAATAGTATTCAGAAGTAAGAATTCAGAGGAATTCAGAGTCTGAATTCTAAGGAATTCAGAACCTGAATTCTATGGAATTCGGATTCTGAATTATAAGAAATTTGGATCCTGAATTATAAGAAATTTGGAACCTAAATTCTATGGAATTCGGAGTCTGAATTTTAATAAATTTGGATCCTAAATTCTAATAGAATTCGAAGTCTGGATTTCAGATAATTCATAGTCTGAATTCGGATCCTGAAAAAAGAATACTCTATATCTATGTATTTATATAATTCCATGGTTTTATATAGGAAACCTAATTTTTCACTTATGAATAAAAAATATATATTTAGATAAACTAAAACATGAACAATGAATCCATGGTAAGGATAAATTTTCTTTGGAGATGGAAAATTTTTCTGATTAAGTAAAATATGAGTGGAAAATAAATTTTTCATGAGATAGAGTATTTTTTTAATTTCAAAACATGATGGAATGGAAAATTAATATGGAAACATTATTTACTCAACAAATATTGTACCTGATCAGTATGAGTCATAAGTAATAGCATTCATTCTTTATGATCAGCTTCAGAGCTTATAGAATATTTAGATTTTAAACGATAGGAATCACTTTAAGTAGCCTTCATAATTTTCATGCCTTTTATCATATAATCACCATTACTTTGATCTTTATGTAAATAAAAGTTAACATTTCTATAACCCTTTTAGTTCCAATCAGAAAATATATTTTCATTCGTCCTTTTTTCTTATTGTACAGTTTTTCAAACCTTTTAACAATATTTGATAAATATTTATCTAAATCTAGATGTCATCAATCAGATTATTCATTAATGTTATATTTTAGAGAATATTTTTCATGTTTTATATGGTTTTAATATTTGGCCTATATCTCAATTTCATACATCATCATGTTTTCAATTATTTCATTACTTTTAAAATATTTGGCATGTGTTGATTTTCTTATAGTATCTGATATTCCATTCCACTTAGAGGGAAAACTCTAGTTACTTTTAATACATGATCCGATTGCGTAAATGGATATCCCAAATCAAAAACATTATAAACAATTTTTATTAATCTCTCATTCATTTGATTGATATTTTCATCTTCATGCATTTTGAAAGTATAAAACATTAACATTACAGTATTTTATCGTAGTTTTATGATTTTTTCAGTTGCTTCATAGGAAACAGAAATAGTATTCGACATCTAAAATGTAGTATAACATTGAGAAACATGATTAAACTCATCAGTTCCTAAACCACATACAATATAATTCATTTCTCTTGAATTAATATCATATTATTTTTTGTGATCATCGTCCCATTTTTATAGATCTTCCATACGAATTTCATACGTCTTGAAATGACTTAAATAAAATTTTATTCCATGATTTTTCAAATACATAATCATTGTTGGATTTCTAAAATCCATAATTATCACCATTAAAGTAAGCATCACAGATCATTTACATGGATTCATTATGATCATCCATTTATATATTTGTATTTATCTAAATCTTTAACACAAACGTTTTAGAGCTTTTTATATAACACAAGAGCCAAATATTTTTGATGAACAATAGATAAACTCCTATGATATTACTTTCTGGTATCAAGTATTATAATAGAGCCCAAACTTTTGATACTAATTTTTGGTATCAAAATAAAAACCATAATATTCAAGGCTTTTCATTAAGAGAATATGAAAATAGATACCTTCCATTGATATAACATGTCATATCATATAGAGACAAAAAAAATAAGGGACTTCAAAAATGGGAAATATATCCGAGGGATCCAACCCTCTAATACCACTTGTTATTTTGGACAGGTTGGAATGAATATGATGAAGACACAAGAGGATGTGAATTTTGATCCTTTAAAATCATTGGTAGATCCAAAACAATTTTCTTGTTAAGAAATGATCTTTTACAAATCTTTTAATGCTGATTAGTCGTGGAGTTAAATAATGAAATGAACATAGAAATGTATAGTGGTTCATGTTACAAATATCCCCTATTCCACTCCACTAATTCTCCATTCATGGGTTGGGTTATTTTCATTAGTAGATCATTTTATCTAGAGACCTCTACAACAAAGTGCAAGGAATTTGGAACATTTTCAGTTAGAATTTTACAAGGCCTTCTGGTTATTTTATAGGGAACTATAAATCAAAAAACTAGTCTGAGAAGATGATACCCCATCACCACAATGACCGAATTCATGAATCTGAAACTCCACTAATTCAATATATAATGATTTGATTGAGAACATGAGTTTCACTCATAGTTCCAACAGAAACTGTTAGATGTGTTTGATCTTCAATAACGTACCACAGTATAAAATAGATCTTCAATGATGTATGATATTTCATTAGATAACAATATATAAAATTACATACTTATATTTAAACATGCATGTCTCCAAAGTGTAACTCTAGCTAATGATTTATCATTCTTGAAGATGAAGAAGAAATAATAAGGTATTGTAGAAGCGACAATAATAATAACATCTCAATTAGATGGATCAAAAAATGTATTTCTCCAAAGTATATCTTCTTTATAATAATAGATATATTCAATATTTTTTCTTTTTCATTATCTCTATATTCAAAAATATATTTCACACAATATAGAAAATTAAAACACTCATTCTATTTGTCGAGAGAAAATTTTCTTGCCTCATGTTGAATAGATCCAATAATATTGCTTCAAAATCATGAGAATTTGAATTTAAACCATTCAATAGTGTTGTAACTTCACCTATAAATAGAAATGAATTAATCCATATAATACAAGCCTTTGAATCAGTAATAAAATATCTTTAAAACAAGATTTACTTCTTTTGAGACCATTGCACAAAACAAGGACAATATCTTCAATTTAAAACTCTACCATTAACCAGTAAAATTTAGGGTTCTATTACGTAGTGACGAACTCCCAAAGTATTATTGACAACATATGGTTGTTTAAAAAAGAATGTTTGATGAACTATATATGTATTTCGTTAAATGAAGGGTTTATTCCAAACATAGTGTCGTTGATCTATACTTTTCTTATAGAATTGGGTACATGATCTATATTTTTCATTGCAAACATAGGGTTTCTAAACCGTTCATTATGATTTTTATGACCCAACCCTATCTATGGCTCGAGCCATAACTACCCTAATCCCGCCTCCATAGGCTAGGGGGTGGTGTCCAGCGTCATGGGAATAACTAACATAGGGAGTTATTTTCCTAAGTACGTGTACACACGTAGGGATTCATCTCGATATACAAGGGTATAGAAAAAATAGAAAAAGATGAAAAATGGTAGGGGAACAACCATGTATGTAAAACCTCTAGAAAATATAAGAATATGGTAGTATAAAATAAAATGTAAAGGGTAAATATAAACACACAACTAGAAATATATCCCAACCAAAAAAACCGGAAGGTAAAATGCTGAGAGTTCCCAACTCCTATTCTCCATGTTGCAGGCACCGTACGTAGTCCATAGTACCTGGTATCCCTAAGCTCTACTAAATTCACTACCAACTTATCCATAATCTAAAAATATATGAAACATTCCAGAAAATCCAATGAAAGCATGAGTATATACATATCCATTAGGACACCTCAAAAGCTAAAAGGAGGGTAGTAAGAGATACAATAGAAAATTGAAAAATAGTATTATAGTAAAAAGATGTAGCTCAACCCAAAGAAAGAGAAAGAGTAACCTCATCCAAGAATAGGGGGCTCAACACAATGGGTATATAGAATACATGTTGATTCTTTTCAACCCATATCAGGATAGTAAACTCATCCTACCATGAGAATATAAACATAAAAAGCATCTGGCATACCCATTGTGTCTTCACTTCTTATGGAAAGATAATAACCAAATCAAACGTTATGGATACAAGTGTCTGTGTGTGTGTGAGAGTGTGTTTATATATGATCAATCAAAATAATCCAAAATTAGAGATAAAGGGGATCTTCATCCCACATCTTATAGTAGGAAGAAGATTCACCAACAGTTGGAAAAGTCCATCTACAATGCCCAACATCTCACGTATATTCCCCAAAGTAGTCTTCCAAATCAAGACACACCTCATCACATTGTCTTACAATGAAGGGGTCACAATATATATATTTATAGGACTTATGCCCTAGTGAAAAATGATTCTTCCACTCCATGGTAGATGACCCATGCCCAACCTAGGTGGAGGGTTCCACTCTAGAAGCGTATAGAGGACCCACACCTCATTCCAACATGAGGGTTCCACTCTAGTCATTGAATATCCATGCCTAGCCCAGCTGGAGGGTTCTACTTCGAAGTCGACAAAGTAACCATTCCATGCCTAGAAAGAGGGTTAAACTCTAGAAGTTGTCTAGGACTCATACCCAGCCCAACTAGAGGGTTTCACTAGGGAGATCTGTAGAGGACACATGACTTGTTCCTATAAGAGGGTTACACTCAAATCATTGAGTATTCATACCCATACGAGCTAGAGGGTTCAACTCATAAGTCGGTAGAGTACACATTCCCTACCCAGTAGGAGGCTTCCACCCTAGAAGCTTGTATATGACCCATGCTTAGCCAAAATAGATGGTTTAACTCTAGGAGCCTTTGGCGATCCTTTGTCATCATTGTAGTTTTTAAGCATCACCTAACCAAAAATCAAGCCTGGAATATTCCACATCGTATACCAAAATCAACAAGTGAGGGAACTTCCACATTTTATGTGAAAAAAAATCAAGATAGGCTACTCACAGGCTAAAACCTGAGTTCAAATGAAGTAGATACAGAATATTGAAGTTTCCTCTGAAGGAGTCAAGGGGTACATGACCTGTGAGGGGACCCACATATCATGTGGTCCCACTCTTTCACTCGGTCATGTCCCTAGAGGTACATGGAATGCATATTGTGTGGTGGTACATGACATGTAAGGGATATACATGGCGTGCCCTTGCCACTCGGGGTCCCACTCGTGTGCTTGGTTGTGACTATGTATCCAATCCATGGTCATGTACTTTAGTACACGGAGTGCCTCTTCACATAGGGTGTTTCCCAGATACTTTGTCCATTCTTGTGTAGTTGGGCACATGGTGTGTTCCTGGATGTGTGCTCCATCACACATCTCATCCACATAGGGAAGTGGGTATGTGGTGTGTTGGGAGTCTACATAGTATGTCATCCTTATAAAATTCCAAAACCCTAGCCAATATAGCCAAGAGGATACACACTGTGTATTCTTTATGATACACGATGTGTAGTTAGGATTTTCATAGATTCTCATATCTGCAATCCACACATCAAATCTATCCATTTCACTTCGATTCTAGCCACATTTCTGCTCGATATTTGTGGATCTTGGCTTCATTCATATTTTCATCCATCCATTAGACAAAGATCAATTTCTTAGAGTAGTAGATTTTATTAGAATGTCTATCATTCCATGTGTTCCTATACCAACATGGATTTTATCTTTGATGGGAAAAATGATCACCAATGCCCCCGCAAACATCCTAGATTTGTCCTTGTTTCATCTATATATTCCTTGTTTGGAATTTATTCATGATTTCAAGGGTCTGGTTAGGCTTGGTACTACTCATAAACGTAAAACAGAGATTGCAGGGTCCTACCAGTGAAGAACATGAAGCAACTGACGAGTAAAGGCAGAAGAAAAAATGTTTAACCATCATTATCCATGTTTTCTTGGACAATAATCACGAACGAGGATATATGAGTTAGAAAAAATGAATAACCAACGATTAAGTAATTAAATTAGTAAAACGTTGCATGATCACACCGGAATTAGTGTATATTAAATGAGGATATTGATCTAATCAATCAATTTAATCAAAAGGACGTAAACCATAAATTTAAGAGTCATACATAGAGATTAGATGGTTTTTCTTCGAAGAACACACTCATCATTGATTGGAGGACGTCATTGAGTTCATTGTATCCCAATGTGCTCGGATCCATTATTTCATCATCGTCTGAGGTGATTTGACAATATAAGGGGGAGATGCTCTGGAATCCTCCTTGGGTTTATGTGGCTAACCCTAGAGGATTCACCATGGTGATTTATTTTTAGAAATATAGTCAGTTTAAAATAATAAATTAATTAAGTTAAGTTAACTAATTAACCAACTGAATGTACATCTAAAGAGTGATATATAGAAATGCCCCATGCCAACCTATTTTAGGTCACACCTAGGGTAAAAAACATGTTATACACTCAACCATGGTCTTAGATTTCAGATATGATCTTCCATTTAATATTTATACCATTTTCATTAAAATATTATGTACACAATATAAAATATATTTAATATTTTTATAATATTAATTATGGGCACACTGAGCCTCGAAATCAAACACCATATCATCACCTAGATTTGTAAATAAATAGAAATATTTCAAATTATTACAAGGTGAAAACCAGGTCTCTACTTCATCCCTCCTTCAAGATTTTCATTCCCAAAAAGAAATCATAAACAAACAACTCAGGATATTGAGCCCTCATCTATCTCTCTCACTCCCAAGAGCTCCCCTACATGTTCATGTGCTACCACAACACGAATTACATGGGGATGGTCCGTCCACATAGTGACGTCTCCTATTGATCCTCGATCATTACTCAGTGCTCTTCAATGGTGTCTCGATCCTCGATATCCAACTCTCCCTTGTTGATGATGTGTGTGGGGTCATATATGTATCTCCTCATCTTGGACACATGGAAGACTTCATGCATGGGCGCCTACTTTTGGTGTAGGGAGAGGTGGTAAAACCCCTAATTAACCCTCTATACAATCTCAATCAACCTAATAAATCTCATGGATAGCTTACCTCCCTAATAGAGCCTCTGAAATCCTCATTGTGGGGAGACTATCAGGAAATGGTGTCTCCCTACTCAAACTATAATGGCCTATGATGATTATCTATGTAAGAATTGTAACTTCTATTGTTCTTCCTCATCCTCTCATGAATGACCTAGACTTTCCCTATCATTTCCTACTCCATCTCTAGACCCACGAGATATGTCTCACAAATCTCACTCTAGCATAAGGGTGACTTGTAGGGTCTCCCATAAAGGGTCTAAAAAATTTCCATGCCAATGGTAGGATGGTATGTATTATTATACACAAAATCTACCATGGGAATGTGATCCTACAATCTCTGAAAAAAGTCTAACATAAAATCCTTCAGCATGTCCTTCAACAACTACATAGTATGTTCAGTTGTCCCATATTTGTCTCGGTGAAAGGGTTTACTCATCCTCATTTGTGTCGCTAATTCATCTTGTAGGCCTGTCCATAATCATGAAAATAAACCACACATTACGATTGAAGACAATTATCTAGGTCACCACATAAATATGAATGATCTCCCGTATGTACAACTTCCCTAAACTCTCCACCAAAATTTACTCTCTAGTATAAGGAATTTTGTTGACTTCATGATTCCATCAACTATCACCCAAATAGAATCATATCAAATCATTGTGTGTCGAATCCCTATCAAAAATCCCTTGGATATGGCATCCCACTTCCACTCTAGAATCTAAAGGGGATGCAACAAACCTGCTAGAACATGGTGCACAACATTCACTTGACAACAAGTGAGGAATCGAGAGATGAACTCATATATGATTCATCCCATGCTGGACCACAAAAACCACCATTGAATGTCTTTGTACATCTAAGCCGCATTGGGATGTACAATGAGGGGAGAAGTGTGGAACTCTCACATCACCTCCTCCCTCATCGTGACTAAGACCATCATTTTTCCTTCCAAAAATATAATGTGATTTCATCCATCAAAACATCCATATGGTGATTCACATGTTTATATCTAGTCCTGTAAGACCTCATAGTTGATATCTCCCAGTAGGGACTCTCTCACATGCTCGATTAGTAGGGGAGTCAACACCATCGACTGCATAAAATTTGTACCCTCCTTCTCCACTAGGTTTAGCTCCAATGAATCCAACTGCTCTCAATACCCCTTCACCAAGAAATCATGGGACTTCCTGCTAAGGGTATCTTCCACCGTGTTTCCCTTCCACAGAGTATAGACTCTCTAAAATCCATAGTCATGTTAGAAATCCAACTGATGATGTTGTCTTAGGTTCAAGTATCTATGTGTGAGTATGTTCCTAATACGGTGATGGTCTATGTAAACCACAAAGAACTCCCCCATGAGGTAGTTCATCCACATCATCAGGGTGAATACTACCACTTCCAAATATAGTTCATGATTCACCTAGTTTTACTCGTGTGGCCTCAACTACCTTAACTCATATGCGATAATTGTTTTTCACTACATTAACTTGTCGGCAATCCCATCTCCTGAGGCATCTCAATACAATATATACTCCATGACCTCCTCTAGACGTCTTAACATAGGATCACTTGTTATCCTCAACCGCAACTCATTAAAAGCCTTATGGAATTACTCATTCCAAATAAACGACTAAGATTTCTGCATCAGGGTGATAAAAGGGGTTGTAATCGTCAAGAAGTCTTCCACAAACCCTATGTGGTACTCTTATAATCCAAGAATGTTTCACACCTATGACATGATGTTAGGTGGCTCCTATGAAAGAAATACATTGATATTTTCTAGTCCCATGGCTAAGACATTATCAGAAATGTCATGCCCCCTAAAGTGAACATCATTAGTCCAAAATTGACACTTCAAGAGTTTCCCATAAACCCGGTGCTCTCGAAGAAAATATAGAACAACCCTCAAGTAATCTATATGATCCTCATATGATGTATTGAAGATGAGTATGCCATTGATGAAGAAGGCCAAAAACTGGTCCATGTACTTCTAGAAGACATGGTTCTTGAAATACATAAACATAGCAGGGGAATTCAACACACCAAAGAGAATCACTAAGAACTCATAGTTTATGTAGCAACATCATAAAAACAGATTTGGAATATCAGCCTCAAGAATCCTCAACTGGTGGTATCTAGACCTAATATAGATCTTTGAGAACCATCTCGTGCCTTGAAACTGATCAAAGAGGTCTTCAATCATTATTAAGGGGTATATTTTCATTATCATGGCCTAACTAAGGTGGTGAAAATCCATGAAAATCCGCAAACTACCAACCGCCATTTTTACAAGAAACATTGGAGATTTCTAGGGGGAAACATTGGTCATGATGAAACCTTTCTCTTTAATGTCCTATAACTACAATCTCAGATTTGGGATATTAGTAGGGTCTATTTGATATGCTTCATAAGATATTTGAGTTGTGTTAGGATGTAAGTCATTACAAAAATCCATCTCATGCCTTCATGGTAGTCTTGGAACATCCTTGGGGAAGACTCCTACATAATACTCTATAACTAAAGGAATCTATATGACTAAAGAGCCTACTACACCAAGGGATATACTCACCAATTTATGGGCGATGTGTTTTAGCCTCCTTCTTGTAGAACCCAATAGTCCAATCATGAGATCTCTCTCTCCCATAAAGGTTAATCTCATCCCATCAGTGCATAGGTATCTAACTCACCTATGGTGACCGTAAATATGGGTACATTCCATTGTAAAAAAATCCATATCCAAGATTACATCATAGGGTTAAATTTTTATGAACAAAAGGTCCCACGTGAACCTCTCTCCACTAAACAGTATCACTCACTTCCGATAGATAAAAGATATAGAATATATGTTCTCTATAGAAACCTCAAGATGGAGTTACTAGGATGGAACCTCAACTAAGAGCTCCATATATTGAACCATGAGTATAGAGATAAATGAATTACCATAATATGTTTATACTAACACTAAAAAAATATTATAATAAACATTGATCTTATCTCTAATCAACTCATGAGCTACAGAGTCATAAGCCTCTAGAGCCTGTAATTGTCTAAAACCCTGACCACCAGCTCCTAGAGCATGATGTGGGCTACCTAGTCATGGTGGTAGAAGGATCTTATAGTTTCTTCCACCAATAATAGCTCCCTATGCTCCTTTATTCCTCCTTCATGACCACCGTACACTTGCCTGGGAGATCACTGATCACGATGCTTCCTCTATCATGGCAGCACATCAGATATCTTCTCGTGTTCCTCAGCACGTCTGGTTAGGAAGTCAGGTTATATGTAAACTATCCCATCATACACATTTCCCCAACCCTCTCTGGGAAACCCTGGTTCCCTATGCTACCCTTGTTCCTCAATACCACACACCTGAGTTTGATCACAAAAGGAACTCATGCGCCATGATCTCGCTGACTGGTGCCTACTAACTGTTGTAGATGACTCGAATTTGTGATGCCCACTGCTAGCTCTAGCTGCCTGGTTCCCCTTTAATAGACCTCTATTTGTCACTATTTTCCACTCCAGCACCATATAATAGGTGGGGATACACAAGGGAACCACTCTGGCATGGATCTCTCTATGGAGTCTCTTCTCAAAATTTCATGCTCAGGAGTATCCATTTCATATTATGTTGATGGTGTTCTAGGTAAATTTTTTGAAACTATCAACATACTTAGTATCTTTCATCCCTCCTTTCTATAGCTCTATAAGCTCTTGAATCCGAACTGAGTGCACATAGAAGGTTTAGTGTTATTCACGAAATATATGCTAGAAGTCAAGCCATGGGAGTTTCTTCTCATCATGAATATGGGTAACAAGACTCCACCAGCACCTAGTTGGTCCATGGAAAAGGATATCTTCCAATACAACCACCTAATTCTTCAGTTTTTGGATGATTTAGAATACACGGAAAAATAAAGCTATACAATCCGTTAATGTCTAAGGATCTATCTCTCCAACGAACCTCAACGGCCCATGCGGCTAGAACTCACAGTGTGCACTAAGTCTGCAAGCATCCTCAGCTTGTTCTGCTAGGATGATATGCTTGTCAACATGTGGTGGTGTGGCTACCTACCCATCGGGAGGAAGATGGTCATTGTATAGACCCTGAACTGAGGCTTCATCGCTCATCGAATCATCATCATAATATGAAACCGGTATCATCGTTTTCTGTCATCGCAGAGGCATCCTGAAAGTTATCAAGACATATTGTAGTTAGATGAGCATATATATATAAACAAAAATGGGGAGTTGAATAAATAAGGATAGTCAGAGACTCAATTCTATATTATTCTTGTACAATTGATCCCTACATGCTATTTCTTATTATTTTGATTTGGCTAGCATGTAGTCAAGGTCTTGGTGAACGGATATGTTGGCCACCCACACCATCACTGGATTCCATGACATGAGAGCTTCACTCAAGACACTCTAAAATTATTTCCCTAATAACATATAAAACCTCATAATGGGACTAATACAATTGTAATCCCAAGGATCAAACCACCTCTGATACTAATCTTTCATGACCAGACCCATGCCGGGGCTCAAGCCTCAACGTCCTCAAGCCCGCATCCATAGGCCTGGGGCTTGTGAGTAGTGACAAAGGCATAAACACATGGGGAGGCATTTTCCATAGTACAAGTATGAACACACATATCCATCTCAATATATAAGTGCCTAGGAAAATGAGAAAATGATGAAAAACACTAGGGGAACAACCACGCATGTCGAATTGGGATCGTTCGGTCCTATCAATGAAGAACATGAAGCAATTGATGGGTAAAGGCACAACAACATATTTTTAACCATCATTGATCATGTGTTCTTGGAAAACGATCAGGAACAAGGATATACAGGTTAGAAAACAAGAATAACAAAAGATTAAGGAATTATATTGGTACACAAGTGCATTCTCAAGACACAATTGGCACATATCGAAGGATGAGATTGACCTACTCCATCAATTTAATAAAAATGGATTAAACCACAAATTGATGTGTCCTACTTGGATATTAGATCATTCATTGTCAAAGAGCACACTTACCAATGATTGGTGGATTTCATTTCATTCATTGCATCCTAATCTACTCTGATTCAGTGTTTCTTCATTGTCTGAGGCGATTCAGCAAAGGAATTATGGGAACAAGATTTGGAATCCTCCTAGGGTTTATGTAGATAACCCTAGAAGACTCACCATGGTGATGTATTTGTAAACATTTATTAGAATAAAATAATAATTTAATTTAATTAATTAATTAACTTAACATACCACCAACGAGTGTGATATCCAAATTCCCCCCTCCAACCTATTTTATGTTTTACCTACGGTAAAAAATGCATTCCAGACTAAAATATGGACTCAGACATCCGATATGAGCTTCTTTTTATGATTTATCCCATTTTATTTAAAAAAATCATGTACACAATATTAAATATATATAATATTTTTATAAAATTAATTATGGGAACACTGGGCCTCTGAATCGCATGTTTTCTTAGCACCTAGCTCTAGAAATATATATAAATATATCAAATTATTACAAGGATAAAATTGGGTCTCTAGAATGATTAATAATGTTGGGTATGAATATTTATTCTAGAATACATTCAAACACTTTTAGAATACTCAAAAAAATATGTTACCATGGATTAACAACTTGTGTATGCCTCCAGTGACTCCAGAATAAAGAATAAATATTCAAATGAATATTATCATATAAAATTAAATTAAAAGAAACATTATTAGTAACATAAATATGGGTGTTGGTGATCATCAAACCCAAAAGAACAATGAAATTGTTTAATCAACACAAGATAAACATAAACCACCTAACACTACTGAAAATGAGAGATATACTAATGAAAATATCCCAATGGTTTGAAAACATATATTGGGATAGGTTCCATATACCAACGGTTTAATAAAATCGCTGTTATAGGGACGTTAAGGAATGATTTTACCAATGGTTCTATAAAATCATTGGTATATGGGTGTTAAGAGAGGTTTTTCCCAATAGTTTTTAAAAACCATTGGGATAGAAAACCCCAAATACCCAGCATGACCCTCCTATATCCAGAAGCCAAATATGTCTTCATTTTTTCCTAGTTGTGAGCCTGTGTCCTCATTTTTCCCTAGCCATATGACTCATTCATTCAGATGTAGATTTTATTGTAGTTTCTCATAAACAAGAGACCTCTTCCACATAAAATTTTTCAGTGGTAACTAATTTGTATCATTTTACTCCATTTATTTTGGAATTTTTCATTCTCTTTTGTTGCAATATTGAATCAAGTATCTACTTTGGGTTCTCTTCCATGAAGATGAAATGTTTCGAGAGGTTTTATTTTAATTTTCACCTCTTTAATGTGTGTAAATCAATGATATTATTTCATTTTGAAATAATATTTTTTATTTTATTGTAAATTTATTTTTGTTGAATGTATGGATATATGTAATGATTTGTGAGCATTTAAATTTTTATATTTTGAATTTAATGTTTGAAATTGAATACTTTTGTTTGTAAGAATTTATCAAATACCATTAACACATTTTGAAATGGATTTAATGTTGTGTGATAGATTTTGATCTGATTTCATTTTTCATGGAGTAAAAACTATGAATTAAAATGGAAATTGATTTAATGTCAGGTATTGAACTTGACATATTTTAAAACGTTTTTTATAATGAATTAGAAATGATTGATTGAAATGAATGTGTGGTTTTCGCCTTATGATAATTAATTAAATAATATTTTAAAATTGGTTTGATGGGAAATGAATGCATTGGAAAGGTTAGTGATTTGAAAGATGAAAATTCATGTTTCTTATAGTTGATTTGAAATGTTTTAAATTTTATGTGAGATTTATATATGTTTATAAAGAATTCTTGAAGTCATATTTAATAAAAAGTAAAATAACTTGGGATTATGAACCATGTTTTAGCGTTAAATACCTATTTGGAACATAGTTTATATGTGGTTGGTTGTGAAATAATATGTAATTATTCCATTGAGTTGTTTACCCATTATGTGGGTTTTTTGGGACTACATGATGCTTGGTTCCCACCATGTGTGGTAATATGCTTCTCTACACCATATATGGTCAGGATACATGGGTTTATTCATTTGGAAGGTGTTAAAAGTTAGGTAGAGTAATTTCTTATGTTTTGTGTTAATACATTCCTACTTATTCATCATTATCACCTATTTATTGGTCATTGGAACCTTGGAACTAAGTAGTTTTTCTATATTTATATTTCTATAGAGGGTTCACTTGACACTAGTGGAACTCCAATCATGCAAGGAATGGGGGTATGGTGGGGGTGCCATTACAATGAGGCTTGTGTAGTCCAATTGGATGACTTTTGTATTGGGAATAAAATATGCCAACAATTGATTAATTAGAAGAAACTACTATATAAATAGATGTGTCTTGCATTTGGGATCACATGGTAGATACCATGAAATATTTTATGAAAGAATGAGACACACCTATATCAAACAATGAAATATATATTGCATAATAAATAAGAACCAAACATGAAATTATTAAAAATATATCTCCATCGTCATCAAGAGATTGATCAATCACATAAACATATCCATAAAATTAATCATGATGCCTCATAGGCTCGTGATTCACTCAATTCGCCAATCATTGAGGGGTCTTCAACTCCTTCATAGTTCCTCCACCTGCACCATAACCTAAAATTGTTTTGTTTATTTGAGAATAATTTTTCAAAAATGAGATATAAATGAAAGATCAAACACCACAACAAATCAAGAAACAATCATTGTTATTCCAAATCCAAATTTGACAAAACCTCAAGAATAGTTCCTTATGGATACACATGCACACCATGAGTGATCAAACATCAACATAAATATCATAGTAAACACACAAACACACACACACACTATATAATATAACATCAATACTAGTGTTATAGGCCACAAATTCACACCATGTGATCAACCGTCAACATTGGTTTCATGGGAACCAACACACACACACCATGCCAACCCCCAACCATCAGCGACTAGGAAAAAATCGAGACTGAATGTTCCCTCATGGACCTTGGAACCTTTGCTAATTTTTTTGGCATATTCCTTCAAATTGTTAATACGTGGAAATCATTAAAAAACAGGGAATTATGTATATCATTTAAATTGATTAGGACAATTATTTATTATATCATGATGGGTGTTCTATATAGTTTTCCATGTTTTTCATGAATATCATCACCAACCACCCAAGTGTGTTATGACTTCATATCACATACTAATAAACTAATCATAAGACATGGGGTAGTATAAATAAAACTCTAACTCAGATGAATCCCACACCCATACAATAAAATCCCCTCTATGTTTTCCAACTCACCCAAGAATTCACTTCATGCAATAAATACATTATTCATGTGGTCAGTGAAATATTGTAACATTTCTCAACATTGAAAACGCCTCAGAGTGGCGGCTACCCTCCATGCACGTGAGTCTTTGGTTTCCATTCAGATAATCGCCTCCTCCCCTCCTTCGGCGCCATTCTATATGGATCCGTGCCTCCTCTCGGGGTTGGAATGGATATGGTGTGGATCGGCATCGACTTCGGTGCTCCGGCATTGACTCTAGAGAGACTCATCGTGGTCTCTTCCTGGACTGGTGTCAGGACGGATCATCGAAGGATTCAATTCTCTTCCTACTTATTCCTTCAGTGTGGTCTGGCGTCGTATATGGTTCGGCTTGGAGGGGGATTTGTTTGGATTTTGCAGGTTCAGAAGGTTTTTGTAGTGTAGCCATCGCTGGAGGTTCTCTTCTCCTCCTCGCTTTCTCTGATTCTCGAGCGCAGCTGTTTCTTCTATGGATAGTTGGGGATTTCTCGTGGATGGAGACATGGTTGTTTTTTCGGCGGTGGCACTGACTTCTAGTGCAGTTATTGTGGCATAAGATATTGTCTTATTGAGCTTCTCCTGGTGATTTAGATTCTCTTGTGGATGTATTTTTGAAGCTGGTTGGACGATTTCTGGTTATCGGTGTTGCTGTATTTGTTCGATGATGATGATTTGGTAAAGGTTTTCATGTCTCAAGGAATCCCTATATGATTTTTGGATGTTTTTTTGTGAGTTTGGTTTGATCCTGAAGGTTCGAATTTTGTCTGCTCGCTGTGATTATTGATTGCCAGTGACATGATGTTCAAAGTTCTTGATTCCATAATTTCATCCGATATTGCTTCAGATGAGGTCTAGAGCTTTAGGTTTTCACCAAACTTATGTGTTTTGGTTTTGGATGATTGAGAGGGTATGGCCTTCGCCATCGGTACCAGACAGTCTTTGTATGAGATTTCTTGTCATGAACGTTGGAATGGTGGAAGCTGGATTTAACGTTGTTTATGCTGGGGTGGGGTTTTATTTGTTGTTTTTTCTAGTTTTTTGAATTTTGGACCATTGGAGCATGGTTTGATGTCTTAAGTCAATGAGGTCATGTATCTTGGTTTCTCACATTGTCCTTAAAAGTTGTGTCTTAATAAAAAAGTTAATTATCAGCAGATAGTCCCATTTACACACATCTGATGACCTCATGAACCTCTAGGTTATCACTTGAGCATTAATACTTATCCTAAAACCCCATTTTTGGATACTCAAACACTCAAAACATTACTCTAATTTCTAGTCCTCAAAATAAACTATTTAGAAAATTTAGGTTCAATACCTAGATAAATCCAAGAAGTAATGATGGGAGTTATTACAATCTCCCCACCAAAGTGGTTATATCCCTTGAGATGATTTTGTGTACATGAATAATGACTTCTAATCAACCTCTATATCACTTATAAGGAGTGATATATAGTCCATGATCGAATAAAAACTGACTACCTAGGAGTATTTCTCCTTTTGAAATTCCCATCACACTTTTTAGTATAACTCCAAGAATAAACACCAGAAGATGATCCAAAAGCTCACTATCACCCAAATTTGATACCACAATCATTGTAACTGTCCAAATAAACACATCATGGTGTCTTAAATTAATTCCTCTTGAAGAATCATGGAGCTCCCAATATTAGGAATTATTATTTGGGGAATGATTATATAACTCCAATTGGAATGCCCAATTCTATTCACTTCCATATCATATTATCAATGAAAGAAACAGGTGAATTTTCAAAACCCAAACCTCATTCCTGGTTTTGAGATGAACCAATGAGTCACTACCGACAAATGAAACTTGAATAAGATGATATTACTTAAAAGAACTATATTATTATAAAACAAATTATTTATACTTGATAGGTTGATCTCAATTATGTTAAAAATCACATCATTTAGCTACACACAAAATAGTAGTTAGTTCAATTCCCATCAACCACCATCAAAGGTACATGACCTAAACAAATGAAACTCCAAGAATCCACCAATAAAGGTTCTATAAGATCTGATGAAATCATTTAAATGTTTATAAAACTTCACTAATGTCTTAAACAACTTTGAAGTATTTTTTACTAGTTAATTTTCCAACCACTTGCACTATATATAAGGCTCTAAACCATTTGTTAATGCACAAATGATCATACTTCCTCTCTTCTTAAAATTATTTTATTCTATTTCAAATCCCACATATGTTCTTTATCTAATGATACATATGAATCAAAATCATACATTAAATGTGGAATCAAACATTCTTACGTTTTCTACACATCAATATTCTAGAATCGCCTAAATCATTCGATGATCAATTTTTTAGGAGACCACAATCATTCCCTCAAGAGAATCTTTTTACATGTGACTAGGTCTACACAATAAAGCATATGAGTATCCACAATTGTCACATTGAAGAACACACATCATTATAATCTATATTAAATATCTCATCATCAAGGAAAATGATTAAACTTTTTCTTTCATTCAATCTATTTTCATTTGAGCCACCAAGCACTGCATAGAGATCGATGACTGAAAATGAAATCCACTACATTGAAAAATCTATTTTTGGCATCTATAACAATCTATAGAAAAATATGCATAGGTTATGGCCACCGTCTTAGTTGGGTCTTGTTCCCTTACACACGATTCTTTTTTGAACACCAACATATCAACCAACAACAACTATGGTTATCATCACAATGGTACCCCATACAATTACATGTGTTATATTATCTAACATAGACAACATTTTAATGATTAATCGATGGGATATGAAAACCTGGGAGCATCATTCCGAATAAAACAATTCCCACCATGAGTTTTTTTAATTATATACATTTTATTGTGTATGTGAGTGTTTATTTGAATTTTCTGTTTTTAGGTGTTGTATAATCATTGTATATTGTCCTTCTTATATTTTTAGGTGTTGAATTATATATATTGTAGAGGGCAGGAAAGAGGGGATGAAGGATGCAATTTAATTCTATACATAGAAGGTAAGAGGGTGGGATTTTCTTTAATCTTAGAGTAATATATACCAATGGTTCATAAAACATTGGTATAAAGCTGAAAAATTCATTTATACCAATGGTTTAGCTAAACTGATGGTAAAACACTATACCAACAGTTCACAAACCATTGGTATAGATTTAAAAAATTAAGTATACCAATGGTTATTAGAAAATTGTTGGTAAAACTATATACCAACGATTTATAAACCATTATATAAGTTCTAGATTTAATATTTACCAATGGTTTTAAACCATTGGTAATAATCTATTGCAACAGTTTTCATTAAACCATTTAGATATTGTATTTTTTTTTATTTCTCGATACCAATGGTTAATCAATAACCATTGGTATAGAGATATCCCCATGCATTATGACCGAACGGTTTGCTAAACTATTGGTATAACATATACGAACAGTTTTCCAGCCTATCCCAACAGTTTAAAACTATTGGGATATCCTTGTTTTCTAGTTGTGTAAGCCGAAGCCACCCAATAATGGCTGAAAAGGAAATTATAGATCGATGGTTGAATATATATCATAAATAAAGATTAATTATATTTTTATCTAGTTTTATTTGAAGAAACCTAAGAATTTATGGTTGATAAAGACCGAGACTCGTTAGAAGATTATGATTTGGTCAATCCTGATAATCGAGAATGAGTTTCAATTGAAGGTGGAGGTCAAATATTAACCCAACATGGTTAACTAAAGAATATTGAAGCAAAAATTGATTTCCAATGAGTTCAAACTGAGCTATAATATTTCCCAGATGAACTAAAGCTAAATAACCCCCACTGTCAATGCTTTCAATGTTCACTTCCCTTATTGAAGGTTAAAAGAGGTGTAAATAAATGAAAATCATCTAAATAATGAATCAATTGACCCTATAATAATTATTATTGAGTCAATATATACAATGAAGAGACGATGAACTCAAATCAAATTATACAAGATAGTTTCACCCAAGGATTGATGAGATCCACCATGAAGATGACGTGGGAATCTATTCTTAGAGAGAAAAATTCCAGGACTATATAAAGAACATCGATGGAACCAATCTGATGTTGAGGTTGGATAAAAAATGAAAATAAATATGGAGTGTGAGATTCTTGAAGATGATGGTAATAGTTTCTATTTTCAGTTTTAAATTATGATTGGAAATTATGATGAGGATGTTTGAAGCTGAAGGTGACGAATCGAGTTTGGATGAAGTGGGGATCGACTGTCAAATTTTTCTTCAACCATATATTTCTCTTTCTAAGGTAAAAATGGTTTTGGTATTTCAATATGGACATATTAGGTGTTCATATTTGTTTTTGGAGGAAATTTTTTCCCCTAGAGATCGGAGCTGTGTAAAAGATGAACCCTATGCTTGACCATTTTATGAACTTATGCCAACAAGGCTGACAGATAAATCATAGAAGATGAATGAATTTGTGTTCTATGTATCTTTTTAATAGGTTCATATCCATGGAAATTTGATTTGAGACTGAATAATGGAGGTCAAATCCAAGATGCATCAATGATTTCCAATGTTTGATCTCGATTTATATACTTGAATGTGTAATAGGAATTAAACAAATTTGTAGTTATAGTTGATGCAAGAACAAAAAAATGAAAGCATGTTTCAGAGTTTCATTAAGATTTTTTATATGTTTGGGATGTGATTAACACGTGGTAATCTGGAATTAGGAATTATATACATTATCTGACACCAAAACACATTGGTGTAATGAAATTTTTTGGAGAAGTTAACTTATGACCCATGAAGAGGATGAAATATGGTGAAGTATTACATGGGTAATCATCTTGTTTTCCTATTAGTTTGTATTTCTTTCCTTATTTTTATTCATTAAATAGATATTCATTTCTATAAAAAGATAAGAATTCACCATTTTTTGGATACATACTATCTCATTCACTTATACTTTCTCTCTCCTATATAATTATATTTTTTAAATAAAATTGTTTATTTCATTCTCTCTATGGTTTGGTGATCTCTGACCTCTAGAAATGGATGCCTAATTTGTGGACTAGTTCTTCGAAATTAATCTTCTATGCTTCCTATAGATCAAATATTCAGTTTTATCATCAAGAACTACAATGATATTGGAAGATTATGAATTTGAATGAAGGAGTTGCGATGACATAATAATTTGCAGAAAAAGTTTGATACTTTATTCATCTATATAATTTTTACCTTATTCCTTGAGTCATTTGATAGAGTGAATTAGAGGAGTTCTTATGTTTTAAAGGTCTTGTGATGATCACTTTTACAAGGAATACATTTTGTGACAAATTTGTTTGAACATGTGAATCTTTTCATAATAACGAGAGTTCTCATATAATGGAAGAAATTTCATTCATGATTTTTATATGTTTTATAAGAGTGGGGTGTTTGTGTCAAGACATAGAGAACACACTAATTTATGTTTATTTTTTATAAAATATTATAGATCAGTGATGGGAATCATAGATTGGATCATTATAGTTCTTTTTTATTTCTCACTAACTTTCTTTCATTCATTATTGTTTCTATTTCACTTCTTCACTCTTGATTATTTTTCATATATTCATCATAACTTTTTCCTTCCCTTCATCTCATTTTCAAAATTATTCTTTTACTTA
This sequence comes from Viscum album, assembly GCA_963277665.1. NCBI lineage: Eukaryota > Viridiplantae > Streptophyta > Magnoliopsida > Santalales > Viscaceae > Viscum > Viscum album. The sequence goes on along the minus strand of OY728152.1, from coordinate 1,171,833,016 downwards.
TTTTGATATAATAAAAAAATATTTTTGATAAATCACTAGGATAAATGCACTACATCCTTGAGACTTACTCTTGGGTTATTCACTAAGAAATATATAGGGAAATATAAATGTATCATTGATAGTTCATACAATATACTATCCAAAACTGACCCCATTTCTGGGGATGCATTCTTTGTTAGTGATTTTATGATTTTATTTTAAATATTATCATTAATATTGATAGACTCACAAATTATTAAAACATATTCACTATTATAATCCTCTCGGGTGAAGGATATTAACAAATCATTAGAAGTATTCCAAAATTATAGAAATTGAAATATTTTCCACACAATTATTTTGACTTACATGGTTAATATGATAAGTTAATGATTTTTCATGAGGCTCACAAATCAACTCAAGAGGACCAAAATCTAAAGGGAGCACTATAACAACTAGTTGAAAAATATTACAACAATAATATAGATTTTTATTAGCTGAAAGGGAAAAAGTACACAAGCATTAGGGGGTTTTGTAAAAATTAATACCAAGAACATCGCCAATGGAAATATAAGAACCCCCAAGGGGAATAAACTTGACCTACTTTGGAAGAATATCTTTTATTCTGTGTTCATTTTGATGATTTAAATTGTAATCACTTTTCTAATGATTTTTTCACATTCTTATAAATTATACCAGCTCAATACACCCAATCATTTTCCCTGAAAGACACCTCAGATGAGGTGTATCATTTTGTGGAGAGCCTGGAGGTGGTTGACAACCTAAATCCTAACTCAGAAACACTCCAAGGATCACTACCTATCAATGAAGAAGAGAAAGATAACAAAATTCATCTAGTTGTTCTCTTTGTGGAAGAATGTTTGGTTTTATTTGATTCTTAGTATAATGTAGCAGATCTTGACGATGCTTCTCTCTGTGTGGGTTATAAAGAGTCAGTTGAACATCAGGATTTCATAGTGTTTTTTAGAGGGTTATTACTGATCCTTTTGAGGAACATAAAAAACTACCACATCCAATTTTTAATCCATTTTTGGGATTGGTTGAAGAGAAAGAAGAAGTTCATGATATGTTCACAAGTGAAAAAGTGGTTGATTATACATTTGTGGTTTTCAGAAGTGAATTTTTAGAAGGGATTGAATTAGAATAAATATCACATCCCTAAATTTAATTGTTAAATTGTTTCTTCATCACTCGTCATGTTGAAGCAAATGTCACACACCCATATATTTTATTCCTTTTTACATTGGTCCATGAAGAATATAATGTCATGGAATGGAAAATAAAATAAGATAGAAATGTGGAATTCCAAATGCCTCACAACGTGACCACATAAGATGGATATGACACTACAACAGAATCGTCATTTAGTGGCGGTTTTTTTTGCGTTTAGCGGCGGTTTAAACGGCCACGACATTGTTTGACGGTAGTTTACAGAAACCTCTATCTAATAGGGTTCCATCAATCTATTAGTGGCAGTTATTTACATTTCTCAGTGGTTTCAGGAAAGCATCGTCGCTCCCTTATTTCCTGGAAAGTTTCCCTAAATTTAGCGGCGGTTTTACGAGCCCTAGATATCACATTATTCGCAGTGGTTATTACAGTTGCGAATAAATTCAAATTCCAATGACCGTAAAACCACCGCTAAAGTCACGGGAACCACCATCGAATGAGGCATCCACAATGCTCCTATTTAGCTTCGGTTATAACCGCCACTAAAATTAAATTTTATATTTCGTTTAGCAGCGGTTTAAACCACCACCATTATACATTTCGCGGCGGTTAAAACGGCCCCGAAAAGCTTCCCAGAATAAAAAAAATATTTCTTTGATTCTACTACACCACTACCCTGAAAAACAAATAAAACCAGAAAAAACCATCCTTGGCCTCGCACCAATGAACTAGAGCTGAATATTCAGAATAAATCAAAACATCGAAAAAACATGTTTTTATCTCAATGAAAAATAATATACAACCTTAATATTTTAAAATAGAAAACAAATCTGAAACTCTGGAAAATAAGACTTCCTATTAGAGAAAGTATTATTAACACAGCAGTCAGATATCCATCTAAGGTTCCAACAAATTCTTCAAACTCATGTATACAATATCCTAAATAGTAAATACTAGGAAGACAAAACTCCATTGATACAACATTGTAACATCCCAAACTTGAATCCCCTAAATATTATAACTTCACTTTCATAGGATAGATCATCCATAGCGATTCCACTCTACTTATAAAAATTGATAATTGATGAATTAGTAGTTATATTAGTACCAACCCATTTATATAATGATTTTTTTTTGGTTTTGTGGCCTAGAAACCATCCTTAATACTTATAATAAATTTGAACTGATGAAATAGCTTAAATAACATTTTAGAAATATATTGTAATAAAAAATCCTATTGTGGGAATAGTTTTAGAGTTACATTGGGATATAGCTTTTATAGGAATGTGGATTTTTCCAGTGAGTCTTAGTTGACATCTTTTGATGTTGTAATATAGGTTAGGTGGGAGATTCTAGTGACCTTTTAGAAATAAACCTAGAATTAGAGTTTATTCCTTGTGTTATGTGAGGGGTTAACCTAGTTCTTCTAGCATCCTTATAGATATTAAGCATCATTGGATGCATCTTTTTAGTTTTTGGTCATAGAATGTGTTTTTTTTATGTATTTTAGGATTGAGTAGGACTCTAGTTGTGGAATGATTCCCCAAGTTGGTAGGTGATCATGAGATAAGTAAAACTTCTATGTGTTAGGAGCATCTTTAATGCTTGATATTAGTGGGACTGACATGCCAATATAATTTTATTTAGATTAGTTAGTTGTGTGAGTTTAATATAAAATGTGTATGTCTCAAGAATTCATCATCCATGTTAAATGATTATGTAGGATAACATGACCCTTTGGTTTGATTTTTTGAGTCGGATAGAAAATACCAAGAATGCACAGTGTCATTTGTCCAATGAATTACATGAAATGGGTGTTCCCATTTCATTGATGTAACATCAATTTAGTATTCATAATCATATATATTTCCTATTTAACTAGGGTTTGTTGGAGAGAGTTGTGTGGTGTTTTGTGAAAAAAATTCTAGTCAATGAGAGTTTGAGGGTTGAAATCACAGGTAACACCTTGAGGGGTATTATCACATAACTATTTGGTTTGGGGTTGTCGGATCTAAAAAGGTTGTGTTAACTGATAACTCCCTGAGTGAGGTTACCTAGGTATTATCTATGTTGTGGTGAGTGATGTAGACCAGAGTTTTTAGTAGAAAAGATAAGTTACCCTAGTTATATGGATGACTATGTAAGAAGAGCGAGTTTTATAACATCATCAATTTGGGTTAAAGTTTAAGATGTAGTTGTTGATATTGATTGAATGTGTGCACATGGAATGAGGATTGCATAATGCATGTGATTATGAATAGACCATTTCTATTTATTATTAAGTGGATGATGTAAATATATGTGGTAGGAAGTGAACCACAGATTGTTCAAGGATGGAATATTAGATCCAGATGAGGCTTTAGTGTATGCCAAGGATGGATTGTCGTGATGAAACATAGTATAATTATGTATAATCTCTTCTAGAAACCATGTTTAGTGGTGGACATAGTGTTTTTCATGGGAATTAGATTCCTATTTTTATTAAAATGATGAATATTAAAATCCTATGGTGGGGAGAATCACACAGGTCATGGAAAATATAACCTTTGGGAGAGTGTTTGTAGAAAGAATAGTCATGAATGGTAAAGAATAATGTTCTGGAATTCCAGTAATTAATGTTTCATGACCGGATTGCTTGTAATGAATCAAAAAATGGAATTAAGAATCATAATAAAAATAATTCAGGGATATAATGATAGGTAATAATTACCAGGAAGACCATGATTAAGTGGAAGTTGTGTTGGGAATTCATTTCAAGTCATGTAGTAGCCTCCCCCATCCCCTCAGCCCCCTACAGTGTCTCTGTCCACCCCCTATAGCAGGACCCCATCCTACAGCAGGACCCCAGCCAGCAGTAGCCTCCCCTCCCCCAGGTGATTTTTACTAACATGAAAAATTCAAAAATTACATTTCAATTATACCCAATTACCAATTCAAAGGTTAATTATCAGTTGATCATGCCAATGTTCCATTAATCTAATTCCAGTCACAAGCCAATAATCCATTATATCATGTTTTTATTACATACTAAGTGATTGGGACAAAATCCCAATTAAAAAATCAATCTATTTATAAAAAACAATTCATAATACCTGTGGTGGAAACATTTCATAGGTTCAACAAATCAGTTTTGAAGATGGTGGTTTTTTCTATAATCAGAAACACATCATAATGGTAAAAATAATAAGAATTTAATAAATAACATGATACAAAAACTAACTACTTTCCATTTACTACCATGCCAGACCAGACCGCACACGCAGTACAACAAGCAGGAGGGGAGGTGAGGCGAGCCAGGAGGGATTTCTCCCGAATCCTAATTTCTCGTGAGGTAAAGTGTCTGTCGGGGGAGGAGGTGAGCGAAGAGGGATTTTCTGGGTGGTTTTGGAGGTGCAAAACAAGGGAATGGGAGGAAAGGATGAAAGGAGGGTTTTTCGTGAGAGAATGAGAAGAGAGAACAGAAGGAGAGAGAGGGTTTGGGAAGTTTGAGGATTGAGGAGGAAGGAATAGAGGGAGAAGGTAGGGTTTCGTTGTTTGTTAATCGTGAGGGTCTGGGAAGGAGGAGGGAGTAGGGTTTCTTTCTTCTCCATGTGAGGGAACGGTCGGGGTCAGGAGGAGAGGAGCAGGCGAGAGCGTGAGGGAGGGAGGGAATGACCAGTTGGGTCGTGACTTCATGATGCGAGGGGAAGTTTTTTTGGTAGACACCCATGGGTCACGGGTCGGGTTGGGTCTAAATGTCTCCAACCCGAGACCCGACCCAACCCATGCACGGGTCGACCCGATATAAATCCAACGCGAACTTTTTCATGCATAACCCGACCCAACCCGACCCAACCCGATCGGGTCGGGTTGAACCCAACGGGTTGGGTCGGGTATGGACACCCCTAGAAAAAATATTATTGTCTTTTAATCTCATATATCATGGATATAATAGGCGGGTGTGGAATATTATAAAATAATGGAAATGAGAGAATTACATGAGTTTTGATCCCAATGATCATATAAACAATCTCATGGATATTCACACTATGTTTAATTTCATTGTTCATAGACCAATCTATGTATAGAGTTTAAGGGAATGTATCCTTGAAAAAAATTATGTGATATATATAGCGATATAAGAGAGGAATAAGAATATGATATGGATATAGATCATGACACACACATGCATATATACTTAGAGGATGACTCAGATATTTTATGGTCATGGTTCTCAGACCTGTAGCTGCTAACATTTTTATATATAAAAACATAGAGCCAATGAATGGTTAGTCTTCATAGATATTAAAAAACACAACCTGATGCGAATTAAGGATTATTAGTATCATATAATACCTTGGAGGGGGACATTAATTTTATGGTCATGATGTTTAGACCATTTTGTCACAAAGTTTAATATCCTATGAAAAGGACCATGGTTTTGATAAGACATTACCAAAGGAGAATCTAATGTTATGTATTTGGGGTATCCAAAAGAGATTCATACCCAAATTGGAAGGTGAAGAAGAATATAATTTCATTATTTATTTAACTGTTAATATGATTCTAAAATATTTAGACTTCAGGGTACAAAAATCACATAGAATAGAATGATTTTGGAAGGTTTAAAACATACATTATGAATGCCTGAGTCAATATGAAATAGAGACCAACTGGTGAAGAATGACCATTAGAAATAGTGGAATACTAATAGCATTCTCATTCAATAGAATCTAATGGTAGTAGGTTGGATATTTTCTCAATCATTCGATTGATTGATTATGTGGTTTAGGTGGAACTATATTCCATGAATGAAATATCCCAAAGGGATAACTTTATACGCTTCGCGGAAAGGTGTGATATTCAGTATCAAATCCTAATAGGTTAGCTCCAAATAAATCAACAGCCACAACTAATTTTTATATGAATATAGACAAAAATATTGATTAAATCAAGTTTAGCGGATACTAAGAGTAGTATATCATCTTGAGAAATTTATCAGTGTTTAATCACACATCAGAGTTATGAACTGGATTCATAGAGAAAAAAATATTCAAAAATAATTTTAAAACATTATAAGTTATTCCACCATGTACTGAAATTGTTTCGTGTGTGATGTAATGAAACATGAGAATCCTATGTATTATATCACTTAATGTAGTGATATATTCGATTTGAAGAGGTAGTATTTTAATTGAGGAGAATGTACTATTTAAATTTCCTAATTCTAGTTCAAAATGGGATGGGATATCCAATATAACTTTTTCCAATATGAAAATTGTATGGGGAATAGGAATAAATTATCAAGGATCACATAGTGAACCCCATGAGATTTTTATTATAGTATTCTTATAAGAAATATTTTTCCTAATCCATAAAAGGGAACAGATTAGTTGGAGTGAAACATTACACCTCTAATGATATCTTTATGAGGTTGTAGACCAAACAAATAGTTGTGACTATTTTTATTTTTAGTTTATGTAATTTTAATTAGGAAAAAGGGTTAAAATTTAAGGTCATACAGATTTGAAAAAATGATTTTGAGGTTCAACGTCACTTAACATAGACCTGGAAGGTATAACTACTAGTACATCAATGGGGAGGACATATCAAACTTCAGTAGGGATCCCAATTGATGTATATTTTTTCCAATGGGTAAATTCACAATGTTTGTGTTTGTAGTACATGTACTATGTATTTGTGGTCATGCCTATGAAAATAAATATCATTGTCACCATGTATTTCATTAGAATGAGAATAAATCCACACATAGTTCTTGAAATGAAAATCCATCTGTCAAAGATATGAATCATATAAAAGGAAAGGGAAATTTTATTCTTATCATGGGTCTATATATAAGATAACCCATTTAAAAATCTACTACATAGATTCCCCACATATGTAGGTGATAGTAATTATAATATTTTGACAAGGAATATGGTAGTGGGTTCCATGGTAGGGTACCTAGATATCACTACATATCCTAATGTGATGGGAGTCAATCCAACTTGTAGTTATACTTATAGACGATTCATTGCATAGATTTATATCTCATGTGAGGATTATGTGCATTAATTCTCTAATACACTTGTCAACCATATGGAAATGACTTCTATATTGATCAAGATCTCATTTAGTGGGGTTTGGATTTTAATATCTCGTCCTTGTATGGGATTGTAAAAAGGTGATGATCTATATCTAATACCCAATAGATAAGATACATTTTTCCCTAGAAATAAAATATTCAACTATACAATTAGTATATAGTTTGGAATAATCTACACTATACCATTACATGGATGAAGATATCATATTGTTAATGGGTCACATAGAATGGAAAAATTGTCTTCCATTTTATTTTATCAAAACAATTACTCATGTGATGAGGGATGATTTTTATGATGTTTAATTAAATGAAATTAGGAAAAATTTCATACAGTTTAAAATCATTAGACTAGGAGGTTGTATACTAATGTGGAGATTATACAAAACTATATACTAATGACCTACCTACTAGAAAACCAAAAAACCTAATGAAGGAAAAACAAAACCCTACCTAGAGGGGAAGACGGTGCAGCTTCCGGGGTCGCGGGGGGTCAGGGGTCACGGGGTCACGGGGTTTCTGGGGTCGTCGGGGTCGGGTTCGCGGGGTCGCAGGGGGAAGCGGGGGGCCGGGGGAAGCGGGGGAAGCAGGGGGCCGCGGGAAACGTGGGAAGGAGGGTCGGGTTTGGGGGCACGGTCGGGTGTTAAAAAAACCAATGTTTCGCGGAATTTTATTATAAATGCCCGCGAAACCTTTTTTACAAAAGGTTTAGCGGCGGTTCCTAGAACCGCCACTAACCAGTGGTTTTGTTGTAGTGGAAATGGATATATATGTTTTTATGAAAGAATCCACACCCCCATCTGATATGTGATGAACCAAAGGATACTCTGCTATGGAAAGTCCAAATATAGCACCACATGGGGGATTAAACCCAAGATTATATTTTTACATTGTTTTTTGTTTTTTGTTTTCATTTGTATTTCTTTAATAAAGTATTTTTGATAGTGTTTTTTCTCTTGTTGGAAATTAATAGGGAAGGACACTTTTCATGGAGACCTATGTTGAGTAAATTCTTTCAATAGAATAAAATATAGATGATGTTTCCTTATACAGTAAAATTTTAATGATTGAAAATTACTTTTACATGTTACAAATAAATTTTGGTGGAGGGGCACATTATTTTTTTTCCCAACTCTCAAATTTTTTAATTATAAATCAATATTTAAAAATTCTACATTATTAATCTTAATTAATGAATCTTTTTTGATTTCCATATAGAATAAGTGCAAGTACATTTTTTTTTATTAACTGTTGGGTTGAGAATAATTTCACATCATCTCGATACATAAATTCAATGATTTTCATAGATCCAGAGAAGATACATTATGGTGAAACATTGAACCAACCTTCCATAAACATTCACTATAGATTTATTATTTTTTTCCTTAAATTTTGGAATTTAATTCATTACATTTTAATTTTTTAGGATCTAAAATTCGATAAATAAATGATAATTACTCATTTAGAAAATAATGGAGAATTTCTCCAATGATCTCAAAATAATAGAGATTCTATAATTGGGGAGTAATATTGTAAAATCTAAAAAAAATTCGGCATAAACAAGAAATTTATTTTCTCAGTTATTAGTTGAAATAAATTGTTAGATTTTGTATTTTAAGTGTTTTTTCAAGATGAATTTATTTTTTATAATATATTTTTTGATGCTACCTTTTTTACTACCATTGTTTACTAAAATTTGTGTATGCATTTATATTTTAATGTTTCATTGGAAATCAATATTGAACTTCAAATTTTAACATGCAGATACTTTAAAAACCTTCAATGCATGTTGATGTTTTTAATGTAGTCACCAGTGAGTATATATCTTTGGTGCGTGTTTTGTTTGTTTTTTTATGTAGAAAAATAATTTTTAAACATTATTATATTTCCATAATACATGAATCTTTCTCCACTAAATATTAAATCATTTTGAATTTTAACTATCTAAAATGTTCTTTAACTTTGAGTTCAAAATTGGGGACAATGTTGTTTTTTAAGTGTGGGGGTCTATAATTATGTTATGAACTATATATCAATGTTCACTCATCAAAAAACCATTAAAAAATTTTATAATATTTGAGTTGTTGATATTTACATATTCATATTCAATGGATCCAAAATAAAATGAGTTTGAAGATTATGATACTCCTTTTTTGAGGTTAATTTCTATTACACCAGGGATTTAATTGAGAATGTCATTTTTTTCTCCATTGAAATAATTTTTTTTCAAAATATTATTTTAAAAAAATAGTACAAATCGCATTGGATTTGAACATTTTATTTTGAATTAAAATAAAAAGATATGCATAAAAATAGATTATGAAATGAAAATATTAATCCAAGTAAATAATATATTCATTATTCCTTCTTTATTTTTTAATGACTTTGATTTTTCATATATTATTTTTTCATATTTTATAAATTATTTTTGAGACTAGTCGCTGAGACGGTGTGCGATTCCAAGGCTCAGTGTGCTGAAAAAAAAATATTTGAAATATATTAAATATATTAAATAGAACACATGAATAGTTTTCCTAAAAATGTGGAATAATATCTAAATGGGGTTTAGGATCTGAAATATGAAGGAACCGATGAGTTTAGAATGAAAGTTTTACCTTAGGTGTGACAAAACCGTTTTCGGTGTGGGAGGTTTGTGGAAAAGTCATCGTGGGTATGAAAATGAATAAAATAATTAAATAAATTATTTTATATATTTTATTTTTATTTCATTGATACAACGACTAATTTTGCTTTTAATAGATTTTAAAAAAAATTACAGGGTTAGCCGCAAAACCCTAGAGCCATTAGTGGGAGCATTAGACGATCTCTCTTAAATAAATGGAAACTGGATCAAAGATCAATGACTGGTGCTAGACAAAATCAAAGGATCTCACCAATATTCACAACACATGATCGTTCTTTGTGAGTGATCGATCCACCTTGTGGTAGGATGTTTTTTTATTTGTATTTATTTACCAATTTCTATTTCTACAATGAACAAGGATCAATCAACAAATAGATTGATTCATGAATCAGTCATATTACGGGATGGGAAAATTCTACGGGAATTTTATTGGAAGTTTTATTTAATTATTATGGTTCTTTATTCTTTGTTCTTATAGTAATGAATCGACAATAATCAAACAAGGCCATAGTTCATTATTATTTTTCATGTTTTGTTGATTTCATTCATTGTCCTACCTGTGTTCATCAATTGGGTTTCTTTTTTCCAGTGATTCGACACAAATATCGAGGATTCAAACATTGTGCACCTATTTCTTGGTGAAATGATTTGATATCATAGATCCATACTCAGTATGGCACCAGTATCATGTGATGATAGTAGAAGTGGACGGATTGGGACTGGTTTGGAATGCATAGGTGCAGTTCTTGGATGCACAGTGATGGTGAAGGTTAGGGATGGTTCGTGGACATATAAAGCCACCAGAAATTGTGTCTTCAACGATGATAGGCCTAGGTTGACATAGATTTATGTTCCACGGGCATGATAGGCAGTGAAAGAAGTGGATTAGGGCATCGGACGAGTGAATGGTAATCTGTGAAACCAGATCTGTAAATATTTAAATTTATGCACTACACATGGTGTAACATGGAGCCATAATCTATGTGGTGCCTCCTAGTAATGGACAGGGTTTTGGATAAATTTTATGGATCACATGGCATTTGATCCAATCACACGGTATGTGACCATATAACATGGATTTTGACCTCAACATGGTGGATTACCATGTACCTTGGAGAGTATATGTATACAGGCTGGAGTACACGAGCACGGGCACACACTGTACTCCTACACGAACATGGCATGGCTTGGTGTACACAGTAATAATCATGTACTGGCACATGGGATGAAGTACATTTCTAGCCTCATGATGTGTAATTTTACATGGACATCGACATAGTCCATTTTACATGGGCAGGACCCATGGTGGAAGGGACATAGAGTGTAACCTTACTACACATCGTGTACTCCTTAACAGTTGGCTTGTAACCCCTTTCCTCTATATCATGTACAAGTTTAATTATGGTATGTTCCCCACATCCATTCCCTAGGGGTTAGTATAGAATCACCTCCTATACCTATGACAATGATACTGTCATCATGACTTCTTGGATAGTGTTGTTGGAATCCTTTCGTGAGGCCCAGAGTGAGCTCCTCTATTCATCTTTGTTCCCTAGGTGGAGTTAATGGTATCTTCATGACCAACACTACATGAGAAATGATCCTCTAATTATCATGTTAATCTATATTATGTTATTGGAATACCCCATGGCCTTTGGAGTGACCCTCATTTTTGTATCAAATCTCATTAGAATTTCAGCATGTACTTTCCATACCGAGACCCGATGAGTATTACCTCTCAGATGAACGTTATCTAGGAAATCTAACTCATTGAGTGTATTCTCCTAGAGAAGTTATCAATTGAATCGTTGAGCTATTATACTAGGTTAGAATTACTGTTTTGAATTATCTTTAAACTATGTATATTTGTTGGTTATATCATGATATTATTATTATATGTATTTTTATACATATACCTATGTAGATATAGATGTTTTTCCCATTATTTTTTTTGGGTGTCCTACTGGGTATTGTTATACTCACCCCAGCAAATGATTTTTCAACACATGGCATGTCTTGTGAAGACGATCGACCTTTTCACAGAGTCCTAGACAGATTGAGACCAAATAGTGCTTAGTGAGACCAGACAGACAAAGATGTGTTCATGTGGTATCCTGATAGTAGTCTATATCTATCTTTTAGGTTGGGATTTTTTTCAAACTATGTGGTGGTATTTTATTTTCTTGTATTTACTTTCCTTTAATTCTTTTCATACTCTAGTTGTGGTATTTATATGTATGCATGCATGGTTATTCAATTGTTTTAACATTTCATCATTGTATAGGTTTAGAGATGTTTTCATGAGTACATGTATATAAGATAAGACCTCCCATGTCAGTGATATTCCTACTCAATGTTAGTTTCCAACCCCTAGCCTATTGGAGGCTGGATTAGGGATTCATCGCATGGTTCCCGTTGGTAGAAGTCGTAACATTGTGGTATCAATGAATTTGGATCTACCTTAAGACTAGAGTTTGTGAGATTATTTTGGGGCAACAGTGTTAAGTGTTTTGAGTTTGGATTTCATACTTGGATCTCCAGTGTTGGCGCAGCAGCTGACGTATCCATATATAAGGACTCTGATCACCTACATTTCAACTCGGTAGATGAGAACACCAGATTCATGGAGAAAATCATATACGCATCACATAGGAATGGGTTGTGGTTTCCATGTCCTTATTGAGTCTGTTATCCATATATATTCATTGATTGTGGTACATATTATTTAATTTCAGGATGCCTCTATGACGTATTCCAACTAGGATTCATCATCAAGATCAAGAGGATGATCCGCTCAGTGATGAGGCAATAATTAAGGAACCAGTTCTAGAGGTTCTACTTCCAAGTGGTGCATCAACTATACCACAGCCTTTATATTAGCATATGATGTTGGGTACCTGACACTATTTAAAATGGACCATGATACTCCCCAACCCCTATACTCGAGTCAATTGGCACTTAAATGGGCCACTCAACTAGGATGAGTATTGTAGATAAATCCCCTAGCCAGCTGGGGATTTTTTTCGCCTCCCTATAGATTGGAACTCGAGGGTAATTGGAATTTAACCAACCAGGGAGATTCTCTTGTATGACTACGCCATATGGTGTAGTGGTACTAGATAATCTCCTTAGTTGGATAAATTCCAGTTATCCCCGAGTTCGAATCTCTGGGGAGGTGAAATAAATCCCCAGATGGTTAGGGTACTCGTGATGTAGTGGTACTCAGGATTCTCCATGGTGGCGTAGTGGTACTCATGACGCTCCCTAGTTATTTTTATGCCTTAGGTCCCAAGATAGAATCACTGGGGAGGAGAGATAAATCCCAGCAGGGCCTAGGTATTTTACTTACCACATTGAGGCGTAATTTCCCAATGGTTGAGTTCGCATGTTAGCAGGTGTGGGGTGTGGCACCAACTACGGCCCATTTAGTGGCATAGGTCTGTTAAAAAGGATCCTTTTTGTTGGACCTATGATGCTCCCGACAACCGACCAAGACACTCCCAAGCAACTACACTCAAGTCACTTGGCTCTTAATTGGGACAATCAACTGGTCCTAGTATCATGGATATCTCCACTAGCCATCTAGAAATTTATTTTTCCTCCCCAAAGATTTGAACCATAGGCTAACTGGGATTTAACCAAGATACTCCCCAGAGAAGCTCCTTGGTTGGTTAAATGCTAGTTATCCTAGGTTTTGAATCTCTAGGGAGCTGAAATAAATCCCCAGATGTCTAGGGGAGACATCCATGAAACTTGGCTAGTTGAGAGGCCCATTTAAGAGCCCAGTGACCCAAGTGTTGGGGCTGTGGAGTATCTTGGTCCATTTTCATGAGCATCATGGGTCCAATAGATGGTACTTGCATTACCAGTGGATGGAATGCATAGGATGAGTACACTTCATGAGTTTCAATGACAGATACCCCTTGGGTTCTGAGGTGAGACCAACCCATAGGAGGTTGAGTATAGTCTTGTGTTTTTGGCTCGTGTTTTCCATCTGGTCAGGATACCACCAAATCATATGGTGGTCATGGTGGTGAGCCTTCTCTATGGATCGGTAGAAAGATAGTGGGGTTTGGTGACCCAATCTTTTGACATGGAGACTCTAACATGGTAATAGTTTGATCATAATTTTAGAGAACAGTTCTATTAAGATATATTGAGGGTTGTATGTATCCATGAGATTCAATAGCTCCAGTAAGGAATCACAATAGTAGATGAGTATTCAGCAAGGATTACCAACCTATCTAGGTACTCAATGGATACAGTTTAGGATAATTTATTCCAGGATTGGACCTTTGATTTAAGGATTTATAGATACATATGAACCAATTTTATTACTATATGAATTCGTACCTATTCTGAGGTGCTAGAGATCTTTGGTGGTTGAGAGTTTCTTGGATGAGCAGACACAACTAGTGGTTACTGATAATAGGAATGAAAGATTAGATACCTTAACAGCAGGGAGTCGACATTAGTCTCAAGGACCTATATGAGTGAGAAGTTTTAGGATGAGGTCCTAGGATAGAGGATATGTGGTTCAAGGCTCAAAGGATGGGTCTAGTCAGCCCAGGGAGAGGCGGTGCTACTCATGTCACGGAAGGGTACATCTTTCTTGAGATTGTATAATTTGTTATATGACTGACAGAGAGACTATGGATGAGTCATCATGGTAGAGATTGTGGAAATAATGGATAGTTTAGTTGGGAGAAGAATGTGGTAGAGGATATGGGAGAGCAGCAGGACATGGTAGTCTCTTTGACATGTAACCACCTCCACTCCTAGGTGGTCTATGCTAGGCTCAGGGAGCTCGAGGATAGGGGTGGGAAAAACTATAGATGGTCGAGGATTATGACCCAGAGGCTTCGATAATGATAAAAGGTAGGATATGTGTCTTTTATGCCTTATATGTGGTACTTATAGAAATAGTTTTAATTCATTTATTTCTTTCCACATATCTTTTTTGATACTTAGATATTTTGATTGACCCCTTGGATCGACCCTTGTTCTTAGTGACTCTTACTGAAGATGACTTAAAAATCACATACTTATGCCAACAATTTAACCAAACTCTTGGAGGAATGAGATTATATTTGGATCTCTTTGTTGAAATGATGAGTCCTTATGATGTTATCTTATGTATGGACTGGTTATCCATAGCTGACACGTAGATTGACTGTTTTAGCCAGAGGATGTAGTTTCTCCGAAGTGATGGCACCTGGTTTTCCTTTGTGGATGAAAAGGAAACCTAGTTAGCGTAGGATGGAATCATTCATAGGAGAGTTTAGCTGATTACTCACTAATTAGCTAGCATTAACCTTGGTGTAGTGGATGTGATGAGTTCCCAATTTCCTATATTGGTGGAGGAGGACATCTTCCTTGACGATGTTCTAGGTTTACCTCCCCACTGAGAGATATAATTCTACATTGATCTCCACCCCTGGACAGAACCTATATCTTCTCTAACATATTGTATGGCTCCCACAGAGCTTTGCAATCTGAGGGTTCAGTTTGAGGACTTACATAGGATGGTCTTTTTTATACAGATTTTTTCACCTTACGTATCTCTTGTTGTTTTGCTAGGAAGGTAGAAAAGATCTTGAAGTTATGTTTGGACTATCGGTGCTTAAACTAGGTGACTGTGAAGAATAAGTAACCAAAACCAAGTATTGATGGACTCGTTGAGTAGCTGGAAGGGACTCGATGTTTCTCTAAGGTTGACCTTGGATTAGGATATCACTATTTTTGAGTATTTTCCAAGGATATACTAAAGATGGCATTCAAATATCACTAAGGTCACTATAAGTACTTGGTGATTCCCTTTGGCGTGTTGAACACCCCAATAGTGTTCATGGGAATCATAAACCATAACTTTAATTGTTTCTTATATTGGATCATGGTCGTTATCATCGATGATATTCTTGTGTACTAGGAATATGAGGAAGGGCATGTGAGGAACTTGAGGATGGTTTTAGATCCACTCTGAGAGCACCAGATTTATGGGAAGCAACCCTAAAAGGGTATCCTTTCATGTCGATGGAGAGGTTCCAGAAGGATTTTTAGTAGTTGAGGAATAGATTAATGAGCACTTCCATTTTGAGATTACCAGAAGTGGGTGTCAAGTACGTAGTGTTCTATGACGCATTAGGAACCATGATTAGTTTTGTTCTAATGTAAAGGGAGGTGGTTATTTCCAATGGTTCACATCATTTGAGACCACATGAGTGAAACTACATGACTCATGATCTTGAGTTAGTAGTGGTAGTATTCATACTAAATGTGTGGTGACACTACCTAATGGGAGAGTGGTTTATATTCTATTATAATCACAATAGTCTCATGTATATATTCTACTATAAGGATATTAACTTAAGATAGAGGTGATGGCTAGAGTTATTCCAAGATTATGAATTCATATTTTTCTATACTCCAAGGAAGGGGAACATGTTGGTATATGTTATCGATAGGATATCTTGTTCGTAGTTGTTGGACGAGGCATCGTAAAGAAAGACCTGGATAGAATTTTAGAAAGAGAGGTACAACATAAATTTGGCAAGGAACCAATGGCCTGGATATACTAGAAATATTTGATTTTAGTATGGCAGTTGTATGTAATGAAGATAAAAATTAATTACCACATCCAAATTTGGGACAAGCTAGCCACTCACCTTGAAGACTTAATTCAAATTGACCTGAGTAAACATATTGATGCTCTCTATTTTTGTACTATATTAGGTATGTGAATCTAATAATATTAGTATTGTTTTTAATTACTATTTATTTACCTTATGTGTTGAATTTTCATATATATTGGGTTTCCCAGTTTCTCACTTTCTCCTCAATAATTTTTTTTTGAATAAAAATAAAAAAGTGATTTGTTGATGCGGTGTATTTATTGCAGTTATCCTTTATGGATGGAGATAGACAAGAATACCTCTAGTCAATGGTTTTCACTCCTCCACTCATGAAGTGATTCAAGGATTCATATCTTGGGGATGCTAACTGTGTGACTCTACATACTCAGATATCTATAGGATATACTCCTGATGTATTTTCTAATGGTGGGGAGCATGTTGTTCTTTTTAGAGGAGGTGTGATTGTACCAGTGATTTTTTTGGAGGAGGTTCTAAGAGAGTTTCATACATCTCTTTTTTTGGTACATCCAAATTTGGAAAATATATACCAAGATCTCTGATGTCAATTTTGGTGGACAGGGAGGGAGAATAGAGTTGTAGAGTTTGTCTCTTCATGCCTTACTTGTCATCAAGTGAAGGTTGAGCACCAAGTTCCGGTATGATTATCTCAACCCCTTCGGGTACTGAAGTGGAAGTGAGATTGAATATCCATTGACTTTGTGATGATTTACCATATAAATCTAGGGGAATCAATTCTAACTGGGTGATTGTAGATCGACTCACCAAGTTGTCCCACTTTTTAGCTATTCGGGATTAGAGTTCTGTAGTGAGCTTTGGACGCCCCAACGTACAAGACATAGTTCGACTCCATGGAGTTACATCGGTGATCATTTTTGACCATGATGTTAAATTCAAATATTGATTATATAAGGGATTTTTGGAGACTTTTGGGACTCAGTTAAACTTGGTCACATCATTTCACCCCCAAACTGACAGTTAGACTTAGCAGACTATTCATTTAATGACCCAAAATTTTATCAATAAAAATTCTCATCTTATAATAATGTTATATAGTACAAATAATATAAAATAAAATATAAAACACAATACAAACATTATAAATGAATAATTAATGTAATAATAAGTATTTATAGAAATTAGGGAAACTAAACCAATGCAATAATAACATAGCCTATGGAATAGTAATGTGACCCTTAAGAATTGTAATTTGTCCAACATAATAGTACCATCACCTATTAGAGTATAAAAAATTTATTCATCTTATAAATGAAAATATTATATAATTATATCATATTATAAGTAAATAATTGTTTCAAAAAGGATAAATTAAGTGTTATTGTTTTTATAAAACATAAATGCTTATTTATAATGTTATAATTAATATAATGATTTAAAAGAAAATTTATTTTCATAAATTAGATTGATAAATTAATATTTTTTCCTTATTATTATAAAATAATTTTATGAGACCTTAATTAATTTTTCAAAGTGTTATAAAATCAATTATAATTTTAAAATCGGTATTTTTCATGTAAATGATGATTTTAATTAAAATAATACATTTCCCATATTTATAAAATTATTTTTATAAAATGGATTCCATTTTTGAATTATAAACATCAAAAAATGTTTATTTTTTTTTTATTTTTGAAAATATTTTAATTTACGGTGAATAGTGAAATACAATAATTTATGGTATAAGGTAAATAAATGCATTTTGAGTCATGATTGAGTCATGGATGATGAAAGTGGTCATTGGTTTGAAATAAAATGAATTAGTTACAATATTTATTCATAATAAACCAAAATATTCATAGGCTTGAGAAAATATAATATACTAATGAATAAAATAATCAAAATACATCCCTCTCCTCCACTATAAATATCACCACTCACCACCACTTTTCCTCACACCTCTAAAGCCTTTAATCCTGTCTAAATTCTACCTGAAACACTTCCCATGTATCTCCCCCATGTCTAGGAGACTTTTGGCTCAACAAAATACCAAACTAAAGTTCCTTAAGGAGATTCTCATGGAGAATAATTCAATAGGTAATAATATCTTTCCTTTTAATTAATTTCCAATTTCTTTTCTTTTCTTATTCTCTACTTTCCTCCCCTTATCCAAGTGTCATGGAAACTCAATAATCTCACATATAGTGGAATTTTATTGTGTTGATGCAATAATACATCTTCATTTCTTTATCCTCCCATTTTTTTTCTAAAAATTAAAACATCCCCCATTATGTGTTAATTTATCACTTTCAAGGACGACAAGTTTTCAATTTATTTTACCACATTAAATGCTGGCAATAAAACTGATTTTATGACTAAAAATTAATATAATATATTTATTACATATTATTTAATGTTATATAACTATTATATATACATAATATTAAAAAGTAGAACAAAACTAGTTCAGGATAATTGAGAAACTTCCAAATTAATCTAAACGGTTATTATTAATATTTTATCCAATGATTCATCCGAATAACATATAACCAAAACTTATATAATAAAAAATAAACATTTATAAGTTCATTAATAACATATACTTTCAATTCAGTACAACTATTCCCATTCTACATGATCTTTCATACACATACTAAAAGGAACCAATCATGAAAACCAAGGAAACGAACATTCCCGAATGATGAAATTGTATCTTATAATGCAAAAAAGGTAATAAATGGACATAATAAAATTATAATAAAAAATAAACGTATAAATGTTTATTAATTAATTAATTGAATGATTTAATTTTATTATCTCAGACAATAAGATTAAGTGAAGAACATTTTCATACATAAGGTAAGGGATTCTTTCTGAACCTCCATTTTTCATTCAGGTTAAAATTTCTCTAACATTACCATAATGTAACTATTTTTTATAATTATTATAAATTTTATTTATATGTTCTAAATTCATGTATATGTATCATTTCATCCTTCTTTTTCAGGGATACACATGATTTAAAAAGGATCTCTTCTCAATTTTTCTCAATATGCAAACCCGATTAAAGGGAACTTCCAGATTTCGTAACTATTTTCAGGTGCACTCCATATTCTATTTTAATCCACCACTATTTGTATATAATCACTCATTTTTTCATGAAAAAATATCTTGTTTCATTTCTGGTTTTATACAAACAATTATGCCTTTTCTGTTTTAAATAATATTGAAAATGTTTCCTTAATCTACACTAAAATGTTTTATTTCCAAAGATTCTTAAACACTTTTTTTACATGTTTTCACTTCATTTCAACAAAACGTATCATGATATATGCATAGTTTCTCATATTAATTTCCATGTATTATTTATATGAATTCTTTCATGGACACCATTATTATATTCCCTTTTGATATGTCTTTTAACATGATTATGATACTGAATTCTTTCCATGGGTAACCCTTATGTTTATTTTTGATTAATTATATATTATTCCTAATTTGGAACACAGATTCCTGAACATTTTATTATGGGTTCTTATAGATATAAATCAAATTCATTGGGTAATGATTAGTCTCATGAGACGTCTTGTGCAACAGTCTTAATGGTTAGCCTTGACTCGTGCTCCTCTACGTGAAATGAGCCTTGAATCATGCTTATGTAATGTTTTATATTACATCAAAATTTCTGTAATTCCATGATTACATGATACCATGTTATATATTTTATGTTTCCATATATTTATTCATATTCTATTCCTATTTATGTCATCATGTTATACATTATAACTCATGTATTATGCTTTATTCTTATATTTATACCCTTATTGGATTTTTAGATCATCCATTTGTTCATGTATTTCCCTAGGTTATCCTATAAAAATGTAATGGATAAAAGGGTGTTAGGATATAATTATAATTATTAAATAAAGTATTTTTTTATTTTTGTTTCTTTGTTTCTAATTATGTATCTAATTTTCCAAAGACACTAGACTTTATGATCATTGGTTTGTATTTAAAGGATAATCATACTTAAAATCAGGTAATAATTTGTGTGAAAGGATAGGTTGGTTATAGTTGGTATGATATGATGTTCTATCTATTTTTGGATATTAGGACTAGATCACTTTAGTAAGAACCCTAGCGATAATTCAATCACCATGGATAACCTAAATTTAAAATTAGGGTATTATAAGTCAGGATATACTTTTCATTTATAATTTAATATTTTTATATTCAAATTTTCCTTTTTATATCAATATTTTCCACGTATTCAATCCCCCCTAATTATACATTATTTTTCTTAGTTAAATTCTTCATATAGAATGTCTTTTTCCAAAAATCAGTGTGAATGGAAATGTGTTGATTTCCCAAATGAAATGTCAAATATGATGGGAATAGGAACTCAAATCATCATGATAATACTTGATCAACTGGATCATGTTATGAATAATAACATGAATTGTGTGGAATGACCACCTTATCCTAAGAAATATCATGTTTCATTATAATATTTTTTGCGACAAAGGATTCCTATATTTATGGGATATTTTGATTCCATCCTCATGAAAAATGGATTAACTCCTTTGAAAAGATAATCTCTTTCCTCCAGTACTCAGAAGAAGATAATGTTGTGTCAGCGGTCTATCATTTTTATGGTCAAGCTGATCAGTGGTGGATCCTGATCAAGAACACATAGTCTAAAGAATAAATTGATTCCATGGATTGGGAATATTTCATGGAAATATTTTCTAATAAATATTTTCCCCAAACTCTCCATTTGAATATTGAGAGGGAGTTCCTAAATCCAATACCAAAGTAGGACAATTATATTAAGGAGTATGAAGCAAAATTCACAAGGCTTTCATGATTCACCTCAATTTTTTTCATGATCACAAAAAGAAAGGTGGATGGAGTCTTTTGCAGAATAATGTCGAGCCTACAAAAAAGAATTGGTGGTTAAAGACTATAAAAGATATAAAGAGATTGTTTGTTGTTCCATTAAATGTGAAATGGGGATCAGAGACTCTAATTGGTCTCATGGGTCCAAAGATAAAAAGAGGAAAATGGATTTTAATATGAGTGGTTCAATTGATAAATCCCTTGATGGAATGAAAACCTCGTATCCCATGTGTCAAAATTATTGGAAGAAGAATATTGGGAACTACCTAAAGTGGAATAATAAATTATTCAAATGTAGAAGAATGGGGAATTTATCTAATAACTGCTGAACGGATATGAAGAATCCAACTAATGTAAAGGTATAATGGAAGTCATAGATCAAAAATCAACCTATATTGTAGTGTTTCAACTACAATTAAAATGGGAATTATGTGAACCATCTCCCTAAGTCAAGGGTTGTTGGAGGTAATCAACAACAACCTCCTCCAAGGCAGAAAGGACGGGAATATGTTAACACTACTATTGAGGTGGAGGCTGAAAATGATATTGTGACAGGTACGCTGGTTTTCAATTATATAATAGAGTACGTATTATTTTATTCTGGTTCTACGCATTCTTTTATATCATTCAAGTTTAGTAAAACTATTCAAACACCATCAAAAAATAAAGAGGTTGAGTTATATTTGATAATAAAAAATTTGGCAATTATTTCATACAAAATATAAAACTCCCCACCCATTAATTTTTCTGGAATAAACCTCCCAAAACATCTTTTTTTACTTACTTTGGTGGAGTTGATGCTATATTTGTCATGGATTGGCTATTTTTATACAAATACAACATCAACTATTAGTAATGGGAGATCACTCTTCACATCAAAAGGCATACACCAATTTTGTATAAGTGTAAGGAAGAAGATTAATCTCCATCAAAATAATCATCTCAATTATAGATATTATTTTCTTATGATAAAAAATATCTAGCTTAAATGATTGAGAAAAAGGATAGAATCTTGCTTGAAGACATGCCCATTGTAAGGGACTACACTGATATGCTCCCCAAAGAGTTTGTTGGTCTTCCTCTTGATCGAGAGGATGATTTATCAATTGAACTTATACATGGATCTCTACCTATAACAAATACACCTTATAGAAAGGTAATCATTGATCTAGATGAAATGAAGAAGCAATTACATGAGAATCTGTATAAGGGTTTTATAAGAATGAGTGTTTCACAATGGGGTGCACTAGTCCTATTAAATAAGAATAAGGATAGATTAATGCACCTATATATTGATTATTGTGAGCTCAATAAAATCATGATAAAGAAAAATTATCCCCTACCATGGATAGATAATTTTTTTTGATCAACTATGTGAGGCCAAGTATTTCTCTAAGATGACCTTCGGCCGGGATATCACCAACTAAAGTTGAAGAAGGAAAATATTATCAATACTGCATTTCGAACGAGGTATAGACACTATTATTTCATAGTCATTCCCTTAGGACACAATAATTATTTATAAATTTTCATGGATTTAATGAATATAGTCTTTATAGATTACCTCAACAGATTTTTGGTATTATTTATTGAAGATATTCTGATATACTCTAAGAGAAAGGAGGAACATGAGGATAATTTGAATATTGTGCTAATGACTTTGTGAAGGGAGAAACTATATGAAAATTATGGTAAATATGAGTTATGAGTGGTGGAAAATTCATTATTGTGGCATCTAATAACCAGCAAAGGGGTATATTTAGACCATTACAAGATAAAGGAAATCATAGAGTGGCCTAGGCCATCATTTGTAATGGAGATTTATTGTTTCCATGGTAGATGAGTATTACCAGTGATTTGTGATGAACATATCAGGATTTTCAAACCCACTAAAAATGATGACTCAGAAGGGAGAAAAGTTTTCTAGACCATTTAATATGAAGACTACTATAAATCGTTGAAAAAGAGGCTTATCACTGCAGCAGTTCATACACTAAAAAAAAGTAGGGATCTCTTTATGGTGTACTACAATTCTTAAAAGAAGGTATTAGGTTGTGTATTGAGTAAAATTTATAAATTTGTAGCCTACGCCTCAAGGAATTTGAAAATTCATGACCAAACTATCCCACACATGATCTGAAGTTGGCGGTTTTGATCTTTTCATAGAAAATTTTGTGGCATTATATCTATGGGGAGAAGTGTGAGATATATACTGATCATAAGAGACTAAAATATATATTCATGCATAATGTGATTAATATGTAGTATAGAATAGGGTTAAAGATCATTAGGGATTACAAATGATCAATCCACCACCATACTGGTAAAGAAAATAAGGTGGTGTATGCACAAAATAGAAATGATCTTGCATCCTTATCAACAATAATACATGAGAAGGTTCCAATCTTCTTTGACCATCAAAGGATGGACATGAGAATCATTAAGGAATGAACAACATAAATCCTTTCTCAAATGATTTCTCAACCATCCCTCATGGAGAAAATAAAGGATTCCCAATGAAATGATGTTGAAATTCAAAAAAAGGTGGAAATAATTAGAAATGGGAAATCCTCATAGTCCCAAATGCATTTGAAGGAGTCATGAGATTTGGGTCACAACTATTTGTATCATCCAATATATATGTATAGAAAGAGATTCTGAATGATTCTCATAGATCAACCTTCACTATTTTCCTAGGTAGCACAAATATTTATCAAGATCTCTGAAAAAACTATTAGTGGTAAATTATAAATAAGAAGATTTCTAAATCAACATCAAAGTGTCCGATATATTAGTAAGTAAATGCAGAAATGAAAAACTCTAAAGGGATGATGCAACCATTACATACACCAACATGGAAATTGGAAAACATCACCATGGAATTTATCACCGAACATCTAAATAAATCTAGAGGAAAAAATGTTATATGGGTTGTTATCGATCATCTCACAATGAAATATCTCTTTATTACAATTTGAGAGGACTTATCACTAGATAAAATTGCACAGATATACATCATAGAAGTGGTAAGTTTTCATGGAGTTCCATTATCGATTATATCCAATCAAGATCTTATATTCACCTCTAAATTCTGGATAAGTCTCCAACATACACTAAACACTGATCTGAACTTCAGTATGACCTATCATCCTCAAACTGATGGCCAATCTGAACAGACTATTCAGACACTAGAATACATTTTGAGAGTGTGTTATATGGACATTAAGGGAGGATGGGACCAACATATTACTCTAGTAGATTTCTCAAACAACAATAGTTTCCACTTAATAATCTTGATATATTCATATGAATCCCTTTATGGGAAAAGATGCAGAATAATAAAATGTTGGGATGAAGTTGGTTAACATAATCTTCTAGGACATGAAATGTTCAAAAAAATTGTTGAAAAGATTAAAACCATTCGACAGCATATCCGGGCATCCCAAAGTTTATAGAAGGGTTTTGTATACAATCATCTATGAGACCTGATGTTTATGGTTGGAAACATAGTATTCATCTACATATATCTATGGAATAAGATTGTGAATTTTGTGAAGAAAGGAAAACTATGTCGTAGGTGCATCGCCTCCATAGAGATTCATGATCATGATGGACTTGTGACCTATCGACTATCACTTCCACCAACCATGTCTCACATAAACAATATATTCCACATATCCCTCTTGAGGAAGTACATACTGGATCCCTCACATGTACTAAATTCAAAGGTGGTAGAGTTGGAGAATGATCTCTCTTATGAGGAGAATCTTGTGATGTTATTAGATCATATAGATAAATTCTTACGCAACAAGATTGCTCACATGGTCAAAGTACTATGAAGGAACCATAAATAAAAACTAGCATCATGATAACTAGCGGAAGTGATGAAGTATTACTCACACATATTTTCCCAATAGTTTGTAAAATGAAATTTTGAAGGCAAAATTTCATAAGGGGGAAGAATGTAATGTCCCAAACTTTTATCAATCAAAATTCCCTTTTTATAATTATTTTATATAGTAAAAATCACACAAAATCACATATATAACACAATAAAATCTTTATAAATTAATAATTGAAAAATAAGAAGTATTTATTTAAATTTAAGAACACAAACCTATGGAATTATAACATGGCCTATAGAGTAGTATTGTGACCCTTAAAAATAGTAACACGGTCAATAGAATAGTAACCTCAACTATGAAAGTATAAATAAAATATATCAATATTATAAATGAAAATACAATATAATTATATCATTGTATAAGTAAATAAATATATTGAAAATGATAAATTAAGTGTTGGTATTTTTATAAAGCATAAATGTATATTTACAAATTTATAATTAATAAAATGATTTAAAAGAATATTTATTTCTATAAAATAGAATCATAAATTTATATTTTGGTTTCTTATGATTATAACATAATTTTATGAGTCCTTAATTAATTTTTCAAAGTGTTATAAACTCAGTTATAATTTTAATGTCAGTTTTTTTCATCTAAATGATGATTTTAAATAAAAATTAAATTTCTCATATTTATAAAATTATTATCATAAAATGGAGTATATTTTTTGAATTCTATATTTCAAAAAATTATTAGGGTGTTTTGTTTGGATTTTTCTAAAATAGTTGAATTTTAGGTGAATAGTGAAATATAGTAATTTACGGTATAAGGTAAATAAATGCATTTTTGAGTCATGATTGACTCATGGATGATTAAAATGGCAATTGTTTCTAACTCCAAATAATTATTTAATATTTTTAGTCATAATAATTAATACTATTCATATTGTTGACCCAAAATAATAAACTAATGAATAAAATAATCAAAAAAACACATCGCTCCTCCACTATAAATACAACCCCTCACTACTTCTTTTACTCACACCTATAAATCCTTTAAACTTGTCCAAATTCTTCCCAAACCTCTTACCAAGTTTATTTTCCATGACCAGGAGCATTTGGTCATAATAAAATACCAAACACATGTGCCTCAAATATGTTCTCAAGAAGAAGAATTCAAGAGGTAAAAACCTATTTCCTTTTCATTTAATTTACCTCCAATTTCTTTTATTTTCATATTATCTTCTATCCTACCCTTATCCAAGTGGCATTTTAAATCCAGTATATAAAATATAATATAATTTTATTATGTTAATGGAATAATCCATCATAATTTCTTTCCCCTCTCCTTTTTTCTAAAAATGAAAACATTATTTGTAATGTGTTAATTTATCACATTCAAGGATCACAAGTTTTCAATTTTAATTAACTCCTTAATGTATGGTCATAAAATAATTATGGTTAAAAATATTATAATATATGTATTATAGCTTATTTAATATTCTAGAACCAGTATATACATATGATATTATATGATATAAAAAAACTAATTTGTGATGATCGATAAACTGCAAAATTAATCTAAACGATTATCATTTACATTTTATCTAATGATTAGTCCTCATAATATATAACCAAATGATATATAAGAAAATATAAAAACTAATAATATCATTAATAATATATAATTTCAATATTGAACAATTATCCCCATTCTACTTGATCTTTCGTACACATATACAAATGAACCAATCAAGAAGACCAAGGAAATGAACACTCTCGAATAATGAAATTGAATCTTAAAGCTCATCAAAAAGGTCATAAATGAATTTAATAACATTATAATAAATAAAATACATGTAGAAAAGTTTATTAATTAATTAATTTATAGATTTAATTTGATTATACCAGACATTAAGATCATGTGAAGAATAGTTTTGGACATAAAGTAAGGGATTATTTTTGAACCTCCATTTTTCCTTCGGGTTACTCTTTATATCCATTTAATTTGATGGAACTATTTTTTTATAATTATTATAAATTATATATATATGATCCAAAATAATATATCCAGATAATTTCATCCTTATTTTTCAAGAATATGCATGTTTTAAAAAGGTTCCCTTCTCAAGTCTTCGCGATAAGCAAGCCCGATTAAAAGAAACTTTCTGATTTCTTACCCATTTTCAAGTGCACTCAATAATATGTTTTAATCCACGATTATTTTTATAAAATCACTCATTTTAACATGAAAAAATATCTTGGTTCATTTCAGGCTTTAAAAAAACAATTATACCTTTTCCATTTTAAATAATCTTAAAAAAATCCCTTCAACCACAATAAAAGTTTTTATTTCTAATGATTCTTAAAAACACTTTTTACATGTTTTCAGTTTAGTTTGACATAAATTATCAAGATATATACCTATTTTCCCATAATCATTTTCATTTATTATTTAAATCCATTCTTGCATGGACACCATTGTGATATTTCCTTTCGATATAACATTTGACATGATTATGATACTCAATTCATTCCATGGGTAACCCTTATGTTTATGTTTGATTACTTGAAAATTATTATTCATATTGAACACATATTCAAAAACATGTTATGATGGGTATTCCTAGATATTTATCTAATGCATTGGGTAATGTTTAATCTCATGAGACATCATGTGCAATGATCTTGTTGGTTATCCATGACTTGTGCTCCATGTGCAATGGCCTTAGTGGTTAGCCTTGAATCATTCTCCTCCATGTGTATTGAGTCATGAATCATGTTTATGTCCCGTTTATGTCATGTTTTATGTTTCTTCCATATTAATATGATTCCATGATTACATGATCACAAGTTTTATATGTTATGCTTCCATATGTTTATTGATGTTTCATACCTTTTAATGTAATCATGTTATGCCTTCTAACCCATGGGATATGCTTTATTATTATGTGTATTCCATTACTGGGATTTGAAAATACTCTCTTTATTCATGTATTCCCCATGTTATCATATATATATTTAAGGTCTCAAAGGGTGTTAGGATATCATTATGTTGATTAAATAAAATATTATTTTATTTTGGTTTCATGCTTTCTAATTATGTATCGAATCATCCAAGGACACTAGAATTTATGATCCCTAGTTTTTATTTGAAGGATAATTATGCTTAAAATCATGTAATAATATATTTAAAAGCCTAGGTCTGTTATAATTCAGGTTCTAGAGTAAATTTTGCGAGCAAGCGTTTGGACATTGGTCGTAGTTGGGTGGATAACCTACCAATATTGGAGTTTCCATACAACAATGGCTACCTTTCCACCATCGGTATGGTGCCATTCGAGGATATGTATGGGAGACCCTACAGATCAACACTTTATTGGACTGGCACTCTAGAGTCGGAACTTGTGGGCACAGAGTAGGTGTGGAAGACTATAGAGAAGATGAAGACCATCTAGGAGTAGATGAGGACTATACATAGCCATCATAAGTCTTATACAGACAGATGATGGAGTCCTTTGGAGTTTGAGGAGTGAGACCATATATTCCTACGGGTTTCACCATGACATGGATTATGGTTATTTTTTCAGGGAGGTAATCTATCTACAGGATTCATCGGCCTTTTCCAGATATTGTGTAGAGTTGGGGAGATGGCGTACCGATTATCTCTACCACCATAGTTGGATCGGGTTTACAACACTACAACAAAATGCAAGTTTAGTGGCTGTTTTTTTCCCGTTTCGCGGCGGTTTTGAAAAACAATCGCTAAATTGTGTGTCGGGAAACTATTCGCGGTGGTTTTCAAAACAGTCGTAGAACTTTTTGTGGCGGATTTTTAGTAATGGGTTTTTGAATTTTGTTTATTTTTTGTATTATGTATTTATTTTATTTAATTCGTATTTCTTTTATTTTATTTATTTATATTATTTATTTTATTTATTTTATTTATTTTGTATTTATTTTATTTTATTTATTTCGTATTTTATTTATTTATTCATATTTATTTTATTTATTTATTTCCTATTTATTTATTTATTTCGTACATTATTTTATAATTTCGTATTTTTTTTATTTCATATTTATTTCATTTATTTCATTTATTTCATTTAATTAGCATTACTTTATTTACTTTATCAATTCTTGCATGCATGCACATGCCCATGCAAATGCTCATGCAATATAAAGAAATACTGCGTTTGGTGAGATTTGAACCCCTAACCTCCTGCATATTTTCCAAAGACTAAACCACTCCAGCAAGCTCATCATGTGGTTAATAAACAGAATTTAATATACTTATATATACTAATTGAAAAAACAAATAATACATACATAATAGATATAAACCCAATAATTATTAAAAAATAAGAAATATTCAATAATTAAAAACCAATAATTAATAATTAATAATTATTGATTTATTAGTTATTTATTGAGTTATTTATTATTATTTAATGTTTATTATAATAAATATACAATAAATTATAATAATATTTACATATATTATAAAATTATGAAAGTAAAATAATAAAATAATAAAATTGTGAAATTAAAAGAATAAAGAATAAATAATAAATAATTGATAATAGATAATAGATAATAAATAATAAACAATAAATAAAAAACAATAAATAAAAAACAATAAACGAATAGAAATAAATAATAAGCAATAATAAATAAGAACAATAAACAAATAATGAAGAATAAAAAATTAATAATAAATAATAAATAATAAATAGGAAATAGTAAATAATAATAAATAATAATAAATAATAAATAATAATAAACGAATAATAAATAATAAATAATTAATAATTAATAATTAATAATTAATAATTAATAATTAATAATAACTAAAAAATAAAAAATAATAAATAATAAATAATAAATAATAATAAATAATAATAAATAATATTAAATATTATTAAATAATAAGAAATAATAATAAATAATAATAAATAATAATAAATAATAATAAATAATAATAAATAATAAATAACAACTATAAATAAAAAAATAATAATAATAATAAATAGTAACTAATAAATAATAATAAATAATAATTAATAATTAATAATTACTAATTAATAATTAATAATAATTAATAATTAATAATTAATAATTAATAATTAATAATAAATAATAAATAATAAGTAATAATAAATAATAAATAAGAAACAATAAAAAATTATAAATAATAATAAATAAATAATAATAATATTAAACAAATAATAAATATTAAATATTAAATAATAAATCAATAATGAAAAATTGAAAATTAAAATTTAAAAATTAAAAATAATAAATAATAATATATAATATATAATAAATAAAAATATATAATAATAATAAATAATAATAAATAATAATAAATAATAATAAATAATAAATAACAAATAACAAATAATAATAAATAACAAATAAGAAATAATAAAAAATAAAAAATAATTATAAATAATAAATAATTAATAATTATAAATAATAAATAATAAATAATAATAAATAATAAATAATAAATAATAAATAATAAATAATAATTAATAATAAATAATAAATTAAAAATAAAAAATTACAAATAAAAAATAATAATTAATAATTAATAAGGAATAATAAATAATAAATAATAATAATAAAATAAAAAATAATAAATAATAATAATATTTAATAATATAATATAATATAATATATTAATTTATAATAAATAACAAATAATAAATAATAATAACTAACAAATAATAAAAATAATAAATACAAAAAAATAAAAAATAAAAAATAAGATTAATTAATTAATAGTAAATAAGAATAATAATAAATAACACATAATTAATAATTACAATTAAATAAATAATAAATAATAAATAATAAATAATATATGATATATAATAATTCATAATTAATAAATAATAAACAATAAATAATAAATAATAAAGAGTAAATAATTATAAATAAATAATAATATATAATATATAATATAAAATATATATTATATATTATATATTATATAATATGTAAACAACCGGAAATTTCAAGGGAATTTTTTTTCTTAATTGTTCTGAATTTTACGAGTACACAGTTTCTGACGGCGCCTGATTCCATGGCCCGGTGTGCCCGGAATCATTTTCCGAAGTTTAGCTCGGGTACATTCAGTGAACGAACGAGCGGGTTTTTCTATCTCTTGAACTGGTACATGGAATCGAAATCTGAGGGCACCAATGAACTCGAAGAGCCGGTTTTCGCTTAAGGGGACCTTTTCCGCAGTTGCGATTTATTCGGGTTTGAAGTTATATTTTGGAGTTTAACTTTAAATTAAATAAAAATTGTGTTCAACACATTTTTATTTTAGTAGGTTATATCCTACAAGGGGGAGGTTGTTGGTGGGGCCCTCACCCACAGAACCTCTCATGAGAGGATATTTGTGAGGTGGGGCCCACACGAGTCCCCACCTATTCAAAATCTATAACCTTCAAAAAACTCCCCATTAATTGCGTAACACACCCGCACCCCCCTTTAATGAAAAGTCAACTCTATTAATTAATTAACTGTTTAAGATGTTCAATACAATTAATTCAAGAATTCAATTTTGAATTTCGAATCGATTGGTGGCTTGTGTCAGTTAATGAAATAAGATGAGTCGTATTTCATTAAGGGTGTTTGGGTTGTGCGACAATGATTGGGAGAGGTTTTTCTCAAAGTCTTGAAGAATGTTCTTCCTCCTTGAAAAATGCGAAGAATGCACCGTCGCTGACGAAGAACGCCGACCTCCGATGAAGGATGACGAAGAACGCTGAATCCTCTGAGATTCACGACGCGACGCCGTGTACCGTGATGTCGATGGTTCTCTTCTCCGAGACGCCAACGACGCTTACGGAGCGTCGGTCCGCGACGCCGTCTTCCGCAACGCCGTTTTCCGAGACGTCCTTTTTCCGCGATGAACCTTCTTTCGAAAACACCATGAGGTATGGGTTTGGTTTTGTTCGTAAATAATTCTTTGCTTTCTTAGTTTAATATTCGGGCCGCCTGTTATCAATTTAACGGGAGGAGGATGGACTGCCTGAACACGGCCGATCCTCCTCCCTCTTTTATGTTGTGTTCGTTGCAGCTCGAATGAAACCGTGGTCGGTGTCGGGGCCGCAGAGGCGATTCAATGACTCTGCAGTTTGTTTAATTGATGTGCGTATCGACGGGCGGTGACAGAACATGCCGCAATGGTGATTTGAAGACTCCATAGTGGAGTTCGGGCCCCGGGAGAGACGCAGGTGCAGACGGAGGGAAAAACGGTCCACCGGAGTGCGTCTGGTGGTCCGCGGCGACGGCGGGGAGACCAGATCCCACGGCCACGCGGGATTTGGGGGCAGACGCAGCGCTCGCCACGTCCGCTGGTGAAGGAAGGGAGGGGGAGTCGTGTCTCCCATGCTTGGCCGCTGGCCGAGCCAGCGAGCCACCCAGCGGAACAGGGCCGGGTTGTGCGGACCAGACCGGGCCGCACCCACCGGGATGGACCCAGACCCGGTTCGGGCCGACCCAGGGGGGGTGTGGGGCCGGGTCGGACCGGGCCCAGACCCCCCCCCCCCCCACATTCAGACCACTTTAGGTCCTTTTCCCATAACATGGGATACATAACTCTGATCGATGCATTGCCAGTTGAAATGAGATCTTTGGATCGAGACAGTCGTTTCGGTATATTACACTCAAGGTTTTGGAGAAGTTTGAGTACGACCGGGTTGGTTTGAATTAGAAATCAACTGAGGCCTCGTAGCAGAAACGCTTATAACATGATATCTGGACGTCTGGTTGATGTTCCGTTAACTTTGTTGGATTCCTATTGATAAGATGGAAGTTTTGGCACACTTCTCTTGAGGATTGGATGCAGTTGGATAGTGTCCGGGTTGGATTGAACCATAATCCTACCGGGCCCCTGGAACGGAAAAGATGATAACTTTCAGACCGGACATCTGTTTAACGAACCGTCAGCGGCGTTGGTGATGACGTTGAAAAACGATCCCTATGAGTATACCATATGAGAGTTCAGGGTAGAGTTGAGATATGGTCGGGTTGGTTTGTACACGAAACCAACCGGGCCCCTGGGACGAAAAGACTAATATCTCACAGACCGGGCATCCGATTAACGTGCTGTCTATTGCATTGAGACCCCTATGACGAGGCGGTCCATTGAGATACTTCATTCTGGAACATTGTGATACATGGAGTATCGTCCGATAGCTCATGGAGCGGACCCTCCCAGAGACGAGCGTATGGAGTTCAGGGACAGTGTAGCCGGCTGAGACCTGAAGACTACTTGACCGACTCGACTTGGAGTGAGTAAACTAGGCCAGTGGACGGAGCGCCCAGTAGTTGGCCGCAGACTTGTGGTACTCGACAGGAGGAGTACCTCTGTAGGCTATTAGGTAGAGCACCTGGTATTTGTCAGAAGACCCTCATCGGATGGAGTGCCCCGTAGTTGGAAACAGACCCGCAGTACTCGATAGGAGGAGTACCTCAGCAGTATATGTTTAGTAAGCAGTACCTCTGAGTCATGACAGAATCAATATACTCTTCAGTGACAGAGCTCTTCAGTAGTTAAGTTTTCGATAATGAAAATCCTGGTTTGAGCTGAGTCTATGACCTTTGTATTTACCTCATGATTGAGCTGGGTCACTTGATAACTTAGGTATATGTATGGGCATATACCTGAGTAGTGTTTATCTGTTGATTTCATAACCTTTGTGTTTCCTCATGATTGAGATGGGTTACTTGATAACTTAGGTATAAGTATGGACATATACCTAAGTAAGGGTTATCCATTGAGATCATTCTTTGTGGTTATCCTTGTTGGATTTAGTGAGACCTTGAGGGTCTCGGGGTCCCAACAGAGTATCGTATACTCATCTCTGCACGGGCTATGCCCGCACCTCATTGTATTGGTTGCAGACGACGGGCATTACTGACAGAGGCCGAGTGTTCGAGGACTAGATGGTACCTAGAGGTGGACCTCAAGACGATTCAGTATCCAGAGGTGGACTTCACGATGAGACGATACTCGGAGGAGGTTGACGGGCAAGATCTATGTGGAGGCTATCTGTACCTACCCTTCAGGTAGGATTCGTGGCGGATGATATAGGAGCTGCACTATCTGTACCTACCCTTTAGGTTGGATCCGTGGTGGATGATCCAGGAGTAGTGCTATTTGTACCTATCCTTCAGGTAGGATCTGAGGTGGATGACCCATGAACTGCTGCTATTTTTCTCCAAGCTGTTTGTCTTTCCTGTTGTACTTTTGTTCAGTTGTAGCTATACTTTCAGTTCGGTTTGTATTCTGGACCACTTACTTTTCAGCACATTCATTTGTGCTTAGTGTATTACATCCTCTTGTACTCTGTGATGTTTCTATACTTTTATAATGTCAATTTCTTCCCAGTTATCGGGATTTACACCTTTGGTGCTAGTCGCCAGCCCTTGGCCTATGAAAGGCAGGCTTGGGGTTATCACAGCACGGGCCCTGAGGATGGGTCGGGACAAATTGGTATCAAAGGAGTCTGTTCTACCGCAGAACTTTGGACACTGATATTTTCTTTATATGAAGCAATAGTGTTAAGGGTGCTAAGTGTGGTTTTCAGTTCAGGGAGTCCAGTGTTGGTGCGTCGGCCGACGTATCCGTACACCAGGACCCTGACTTCTGATTTAATACTTTGTCCACGAAAAAATCGATTGCCTATGTGTTTCAAAAGTTTTCTTTTAGTCATCTCAAACCAGGTCAGATCGCCAGGTATAAATCGTTGACTATGTCGCATAGGTTCAGGATGTCTCCATGCAGACAGTCAGTTGGAGTTCTGAGATAGTACACGATGACGGCCCATCGAGCGACGAGGCTCCGGTGCGGGGCCCTTTTTACTATGTTGGCACCCTCATGCGGTGTACCAGAAACACCTCCACCTATTGGGAAGCAGAATACACTTTCCATACTAGCAAATGGTGAACGCCGACAGAGCATGATGCATGAGTTCCAGCAGTAGAGGCCTCCGAGGTTACGAGGTGAGGCAGATCCCAGACAGCAGAGGATGGGCTGGAGGCTATTGCTAGAGTTTTCCGCCTAGCTGAGACACTAGAAGATTGGAAGGTAGACTTGGATACTAGTGTTTTCCAGTGAGTGAACATGAGGAAAGTATGCGTAGTTATGAGGCTTCGGTATGTGGACCGATGCCTGAGTTAGTGCCTTCAGGTAGTGTGCCATCTATACATCAGTACCTGTTGGTCAGCAGTAACAACCGGTGGTACCAGTTTGTGACACATGTAGACTTACTACCTTACACGTATTCCATCATCAGATACCCTCATTTTCTTAGGCGAGCCCGACTCCCAAGCTGCTGAGGACTATCTTGAGGAGGTGGCTGAAAGTTTTCGAGAGCTTATACAGCTTCGGTAGGACAACATGTCGGTAGCTGGGAATTCATCGGGGCCTACCAAACCATTCCTGGTACATGATGAATGCGATGTGATCGGTGCTTCATGGCTTGGACATCCGAGCCATCACATTTTCACTATGAATTCCTACTTATGCTAGGGTGATAGAAAGATCCTTTGTGGTTGAGAATTCTTTTGCTGAATGGATGCAGTCAGTGAAGGTTATTAGTGGGAAAGATGGAAACTGGCACCAGTCTCGGAGAATTGGGCGTGTAAAATGTTTCAAATAAAGGAAGTAAAAAAGGAAAAATGAATCTGAAAGGTGGAAGACATGGAAGCAAAGCTATGAGTGTAGCATGGGGTGATGTACATTTCGACATGCTACCACCACCCGCCTTAGTTGTCTTCTCCAGGCTCATGGAGCTGGAGGGAAGGGGAAGAGTGCGGCTGCATGCGGTCAATGAGTGTGACCCAATGGCTCTAAAAAAGATTCACGGGATAGTCTGTGTACAAAACTACCTGTCTTAGTAACAGAAGTTGATATGAATCATTCCTTCCTTCCATGAATCTTGTCCCAGTCCTAGAGTTTCTGGAAATCCATGGACTTGACCCTCACGTCTGGAGATACCTTTGGCAGGAGACTCGATAATCCCACTTATGCTGACAGTGTGATCTAAACCTCGGTATGGATTGGATTCATAGTTCATGCTCAGATTGACTGTATTAGGCAAAAGTTTTGTGGTCTAACTACAACGTCGTGATGGGTTTTCATTGGTCGGTGAAAAGGAAACCCCAGACAGCACTGGATTAACTCATGCATAGGAGGTTTTGGCCGATCACTCATGGGTCGACCAACCATAACCTCGTGGTAGCATGAGTTTTGAGATTCAATTCAAATCAGGAAGTGGAGACCTCTAGAGTTCGAGGATGGTGATTGCGTCCTTAAATGGGTCTCACCTCGATGAGGATTACAGAGATGTGGCCGAGGCGACAAGTTATCTCTGAGGTTCAACGGACCATTCTAGATCCTCAGCTAGGTAGGCGGGGTGGTTTACCGCTTGACCCATCCACCTCAGTTGCACCAGGTGCACGACGACTTCCACGCATCTCAGCTGAGGAGATACGAGCACGACCCGACACATATCATCTACCATGGGGAGATGGACATGGGCGATGGGGTGACTTCTATGGGGTTCCAGTAGTGGCTGAGGATCTACATGAGCAGGTCCTATGAGAATGGTCGATTCCTCTTGTGTGCATTCGTTGGCAGCATAGGAACCTCCAATAGAGAACATGGGAGCAGAAGGCTCAGATGCTTGCTCAGTACCACTTTTGTATCCCTAGTTTGTGTTTACGCTTTACGGGGACGTAAAGCCCTAAGGTGGGAGTAATGTAAAGACCCGGAAATTTCAAGGAAATTTTTTTTCTTAATTTCTTTGGAATTTTAAGAGTACGATTTTCTGACGGCGCTGGATTCTGAGGCGTGGTGTGCCCGAAATCATTTTCCAAAGTTTAGCTCGGGTACGTTTAGTGAACGAATGAGCTAGATTTTCTATCTCTTGAACCGGTGCTCAGAATCGAAATCTGAGGGCACCAATGAACTCGTAGTGCCAGTTTTCGCTTAAGGGGACCTTTTTCGCAGTTGCGATTTATGCGAGTTAGAAGTTATATTTTGGAGTTTAACCTGAAATTAAATAAAAATTGTGTTGCACACATTTCTATTTTATCTGGATATATCTTATAGGGGGGAGGTTGTTGGTGGGGACCTCACCCACATATCCTCCCATGAGAGGATATTTGTGAGGTGGGGCCCACATGAGTCCCCACCTATTCAAATTCTCTAACCTTCCACAAACCCCCCATTAATTGCGTAACACACCCACACCCCCCTTTAATGAAAAGTCAACTAGCTTAATTAATTAATTGTTTAAGTTGTTCAATATTATTAATTCGAAAATTCAATTTTGAATTTCGAATTGATTGGTGGCCTATGTGAGTTAATTAAATAAGACGAGTCTTATTTCATTAAGGGTGTTTGGGTTGTGCGAGAAGGATTCGGAGTGGTTTTGCTCTAAGTCTTGAAGAATGTTCGTCCTCATTGAAGAATGTTTAGAACTCAACGTTGATGACGAAAAACACCGGCCTCCAATGAAGGACGACGAAAAATGCTGAATCCTCAGATATCGACGACACGATGCCGTGTACCGCGATGTTGATGGTTCTCTTCTCCGAGACACCAATTATTCTTATGGAGCCTCGGTCCGCGACGTCGTCTTCTACGACTTCGTTTTCCACGACGAACCTTCATTCGACCACACCTTCAGGTAGGGGTTTGTTTTTGTTTGTAAATAATTCATTGAATTCTTAGTTTAATATTTGGGCCCCCTATTATCAATTTAATGGGAGGAGTTCGGACCACCCGAACACGGTCGATCCTCCTCCCCCTTTTATGTTGTGTTCGTTGCTGCTCGAACAAAGGCGGTGCGGTGCAACGACACTTCAGAGAAACAAGAAAGAACACGATGATGAAGCGTGGCGCCGTCACACTGCGCCGTTGAGTCCGAACGAAACCATGGTCGGAGTCGGGGCCACAGAGGTGATTCGAAGACTCCGCAGTTTTTTTATTTGACATGCGGATCTATGGGCGATGAAGGAACATGTCGCAATGGTGATTTGAAGATTCTGCAGTGGAGTTCGGGTCCCAGGAGAGCCACAGGCGTAGACGGCGGAAAAATTGGACCACCGGAGCGCGTCCGATGGTCCATGGAAGGCACTGCCGGCAGGAGCAG
Source organism: Viscum album (assembly GCA_963277665.1). Lineage (NCBI taxonomy): Eukaryota > Viridiplantae > Streptophyta > Magnoliopsida > Santalales > Viscaceae > Viscum > Viscum album. The sequence continues at coordinate 1,171,794,582 of OY728152.1, read as the reverse complement.
CGGCGGCAGCAGGGTGCCTGGATCCCGCGATCGCGCGGGATCCAGGGCAGACGCGGTGCTCTCCCCATCCGCTAGTGAAGGAAGGGGGGGGGGGGACTACGTCCCCCCATGCTCAGTCGCTGGCCGAGCCAGCGAGCCACCCGGCTGAGACGGGCCGGGTTGCGCGGACCATATTGGGTCGTGCCCGCCGGGCCGGACCCGGGTCGGGACGACCCAGTTCGGGCCGCCGGGGGGGGGGGTGGGGTGGGCCGGGTCGGGCCACGCCCAGACCCCCCACTTTCAAACCACTTTCGGTCTTTTTCCCATAAAATGGTCTACAGACCTCTGATCGATGCACCGTAAGCTGCGATTCGATCCTTATATCAAGATGGTCGTTACTGTATAATACACTCAGTGTATTGGGGAACTTTTTCTATGTCTGGGTTGGTTCGAACCCGAAACTAACCGGGGCCTCGGAGCAAAAACGCTTATAACTTGAGATCTGGACGTTTGATTGATGTTCCGTTAACTTTATTGGATTCCTCTAGATGAGATGGAACTTTTGGCATACTTAGCCTAAGGATTGGATGTAGTTGGATAGTTTCCAGGTTGGATTGAACCCGAAATCCTAACAAGCCCCTGGAACAGAAAAGCTGATAACATTCAGACTAGACGTATGTTTGACGAACCGTCAGCGGCATTGGTGATCACGTTGAAAAACGGTCCTTATGAGTATACCTTTTGAGAGTCTGGGGTACAGTTGAGATATGATCGGGTTGGTTCGTACACGAAACCAACATGACCCATGGGACGAAAAGGCTAATAACTCACAGACCGGGCTTTCGATTGAGGTGTTGTCGGTTACGTTGAGACCACTACACCGAGGTGGTCCTTTGAGATACTTCTTCGTTGAACATTGGGATACTTGGAGTATAGACCTGTATCTCGTGGAGTAGACCCCCATGGAGATGAGCGTACGATGTACGGAGACCGTGTAGCCGTCTGAGACCTGATGACTGCTTGACCGACTCTACTTGGAGTGAGTCGACTAGCCCAGTGGATGGAGCGCCCAGTATTTGGCGACAGACCCACGACGGACGGACTTCCCGGTAGTTGGCCACAGAATCGCGGTACTCGACAGGAGGATTAACTCTGTAGGATATTAGGTTCATCGCCCGGTATTTGGAGGTATACCCTCAGTGGACAGAGCACCCGGTAGTTGGCAGCAGACTCGCGGTACTCGATAGGAGGAGAACCTCAGCAGTCTAAGGTTATTAAGCAGTACCTCGGAGTCGTGACATGATCATTGTGCTCGTCAGAGACAGAGCTCTTTAGCAGTTACAGTTTCGATACTGAAAATCCTAGTTTGAGATGAGTCTATGACCTTTGTGTTTACCTCATGATTGAGCTGGGTCACTTGATAACTTAGGTATATGTATGGGCATATACCTGAGTTGTGGTTATCCGTTGATTTCATAACCTTTGTGTTTCCTCATGATTGAGATGGGTTACTTGATAACTAAGGTATAAGTATGGGCTTATACCTAAGTAAGGGTTATCCGTTGAGATCCTTCTTTGTGGTTATCCTTGTTGGATTTAGTGAGACCTTGAGGGTCTCAGGGTCCCTACTGAGTATCGTATACTCACCCTTGCACGGGCTATGCCCGCACCTCGTTGTGTTGGTTGCAGACGAGGGGCAGCGCTGACAAAGGCCGAGTGTTCGAGGACTGGATGGTACCCGGAGGTGGACCTCACGACGAGTCAGTATCCGGAGGTGGACTTCAGGAAGAGACGATACTTGGAGGATGCCCATGAGCAAGTGCGTTGTGGAGGCTATTTGTATCTCCCCTTCAGTTAGGATCCATGGCGGACAATCCAGGAGTTTCACTATTCATACCTACCGTTCAGGTAGGATCCATGGTGGACGATCCAGGAGCTGCGCTATCTGTACATACCCTTCAGGTAGGATCCGAGGTGGATGACCCAGGAGCTTCTTCTATTTTTCTTCCTGCTGTTTGTCTTTCCTATTGTACTTTCTTTCAGTTGTATATGTACTTTCAGTTGGGTTTGTATTTTGGCCCACTTACTTTTCAACACATTCCTTTGTACTTAGTGTATTACTTCCTCTTGTACTTTGTGGTGTTTCTTTACTTTTATAATGGCAATGCCTTCCCAGTTATCGGGATTTGTGCCTTTGGTGCCATTTTTCAGCCCCTGACCTATGGAAGGCAGGCATGGGGTAGTCAAGGCATGGTCCCCGAGGATGGGTCATGAAAAATAAATGTAAAGACCCGGAAATTTCAAAAAACAATTTCCTTGAAATTTTCGGGTCTTTACAAAATATATAATATATAATATATATACTATATAATATATAATATATAATATATAATAATAATATATAATATATATAATATATAATAATAATAATAATATATAATATATAATATATAATAAATAAAATATTATTATTAAAAATAATAAATAATATATAATATATAATATATAATAAATAATAAATATCCAGAAAAAAATATTATTAATAATGATAATTAATAATTAATAATAAATAAATATAATTAATAAATAAATATAATTAATAAATAAATATAAATAATAAATAAGAAAGAACCAATAACAAATAATAGATAATAAATCAATTAAAGTATATTATAAATAATAAATAATAAATAATAAATAATAAATAATAAATGAAACACATGAAAAAGTATGAAAAGGCGTGATAAGGGATGACAAATTATGAAAACGCATGAAAACAGATGGACAACCATGAAGAATGAAGCATTAGAAAGCATAAGAATGCATGAAAACTAATGAAAACTCTGAAAAAAACATTAAGAATTAACCATAATCATAATAATAACCCAAAAAAATCCATTGATAAAGATAATACGTCATGAAAACTGAAATAAACAGTAATAAATGGAGAAACTGTTAAAACCTGTCAAAACAGTCATAAAGTGAAAAATACATTCGAGTCACATTAAAAGAGATAACTTATGATCTGAGAGTCCGTTATAGATCCGCGACCAGTCAAATAAATCATATTAAAATGATCTTCGAGCTGATAGGTGAATGAGACCGAATGGACTAGCAGATCGGATGTTTTGACCATTTTAAAAAACTAATGGGGAACGGGTTCTAGAAACGAGGCATCAAAAAACATAACAAACCCAAAACCCGCTAAAAAGGCCATATAATATGATCTAGGAGTCCATGTGGGGGTCGCGACTAGTAAAACTGAAGCTTGTGGTACAGGCTACGATCTGGCAGGTAGAGGATTCTGAACTGACTTGTGGATCAAATGTTAGGTCTGTATGTAGACAAGTTTGACTGGACAGCGGTGAAAGAAATGGGGTTTTGGAGACCTTTGGAGGGGTTTTTTGTCAAAAAACTCGAAATAAGCTTTCTTTTGTTGAACTGGTGTGTATCTCTCTTCGCTAGATTCGATTTGATATGTGGTAGAGCCCAAATGGACACCTGGAGTGAAAGTTGTGGTCGTTTAAAGTTGGAGAACTTTTTTCTACATTCTTATAACTCTCATATCATTCTCAACATAGACCATCTCATGGTTTTGAATATACATTCCTTTATATATCTTCATGATCTTCGATTTTACTGGTCGTGGCGATCCAACGGACACTCAGATCAAAAGTTATGGTCATTTTAGTGATTTCGGGGGTTCTAATGTTTTTTATTTTTTTCCTTTCATTTCGCGGAGGTTTTACCCAAGCTTCCACTAATCCATGAGAATATTTTTCTAAAAATAAATAAATACATTTCGCGGCGATTTAATAACCGCCGCGAAATCGCGGCCATAAAAACATTTAGCGGCGGTTTTTAAAACCGCTGCGAAAAAACTGCCATGAAACCACCGTTTTCCTGTAGTGCAATGTTTTCTACATGTCGCAGTTGAGTAGGTACATGCATGACCCATCGCATGTTATTGATTGGAGGGATCTAGACATTGAAGATAGGGAAATATTTTCTTATTACTCGGTAGATATCTAGTATCGTTACGAGAGGGTCATTCATGGGTGAGTGATTCCTTTAATGTGTGTTTGTATGGTGGCAGCACAAGAATCTTCAGGAGTGCACATGGGAGTAGGATGCTCAGATTCATGCTCATTACCCACATATCTTTGTGTAGCCCTTGTTTTTGATTTTAGAGATGCCAAACTCCAAGGTGGGTAGAATGCAATAACTCGGATTTTCCATGAATTATTTTTAAATGTTGTATTGATTATTTTCGAGACCATACACTAAGACGGTGTGCGATTTTGAAGCATGATGTGACCAAAATAAAATTTTGAAATATATTAATTTATTAAATAGTGCGTGCACATAGTTTTCCAAAAAAAAGTGGAATAACATCTAAATATGGGCCTAGATTAGAAATTCAAGGGAACTGTAGAGGTAAGAATATGAGGTTTACACTAGATTCAACATAACCTTGGTCAGTGCATGGATTTGGTAGAAAAGTACTCACTGGTGTGAAAATGAATGAAATAATTAAATAAATTATTTTATGTTTATTTAGTTTATGTGGAGAATGACATGTTTTTAGATAGATAGTTATGAAAAAATTATATGTTTAGCTGGAAAACCCAAGAGCTTTTGGAGAGCTATTGGTGAGAGCATTGGAGAATCTATCATAGTTGAACAGAAACTGGATTGAAGATCGATAACCAATGAGATAAGAAATCAAAGGATCTCACCAACGAACATGACATATGATCATTCTTCATTAGCGACTGATCCATCTCAAGGTAGGAATATTGTTTTCGGATCTCCTTCCCTATTTATATTTCTTCTATGAAAATGGATCAATCAACCAGCAGATTGATCCGTGAATCCATCTTATTTTGGGAATGGATAATTTTATGGGAATTCAATTGGGAGTTTTATCTATTTAAAATGGTTCTTTTTTCATCTTTCTAATGGCATCGAATTAAAACCAACCAAAAATTGAAGAATTTTATTATTATTTTGCGTGTTTTGTGGTTTTATCCCATTGTTCTATGTGAGTTAATCATATAGCTTCATTTTCCCAATGATTCAACCCAAATACTAAGGAATCGAACATTTCACACTCATTTCTTGGTACAATGATTCGATATCATAGATGTTGACTCATTATGGAAAGGGAGTGTGCGACGATGACAAGAGGGAATGGATCAGGACTATTTTGGCATACACATTAGTGGTTCGTGGATACACGACGATGGTGGAGGTTCGAGACGGTTCTCGAATGAACGAGGCCACTAGAAATCGTCTCTAAAATGATGATAATACTCGAATGACCTTGATTTGAGTTCCATGAGCCTGATAGGAGGAGATGATAATGTATCTAGGAATAAGACGAGCAAACAATAATGCATGAATCTAGATCTAGAAATCTAGAATTTTCCACACTACACAGAGTGTAACAGGGAGCTACATTCCATGTCGGCCCTCCTAGCGATGGCTAGGGTTTCGGGATAAACTAAAGTATCACATAGCGTGTGACCTTGCCCATGTTTCTTTGTGTGTACCTCAGAGTATACATGGATATGAGATAGAGGACACGAGCATTGGAACATCATGTACTCATACATGGACATAGTTTGGTCAGGTGTACATAGGAATACCCATGTATTGTTACAAGGGATGAAGTACATAGGTATCTACAGGTCATGTACTTGTACATAGATATGGACACAAGCTATTTTATATGGACACGACCCAAGGTCGAAGGGACACACTGTGTAACCCTAATACATGTTGTGTACTCCTTAAAAGTTGTCTTGGAGACCATGTCCTCAATATCTTGGACATGTTTCATTAGGCTATGTTCCCTATATACATTTATTGAGGGTTAGTATAGAATTGTCTCCTACTCCTAGGAAAACAATCCCTCCAACCTGAATTCTTGGATAGAGTTGTTATAATCTTCCCTTGATTCCCAGAGTGAGATCCTTTATTCATCTTTTTCCCCTAGGTGGAGTTCTTGGTATCATCGTTGTAGAGACCTGGGTTTTTACCTGTATGAATTTATGATAATTTTAAGAATATTTCCAAATATAGGCAATGATTTGGCATGGGAATCTGGGTCCTTAAGTGCCTCAACATGGTGATTTATAAAATATTAAATATATTTTTCCATTCGCGTGCGTTTTTTCTTTACAATATTAATAACTACTAAGAAGGGTCTTATTTCAGATTTTTGATACTTTAGTTGAGTTCAGAAAATTGTGTTTACCCTAGAAGCGAGATAATGTTGTCTGAACTAGATGTTTTGGATTGAGGTGATATGATGGGGAATTAAATGATGGATTAATTGATTAAATTAAAATTTAATAAATTAATTAAACATAATCCCAATCCCCCCTCTCACGTTTGAGCGCATGACACAACGGATGATCCATTTCTCCTCTCTGATCCTCTTTTATCCTCACTCCTTTGTAAATGATGAAATAATTTCAAATTAATTCAATGAGGTGTTTTTCATCTCAATTTCTGATGCATATCATCAAAAAATCGAGAATTAGAATGAACCAAGTGTTGTTCATCACACGAAGCTTTGATGTTTCACCCACTAGGTAGGAAGTTTAATTTTTTGGTCTTCATCCCCATTCTTTTTTCTTTTTAATTAGTTTTTAGATCCCCAATACAATTTTATTTTATCCCTTCTAGGAATATTTATGTGTTTTGGGTTGAACCAAGGAATATCAATAGTTTTTGAAGGTGATTCCCAACACGAATTACTATCTACATTACAGGTAGTCTAGTTAGACATGTCATGTAGCTCTTCCTATTTGGGGAAGATAAATTTTGGAGACTGTACACTGTGTACTAGGGTTAAATATCTTGTAGTGACCCCAATACATGTTTCCATGGGAGATGGATTTGGATTTCCATGTAAAAATACATGTATGTGTACCTCCACATGGAGAAATTATATGTACACGGGGTCTAATACATGGATACAGGAAAACCACACGGCTTGGGGTCGGGTGAATCGAGGCATGGAGTGTACCTTATCTATATGTTATGTACCACTAAATGGGTAGGAAAACCACGTAGAAAGGATACATGGCTAGGTACTCAGGTGATTTCAAATGTTGTGTAGACCCTAGTGCACGTTGTGTACTCCTTGGGATCTTCTTGATATTATCCACCTTCTGTATCTCTTTCTCTGGGACTCATATTCTGGCTCGAATGCATCCTATCATAAATAGTTTTCCACATATAACATGAAGGTGTCCAAATTTTCGGCCTATGAGATGAGAGGTGGCATGTTCAAAGAAAGATTCTTGTGAATCTATGCTTAATTGATGTTGAGGATCAGTGTGATTCATGAAGAGACACGTTGGGACCGGTGCACTCCTGTCATATCAGGGTGTGGGTTTCCCTTAGCTTTATTCCATGGTTGAGATGAGACTCCCCACATCATGGGCATGGATTATTTTTCCTTTGGTCAGTTTCTATGGGGTTTTTATTCCCCTAATGGAATAGGGTGTGTGTTTCACGTTATGTTTTTATTGTTAGACAGTGCTCCCATATCGTGCCATGGTGGGAGCCCTCCATACTATTTCGGTAAGATAAAGTATGTACTCCCCAATTATACTAGGGTAAAGGTCCACTATCTGTGGAGTTGGTACTCCCCTATTGTATTAGAGAGAGAGTAAAATATGTGACATAATGATAGAGTGGGTACTCCCTTATCGGGATAGGTAGCGGCTCTTCTATTCTTGGAGTTGGAACTCCCCTATCATTCTAGGGTGAAGGTCCTCTATATGTGTTGTTCAGGAAGAGTTGTTACTCCCTTGTTGTACCAGGGAATGGGTACTGTAGCCTTGGGTTGGTACTCCCTCGTTGTACCACGGTGCCGGTCCCCCATGGAAATCAATCTAGTACGGTAGTACTCCGCTGTCATTCTAGGGTGTGATTCCTGTAGTCACAGAGTAGTACTTACCACATAATTTGAATGGGTCCTCTATCATTTTAGTAGTACTCCCCTATCATACCACGGTGCGGGTCCTCACAGAGTTGTACTTCCTTGTCTCTAAGTTGCAGTAAGGAACAAGTCCTCTATTGGAGTTGGATCTCCCTCGGTTGTTGAGTACAGTTACAAGTAGAGGGCCCCTCAACTAGATATTAGTAATTACTAGTTTGAATTTAGTTCCCCCTCAACTGAATGTGGTTCGGTCCACTCCATTCAGGGGCGACAGGGGCTTCTTGAATGGGTTAGAAGCTAATAATCCATTTACTATAGTGTAGTGGTGATGTGCAGTTTGCTCTATTATCTCTCATTATAGAGGATGCATATAGTGCATAGTCTGGATCCGTGCTCCCTCAACTGGGTGTAGTGGTGATGAGTGGACCTCTCCACTTGGGTTTCTTTAGCCTTGCGCAGGGTGTAGGTTATTGATGGAAGGACCTCTGGTGCTGGGTTCTAGAGTTTCACCTAGTTGGTAGTTCCCGATGGAGAAAATTATCTCAGACATACAATTAGGAATTGTAGAGTAGTTCATTATAGAGTGTATCTCTCCGAAGGGTGTCATTTGGGATGGATAAGCTCATAGAGTGTGTTCTCCTAGTTTTGTGTTTCCTTTAGTTCCTCGAGTAGAATCTTGTTGATGGCCATGAGGTCAGAGCCTCATGACACTTGGAGTCTAATATGAGTATATATGGGTGATTTCTAAGAGCCCTTGCGGTTTTTTAACATTTTTGGTTGACACCCCTTGAGGACTAAGTGTTTCTTATTTTGTTCCATTTCCATAGGTTGGGTTACTCTCTTTTCATGGGAGGAGAAGATGCATGGGGTATGTCATTTTCTTTCTTTTTTTAGCTTTTTGTGCTTGGATTAATTCTCTCTGGTCATGAACCATGAAAGTATATCATCTGAAACGACACCCAACCCAGCCCACAACATTGTCTAAAGGGAATTCTTGATCCCCACGGGCTGACAACTAGTGTCGGGCATCAAAGAAAATAAAAACGGGGATGATTTCATCCCAAAATACTTGGATCAAATAAACAAAATAAATAGACTGAACACACATCAATGACCAACAAATGCATCTCAAATAAATATACAAACAGATTTAGTTACAAGTTACAACTGAACAAGTGAGAAAAATAAACAAAATAACATACCACAACCAATGTGATCTCAATGTGACTTCAATGTCACCCCCATCCACTAACCAAACTTCTCCAACAACAAGAACACAAACCAAGAACCTATAAAAGAGATATAGCCTACAAAATAGTTCAGGCCTGCTGGCACCGAGTGGTACGAGAATGGTGTGAGATAGATAGGCCAGTTGGAAACCACAAAAGAATCCGTGTGTTTTCATTTCCCAAAAAAATACATTAATACTAGTTTCAAAATACAGTTTAAAAAATAGGGTATTCACATTTTAATAAATAAACACATATTTCCCTTTATTAAAATAGAACACAACACTTTTTTCATTCATAGAGGCTATCATTTTTAGAAACCAAATCCCTAACTAAAAACCCAATCATTAAATAATAGGTCGTGCTGAAAATATATAAATAGTGCAACATGGAAACATAGTATAATAGAAAGTAAACAAGAATAAAAAATATAGTAATAATGGGAATTACTAAACATACCTAGATCAATCACTAGATATATTCAGTTTGGAACCACTTATCAGTGTATGGTGAGTCCCTACATTGAATAACCATTGGCCACACTAAACTGACCAATCCGGTGGCACTGCCCTCCTAGCCGATCAGTGATCTATGGGGTTCTAACCAATATAATCAGGTATAGAAAATAAACGATCACTCGATCTTCTAATATTTTTCTAGTAACCCATAGTATAAGTATACTTTGTAAGTATGAGGCCCTCACGTGCATGAATCACCTTACTTATCGTCACCACACATTCCTACCCCAATCACGGAAACCACCTATATGATAACCCGTAAAGGGAAATCCCCAATAGGTTTTCCCATCATACAATGATTTTTTTACACGTTCCATCCGAGTCTTCACATGACACAAGTATTAAAACATTTATCAAAACCTTTTAAGATGCTAGTCAGGCAATTGATATTCCAGAACCTCTTTTATATTCAAATCAATACAAGGTTCCAAACTAGCCTTTGAATTTATGAATCCAAATGAATTTACAAAAAAAATCATTAACTACTTTCAATACAATGTAAAATACTACTTCCACAAGCGATTTCCAAACGGCCCATTACATATTCAAATCCAATCACTTTTACAAAACTCATTCCAATGATTAGGGAAATATGAAATCTTATAAAATAATCCAAAAAATCCCTTAATCCAAAAAATTTCCAAAACATACTCTGAATACCAAACACAATTAGAATTGAAGATTCCATTTGAAACAAATTTTTTACATTACATAAGGGAACCGAAACCATTTGAGAAATCAAGGTTCGAAGAAAAAAGTTGTTTTAAAGTGTCATATTCATTTGAATTCACATCCATGTGTGCACCGTATGAACCCATGGACATGTCGGCTACTAATTTCACATTCATTAAAACGCAAAAGAGTATAAAAGGACCATTTTATTAAAATCCACCATTCACAACAACCCTCAAATAAGACACATGCCCTGAATCACCATTTATATAAAAAAACAAAGGGAAATCACATTTTAAAAGAAAATTTGGAATTTTATCAAACACCTTTCACACATTAACATTTAGGTATACTAAAACCCCCCTTTAAAACCAATTAAAATTTCATCGAACACGTTGTGTTCATTGTTTTGATAGTATAATAAAATAAACCCTTGGAAATACATTTTTACCTAATTATATCAACATGAAAAACTATAATATATCAAACAAACATATCAAAAGTATGGGAAACACATTTTTAAATTATTTGAATTCAACTAGGAATGATCAATCATAAATGGAGTATTCCGAAAAAGAAAATAATGGAAACACCTACCTCAATAGAGAGTAGAGGAAATGAATCTACAAGTGGGGGAAGAGAAAATCCTCACAGACCAACCGTACACCCTAGAATCCAAATAAACACAACCCACAGATCATTCGTAATATCTTATGTTTGAAAAAATAACCAATACAAGAGAGAACCATGAAATGAGAGAGGGGAAGAGGAGAAAAGGAATGAGAAATATTTGAGGAAGAATCCATGAATAACAAATTATATTTGGTGAGAAATCATCCAAAATGTCACCCAAAATTAAGGATAATGAAGGGGCACCCTGTAGTCGATGCCCAACAACTATGGATTAAAATGGGTGGCATAATCACTTAAATATTATTTTAAAATAAAATTAATTTTGGTAGTAATGGGTTGTATGGTTTTGTTGCACGGTTTTGTAAAGCGTGTGAAAATCGTGCGAATGAAACAAGAAATGTTCTGTAACTTTTTGCTTTATGTTTCACTATTTGGGAAAACCATTCTAAAACTGTGTGACATGAAATATTGTTAAAAACCCCTCAAATGACACCCCAAACACTAGGAGAGTTTACCCAAAGATCTTTAAATGATTTAAATGCAATGCAGTGACATTGTAGGTGTCACAAACTCCCCACCATGCACCTTTCTCTCAATACCATTAACAATAACCTATTATTTCACTAGAATAAAATGTAAACCATAAAACCACACTGACTTTTGTGGGACAATAAACTCTAACCTCAACCAAAATATCTAACATTGACAATTATATAAAAATAAATGAAAACAGTGGTGGGGTGTGATAATTCTCCCCACCAAAAACACTTTCTTCCTCTAGAAAGTCACCTAGATGAATTGTAAACAAAACTCGATCCCAAATTAAAAAGAATACAAATGAAACCAAAAACATTGGAGTGACCTTTAAATACACGAGTCACACCCGACCAACCTTAGGAGAATCCAAAACATGATGAACAATGGGGGAACACAAGAGGGTTCTCCCCACCACAAGAACCTAACTAACACCAAGGCACAACATCATACTGGCCCAACATGGAAACACCCGACACAAGGCAATATCACCCCTATAATAAGGTCAAATTAAAATTAGGGTTAAAACATCATATGGGGAAAATGTAATTTCTATTTTTTTATCAGGCTACTCGCACGGTTTTTTCACAAGGTTTGTCAAACTATGCCCCCTCTACTTGAAAAAAGGGACACACCACCCAGTTTCCCAGCCAGGCACCAACCATGCTAAAGGCCACTGCTCGATTCCAGAATCATACCACATGCTTGCCGCAAGGTTTCCCTAATCTTATGAAATCTGTGCACCAAGCCCCAAGCACAATACCTGAAGCTACAATATTACCTGGGTGAAGCCACACAGTTTCCCTAAACCACACACTATCCATAATCCACAAGCTACCAAGCCCAAAACATTCATTTTTCAACAAAAACTAAAAAATTAAAACTAAAACATTCAACAATAACACTATGGGACAACTAAACTAGGAAATTCTCAAACGAATTAAAATCCTCTCATATTAAGGGGAAAACCCACAGAAGATATAAAGGATAAAAAAAGAAAACTATAATTGAACATTTCCACAAGCATGAAAATATCCAAAATGAGTACAACCAATAACTGAATCCAATCCATTTAAATGGGCAGGAACCCAAAATAAGAGACTCATGTCAAAGACTCTCACTTAAGAAGGGACCGATATCTAGAAAAAATAACAACATCAACAAGCCCATTACAATGAAAAGAAAATAGAATAGAAAACAAAAACTACAGAAAGTAACATAAAACATCTCACCTCCATGTTGAAGATAAAACTGGGCCATGTTTCCCCATATTCCTTGGCAACATCCTGACTATGTGAAAATATTCACTCTGGGGCATATGGTTGGAGACTTAAGGTTAGAAGCATTTGATGCCCCACAATCAGGCACTGAAAATCATCCAATCAAGAGAGAGGTTCCCCAAGCACGCACATTTTTTTCATGATGGGGAATCCTCACAAGTGACAAGAGATTCCAGATATCCAACTATCTATGCTCTGGTTCACTGACTGCTAGCACTTTTGAATACTCAGCAAATCTGCCACCTTCACCTCCCTAGGTATAAACCTTTTGATGAATTTGGTCTTAAATACATCCCAATACATAATCTCTTACAAATATGTTAGGAAAAATACATTCCACTGACCCAGACTCAGACCTTCAAACGATTCCAAAACAGTATACACACTCACTGCTTCGAGAGTTCCCAATTATATAAAGACACATCGACATCCTCAAGCCATTCTACGGCCTCTGATGGACGTCGATCACCATGGAAGGTTGAAAAAGCCAAGAAGAACTAGAAACAATATTAGACCCACTAGAAACCTTAAGGACTTTTATAGGAGGCATATTCATAACACAATGAAGCACAAAATAGAGATCAAAATCAACACAAAACTCATCCAAAACAAATAACTTAATCAAAATAACAAACACATAGGAAAATCATCACAAATCCAAATCAAGATCCTATTTTTAAAAAAACCACCATTTTCATTCCAATTTCAAAATTTTCTTCTTCGAAGTCTACATTCACAAATCAAGAACCCACCTTTAGAATTAAAACCAAATACCGAAATGTACTTCAAAAAATATACTTTTAGAAAAACTAATCCATACTTTTCATTAAAAATTCCCACCCATGGAATCCTATGATCCGTCACATATGTGTTCATACACTTTCTATTATATCATACATACACAAGTGAGAACATGAACTTTCCATACATAACCACACATATGCGAATGATCATAAGGAATACCAAGGGTCACACATGCCATTTCATCATCAAACCCCTGGGTTTACCAAATTCTCAATTCACTTTCCTTTTTGAAACCCACTATTTTTTATCAAACCAAAACCATTTTCAAAAATCCATTTCTATTTCAAAAACTATTTTCATTTTAAAATCTCACTTACACCCACCAGAACTAAGGTAAAACACAAATCACACAAAACTATTAGAATGTGGAACTAGTATCTATGCCTAACCTAGAAACATGGTAGTGGGTCATGCCCCAAGTAAGCAACAACACTATGAGGACCATGAACCATGCACATGGACTCCACATAGTTCACTACTCCTTGTGAGATCATAACATGACATCATCTCACCTCTATTGTGGTTCCTCGATGCAAATCGAAGTTAGAGGATTCAATCAAGGACCGCCACTAGAAACTCAATGATTGAAATGAGCAAGATTTCTTGGAACTCTTCTCATAACCACCTCTAGAGTTATGAAAACCCTAATATCTAATCCACCAGACATCAAAAATAACAATTCCCTCCTATAATAACATTTTTTCATGAACTAAACCCTTATGTCATTTGACTCGACACCTGACCCAGCCCGCGACATGGCCTGAATGGAACCGATCCCCATGAGCTAGTAACCAGTTTTGGGCATCAAGGAAAATACAAAGGGGAATAATATCATCCCAAAATAAATGGATTAAATAAACAAAATAAATATATTGAGCATTCATAAATTACCAAAAATAGAATCTCAAATAAATTTATAAATAGATTCAGTTACAAGATACAACAGAACAGGAGTGAAAAAACAATGAAAATACCAAACTACAACCAATGTGATATCCATGTGACCTCAATGTCACCACAATCCACTAACCAACCTAGTCCAACAATGAGAACACGAACTAAGAACCTGAAAAAGAGATAGAACCTACAAAATATATCAGGCTTACTGGCTCTGAGTGGAACAAGTAGAATATGATCTAGACTGTTCAGTGGGAAACCCCAAAAGAATCAATGTGTTTCCTTTCCCGAAAATAGTCCATTATCACTAGCTTGAAAATACAATTACAAAAATAGAATTTTCACATTTTAATAAATAAACATATATTTACCTTTTTCAAAACAAAACACAACACCTTTTTATTTCAAAGAGACTATCATTTTTTGGAAACCATATCCAAAACTAAAAACCTAATCAATCAATAACAGGTTGTGCTAAAAATAACTAAATAGTGCAACATGGAAAAAAAATTATAAAAGAAAGTAAACAAGAACAAGATATATAGTAACCATGGGAATTCCTATAAATCCTTATATAAAACCATTGATGTAATCAGTTCGGAACCACCTGTCAGTGTATGGTGAAGCCCCACATTCAACAAACATTGGCTTCCCTAAACTGACCAATCTAGTGGCATAACCCTCCTGGCCTATCAGCAATCTGGGGGATATAAAACCATCTAATAGGGGCTAGAAAGAAACCATCACTCAATCCTCTAAAATATGGTCATGAACTCATGGTGGAAATATACTATGTAAGCAAGAGGCCCTCACACGAGTGACACACCATAACATTGTCACCGCACTTGTCTACCCAAAACATGGAAACCACCTATATGATAACCAGTAAAGGGAAATCCCCAATAGGTGTTACAATCATTCAATGAATCATTTATTAGTCAACTAGGATATTATGACACACAAGCAATCAAAAATTTCTTAAAACATTCTTGGATGACAATCGGGCAATTTCATTATTATAACCTCCTATATTTCCAAAAAAAATACAAGGTTCTAATCAGGCATTTAGCATTATTAATTGAAATGCATTTACCAAAAATATTTCATAAACCAATTTCAAATCAATGTGAAATACCACTTCAATAAGTTCTTCAAAATGGGCCTTTACATCTTCAAATCCAATCACTTTTACAAAACCCTTTCCAAAAATTAGGGAAATATAAAATCTTAAAAAAATTTCCAAAGAAGCACTTAAGACAAACCATTTCCAAAACATACTCCAAGTTACCAATGGTCTTATCTTTTAATATTCTATTTGAAACCAATTTTTAACATTACACAAGGGAACTAAAACCATTTGAGAAACTGATGATTGAATAAAAACATTGTTTTAAAGTGTAGTATTCATTTGAATGCACATACATGTGTGCATCTTTTTAACTCATGGTCATGCCAACATCTATTGTATATTTCATTAAAACCAAAAATAGCATACAAATACCATTTTGGAAAATCCACCATTCACAACAACCAGCACATAAACCTCATTCCATGAAGTCACTATTTATATAACATAACTAAGGGAAAACACCAACCAAATCACCCATTTTTCACATTAAAATATCATTTTTAATTTTATCAATCAATATTGAAACATATACATATAGTTATACTCAAAAAAATCCTTTTTAAAACTAATTTACATTTCAATGAACACATTGTGTGTATAGTTTTATAAGAATAATAAAAGAAACCCTTAGAAATCATTTTTTACCAAATTTTAGGAACATGAACCCACAATAATAAATCAAAGAAACATATCGCAAGTATGTGAAACACATTTGTAAATTATTTTAATTCAACTAGGAATGATCAAGCATCAATGGCAGATTCCAGAAAGGAAAATAATGGGAATGCCTAACTCAATGGAGTGCAGATGTAATGAAACTTCAATTGGAGGATGAAAAAATCCTTATGGACCAAGAACACACCCTAAAATACAAATAAACATAACCCACATATCAACCCTAATATATAGGATTTTTTACAAACAAGAACCAATCCAAGAGATAACCATGAAATGAGAAATGGGGAGAGTAGAAGTGGAATGGGAAATATTTGATCAAGAAACCATGAATGACAAATAAACATTGGTCATAAATCTCTCAAAAAGTGGAAAAAAAGAATGATAAAAAAGTGGGATCCCTCTAGTTGATACCCAATAGGTAGGGCATCAATTGGGAGGTGGAATCACTTAAATATGATTTTTAAAATAAATTTTATTTAGGTTGTAATGGGTTGTACTGTTTTGCAGCACAGTTTTGTAAACCACCCGCAAACCATGAAACTTCTGCTGGAAAATTTATGAAACTTGCAGTTTTAGGTTTCGCGGTTTGGGAAAACCATGTTCAATCTGTGTGACATGAAAATTTGAAAAAAACCCTCAAATGAAAACCCAAACATTAGGTGATTCCACCCAGAGATCCTTGAATGATTTAAACACAATATAGTGACATTGTGGTGTCACAAACTCCCTACCTTGAAACTTTCTCCAAATACCCTTAATAATAACCAATCATAGGGATAGAATTAAACCAAAACCACCGAACCACAAATACTTTTGTGGGGAACTCAACTCAAACCTCAACCAAAAGATAAAACATCATGAAATAAATGAAAATTGTGGTCGGGGTGTGACATCTCTACTATAGGGTGTGGAAAATGCTCGATATTTAATTTATCTACTCACTGTGTTGATCCCCCTATGGTTGGATGAGGTTTATTCTTACATAGGTGGTGTTGTGGGGTGTGGGGTTTTCCTTACTCTTTCATTTGGTTTTATTTGACTTAGATGACTAGTCATGTACAAATGAGGATGAGTTGAGATGGATTTACTGCACGGTTTTTTAAACCATGTGAAAAATGTGCAAATTATACTAGAAAACTTATGTAACTTATAGTTTTAGGTTGCACGGTTTTGGAAAACCATGCTCAAACTTTGTGACATGAAAAATTTTAAAACCCCCTCAAATGACACGCTAAACACTAGGAGATTCCACCCAAAGATCGTTGAATGATTTAAACATAATATAGTGACCTTGTGGGTGTTACAAACTCACAACTATGACAATTTATACTTATAACATTAACAATAACCATTAATAGGGATATAAGTAAACCAAAACCACCAAACCACAAAGACTTTTGTGGGGAACTCAACTTGAACCTCCACCAAAATATCAAACATTGAGAAATAAATAAAAATAAATGAAAACTGTGGTTGTGGTGTGATATCTCTCATAATAGGTTTTGAAAATTCTTGATGTGTAGTTCATCTACCCACTGTGTTGAGACCTCTGTTCTTGGATGGGGTTTCTTCTTACTAAGATTGAGTTGTGGGATATGGGGTTTTCATTACTCTTTAGTTTGGGTTTCGTTGAGTTAGAAGACTAATCATGTATAGTCGAGGATGAATTGAGATGGATTTTCCCTCTGGATGGGGTTCTCTCTGGATAGGTTTAATGGACTGTTGCCTTTTAGTTGATCCCTTTTCTTTTGGGTTTTTGGGTTCCTACTTAGTATTCTTATACTCATCCCTACCGAGGCTTTACCCACATGTGTTGTGTCTTGTGTCGACCACAAGACTTTTGACAGAGTCCTCGGAGGACCTGAGATCGACCTAGGTGGTTACTAGAGCTGGGCCAAGGAGCATTTATGTAGTTACTTTTGATAGTGATATCCTATTTCTGAGTAGGTTGGATGCTATTACAGTTTTCTTTGGTGGGTGTGTTTTTTGATCTTTTCACTTTTAGTACTTCTGTTGTACTCTTCTTTGTGATAGATGTATGGATGAATTTTTGTTTCCATAATTGTATATATCTGGATTGTTTCATTAAGGTGTTTGTGGTTTCGGGTGTACAAGTACATTAGGTGACGTCCTACACGAGTTAGTTATTCCATCGATGACTATCACCACCCCTATCCTATGGAGGTGGGATTGGGGTAGTTGTGGCTCAATCCCCATCTTAGTTTGGGTTGTTATTGACTAGTATTATAGGTGGTTCAATCATTGGGATTTTGTTCGTACATTCCCTAAAAAAGGATTTCATTGGGTTTTTTAAGGACAATTTCATGGTGTTTTGATTTTGACTCTCAAGCCAGAAGTTCCAGTGTTAGTGTGTCGGCCAACATATCCCTTCACTGGGACTCTAATAACCACATTTTTTACTCGGTATATTTAGAAATTGGTCACAGGGAAAATAAATGACACATGAATCCTACATGACTAGATTTTGGTTTTGGTTTTTGTTTTTCAAGTACTTCTTGAGTGAGCTCCCCATATATACTCTTTGACCATGGTGCGTCTTGATTATATTCTAGGATGACTCTGTGATGACATCCAAATAGGGTTATAAGACATGATTCTGATAAAACTCCACCCCATGATGAGGCTTTAGTGAAGGTCACTAGTTCTGAGGTGTTAACTCTAGGTGGTCTATTGGTTGAGTAATCACCATTGGAGCAACTGGTTACACCAACAGTATAGTATGAGGATGCGTGTAGGCTGATTGTGCTGCATGAGTTCCAGAGCCAGTGAACTCTGAGTTACCTGGGTGATCCAGGCCCATAGGTAGCTAATGATTGGCTCTAGGAAGTCATGTGTGTTTTCCTCATAGTGAGGACACCTCCCGATCATATGGTGGTTCTAGAGGCAAGCATTCTGCATGGTTCGGTTGGGAGATGGTGTAGTTTAGTTACATATTACCATGATAAGGCATCACACACATGGGATGATTTCGAGTGACTCTTTAGGGAGGAGTTCTACCCAGCCACATTGAGATCTGTGTGTATCTAGGAGCTTCTTCATCTTCAGAAGGGTATCATGATTGTGGAAGAATACTTGTTGATGTTTATATGCCTATCACATTACTCCCTATATATGCTTCGAAACCCATTCTTCGGAGCTCAGACCTTTGAGTAGGGACTTCATGGAGACATCAGAGTATGTGTGGTATCATTGTGCCTCCCCTCTTATGTAGGGGTACTTGAGAATGCTCTGGTCATAGAGAGCTTCCTGGTAGAGCGACTAGAATATATGGCCCATAGTGGTGGTCATGAGGATATGGAATCTGAAATATATAGAAAATAATAGATGACAGGATCACAACATAGGAGGAATACCCCTACCCAAGCATAGACACGTGGTCCCATAGTGTTGGAGTAGTGTTGGGGATTAGGTCAATCGTAGGAGAGGCAATGTTATGATTGTGATGGTCAGGGACATATTTATAGAGACTGTTTGGCCCACTATGATGCTGATATTGATCTAGTCGACAAACCTCCTTATTAGAGGAAGTTTTTGTATTAGGGAGTTCCACAAGATGGTGGAGGTGTTGTGATTGAAGTAATAGGTGATATGTAGTTTGATTTGTTGACACCACCACCCCTAGGTGGTCCACGCAAGGCTTAGGGAGTTAGAGGATGTAGGTGAGGATAGCTTCATGCTATAGAGGCCTTCAACCTAGAAGTTCTGAGGGTGAATATTGGTATTCTATGTGTCCTTTCTACTTTCTATTGTAGTAACTTTTTAGACACAGTAGTGAGATACACTTTTCTTTCCACTTCTTGCTTGAGGTTTAAACTAGGTTGATGTGGGGCATTCATAGAATTTAGTGTTGGTTTTGTTCTATGTAGCTTCAAATACATGGAAAATAGAGGCCCTTCCCCTACCAAGACCCATTTTTTGAGACATGAATAAAACCATGTGGGTGAATCAGTGCCACCCAAAGCATATATTTTCAAGGTGTGGTGTATTAGTCTCTCTAACATGTGTGTTCGGGGTTGGGTGTCATGTTGGTGGATGCAGAGGGCCTGCTAAGACCTAGTGTAAGAATTTGGGAAGCACTTTTTTGTTTTTTAATACCCTCATGCACATGGTGATAGATTTTTATGAGAGATTCAAGAGGAGGAAGAGGCGCATTTTTACCTCACTTTGGACTCCTGAGAAAGGTGGATGATTTCCCTGCCAAGATGTGTTTTTGTGGCGTGATCAAACCCATGTGGGGAAGTCGATTCCTCCCAAAGTGGATAGTATCAAGGGTTGGGGGAATATATCCCTGGACTTGTGTGTTCAGGGTGATGTTGAGCATTGGATGGCCTTTATGAGAACCGATCAATTGTGGAAAAGTTAGATCCTACGATGATTCCACAGTGCGGATTGGTTTTCTACCATGCATACTCAGTTGGGATTCTTCTATTGGGTGTGGTTGTGTTTCTGGTTTAGGTTTCTCTCCTTTTGAGAGGGGGGAAGACTCAAGGGGTATTCCAATTTCATTCCGTGTCTATATTCTATTGGAGGGATAAGTCTATACTCCCTTCATGTTCATTGGTACCTTTATGTGCACAATGTCAACATTGAATGTAATACACCTGAGGTGGTAGTGATGTAGTTCGTAGAGGGATAAATGTCAACTATGAGGTTATATTGGTATCTATATCAGTTTATAAAATTGGTGTACCACTAGACCCCATGACTGCAGATGGACCATAGTTGTAACACCCTGAGATTTTATGAAAAATATTCTTTTCATTTCATTGATGTTTTGGGTTCTACGCTACATCAAGATTACCTTGCGCTATACACAACATCGTATGAGCTTGCAGTATACACAACACTATTCTTGGATCATGTTACACACAATTTTGATAATAGTTATTCAACGAAACATGAGTGTGTATATATATATATATATTCAATGTATAAATTAAATATTGTTGGATTATTTTATACAAAATAATGGAGGAGTCTTTCACAACACGCAACCCTGACTTGGCTTGCATTACACGCAATCGTGACCTTCCTCAATAGTGTGTGTTGTACGCAATACCAGGTTTCACTGAACAACGATATATGGTTATAATATTATTATGAACTAGCCGTTATGAATTTTATCAACTACATTTTGAATTTTATAACGTTATTATTCATCTTACACATTTTCTAGAACATGGTATGAGAACAAAATCAATTTTTTGATTAAAATAAGTATTTTTCAAAAAATGTAGTTTTTCCACCATTTCATGGCGCACCCACTTTAAATATAGTTTTTGACATATTTATAAGTTCAATTTTACAAAATAAAAATATTCTTTGGAATCATGATATAAAATTTTACCTTGGATAAATGTTTTCATATTATTCTGATAACTTTCATATTTAAATGAATAGTAAAAATGCGCTATATTTTAATTAAAAACAAATTTTTTCATCGCAATAATTTATATGTTTAGATTATCTTTTTAATTGGTTTTAAAGTGTAACTAGAATATATATTTACCATTTCATCCAATGTTGGTCATTGCAATTAATTTCACTTTGAAATTGGATATACACAAGTATCAATCTTTTGATAGTTATTGTTTCTTTAAAACACGCTATTTGTTTTGATAATGGGAATTAATTTTAAAATTCATTAATTCCACTTCTATGTTTTGAATTTTTCAAAATAGAAATAAATTTTGAATTCAGAATTTCAAATAATTATTAGTCTGAATTTTTGGTATTTTTTTGAAAAACTTCAATTTTCGATGAATAGTGAAACCACTTAGTGGTAGTTAAAAAACTGAATTATTCATTTAAATGAAATTTTACCACTTCTGTGAATTGAATTTAAAAAATCTGAGAGACACGGTTAATATCAAGGACTAAAATGTGGTTCAATGAGATAAAAATAATTTTCGTTTAATAGTAACTTTTTAATTTTTTCCCACAGTTAAAAATAAATAGGGTAATTAAGGGTAAAAATTATATTATTATTACCCTAACACATGTCCTAATTCAATTGGATAAGTTTAATTCGACCAAAAACAACCTTAGGAATAAAATATGATCATTTAGGCCCACTTGGATTAGATTAGGACATTTATTATTAATTTATTTAAAGAAGGGTTAAAATAGTTAAAATCAATGTTTAATAACTAATTTATTTTTAATATAGGGTTATACATAAGATAAATTAGAATATAAATATTAATTAGAAATATAAAAATATTTCCTACATAATGGTATTTTATTTATAATTTTTAGACATTATATAATTTAATTTATTTATGACACAATGATGATGCAGTAATTATCTTATTAATGAAATATTAACATAATTGATGTTATAAATTCCAAAATAAATGTAATTTGAGACTTTTTATGATTTAAAATAATTTTCTAGGTTAATATGACATGTTAGTATTGATTTAGTTATCTTTTTTGGAACTAATCATTCGGTTATGATTTTCAAAAAAATCAATTACCAAATAGTGTCAAAATTGACATAAAATAGTTTTTAAAGCAAATATTATATTATTAATTGTTATTTTATTACTCAAAATCTATGGTTCGCCCAAATGACTTATATAAGGTTATATATATTAATAACAAACATCTTGGGGCTCTTTTGGCTTGTTATAGTATGTTTATTAACATTATAGTGTAAGAAAACAAGAATACACGGTAAAAGTTAAATTATCTAACTTAAAGTTAAATCTAGATGATAAGGTTAAAATAGAAACCTAAAAAGTATAAATTCTATTGGATGAGAGTATTTCTACCCATCACCACCTTAGCTTCGAAATAAATCAATTTTGTGCTATTAAAAACCGAATATTAACCTATAATAAAATAATATTTTTAGATTTTCCTATGGTGCCCCTCTCCTCCCTTGTAAAAGGGAACCTCCTCCCTCTCTTTCTCACACCACATTGAGCCTTAAATCTCAGCCAACCCCTGTCAAATTATCTTCTCCACTTCCATAGAAACATCCTAGAGGTCCTGGTCTTCTTCAAAGACCAATTTTAGTGCCCTAAAATGAGGTCTCAAAGAGGCGCTTCAAAAAAGTGGAGGTTCAGATCCATATGAAGCATATCAGACCTAAGGTAAGGGATAACTATTCCAATATCGTTCTTATCCGAGATTGTTTATTCGTTAGTATTTACTGGGGTTATTGTTATCATCCATGTTCATGTTTCCTAAAAATGGTTTCATGTATGTTTAAAGTCCGTTTTAACTACTTTTTACTTTTAATACATGGTATGTAAGCAATATTTATTTAACCATACGAGGTACATTTTCACATTTCTGAAAAAAGTACGAGAAAAATGTTATTTTTTAGTTATATGGTGTGAATGGATTTTTACGGATTCATAATGACTCATTTTCATAAAGCTTCCTCTAAAAGTTTGAATTATTATTTTCAACAAAAACCTTTTTTTAAAGTGCATGACATTTTTTGAAAAGAAAATGATTTTGACGAAGAAAGGATATTTTCCTCAAGATTTCATTTCAAGTGTTTTATCAACACCATTTTTCTATCTAAGATGACCTTATTTCATATGTGTATGTTTGAAGTATAATGTCTCTATGAGTTACATGGTTTCACTATTATTATTATGAAATGATATCCATTACTTTTATATGGATTATGTGGTGATGGGATGATGTTTTTGTAACCCATTTTATTTATTGGGTTATTGTGAATGATGTATGTTTATTTTATGGCACAATTAAGAATGATTTCATTATAAGATGCGTGGGACCTATATCTCCCTCCAATGCATTGGGTAAAGAGTTATATCTCATGATATAGACATGGATGGAACGGTAAGTTAATCTGGTTTAGTATTACCGGACTGGAATGAGGAGTGATCTCGATTCAGAAAGGGACTTTTTCCACTAAGCTAGTCTTGGTAGTAATTCCTTGGTACTATGGAAATCATTACTTGTGCATAATTGTTTTCCACAATTACTTGTTTAATTCCCATGCTATTTTATCATTATTAATGTTTCTTTATGATCTATGCCTTACGTACTACCATGATTTATTCCATTTCTCACGATTATGTTGTTTAAATATTATGTTCATGTTTTGAAGTACAAGTGTATATGATTTGTTTAATTTTATCCATGCTTACCCTTGTTTCGAATTTGAGCTCACCCATTATATGTTTTCTTTTCCCCAGGATTTAAAGAATGGTTTTAGGTAAGAAAACAATCAAGTGGTGATTGTTTTCGACGCTTTCGCCGGGGCACGCGCATCCGTCTGTGGAGGAAGATGCGGTGCTATGTTGCCCCGCATTCCCAATTTCCAAAGGCTGGCGGCATCTGTTCCTTGTTTAGGTACTTCTGCTCCTTGATTGAATCCAGGATGATGGGATGTCAGTTCTTCCTTCCGTGGATTCCTCCTCGGAGCACATTACCTAGTCCGGGTCTCCCTCATATATTTAAGACGGGTTTGTGAAGCTCATTCCCGGTGCCATATCTAAATGGACGCCAGTTAATTACACTGCTTCCGTCAAGACGCTCCAAGGAGTCTTGTCGGGGAAGCAACCTTCGGTGAGGAGAATGGTCACATTGGGGCGTCGTCGGCATGTCTGTCTTTGGTCCCTCATCACAGGGCTTCTCGAGGGCACAGAAGCTCGAGGCATCCCACATCAAACACAGGGAACATGTAACATCTGAGGTTTTCCTCACCTTCCCATGTATAACATGGGGTATGTCACGATTTTAACGTCTTGGAAAGACGGATCGGGTTGAAGGATCCCTAGGGGGGAACACCGATTTGGGGCCAGCACATGGGCGGCTTCCCATATATCATGGAGTGGGATAGGGAGGCATGATCTCACCGGGATGTGGCAGCCCAGGTAAGGATCAGGATGGATGGTGGAGTGAGACATGGGGCTTACGTTCTGAGACGACCCAAGATGGGGGATACAGTTTAACGTCATGCGGGATGGAATACAGTTTAACGTCATGCGGGATGCGATACAGTTTATCGTCATGCGGGTCGGAATACAGTTTAACATCATGTGGGATGCGATACAGTTTAACGTCAAGAGGGACGGAATAAAGTTTAACGTCATGCGGGATGCGATAATGTTTAACATCATGCGGGACGGAATATTTGGGGATTACTCTCTGAGGCAGTCCAAGGTGGTCGGGGAACCGACATGGAGAGGTCGGGACGGCCGGGTGGTGGGCTTGAACCTCGTGGATCCTTCCTACGTACCATGCGTTAGCACGGATCAATGTCCACATAGTTCGCTTGGATGGGGCTTATGGTCTGGGGCGGCCCATAAGAGGATGTCATGGTCTATGCGCACTCTAAGCCCACGTGAGTCATGCTCGGTGTGAAAAACAAGAGGCAACAGGGTCCAGACGATCACGTCGCGAAGGGTGCATCCGTGAGAAGTGGAATGGGGCTTACGCGTTGAGCGGCCCAAAGAGGAAACAGGGGCATACGCGTGGTAAGCGGACCTTGGTGTCGGGGCTTACTCCAGGTGGAGGCCCGTTGTGCGACAAAGCGTATTGGGAAAAGGACTCCACTGGCCTTGGAAGGGGGGAAGTACGGAGATGCATGGGTGCAATCATCCGCAAGGAAGGCTAGGGGCTTACGCTCTGAGGCAGCCCTTCCCCCGCGGAAAAACGCTGCTCCGATAAGGAAAATCTCATTCCATGTGAGGAAGATTCCATTCCCATGGAGACGAGTGGGAGTAAAGAATGTCCGAGTTGGTGGGACCCCGCGTGCGAAGCACGGGGTCGGACCACAGTTTAACGAGTTGTGTTAAGGATGAGGTGCTTAGCAGTTTAACGTCCTGCAGCTTGGACGAGGTGGGTTCGCTCCACACCCCTAGGGCTTAAATTCCCAACACCCTCTACCCCTTGTGAAAGGGAAGGCATTGGCAAGGAAATAACGAAGGGGGCCGCAGGGCGAACCACCGGGGGGTCCACGTTAGCGTGGTTATGCGAATAAGCAATAGCCGTTAGCGTGCCTATGCGGAGAAGCATAAGGCAAAGCAACGCAGTGGGAAACATGGCCCAAGGGACCTTGAGGTTACTTCACACGATCTTAGGATGCCGTATGGGAAATCAACGCATGGTGTGCATGCCCTGTAGGGGAGACATCAGGTGCCGGTGCAGGGGGCAGCCAAGGGGTGTCAAGGTGAGGAGTCATGGGCTTTGGGCACAAAAGGGAAGGCTTGTGCGCAAAACTCCAGGACGACGCGCAATTGGAGCAATGGAATTGTGCATGGAGGGGGAACTACGCGCAGGGTTTTGCGTGCACGACAGCCTATTGCGCGCACGAGACACACAATGCGCGCAAGGCTGGAACCCGGGGGAGGGGGCAAATTCACTAAAGCCGGTGGAGTTGCGCGCAAAGGTGAACTCCGGGGCAAGGTTGCGCGAAATGAGGATTTTACCTGGAAGTCATCTTGCGCGCGGGGGGAGCCTAATTGTGCGGATGGGAGTCGCTTCGGATTCCTCAACCCCCAAACCATTCGAAGCCACCTTCTATTTATAGGCTACCTCCAGCGAGGAATCCAGGCAGCGCACGAAATTCTTCACGCCAAGTGGAGTCGGAGCACAAAAACTCGCCGCGCGGAACCGGGGCGTGTAAAGATTGTGCGCCTCATCAGCCCAATTCCTCGAAAACTGGTGATTCTACGTGCGCAAAACAATTTTTTGCGCGGATCCTCCTTTATTTCACGCACCACATCCCGAGCCTCCGGATCGGGCCTCTGATTCCGAATATTACTTCACTTCGTCATTTCGAAACTTCCTCCGGGAGTTACGGACTTTTTTTGGCGTCAACAAATGCCCCCCTTGGAATTGGACCGGCCAGAGTTCGCAACGATCGGATTCCAAGGGAAACACCGAAACTCCAAATTGCCTATCCTCCTGGTCAAGTTGCGCGCAAAATTCGAACGGGGCGCCCAAAACTACGGACGCGCGTGGAATCCTCTTTCCGCGCAGCGCAGAACCCGGGCCATGCCTATAAAAAGGGGCGTTGGGTCCCAAATCCGTACTTCTGCTTTTTCTGCACGATAAGCTTATCACTCTCGTGCGCGAAATCACTTCTGCAGCTGTGCGTAATAATGCACTGGCAGCGCGAAATTCCCTCTGAAATTCGGTCGTGATCTCGCTCTTGTTTGGGATTTTCCATGCTTCACGTGCCGATTGCACGCTCATCTCCATGATTTCGCGCAACTCATCCAGATTTCACGCCGAACTCTCCGATTCCGCGCACTGCATCCTGATTTTTCCCAACTCCCGAAAATTTCAAGATGGCTGCAAACCGAGATGATGAGGGGGAATCTGCTGCCCGTAGGACAGAAATGGAGGCCAACGAGGAGGTTTACGGCGCCAAGGTGATTGTCTTCAAAAATCTAACAATGTTCAATCTGTTGACTCCGGCCCAGAAGACATATCCCTTGTCGGAAAACCACCCACTCTTGAATTTTGGAATCCTGGAGGAGGTGCCCTTGTCGAGCTTCGAAGTGGGCACGCCGCGGTCTTGGTTGACTCGGGAGGACAAACTTCCTCGCTACAACATCACCAACAATGGCCATCCTGCCAGGTAAATTAGACATATGGACGTTTATGTCCTGAACCCGAGGACTAGAACCATTTCCAGGGACGAGCCTGTGGCAGAGGATTCTCCAGCCCTCTATGCGAGCACGATCCGTCAAAGCATCACAGATGACACGAAGGGCTGGCTGAAGAATTGGGACCTGCGGTCCGGTGGCAACTTCACTCGCAAATGGGCCTGGGCATTCTGGGTTCGCCATACTTGTGACCAGTTCGGGGACGAACTGCAGTATATTGGCATGTTCGAGGCGGTATGGACATCGCAGTTCCATTTCCACCGCCAGCCCGAACTCAGACCGGAGCTATTCACCTAGTGGTCTCCTGACACCAACACGTTCCACCTTCATCATGGGGAAGTCGGCATCAGTCTCTGAGACGTTCACTGCATCGGAGGTATCCCACTGGAGGGTTACCAATACGACGAGTTCGTTCCTCCAAAGAACACCTGGGGAGACAAGTCGCGGATGCCTATGCTGACGTGGCACCTACTGGAGCTGGCCAAGGAGAGGCTTGGGGTCAAGGACTTCATGAAGGACATCGCCTACAAGGGCTGGTTCAGCCTATTCCCTGAGAGGGATCCCGCCGTCAAGATGTCGGGATGGGGAAAACAGTGCCCAACTACGACTCAGAGGAGCAAGGACGGGTCTTACTGGAAGACCCTGGAAGAGGGGAAATACCAATCATGGGGCTACCACATCATTGAGGCCTGAGATCCAAACGCCTGGTATGTCGGGTTCCTTGTCGCCTTCCTGAGCGAGTGGCTCCTGCCGGTGTGGGACGTGAGGATGGGCGTCCGTCCAGCGACTTTGGTGATGGCGGGCTCCATGGTCGCCAAAAAATGGTTCAACATGGGCTTCCCCATGTTGGCCAAGCTGTATACCATCCTGGGGTGCATCTCATGAGGGGGGTCGCCTCGGAGAGTATGTGGTACCTTCCAGATCTTCCATGGCTGGGTGGCGGCTCATCTCGGCGGGTATAGTTTCCCAAACGCCGTCCATCCTCCAGGAAATGGCTTGCAACCATCCTTACTAATCATTGCAGGGGTGGCGCCATTGACGCTCAATGAGGAGGGAGTGAGGATCTGCATTGGCAACCATGCCAACTTCAACATCAGCCCGTTCCCCACCCCAGTCGGCCAACAAGTGGACAACAGGAGAGGCTCTCTGGAACAGTAGGAATACTTCCAGAGCATTCGGGGTGGGGTGCTCGTGGCTCGGATCGACGGTAAGGTGATCGGCGAGCCTTACGTGCCATCCCGATTTGCTAGGATGTTCGGGTGCCTCCAACGAATGTCGAAGAAAGTATTCACGGCTGTTTGGAAGGAGAAGAATCCAAGCGTCCAGCGCCAAATGTGGTTGATGTTTACCACTTTCGGCTCTGACGATGTCGTTACTCTTCCGCCCACCGGGGTCGATGTCGCCCTAACAACCAAGTACGCCGAACACTAGACCATTGCATACCCTGAGGGGCTATTACGCAAGCGCTTCTGGAAACTCGAAGTTACTAGTGCAGAAATCGGGCGATGGGAAAGAAGGCACGGTGCCTTCGGAAGGGGGGAACCAAGGGTGCGTCAGGCAGCGAGGCCTGCGTAGTCCGGAACTTCGGCAACGGGATCATCACATGGTGATGCCACGTCCTCGTTACCCACAGGGGGGTCACATGAGGCGGCCAGGGAACTGACCGGGAAGCAGATAAGATATCTTCTTGAACCTTCCCAAGAAGCAATTTTCCCAGCATTGTGGTCGGCCTGGATGACCCTACAGGAATTGCTGAGCTTCGAAGCCATCTGGCAGAAGATAATGCAAAACGGGATCCAACTGCCAGAGGTCGGGCTCGTTCGAATTCCCGACCGAGTAAAATTCCATCGGTGGCATGCTTATCTGACAACCATGGATGCATACACACGCCAACAGGGGCGGCGTGCAGATCCAAACTTCCTAGTGAAAGTGATGCTCAGCCAGGAGCATGATCCGGAAGCGATGCCACCGGGAGAAGGAGACAGTGCCGAAGAGCCGGAGGGGGAGGAGGAAACCGGAGAGGACGAAGGCGAGGGAGAAGACGAAGAATAGGATATCGTAGGTGACGGGTCACAAGGGGCATCCTACCAAGGGAGTCTCTGAGAGAGCGGTGAGATTTCTGACTCTGATCTCGACATAACTGAGATTCTCGAGGTTTGTCTCTATCTTCATTCATTTCCCTCATTCATCCATTCTCTTTTCCAACTTCTAACTCACTTCCCCATCCTACTCAAGTGCAGTTGAGCGGTGGACGGGTGTCCCCACTAGAGGAGAGCGGAGAGGAACCAGTGGGACATGATCGGGATCTGACACCCATCATTGAATTAACCAGTGTAGAGGGGTCTCCCCTTATGGTGGCTCCTGCAGTAGCCGAAACATTGGGGACTGACGCTTTGGATTCCTGTAAGTCTCATGCTTCACTACTGGTGCATGGTGTAAAAAGATCCCGTCTGACCGGCGTATGCCCTACGCAGTGATCTCAACACTGGAGGCACGTCAGGCTGTAGAGCCCGGGCCATCCGCGAGTGGTCCAGCGGCGGACATACCACCTCGCTCGGAACATGCTCTCTGCACTGAGTTGGCTCCGACAATTGATGATCATGGGGTGGTGGACATCAGTGGCGTTGTTCTTCAAACGAGTTCGGAAGCTGGTGGAG
The DNA here is from genome assembly GCA_963277665.1 of Viscum album. Lineage (NCBI taxonomy): Eukaryota > Viridiplantae > Streptophyta > Magnoliopsida > Santalales > Viscaceae > Viscum > Viscum album. Next base: position 1,171,763,985 of record OY728152.1, on the reverse strand, counting down.
GCGTCATTGCTGCTGGGGCGAGAAAAGGTGTCCCGGACATCGAGGATTCTATTCCTCACGAAGACATCCCTGGGGCGGATCCTGCTACTGATTTGCTGGCAGCCATCCCCATATATCAACCCGCTGACCCTGAGGAGATTGATGACTCAGACTTAGAGGCAGCCGAAGAGAGCCAGCTGACACGGCACAAAGGGTGGAAGTGTATCCAGCGCTTCCTCAGGCAGCCCCAGTCAGATTGGCTGAGGCGGATGGGATCACTTCAGACCTGCCTGCGCTTCCTGTGTGCTGGAGGGGATGATGCTCAGCGTCTTCATCTGATGGTCCGTGATTACATGGCCGATAAGATTCGCGAGAGCATCCAGCGCACCGACATTGCCCAGTGCCGGGAAGGATCAGCGAGTGCTCAAGCACTGATGAGTGCGGAACAGGAAGTCTGACACCTCGAAGGGAAGGCGACAGATAAAGAGGCCTTCATTGCAATATGCTCTGAGCTCGTGGAGCAACTGACGGCCTATCTGGCTGATGCGCATGAACAACTGGTGGAGGCGAGTCACCAGATGGCCGTACTTCAAACCGAGCGGGCGCAGGCACAAGCTAGGGATGGCGAGCTGCGCTCTATGGTGGCCGATGAGGAGAGAGTCTTCAAATAGCGAGAAGCGGTCCTGGAGGTTACCATCCAGAGGGTAACAACGCTGGAAAGATCGCTTCAGCATGCTAATCCCAAAGGGATTTGTTTTTGCCATCTGATGAACCTTCTGCTTGTACTGATCATCATCTCAATCCAATATGTGGTCAAATCCACTCATTTTTACCCTTGGTTTAATGCGCTCAACCATAGTTTCGAAACGAATAAAAACTCATCCCTAGGCTCCTGTGGGTCGTGCCCAACGCAAGAAGCAGAAGATGCTCGTACCATCATTTCATTCAACTATAGGGCGTTGACCAAGCTTCAGGCGTCCAAAATTGGGCCTGAACTTCTGAGGAGACCCCTGAGCTGATTGATGTGTCGACTTCTCAATGTGCTCTTACACACAATCGAGGCAATGTCGGGGGCATTGAAATCAATCCGAATATAGGGGAATAGAGAGGAAGGGTGAATCACGCTGCCCAAATACGGAACCCAATGGGGTGCAACCATGAAGGATAACTGTCAACCGTGGTGGAAACACAGCATCCACATCACGTTGGCCTGGAATGGGGGGACAATAAATGAGGACTGACCACTGACCATGTTCAAAACATGGGGCCTAACTCAAATATCATTGGTCAGTTTTCCGGAACTTTGGCCCAGGACAGTAGGCGGACTATAAGTCGAGCATCCATACTGTTAGGGGGTCCGGTCAAACATGACCAGTTCTCCAGAACGTTGGCCCAGGATAGAAGGCAGACCATAGGTCGAGCATCCATACTGTTAGGGGGTCCCGTCAAACCCGAAAGGAAATGAGGATCCGAATAAGGGGGACACAAATCATGGAAGTTGGAGTGGTGGTTTGTTCAAACATAGTCCAACACTCCCGAAATTGTACCACCATGGAGAAGGCTCATTAGGCGGACGTTCCAAACTGATCACGGGTCGTCCCAATTTCCTAGAAGGACCTCTTTGGCGAGAGAACTATCGCTTCCCATTATTACCATGGGGCATCCCGAACATGCTCGGGGTAGATATCCTGATTACACCACTTCCCAAGAAGTCGGGCCGAGTGGCCAACAATAAGGATGGACGAGGTTTAGTAATCCCTGGGGCTGGACCCAAGAAGAGACGTCCAGGCGTTCCTATGTATCTTATAAGGATGAGAATCAAGCCACACGTAGTTCTTGAAACACAGTTTAACCTCATGTTGGACGGAATATAGATCTTAGTTTTAGGTCTTAGATCTCAGACCATGAGAATCTTAGTTTTAGGTCTTAGTGCTCAGACCATGAGGATCTTAGTTTTAGGTCTTAGAGCTCGGACCGTGAGGAAAGGGGAGAAATGGACACATGGAAAGGCGGTTACAAACCCAATGTGAATGAGGACCTAAGCCCTACATACCATGTTCTCTTTGTGGAAATTCTCGAGTCGAGGGACCGAACACGAAGGTAGGCTGGCTGGGCCCATGGGGAAGTGCCCCAGGCGCTCCTACGTATCTCATAAAGATGAGAATCGAGCCATACGTAGTTCTGAAACACAGTTTAGGGTCGTGTGATAGGACCAGCAACACAGTTTAAGGTCCTGTGGTTTGGACCAACAACACAGTTTAAGGTCTTATGGTTTGGACCGAAAACACAGTTTAAGGTCATATGGTTTGGACCAACAACACAGTTTAAGGTCATACGGTTTGGACCGACAACACAATTTAAGGTCATATGGTTTGGACCCCCAACACAGTTTAAGGTCATATGGTTTGGACCGACAACACAGTTTAAGGTCATATGGTTTGGACCTACAACCCAGTTTAAGGTCATATGGTTTGGACGAACAACACAGTTTAAGGTCATATGGTTTGGACCAACAACACAGTTTAAGGTCATATGGTTTGGACCAACAACACACTTTAAGGTCATATGGTTTCGACCAACAACACAGTTTAAGGACTTATGGTTATTACCAACAATACAGTTTATGGTCTTATGGTTTTGAACAACAACACAGTTTAAGGTCGTATGGTTAGGACCAAAAACACATTTTAGGGTCTTATGGTTTGGACTGACAATACAGTTTAAGGTCATATGGTTTGGACTGACAAGAGAGTTTAAGGTCATATGGTTTGGTCCAACAACACAGTTTAAGGTCATATAGTTTGGACCAACAACACAGTTTAAGGTCATATGGTTTGGACCAACAACACAGTTTAAGGTCATATGGTTTGGACCAACAACACAGTTTAAGGTCATATGGTTTGGACCGACAAAACAGTTTAAGGTCATATGGTTTGGACCCACAACACAGTTTAAGGTCATATGGTTTGGACCGACAACACAGTTTAAGGTCTTATGGTTTGGACCAACCGAGAGAGGAGCCTCATGCCAAAGGGGCCTACGAGGATTCAACAATCAGGGAGGGGTAGAAGATGCCAGCTCCCAGCTATGCTGGGCCCGAAACGCAATGTCTGGGGGACTCCTCACTCCCCAATGGGATGAAGGTCAAGCTGAATGCAACCCGTAAAGAAGAGACCCAAGCACATACTCTAGCGCTCAGATCGCAGGAGCCCCGAGAGACATCGTTATGCATCTCGGTCTGTCTGATGTGCGGGGGTGTACTGAGGGTTAGTACAAGGAGTGTCGAGATTCCACCTTGACACAGAGGGGTGAAACATGACATGAATCATGCCACCAACATTCAGGGCCCGGGGAACCGGCGTGACGAATGAGGATTACTGTTGACTGTGTTCACAACACAGCATCCTGTCGTGTTAGCCATGGGGACAAACAAATGAGCATCAACTGCTGACCATGTTCTCAACGAGGTATTCATATCAATTTTTTGTCTGAAACCCTCGGGGGAGTTGGCCCATGATGGTAGGAGAGCCCTTGGGCGTTGTATCCAGGTTGTTCTTTGGGGTCCCTCCGGGTATGAAGGATGATGGGGGCCCGAAGGAAGGGGAACACGATGCATGGAAAGTGGATGGAACTTGCCTAAGTCGAATCTAACACTCCAAGTTCTAGACCAGAGTTCCATGAGCACATCAGCTGACCACTGGAAAGGGTCATAGGGCTCAGTCCGAGAGTGGCCAAAAGATGGCGGATCCATGGGAAAAAGTGGGGGAGTAATGCCAAACACCCTGGGCACCGGGAGATCGTGGGATCTCCTAAGTGATGGGGCTAGACCTAACATCTAGGTGTTCAGGCGGTCCTACGTATCCCATAAGGATGGGAATCAAGCCACACATAGTTCTTGATATGCGTCTTTAAATGCCATTGGACAGAGGAGGGATAACCCCTAAGAATAGGGTGCGCATGGTGCAACCATTGCCAACCCGACTTGAAAGGGGACATAATCTCACACCACTCCACGTGACCCTGTGGTCGAAGTCCCAAAGGTGAAACAGATGCGACAGCGGACCTTAAGCTGGACCCAAAGATGAAAGTTCTAGGTGTTCCTACATATCCCATTAGGATGGGAATCAAGCTAGACGTAGTTCTGGAAAATCAGTTTAACGTCATGTTGGATGAAATATGGATCTTAGTTTTAGGTTTTAGAACTCGGACCGAGAAGAAAGGGCGGAATTTGGTAACTCCTGGGCTTGACCCGAGAGAAAATGTCCAGGCGGTCCTACGTATCCCATTAGGATGGGAATCAAGCCACACGTATTTCTTGAAATACAGTTTAACGTCCCATTGGACGAAATATAGATCTTAGTTTTAGGTCTTAGAGATCAGACCAAGAGGATCTTAGTTTTATGTCTTAGAACTCGGACTATGGAGAGGGATGAACCAAAAGAGGATCTTAGTTTTAGGTCTTAGAGCTCGGACCATGGAGCCCAGATGTAGGGAAAAGTATAGTTTAAGGTCGTGTTGGACCATACAGTTTCAGGTCATAGAGGACCATACAGTTTAAGGTCAAGCAGGACCGTACAGTTTAAGGTCATGCAGGACCATATAGTTTAAGGTCATTCCGGACCATACAGTTTAAGGTCTTGCCGGACCATAGAGTTTAAGGTCATGCAAGACCATACAGTTTAAGGTCATTCCGGACCATACAGTTTAAGGTCATGAAGACCATAATGTTTAAGGTCATGCAGGACCATACTGGCTAGGCAAAGTTCTTCTTGAGAAACCTGGAATTGGTGGGAGCAGTGATACGCTCACCCTCCATGGTCACCAGGGAATACGCACCATTGGGATAGTCCTTGTGGACAATAAAAGGCCCCTCCCACTTGGGTTCCAACTTGTGTGGTTTCCTGCCGAGAGTCATTGGTGCTCTAAGAGCCAGCACCAAGTCACCATGCAGGAAGGAGCGAAGTCGAACCTTCTTATCGAAAGCTCGAGCCATTCTACTCTGACGCCTTTCCAAGTTATGTAAAGCACGAAGCCAACTTCCTTCTAGCACTTCCAATTCGGCTAGACGGATCTCGGAAACTCTGTACGGCGCTTGCTGGTCGTAGACCGCCGTGTGCAATGAGGGCAGCTGGACCTTGATGGGATGGATGACCTCAGCTCCGTATAGAAGGGAATACGGAGTCACCTGGGTGGAATTGCGAGTCATCATCCTATAATCCCATAGGGCATTGGGGAGCTTGTCCGGACAACTATTCTTGTTCTGACCAACCTTTTTTTGCAGAATGTTAGAGAGAGTTTTGTTAAACACATCAATCTGTCCATTCGCCAGCGCATGATAGTGGGAGGTGTGGTTAGAGCGAATGTTGTACTTGGCATACAATCTTTTCAGCTCAGCCGCTCGGAATTTGGTTCTATTATCCGTGAGGATAGCGTGAGGTATTTCAAACCGGTGAATGATATTGTAACTCAAGAAGACAGCGATAGGACCAGACTTGACTTCCCTAAGCGGGGCTGCCTCTTCCCACTTTGAGAAGAAATATGTGGCGGTTAAGATGAACCGGCACTGGCGGGCCTTCGCCGGTGGGTAAGGCCCTATGACATCCAACCCTCATACTGCAAAGGGCCAAGAATACTTAGTAGTATGGAGAGGCTCCGGTGGCCGATGCACAAAGATAGAATGAACTTGGCACACATGACACCTCTTGGCGTACACAATGCAGTCATGGATCATGGAGGGCCAGAAGTATCCCAATCTCCAAATCTGGTGGGACAACTTCACCCGGCCTGGTGGGCGCCACATGAACCAGCGTGCACTTCCTGCATGACCTGTGGGATCTCAACTCCTTGAAGTCAATGGAGGAGAACACCATCAAACCAACGCATGTATAGGAGCTGCTCACAGCTGGGACTGCTTTGAAGGGTGAACTACGGTGCACGACGCCAGATTCGTTCTCTCTCTGCTCGGTACATCGGAAGATTGCCATGCCGGAGATATTCAACCAAGGGCGTCCTCCAGTCAGGGACTATGTCGATCACGATGCCTGAAGCCCCGGGGGGTCCTGATGCGGGGGCACCAGCGGTGAGATGTTTTACTCATGGGCCATGATTGCCCCCAGGATAACAGGAGCAATGACTCTTCGATACGCCATGTGGATGATTAGGTCATCCTGTTCGGGCTCCGTGAGTGATGCGGCCAGGCTGGCCAAAGCATCTGCTCGACTGTTCTGTGACCGGGGAACATCGACGACATCTGGTCGGGATGGGAACTTAGCCATTAGATGGAGGGTGCACTCCAGCAATGGCATGAGTTTTGGATTCCTGACAGCGTAGTCACCGTTAACCTTCTTGATGACTAGCTCAGAGTCTCCTTTTACATACAGGTGGGGTACTTCAACCTCCAGAGCCAACTCGAGGCCAGTGATGAGGGCATGATATTCTACCTCATTATTGGTGAATCCTTCTGACAACAAGAAATAATATGGCAGAATGACTTTCTCTGGGGTGATGAAGACGATACCCAGGCGCACTCTGTTAAGCCTTGGATCGTTGAGCCTTCTACCGGTAGGGCATCGCGAGGCACCATCAAAGTGCATCTGCCAGAATGGGGTGGCGTGATCGACTAAGAGGATTGCCTCATCAGGAAAGCCCAAATCCAGTGGCTGGTCCGCAGAGGTTTGATGGGAAGCTAAGAAGTCTTCCATTGCCTGTCCTTTGACGGCCTTCTGAGGTACGAACCTAATGTCGAACTGCTGGAGGATCACCGCCCAGCGTGCCAATCGACCGGTCAACATAGGCCGGCTCAGGATGTATATCAATGGGTCTACCCGAGAGACCAACTGTACCTTGTGGTGCTGCAAGTAGTGACATAATTTCTGTATGGCGAATACAAGCGCCAGGAAGCACTTCTCGATGGGAGAGTATCTAACTTCCACATCGAGGAGCATGCGTCTGAGGTAGTAGAGGCTATTCTCCGTTCCCTCGTTGTTCTTCTGGGCTAGAAGGGCGCCGAGGGATTGATCCATGGTGGTCACGTAAAGGACCAGCGACTTTCTGGGAACAGGTGGTATCAGGACCGGAGGTTGAAGCAGATACTCCTTGATTTCTTCAAAAGCAGTCTAACACTCTTCATCCCACCCATAGGCGGCGACTTTCTTCATGAGCCGTGAAAAGGGCTTGCACTTGCCGGCCATATTCGCAATGAATCGGCGTATATAGGCTAAGTGGACTTGGAGGCCTCGAAGTTCCCGAATATTACTCGAGGGAGGCATCTGACTGATGGCCTTGATCTTCTCTGCGTCGATCTCGATACCTCGATACCTGACGATGAAGACAAGAAACTTTCCGGAGGTGACCCCAAAGGCACACTTCAACGGGTTCATCTTCAAGTGGCGAGAACGGAGCAAATCGAACACATTCTCAAGGTCTTTGAGATGGTCCTGGCACTGAAGAGATTTAACCACCAGTTCATGTACATAGCTCTCCACCAGCATCCCGAGGATAGGCTTGAATATGTGGTGCATAGACCGTTGATAGGTGGAACCCGCGTTCATCAGGCCGAAGGGCGTAACCCGATAGCAGAAAGTGCCCTGGGGGGCCTTAAAGGCTGTTAAATCTTCATCCTCGGGGGCCATCAGGATCTGGTTGTACCCGGAGTACCCATCCATGAAGGAGAGGGTTGGAACCCGGCCGTTGCGTCGATCAACAGCTCTGTCATGGGAAGGGGAAAGTCATCCTTCGGACAGTGGCGATTAAGATTGTGGAAGTCGATACAGACCCCGATCTTCCCGTTCTTCTTCCTAATGGGCACAATGTTGGCTATCCACCTAGGTTACTGGACTTCCCTGACGAAGTTGTCCTTAATGAGCTTATCAACTTCGGCCTCAACCATGGCACCATGAAAGGGGTGCATTTTTCTGGGAGGCTTCTTGAACCCGCGATGGTTTGCTGGGAGGCCAAGGCGGTGGACGGCTACCTGGGGATCTAGTCCATGCATCTCATCATAACTCTAGGAAAACACATCACAGTGCTATCTAAGGAAGTCTATGTACTGTTGTCGTTCCTCGGGGAGGCATAGCGGCACTGAACAATGTGGGTCTCGGGTCCGCCTCACTACTGAGGTTCACCTGTACTAGCTCGTCGACCATGGTGGAGACGCCCTCCTCAAAGGCTGGAGGAGCATCTTCAATGTCTTCTTCTCCTCTTGTGGAAGGATCGTCCATGGGGGGAGCCGTTTCGGGGCTGCTCGACCCTGATGGGGAGCTAGCACCGGCTTGGGCGGTAGAGGTCGTCACGACGGGAGACTCATGCACTGTGGAGACCGTAGCGACAAAGGCGGTTGATCCAATCCCATCTGTCCTGCCGCCCATGGGGCCACGCTTTATGATATCAAAGCAGTGGTGACACATTGGCTTGAGCCGGTCGATCCCGGCATGGAGAAATAGACACGTATGATGTACTGTCATTGCCATGATCCCAACGTCCCGATATCGTACGAGGGTAGGAGGCTCTGGGGTCACCTGGGCCAAGTTGGTGTAAGAGTACGAGGTGATTTCCCACCATCTCTTAGACCCGAAAATATGGCTTCCTCTAGTACCCGAGACAACAAAGCACTCTCCCATATCGGTATTCGTGGCCTCCAAACGATGGATTGGGAAGAAATATGCATCATCCAAACCTGCCCAGGGATCACTCGTGACGGCGGCGGGCTCAACCTCACCTACCAGGATTTTCTTGTCCTTGCTCTTGTAATAGTCAGTGTCCAAGTAACAAGCTTCATAAGAGGAAAACGGAGACACATCTCCTTGGAGCACACCCACTCGACCCTTAAGGGAGTATTTGAGGCACTGATGGTATGATGAGGGAACCGCCGCGTGAAGATGGATCCACGGCCTTCCCATCAATGCATTGTAGGAATTGTCCTGAGAGACAACCATGAATTCAGTATTGGCAATTAAGCTGCCGAACTGGGTCTTCAGACGAATCCTGCCAAGTGGAGTTTGCACGGTCCTGTCATACCCCTTCATTCTGAGGTCGGAGGGAGTTAAATCATCCTCGTACAACCCCAGCTTTCGCAGTGTCCAAGTTGAGAATAAGTTAATCCCAGAACCCATGTCGACAAGACAGCGACGGACCTCCACGCCATTGAAATGGACGGTGATGTACAGTGGGCGGATGTGCCCCTGTATGGGAGGGTCTTCATCTTTACCAGAGAATGAGATAACTGCCTGACATTCGGCATCCTCAATCACCTCGTTGTGGAAGGATTCTATGTCCTCTACCTCCGTTTCAAACTGGAGGGGGCTCCTTAGAGCCTCGGTGAGCCCCTCACGCATTTCAGACGACAGGCAGAGGGCCTCAATGATGGAAATCCTTGCCGGAATTGCCGGCTAGATGCTTCAAGACATCATACTTTCACGCCAAACGCGAGCTTCTTCTTACAAGAGGTCGCTCTGCGATTGGGGGCATGACGGGCCCTGCTGGTGGGACCAGTGACTGACTGGTACTAGGCACGTCCCGTTGTTCACCAGCTAAAGCCCGGGAGGTGGATTCCATGATAGGACTGGAAGGCCGTAGTCATCTAGTGGCAGGGCTGGGCAGGTTGCGATGCGGGCAAGGCGATTCCGCCCGATCCAGCAACACAAACGGTGGTGGAAACGAACCTGTTGTCACTGGGGGAGGGAGTCGTGAGTGCTACTCTCTATACTGGGCCTGCTACCTAGTCTCGGTATCATGCACGACATGACTGGAAGTGACGACCTCCATTCCCCGGCGATTCATGTAGCCACGGCTCCGTCGACGTTGGCGATGTCTGGGGACATTGGGGAGGTCCACCTGGCACTCCTCACCATCGGGAGCCACAAAGGGATTTACCAACTCTACGGTGTTAACTGAAGCGTACCCCGGGATCTCGGGGAGGTCCACCTGGCGCTCCTCACCGTCAAGAGCCACAAAGGGATTTACCAACTCTACAGTGTTAACCGAAGCGTACCTCGGGCTCTCGGGGAGGTCCACCTGGCGCTCCTCACCATCGGGAGCCAAAAAGGGATTTACCAAATCTACAGTGTTAACCAAAGCGTACCCCATGCTCTCGGGGAGGTCCACCTGGCGCTCCTCACCGTCGGGGAGCCAAAAATGGATTTACCAACTCTACGGTGTTAACCGAAGCGTACCCCGGGCTCTCACTCGAGGTGTAATCCATTACTTGCTGGGGTCTCGGAGGGATCCCCATTTCCGGGGGCATGAATTCGCCAAGCGTGTGAGAAGATGATGGAAATGGCAGGGCGTGTTCTTTCTTCTTGTGCTGCCGCCTGCTCTTCTGGGAAGAAGTAGGCTGGGACGACGATGCCAAAGTGGCGCTCGCAGACTCCGAGGGCTCTGGCTGATCTAGGCAGGCACAGATGATGCCATGGGCACGGGCGACCATCTCGCGGGCCATCCAGTCGTTATACTTCCGGGACCCACGTTCGGAACCCTGTTCCCACTCATCCCCGTCATCACTACTGCCATCTGATCCCACGAAGACACCTGCCACCTGTTCCGGGGATGGGCCCAACCTGACTATGTTGTTGTCAATCTGGTCATGGAGCCAGTCCTTGAACACATAGCATAGTTGTATGGTGTGTCCCAGGAACCAGTGATAAGGGAAGTAGTTAGGTCGATCCGTGAGACCCGCCTCTTCTGGCTTCTAGCACTCAGGCAGTCGTACGATCCTCTGCTCCAAGGCGCTACGGAAATAACCGGGGACCTGGGCCTCGCCAAACGAGTAAGCCTGATTCTTTCTGTTTGGAAAGGGGACTCTTGGGGGGTGAACATGGAAAGGGGCCGGAGGAGCACGCCGAGGAGGCAGAGCCGGATTACCTCGCCTAGGCGGTGGGGGTGCGTTACGCGGAGGTGCCTGCCAATTTTGAGGTGGTCACTGCTGGGCCGGAGGCTTTGCCCGTGCGAGTAGACCCCTATGAGCCTGCTGAGCTGGCCTCACTGGCAGCAACTCTAGCTATCCGGGGGACTCTATCTGCACCACAGCAGCGGGCTCGTCTCTGGCGGCTCTCCTTGCAGAGATCACATGAGGCAGCGGGCATGCCTGACTGGCCTTTTGCAGTGCTTCTTCGAGGCACTGAGCCTTGTCCGAGAAGTCCCAGAACCCTCCAGGGTAATTATCCGTGATCATGGAAGGAACTAAATCCGCCTTTACGTTCCCTGCACACATTGTCAGTAATTTCTCCTGATTCAGTGGCATGTCAAGGGTGTACGTGAGCCCCTTCCACCGGGCGACGAAGTCTGCGACTCGCTCGTCGGGCCTTTGCATGCACCTGAATAGGTCTGCGATGTACATCTTCCGGGTTGTGGAACTGAACTGGTAGAGGAATTGCTGGAGAAGGTCCTCCCAGCTAGTCACAGATCCAACAGGGAGCTGGCTATACCAGACGAATGCTGTTCCTTCTAGTGTCTGAATGAATCACCAGAGCTTGGTAGCCTTTTGTTGCGCCAGAGTCCCTAACATGGGCCTGCACCTCGAGTTTAAGTGGGACAAGTGTTGTGGCGGGTCTTCGGTCCCATTAAAGGGGGAAAAAGTGGGGTTCCCAAATCCCAGCGGGGCCGACATGTCATCCACCCATGTGGGGTACGACTTGCCATCCGGTGGGATCGCCACCTGCCGAGTTTTCAGGGCCTCCAAGCGAGCGATGAGTACTTTAATCAGATAATCCGGATGCGGATTCCTGTAATGATGGGGATCTCTAACCACAATCACATTTTCAGGCTCTTCGATACGATAGTCACGCTCAGTGGCTTGCTGGGCAGCTGGCGGAGCGACTCTTGGAGCAGCGGGAGGAAACCGAGCAGGGTCCCCTAGGTTGTCTTGCTGCTCGGGAGGGTTTGGAGAAACATATCGCGCCCTCTTGCCATGGGCTCTAATTTTTCCTGTAACGAAAAACAGGACACAATCACAGATTCCCGGGGGGACCTCAACAAGGGGTAGATGGTCCTTCCCCTGCTGTCCAGATCTAGGGTTGCCGTATTCAGGCCGCAACACTGCAATGCGTTCGTCCAGGAGCTCATCAACCAGCCTCTTTTGCTTGGCTAGCTGTTGGCGCAATGGGGCCTTCTCAGAATCTTCCTCTACCTTTTGCACTGAGGCAGATGGGTCGGCGAGTTTGACAGACCCGACGGGCTCTTTACCCTTGTCGATGTTTCGGCCAAGCACTAGTGCCTCCGTGGGTACAGGAAGGCCTAGGAGGATCCTCTGTTGGCGAGTAATCCTCCCAGATGGGTCCAGTAGAGGCCTTTACTCGGGGGGTGAGTCCCCGTCGAGGGGCTCCACAATGTTTCCCTCATCTGAAAGGTCTTCCATGTTGACTGCTACTGCCCTTGGCGACATTCCATCAGGACCGCCCAGTGGATCGGGCTGCTGGCAGATCGCATAGAATAGGAGAGCAGCGTACTACCCCCACCAGCGGACGTGCACATTGGGGGTGGCCTCCTCAATAACTCTGAGGAGTACTTCAAAACTATGGACACATTGTTGTTGAAGAACCTCGTGGTGGTTCAGCTACTCGGGGTGCCGGACCATGGGGAGTGCTAATATGTCGACCCGGCGGCACTGCTCACCAATCTCCTCGAGATGCTCTTGGATCCCAGGATAAGGTGTTAGCTGATGGAGGAGGCAAGAGTGAATCACCCAAAGAATCTGGCGGAAGCATTCAAACTCTCCCGAGGTGAGTGACTCTGGCACATCAAAACCCAATTCTGCGACCGGCCAAAACATCTCAGGGAAGTGGCCCGCTGCATGAATGGTCCATAAGCTCCACGGCTCCGGTTCGGGGTCCGGAACTTGCCTCCCCATCTCGTCCACTGAGGAAAGTCGGGGAATTGGCAATGGTGCCGAGGCAGGCCGTCAGGGCGTTGGGCTGGCCGGCGGGGAATACGGAGAACAGGACGATTGGCAGCTGATCCCTGGGTCATCCTCTAGGGGTTGCAGTGCCCGGGATGCCACGTCGCGATAGGATGGGCCAGTGGATGGAACTCCTGTCACAGCATCAGTGCTTGCCGAGGTTTTATCGCCTCGCGATTGATCCGTCGGTCCCCAGAAAAGTTCCTCTCCCTCCCTAACAGGGGCGGGAGGTGCTTCCGAGGAGGTCAGTGGCAACTGCGGGCTTGATCCCTACCGGTACGCCAAGTCATCGTCCTCCTGGATATAACTTCGAAGGGAGGATGGAATCATACAGATCTCGCATTTAGGGAGTACGATACTGACGCGTCGCGTCCCCACCCCAGGCCGCAACTCGAAGGGTTGGGGGTGAGGTTCCATCGTCGAGTCGTACTTGGCCTCTAAATCTGAGAAATGGACTGGTCTGATTCCCATCCGGACTCCCCTAACATTCCTCCTACGGCGACGATGCCCGGCCTTCCTACACCTGGGTAGCTCCGCAGGTTAAGGAAGACATCCGTCATGGGGTCCCCCAGCCACAATAGAGCTGGGGCAAAGGGGACCGAAGGCCGGGGTGCGAGAAGCACCGGAACAGATGTTGAAAGGGACATGGGGAGGATCGCCATGTGAGTGAGCGACTGGATACACAACGGCTCCATGCTCGCGACCGGCAGTAGGGGGAGTGACCTCATACCCCATACAGTGGGTGCTGGAAGGAGTCATACCCAGAGCATAGTCATCGCGAAGAAGCTTTCGGCTTTCCAGATCGGTGGAATGAAATGAGCCTTCATGGTGAGCGGCACTACCGCGGATTGGTCCGTAGTGGCCATTGCCAGTGTCCGCAACCGGGAGATTCAACTAAACCTACCTGCAGGACGGTTGGGGTTTCGTTCCAAGTCGGGCACGTGGCTGCCCTGGATCAACATGCGAAGGGATCTGGGAACAGGAGTTAGTAGTGGCTGGGTCCACAGTGGTTGCTGATTCTAGTGCCCAAGGACGGGCATTCTCTCCCACTCGTGTCTGACGCTGGCGTCGAGTGAGATGGTCTGGAACCGGCGGTGCGGGCAGGAATATTTCATGCTCCTCAGCTCGGGGAGTCGGGCGGCAGCGTCGACGCGGCCTAGCAGGGGTTCTTTCCGTTAACCCCTGTGATGGATCACCGATCGGGTGGACCCGGACATCCCCCACCTCATTGACGTAGGGGAGGGATGTGTCAAAGCACATCGGGGATAGGCTCCCAAAGTGGTTGAACATTGGCGTGGGGAGCGGCGGCTCCCTGCGCAGCCCTTGAGGGCGGCGTTGGTGGTGAGGCGCGGCCGCCTCTAGATCCAAGAGGGCCATGCCCCTAGTGGGGATGACCCCTTCCTCGTCGTACCTACGAACCAGGTTATTGATCTCCCTCCGTTGGATGATTTCTGACGGGGAGAGGGGGCGCAAGAGCCCGACTGCTATGACGGTCGAAGTCGGAGCGACTGCCGAATAGGTGGGACCATGCGGGGTAGCCACGTCGGTACTGCCCCTGCCCTTGTGCCGATGGGAGGGTGGAGATCAAGCTTCGAATGCAGTGATCTAATTCCTGGAAACCGGGAGATGAACCCACTAGAATCAATAGGAAAGGAGATCAACAACCAAGGCCCAACTTCATTCCATCTTCCATGGTCAGCGAGGGGGATCCACGCTGACGACGTCGTAGAACGGAGTAGTCATTTCCCTGACGGCCTCAACCCCTGGCGGGTTCACGTCCTGGTGAGGGTTACCCGGACCTGGTGACATGTTGTTCTTTCGACACCCCAATGGCTACCATTCCCCGTGTTGAGGAGAAGAGATTCACGTAGGGTTCACCATTTTTTGTTTCTGACGCTTTCGCCGGGGTGCGCGCATCCGTCCGCGGAGGAGGACGCGCTGCTATGTTGCCCCAAATTCCCGATTTCCAAAGGCAGGTGGCATCCGTTCCTTGTTCTGGTACGTCTGCTCCTTGATCGAAACTGGGATGATGGGATGTCGTTTCTTCCTTCTGTGGATTCCTCCTCGGATCTCATTACCTTGTCTGGGTCTCCATCATAGATTTAAGACGGGTTTGTAAAGCTCATTCCTGGTGCCATATCTACATGGATGCCAGTTAAATACGCTGCTTCCGTCAAGACTCTCCAAGGGGTCTTGTCGGGGCAGCAACCTTCGGTGAGGAGAGTGGTCACGTTGGGGTGTCATCGGCATGTCTTTCTTTGGTCCCTCATCACAGCGCCTCTAGAGGGTGCGGAAGCCCGAGGCATCCCACATCGAACGCAGGGAACGTTTACCATCTGAGGTTTTCCTCAGCTTCCCATGTTTGACACGTGGTATGTCGCGAGTTTAAAGTCTTGCGAAGACGGATCGGGTTGAAGGATCCCTAGGGGGGAACACCGATGTTGGGGCCAACACGTGGGCGGCTTACCATATATCATGGAGTGGGATAGGGTGGCATGATCTCACCGGGATGTGGTGGCCCAGGTAAGGATCAGGATGGATGGTGGAGTGAGACATGAGGCTTATGTTCTGAGATGGCCCAAGAGGGGGGATACAGTTTAACTTCAAGCGGGACAGAATACAGTTTAACGTCATGCGGGACGCGATACAGTTTATCGTCATGCGGGACGGAATACAGTTTAATGTCATGCGGGACGCGATACAGTTTAATGTCATGCGGGACGGAATACAGTTTTACGTTATGCGGGACACGATACAGTCTAACGTCATGTGGGATAGAATATTTGGTGCTTATGCTCTGAGGCAGCCCAAGGTGGTCGGGGAATCAACATGGAGAGGTCGGGACGACCGGGTGGTGGGCTTGAACCTCGTGGAGGCTTCCTACGTACCATGCGTTAGCATGGATCAAAGTCCACGTAGTTCGCTGGGATGGGGCTTACGCTCTGGGGGGCCCATAAGAGGATGTCATGGTCGATGGGCACTCTAAGCCCATGTGATTCATGCTCGGTGTGAGAATCAAGAGGCAACAAGGAACAGATGATCACATCGCGAAAGGTGCGTCTGTGAGAAGTGGAATGGGGCTTACACGTTGAGCGGCCCGAAGAAGAAACAGGGGCTTACGCGTGGTTAGCGGCCCTTGGTGCCGGGGCTTACTCCAGGGTGGAGGCCCGTGGTAGGACAAAGCGCAGTGGTAAAATGACTCCACTATCCTTGGTAGGGTGGAATTATGGAGATGCATGGGTGCAATCATTCGCATGGAAGGCTAGGGGCTTACGCTCTATGGCAGCCCTTCCCCTGCGGACAAACGCCGCTCCGACAAGGAGGATATCATTCCATGTGAGGAAGAGTAATTTCCAGTGGAGACGAGTGGGCGTAAAGAATGTCTGAGATGGGGGGACCCTGCGTGCGAAACACGGGGTCAGACCACAGTTTAACATCTTGTGTTAAGGACGAGGTGCTTAGCAGTTAAAGTCCTACAGCTTGGACGAGGTGGGTTCGCTCCACACCCCTAGGGGTCACATGCCCAACGCCCTCTACCCCTTGAGGAAGGGAAGGCATTGGAAAGGCCATAGCGAAGGGCGGCCGTAGGCAAACCACCGGGGGGTCCACGTTAGCATGGCTATGAAAAGAAGCAATATCCGTTAGCATGCCTATGCAGAGAAGCATAAGGCAAAGCAACACAACGGGAAACACGGCCCAAGGGACCTTGAGGTTACTTCGCCTGAGCCTGGGAGGCCGTACTGGAAAACAACGCTTGGTGTGCATGCCCGGCAGGGGAGACATTAGGTGACGGTGTCGGGGGCAGCCAAGGGGCATCAAGGTGAGGAGTCCTGCGCTTTGCGCGCAAAAGGGAAGGTTTGCGCGCAAAACTCTGGGACGACGCGCAATTGGAGCAATGGAATTGCGCGCGGAGAGGGAAATAAGTGCATGGTTTTACGCGCACGACAGCCTATTGTGCGCACGATACACGCATTGCGTGCAAGGCTGGAACTCGGGGAAGGGGGAAAATTCCATGAAGCCGGTGGAGTTGCTCGCAAAGGCGAACTCCGGGGCAAGGTTGCACGAAATGAGGGTTTTACCTTGAAGTCATCTTGCATGCGGGTGGAGACGAATTGCGCGCATGGGAGTTGCTTTGGATTCCTCAACCCCCAAACCGTTTTGGGTCACCTTCTATTTATAGGCGACCTCCAGCGCGGAATCCAGGCGGTGCACGAAATTCTTCGTGCCAAGCGGAGTCGGCGCGCAAAAACTCTCCGCGCGGAACCGGGGCGTGCAAAGATTGTGCACTTCATCGGCCCAATTCCATGAAACCCGGTGATTCTACGAACGCAGAACAATTTTTCGCGCGGATCCTCCTTTATTTTGTGCACCACATCCCGAGCCTCCGGATCGGGCCTCTGATTCCAAATATGACTTCGCTTCGTCATTTCAAAACTTCCTCTGGGAGTTACAAACTTTTTTTCGGCGTCAACAATGATCTTATGGGAGATGTTGTAGATCATTCAACATGTTTAGAAGATTATTTTCCGAGTTTCCAAAGACACTAAACAACTATGATCCTCGTGTGTCTGTTTTTGTTATGTATTATTTATTCCGCAAATGTAATATAATGTCCTTGTACGTCAAGCTTCAGGTCTCTACAGTTGGTATCCGAGGAATGTTTTAGTTAACCTTTGGAAACTAGGATGTGAGAACTTTAGTGATATCCCTAGAGATATTTCAAAGGAATGTCTAGGGATTTCCCTAAGGTTATGTATAAGTATAGATTATAGTCCTTGAATTATGGTAACGATATTAGAAATAAATCTAAGATGATAGATGTAAAAGGTTCTCCCCCTTGATTATGTTATTTTCCTTGTATGATTTTTGCCTCTCACATAATTCTATTTGTGTTTTAGTCAATGGAGGGAACCAGAAGTAATTCGGTTAACATTGAATCCAATGGACAAAATGGTGACTATGAGAAACAAAATTGTGTAATGCCTAGAGAGAATGATATTGTGATTATGCCGAATTAGTCATCGTGATATATGATTAACAAGGTGAAATTTAGTGGTATGCCTAATTTATCAAATAAGAGGAAGGTAGACTTTTATGCATGTTTTCATGTTGAAGAGCATAAACAAAGGAAGGTTGATATTTCTAAAGATCAGAAGAAGAACCTTGAGGAATACCTCAATTGGAGGGGATGATGTTATCTGTGTGGAGAAAAGGGTTATAGATTGACAGACTGTTATGGAGTTCAATGTCTTATTGGTGGAGAACATGGGCATTACCCAACTCAATTCCTTGACCTAAAAATTTACTTCTAAATCAGGGAAGGACTTATTCTAGGACAATCATTAAATAGGATGTATTGAAGTGTTTATGTATTGGTATTCAAGAATAATGTTTTTGGGGTACTTTTTTGGTGTATTAGAATATTTTTGTATTAGTCTATTGTGGTTTTCAATAATTTTATGGTACCATTAACCATGAAAAGTGATTCAAATATTTTGGAAAGCAGATTATATGCACATAATGAAGGGATAAGGAGAAAATGAAATGTTTGATAGTATTCATGAGCTCATGTTTGATATAAGGACTAATTGATATCATGGTTTGAATATATAGAATTTTTGGGATTTTGGTATGGGGAAAGAGTTAACTTTTGACAGCATTCATGTTTTCACTAAGGTTCAATGGGTATTCATTCTTCAAGAGAATACATCATTAAGTTATTCACATGTTTGTAATTTTACCAACAAGATATATCTTATGATATATGGGGGATAAATGATTGAATTCACGTGATTGTTATGTGACATTTCAAGTAATCATTTTCTTTATACAATGAGCTTAGACCGAAATATTTTAGATAAGCCTAATGATTGGAAGGGATTATGTTGGACATAATTTTGTATTTTTTAAGGATAGAAATTTTTCCGATATTATTGATGGGATGTTATAGTAATGTAGTTTTAGAAAAACGACAACCTGTAGGACGGGCGACAGCCTATCACGTCGGAAAAGGCTGTGGGAATCGAACCCACAACCGATGTGTGATAGGCATTTATCGCCTACCACTGGCCTACAGGATGTTCCTAGTTAATATAAATTAGTTTTAATTTTTTTAGTGGTATGATATTTGATGTATAAGTCCATTTTAGGAACCATATACGATTAATCGACTTATATATATTTAATAACTTTTGCTAACCTTTTGTTTGAGACAGATGGAATGACCAGTCATTCTATCACATGATCTGCTAACACTTCACGAATAACAAATTCAACTTCATTTTTTAAGAGATTAAGTGGAAATTGTTCAATTCAAAAACAACAGTGTGATTGTACCAAAATCATGTAAGTATTTCTTTTAATTCATAAACATTAGGGAAATGATCTTGAAAACCAAAAATGTTGTCCTAGTACACTTATATTCGATGAATCAGATGGTACCATAGATCATCACAAATCTATGGCTCTCTGATTGATGGATTTTTCATAGCCATGTTCTCTACCACTCTCCATCAGAACTTGATGGTTAGATTTCTCTTACATATCCATATTTTCACCTATGTTCTCCAATATGGAAACCCAGTGATGAGTTACTTTGGGTAATCATTACATTACATACTTTATTTTTTTAAAATTATGTTTTATTATTCCTTTTTACGATGTGGGTTTCTATAAATAGTAAACGATTTATAACCCCAATGAATTTCGAGGGAGAAATTCATTTTAAGGGGGGTAGAATGTAACACCCAGATATTTTTTTGAATAATATTCTTTTAATTTCATTGATGTCATGGGTTGTTAGCTACAAGAAGATTACCTTTCACTATACGCAACACCGTATGAGCATGCAGTATACACAACACTATTCTTGGATCTTGTTACACACATTTTTGATAGTTGTTATTCAACAAAACATTGAGTGTATATATATATATATATTCAATGTATAAATGAAATATGGTTGTATTCTGTTATGCGAATCAACAGAGGAGTCTTGCACAACAAGCAACCCTGACTTGGCTTGCATTACACGCAATCACGACCTTCCTCGATAGCGTGTGTTGTACGCAATACCAGGTTTTACTAAACAACGATATATAGTTATAATATTATTATGAACTAGCCGTTATGAATAGTATCAAATACATTTTGAATTTTATAACGTTATTATTAATCTTACACATTTTCTAGAACATGGTATGAGAACAAAATCAATTTTTTCGAGTAAAAAAAGTATTTTTCAAAAAATGTAGTTCTGATGCCTTTTCATGGAGAACCCACTTTAAATATAGTTTTTGACATATATAAATTCAATTTTACAAAAATAAAATTATTCATTGGAATCAGAATATAAAATTTTACCTTGGAAAAAATTTTCATAGTATTCTGATAACTTTCATATTTTAATGAATAGTAAAAACGAGCTATATTTTAATTAAAAACAAATTTTTAATCGCAATAATTTATATGGTTATATTATATTTTTAATTGGTTTTAAAGTGTAATTAGAATATATTTTTACAATTTAATCCAATGTTGGTCATTGCAATTAATTTCACCTTGAAATTGGATATAAACAAGTATCAATCTTTTGATAGTTATTTTTTCTTAAAAACACGCTATTTGTTTTGATAACATGAATTAATTTTATAATTTATTAATTCAACTTATATGTTTTGAATTTTACAAACTAGACATCAATTTTGAATTCGAAATATCAAATAATTCTTAGGATGAATTTTTGGTATTTTTCTAAAAAACTACAATTTTTTATTAATAGTGAAACCACATAGTGGTGGTTAAAAAACTGAATTTTTCATATAAATGAAATTTTAACACTTCTGTGAATTGAATTTTAAAAATCCAAGAGACATGGTTAATATCAAAGACTAAAATGTGGTTCAGTGAGATGAAAATAATTTTTGGTGAATAGTAACTTTTTAATTTTTTTTACCACGGTTAAAAGTATATAGGGTAATTAAGGGTAAAAATGATATTATTATTACCCTAACACATGTCCTAATTCTATTGGATACGTGTAATTCGACCAAAAACAACCTTAGGAATAAAATATGACCATTTAGGCCCACATGGATTAGATTAGGACATTTATTATTAATTTATTTAAAGAAGGGTTAAAATATTTAAAATCAACATTTAATAACTAAATCGTTTTTAATATAGGGTTATACATATGATAAATTCGACTATAAATATTCATTAGAAAGATAAAAAGATATCCTAAATAATGGTACTTTATTTATTATTTTTAGACATTAAATAATGTAATTTATTTATGACACAATGATGATGAAGTAATTATCTTATTAATGAAATATTGACATAATTGATGTTATAAATACCCAAATAAATGTAATTTGAGACTTTTTATGAATTAAACAAATTTTCTAGGTAAATATTACATGTTATTATTGATTTAGTTAAAAAATTTCGAACAAATCATTCTGTTATAATTTTCGTAAAAATCAATTACCAAATAGTGTCAAAATTGACATAAAATAGTTTTAAAAAGATATATTATATTATTAATTGTTCTATTATTCCTAAAAATCTAAGGATCGGCCAAATGACTTAGATAAGGTTATATATATTAATAATAAACAACTTGGGGTTTGTTTGGCTTGTTATAGTATGTTTATTAACATTATAGTGTAAGGAAACAAGAAGATAGGGTTAAAGTTAAATTATCTAACTAAAAGTTAAATCTAAATGACAAGGTTAAAATAGGGACCTAAACATGTATAAATTCTATTGGATGAGAGGTTTTAAACCCATCCCCACCTTAGCTATGAAATAAATCAATTTGGAGATATTAAAAACCGAATGTGACTTTATAATAAAATATTATTTTTAGTTTTTCCTAAGGTTACCCTCTCCTCCCTTATAAAAGGGATCCTCCTCCCTCTCTTCCTCACACCACTTTGTGCCTTCAATATCATCCAACCCCTATAAAATTCTCTTCTACACTTCCATAGAAACATCCTAGAGGTCCTGGTCTTCTTCAAAGACTAATTTTAGTCCCCTAAAAGGAGGTCTCAAAGAGGCGCTTCAAAGAAGAGGTGGTTTAGATCCCTACAAAGCGTATGAGACCTAAGGTAAGGGATAACTATTCCAATATAGTTCTTATCCAAGATTGTTTATTCGTAAGTATTTACTGGGTTTATTTTTATCATCCATTTCCATGTTTCATAAAAATTGTTTCATGTATGTTTAAAGTCCCTTTTAACCATTTTTTTATTTTAATACATGGTTTGTAAAAAATCTTTCTTTAACAATACGAGGTACTTTTTGACTTTTCTAAAAAAAGTACAAGAAAAATGTTATATTTAAGTTATATGGCGTGAATAGATTTTTACGATTTCATAACGGCTCATTTTCATAAATCTTCCTCTAAAATTTTGCATGATTATTTTCAACAAAACCCTTTTATTTTTAAAAGTGCATGACAATTTATGAAAAGAAAATGATTTTGAAGAAGAAAGGATATTTTCCTCAAGAATTCATTTCAAGTGTTTTATCAAAACCATTTTTCCATCTAAGATTACATTATTTCATATGTGTATGTTTCAAGTATAATGCCTCTATGATTTACATGGTTTCACTTTTATTATTTTGAAATTATATCCATTACTTTTATATGGATTATGTGATGATTGGATGATGTTTATGAAACCCATTTTTTTATTAGGTTATTGTGAATGATGTATGTTTATTTTGTGGCACAAGTAAGTATGATTTCATTATGAGTGGGTGGGACCTATATCTCCCTCCAATGAATTGGGTAAAGATTTATATCTCATGAGATGGACATGGATGGAACATTAAGTTAATCCGGTTCAGTATAACAGGACTGGAACGAGGAGTGAACTCGATTCAGAAAGGGACTTTGTCCACTAAGATTGTATTGGAAGCAATTACTTGGCTACTATGGAAATCGTTACATGTGCGTAATGGTTTTCCACAATTACATGTTTAATTCCCATGCTATTTTATCATGATTAATGTATCTTTATGATCTATTCCTTACTCACTGCCTTGATTTATGTCATTGCTCAAGATTCTGTTGTTTAAATATTATGTTCATGTTTTGAAGTACAAATGTATATGATTTGTTTTATTTTATCCATGCTTACCCATACTGAGCATTTGAGCTCACCCTTTATATGATTTCTTTTACCCAGGATTTAAAGAATGGTTTTAGGTAAGAAAACAAAAAGGGGAAGATTTTATGGGAGATGTTGAAGATCTTTCAACATGATTAGAAGATTATTTTCCGAGTTTCCAAAGACACTAAAGTATTACGATCCTTGTGTTTTTGTTTTTGTTATGTATTAAGTATTTCTCAAATGTAATGTAATGTCAATGTACGTCAAGATTTGGGTCTCTACAGTGGTGCTTGGTGCTTTTATCATCAGTCGCAACTGTGGAGAAATTTGTATTTTGTTGCATGATGTTTCCCTAGTTAGAGCTGAATGTAACAGTGGACTGTACTTGGTGTTTCCCATGAGTGTGTGCATGGAAGTAAACCAGGAACCCTTGTTGAGATTTCTGGTGTGGGAGTTCTAGTATTGAGATCAGTTTCTTTTCCCTATTCCTAGCAATTTTCTTTTCGGGGATGAAAATCATTGAAGGTGGTGGTGAAGTAGAGACCCAATTTTTTACCTGTAAGACTGGGGAATATTTATATGTATATTTATAAAGCTATTTGTTGATTAATAATGAGAATCTGATGCCTGGAGAGCCTCAATGCGGTGATTTTGAAAATATTAAATATATTATATCATGCGCGTGCATTTTCACTTGAAAAGAGGAATAACATCTGAGTGGAGTCTTGTATCATATTTCTGAGACCACAGTAGAGTTCAGGACTACATTTTTTCCCTAGGTGTGACATAATGTTTTCCACACCAAAATTATTGGATGGAGGTGAGATGAAAAATCGATAAATAGTTCATTAATTTTTTTTAAATTAAAATTTAATCAATTGATTAAACTTAAGCCTAATCCCTCCCCTACCCCTCTCATGTTAGGTCACACTACACAAAGGAAAATCCATCCCTCCTATCATATCATCACCTCTCTAATTTTGTGATAACCAAACAACATCATATCAATGCAACGAGGTGCTTTTGATCTCTATTTCGGATGCATATCATCATCAAATTGAGAAGAAGTGTGAACTAAGCATCGTTCATCACCTGAAGCTTCTGCGTTTCACCCATAAGGTAGGTGGTTTGAGTTTCTATCCCAATACCCATTATTTTTTCTTTTTTATAATGTTTTATAGACCAAATACAATATATTTTTATCCCTACTGGGTAAATCTATGGGTTTTGAATTGAATCGGGGTAGATCAGGTGTTTTTGTAGGTGATTCTCGACTAGAATTACCATCTAAACGACATGTAGTCCAGTGAGACACATTGTGTAGCTCTTCCTATTTAGGTAAGATAACTTTTGGGGAATATATGTTGTGTACCATGGTTACACGTCATGTAGTTCCCCCAATCCATGTTTCCATGGTACGTGGCGAGGGATAGCCATGTAAAAATACATGGTCGTGTACAACTACACGACCAAAGTAGACAGACACCGGGTCTGGTACATGGACATAGGAAAACCACATGGCCAAGGGCTGGGGGAAGAGGGACACAATTTGTACATTATATACACGTCATGTACCCCTACATGGGTCAGAAAACCATGTAGATAGGATACATGGAAAACTTCTCTGGCGGGTTCACACATCGTGTGGACCCTTGTGCACATTTTGTACTGCTTGGGATCTTCTTGAGATCTTCCACCTTTTTTATCTTTTTCATTGGGACTCGGATGCATGAAAGAAAGCAGCATACCCTAAGTAGTTTTATACATATAACAAAAATAGGGCCTCTATTTTGGCTTATGAGATGTGAGGTGGAATGTTAAAAGAAAGACACTTGTGAATCTATTCATAACTGGTGATGAAGATCGATGTGATTTGTGAAGAGATAAAATGGGACTCGTGCTCCCTTATCAGATCAGGTTTTGGATTTCCATTAACTATTTTCATTGGTTAAGACAGGACTCCTCACGTCATGGGAGTGGTTTCTTTTGCCTTTGGGAAGTTTCTATGGGTTTGGTACTACCCTAATGGATTAGGGTATGGGGTCCCTGTAATGTTCGTATAATTGGACAATGCTTCCCTCTTGTGCCATGTTGCGGGCCCTCCATGCTCTTTTGGTAAGATAGAGTATATACTCCCATGCTGGACCAGGGTGCGGGTCCTCTATTTGTGGAGTCATTACTCCCCTATTGTATTAGGGTGCATGTCCTCCATATGTGACATATAGATAGAGTGGGTACTCCACTACCAGGTTAGGGATCGAGTCCACTATTCCTAGAGTTGGAAATACAATGAAGTTCAATGGTGGGGGGCCTCCATACGTTTTGTTCAAGAAGAGATGGTACTCACCTTTCATATGAGGGATCAGGTCCTCTAGCCTGGGGTCAGTACTCCCCTGTCGTACCAAGGAACGAGTCACCCATGTTAATCGAGCTGGTAGAGTAGTACTCCCCTATCATTCCATGGTGAAGGTCCTCTAGCCATAGATTAGTACTGCCCACGTCATGGGAGCGGGTCCTCTATCCATTGATTAGTACTCTCCTTCCATACCAGGGTGTGATTCCTCATAGAGTTGTACTCCCCCATCACCGAGTAGCAGCATGGAGCAGGTACTCAATTGGATTTGGAGCTCCCTCAGCTGTTGAGTACAGTTTCAAGGAGTGGTCCCCTCCGCCAGATATGAGTAATACCTAGTTAGGAGTTAGTTATCTCTTAACTAAGTGAGGTGCAGGTTTTTGGATTGGTGTAGTCCGATCAGGTTGGACTGAATGTTTTTGGCCTGTACTACACACCATCCCACAACTCTTGTGAGTCGAGCTCTTCATAGAGTTTTTTGGGGGTTGTAGGAGCAATGCACCCATACTCCGGGGGTCTAGGGGTCAAAGGCCCCGACCCAATTTTTTGGGAACTATAGCATCTCTGGACATTGTATCAGATCTAACCGACTGACATCAACAAAACACTGTATCAGTGCGGACTTTGAAGTCAAAATTACTTTAGAATTTTGGACTTCTAGCCAGTATCCACTGTAACACTTTTTACTTTGGTGACCACCTTTCACTGTAGCGACATAGACATCCTGTATGGTTGGTGGAATAGTGGATCATCTTCTACTATTTGTAGCCCAATTCGTGCTAGGGTTACTTACTGAAAAACTATATAATTGTGCCCCCAAATTATAGTGAATATTATGCATCCCCATGGATGTAGGGTTTATTTCCCAAACCACATTACTATTCATGTTCATGTTCTTATTTTTTCCATTTTACTCTTCTGTGTTTTATTCATTTTTTTCGTGGAAACCCCTGATGTTTCCAATACACAGGCCACTATATAGAAGAGTGACAGAGGTGGGAGCTAATACTCCCTCGACTGTAGGGTAGTGGTGAGGTGCGGGTTCCTCCATTCTCTCTCAGTATTGAAGATGAACACGGTGTATAGTCTAGAGTAGTGATCCCTCAACTGGGTGTAGTGGTGAGGATTAGGCCTCTCCACTGGGGTTTCCATATCCCTGTGCAGGGCGTAAGTTAAAGACAACAGGACCACTGGTGTTAAGAACTAGAGATGGACCCAACAGGTTGTTCCTGATGGAGGAAATATTCTCGGACATACCATTAGGAATAATATATTTGTTCCTTAGGGAGTGTATTTCTCATATGGGTGTCATCTAGGATGGATGAGCTCATGGAGTGTGTTCTCTTGGATTTATGTTCCTTTATATCCTCAAGAAGAATCTTGTTTTTGGCCATGAGGTCAGAGCCTCTTGAGACTTGGACACTAAGATGAGTATATCTATGTGATGTTTGGGATCCCTTATGTTGCTGTTTTATTCTTTGTTGACACCCCATAAGGAATGAGTAATTCATTCATACCCACGCCTTTGTAATATCTCACCCCTTATCATTAGCATGAGAAGGTGGAAGAATGATAATTGTCCTTAGGTGATATACTCATGGCACTAAATACTGGAAATAAATGTTGAGGTCTTTATGAATGGTGGGTGGCAATTTTTCCTTTTGAATGAAAGAAACAAAGCAACAAGCCAATAACAATTAAAAATACTTGATGCATTTGAACAGTGTGACCCAATACAACACATTATCAAAATACAACCATAAAACCAACCATTCCAAAACAATGCCCAAATACCAATACAACTAAACCACGATAATCAAAAATCAGAGTTCCAAGAGGAAGACTGAACAATAAAACCCAATGATTCAATGACACAACTCCATAGCTCCGTTCTAAGCATCATTCCCTAAACACCACAATATCGTTGAGCATCACGATGAACCACAAAAGAATTGATATGCTATACCTTTTCCTTTGTCAAGGATTGCAACATCTGAAAAAGAACTAAAGTTCCAAAGTAGGGGGTGAGTAATAATTTTCAGTAGGATTTCCCCAAATAACTTCCCTACACACACAAATTGGATAGAACCATTAGCATAGTTTATAAAAAAAATTATATAAATAAAATAATCATATTCTCAATTAACAATAATCCAAACCCATCCATTCCCAAATCAATTCATCCAAATCAACACGATTCTTGGGAAAACAACCCAAAATGTCATTATTCATTTCATATTGGCATAATGAAAATGATTCTGAGTGTCCACACCCCTACCACAATCATACTCCCACTTTTCCACATGATCTCGGTGTTACCATTGATGGTGGATCTTCAGGTCGAACCTCATCCCCTTTTTATAGTGGTACTTCATGCCCATATTCCAATCCTTGATGGTGGTCCTTCCCACCCACTATCCATCCCATACAACCCATTATTAAACCACATAATCAAACAATCATTAAAATCAATATTTACCAAAACCATATCTAAACACTATTTCTATACCCCACAATCCCTTAATCAACTCAACAATTCCAAGACAATCCATAACCTTTTCAATAAAACCAACATGTATTGAAAACATGCTTAAACCACATACATGCCAAATATCACATCAATAAAACAACCATTTTTATTGAATTTTTTTTCAAAAACCCTTTCCCAAAAATCCATCATGCCCATGATTTTAAAATTTTCATTTTGAAATCCAGCATCAAGCACATTACACGACAATAACCAATTTTTTGTCAAATCCACAAAACATCATAAAATGGGTGTTAACCAAACATCGCACATCAAAAAAATCATAAATCTAAAGCAAAAACAATTATTATGAAATTAAATACTTCAAATTCTATCAAAATGGATATGAGAGTGATGCCACCTGCCTTAGGGTTTGGCGAAATCGACCCACCACACAACCACACATCATATCTAGGTGAAACTTCCATGAAAATGCCTTATATATCTTTAACTAACATTATAAATAAAAAATATCAACATCTTAGGAAACAAAAACCATATATATACATGAAACAAATGTTTATCTAGAAAACTGAGAGAGGGGGAGAGATAAAACTATATCTAAGGAAAACCAAGAAACAACAATGAGACAGACTTACCAAAGAAGAAACGTCGTCAAACCACCAATAAAACCCTTCGATCTGCTTCCAAAATAAGTGGGAGAGGCCTCCTAACCCTTGATAATAATAAATCCTAAGTGGGGATGGAGTGGGAGGATAAATGATAGTATTAGGGTAAATCTTGAGTGACCCCATATTTAAAAAATCTACTTTATAATTCCTTGCATGATTAGCACACACGGTTAGAAAAACTGTGCGCTAACCGTGTGACTGATATTGTCCCAAATGGTTCCCCACATGGGTTACTCACACATATAGACAACCCAAGAACCAACCGTGTGAAATCTCAATGCCTCATGTTACACGGTTACCAGGGTTTGTTACCCAGTTTATATTAACCGTTATAGAACCGTGCACCCCTATAAAAGCTTCCAAACCTTCCCAAAACCTTTCCAAAATATCCTATAAATTACCCAACCACCTTATATACCTACAAATACATAAATAATGGTTACATAACACAAACTGGGGGTACTAAATTCACCCCACCATTGGAATTTTCATCCCTGAAAAGTATAGAACCATCGCTTTTCCGAAAGAGCTCGGGCCATTGTTCCTCCATCTCATTCTTATGATACCAAGTCTCCTCATGTATCTGACCATGCTGTTACAAAAACCTAAATAAACTGATGATTTTATCATGAAATACTTTATCTTTCCTATCCAAAATCCACATTGGAAGACGCACCAAAAAAGCATCTGTCTCTAGCTCAACATGATCCCAATGAATCACATGGTCACGATCTGGTTGATTATTTTTCAATTGCAACATATGAAACACATTATGCACCACACTAAACCATGGTGGAAAAGACAACTGATGTCAAACCTTTCCAATCTTCTCAGGTATCTCAAAAGGGCCAATATACCTTATAGATAACTTTATTTTCATTCCAAACTAATGATGTCCCATCCTTGGAGATATTCTCTAGAACAAATGATTACCCACCTCGAATGATAACAGTCATTGAAAATGGTCCGCATATGATTTTTGAAAAATCTAATCCATCTCCACTATCATCCTAGTAAACATAATATTATCTATCATTTCATAATGAAATGGATGCTCATACAATGATTCATACGAATCCATATGTATAATGTTTTGATAAATATTATTGTTGGAGAACTCCACAAATGGAATGTGATCCTCCCATGAGCCCCCAATATCCATGAGACAGTCCCATAACATATCTTATAAAATTTGTATCATCCTCTTGGATTTCCCATCCTTCTGAGGATGATATGATGTGCTCATCGTCAACTGAGTACCAAGGGCTTGTATTACAGATTTCCAGAAATGAGACGTGAACCTCTGGTCTCTTTATGATATAACCGAAAATTCTACCACATGCGTCTTTACCACCTCCTAGATATATATTTTGGATAAATCCCCCATCATATGAGATTCACTAATAGGGATGAAATGGCTCGACTTTGTGAACTGGTCCACTATCACACATAGGGAATCATACTTCCTAACCGTTCGTTGGAGACTTGTAACAAAATAAATCACTATTTCATCCCATTTTCTATATTGGGATAGGTAAATAATGAAGATACCTGTTGTCCACTGATTTTCCATCATGAATTGATGAAATGTCACGCATCTCAATACAAGCTTAGCCACATTACTTTTCATACCTTCGCATCAAAACTATGTTTTTAACACGTTGTACATTTTCTGAACTCTAGGATGGATATACCATCTGATATAATGATAAGAATAGATAAGTTTCTCATGAAAATCCACTGGTATATCAATCTGATCTTGAAAGCATGACATTGATTGTCGATCCAGTTTCCATCCCTCAATGGTATCCCCACTATTGAGTTTTGACTTCATCATCACACACTCTGAATAGCACATCTGCTCCTCTTTAACCAAACCAACCATGTTTGGAACCAATGATACTAGAATAAAATGGCTATATCACCCCAGTCTTCACATTCCTACCTCAGGTCAGCTTTTAATGACAGAAACTACCACTGATTTCATGCTTGTTTCACCACATGAGAATATGGCTTCGGCTTAATTAATCTTCCACCAATTTACCTTACTTGGTTTTTAAAACAAGTAAATTTAAAACATATGAAGGTACTTTATCCATCTCATTTCCTCAAATTCAAATATCTATGTGAGAATATATTATTTAATCTATTGTGGTCATTATGCACCATGAATTTCTCCCGGAATAGATACTGACAATGTGTTTTAAAAGCATGAACCCCTACCACCAGCTCTAAAAATTGTGTTGAGTAGTTCTTCTCATGAAACCTCAAATTATGTAATCCATAGGAAAATAAATAATCCCCTTTAATGAGAACAAACTCCAACCCTGATCTTGATGCATCCCAATAAACCATGTACCCTTTTTATGGTTCTAGAAAAAGAAATATTGGTGATGATGTAATACGATCCATAAAGTCTTAATAATATTTATGGCACTACTCATTCCATTGAAATTGAACATTCTTTATTTAAAATGTTATCATTGGAAAATATAACCATGAGAAGTCATAAAAAATGCGTTGATAATGCCCAGCTAGACCAAGGAAGCTCTGTTTCTTAAAACATTCTTTGGCGGTTTCCCAGAGATAACAACCTCTATCTTTTCTAGATCAATTGAAACACCTCTCTCAGAAATAACATGTCCAAGGAAACAAAACTCTTATATCCAAAAATTATTATTTGGTAGTTTTTCATACAACTGATGATCTCTCAATATTCCCAACACTACTGCCAAGTGTTTCTCATGCTCCACCATTTTCCTTGAATATAGTACTATATCATCCATGAATATCACCACAATAAAACACAGATATCTCTAAAATATCTAATTCATCAATTCCATGAACACCTCTAGTGAATTCCTAAGGCCAACGGGAATAAACCTATACTCATAATGACCAAATATACTTCTAAAAGTTGTTTTTGGGAATATCCTCTTTTTTCACTCGCTACTAATGATATCTTGATCGTAAGACAATCTTATAGAACCACTGAGCTCACCTAAAATGATTAAATAGTTCATCAATGTGTGGAATTGGATATCGATTCATTATCATAGTTTGGTTAAGCTTATGATAATCCAAACATAGTCAAATAGTTCCATCTGCCTTTTTAACAAAAAGAACTGGCACTACCCACGGAGATGTGCTAGGGCTGATAAACCCTTTGTTCTCTAGATCCTCCAACAAAAATTTCAATCCCCTCAATTCTGTTGGTTTCATCTAGTAAGACAGAAGTGATATTAGATTGTTCCCTGAAAGTTGAACAATCGTAAACTCCACATCTCTCATGGGTGGTATCCCTGAGAATTATTTAAGAAAAACATCCATAAATTGATCAACCATTGCTAAAAAACTACTTCTCCCCACCTCTTCCATTCATGCCAAAGACAAAGATACTAATTGATATGATATCATCGCAACTGATGTTGCCAACAAGTTTATTTCACCCACCTTCATATTTTTCTCTCCTTTAAGGAGATTTTTGATGTCATCACCCATCATAAAACAAATTGTTCGCCCAGAACAGTTAATGTGGGCCTTAAACATTGCCAATAAATCCTTACCCATGATTATATCATGTGAATCCATCTCAAGCATAGATAAGTCCAACACCATCACAATGTCATCCACAACTATAAAACATGCTCTACATAGGAAGGCATGACACTCTCTTTGGCCCAGAGGAGTTTGAAGTTTTAAAAAAGAAGACATCATTTCCAAACATAAACCCAGAAAAATAACAGCACAAGAAGAAATGAAAGAATGAGAAGCACCTTTATCAAACAACCCCTGTGGAAAGGTAGAATTAAAAAGAACCATACCTCACAATGTGGATGGTCCCAATTGATCATCCACCACAACCTGGTTGGCTCCAAACAATATACTGCTTTTCACACTCTACTCTTTATTACCATATTGAAACATCCCCTACTGAGGATTCGTGGTATTCCTAGAATCAACATGACTAACTCAGCATTGCTGATGAGGGTTATGATACTTCCCCTATCCCATTGAGTCATATGATGCATGTAACCCTTGAGGAGTATAACAAACACCCGAACTCAATGCACTACGACAGTAATGCTAGAGATTCCCCATATGCTTGCAGTTATGACATGATGGAGGTTGTGTCATACAATCCCACTTCATGTGGCCTATAAAACCACACTGAAAACATCCTGGCATACTCTAAGGATTCAAAGGAGGATTCTCCATTCATGTCATCTGATTCGGGTTCATACTCACACCCTAGAAATAAGTGTCCATATTTTTCATGATCCTCCCGTTAGATTTCCCACTATTCCCCATGGGTACTAACATCATTCCCTTTATTTTATCCCCCAAGATATCCCTTTCGTCCACTGATAATCTATTCACCATATTTTTATAATCACTTATACATAGCACTGAAATTTTGGAATGAATTTCTTACCTCAATCCCGCTTCAATGATCCACACCTTAAAGGATGCACTAACCGCCACCTTAGGTGAAAATCGCACTAAGTTCATAAACTTAGCTACATATTCCATCATAGAAATATTTTCATGCTTCATGATGAATAAATCTATTGTGTGATGAATTTTGAATGTATGATGGTAGAATTGTTTGTTAAACAATTCATCAAAACCCTCACATGTCATAATTTGGTCCATTCCAGCTCAGACCACGAAATCCAACCACTTATGTGAAAGATCATCCAACATGTATGTCGTTAGCTTCACTTTTAACTTTGTTTCTATTCCCAAGAAATCGAATAGTCAATTCAATCTATTCAACCACACTTCTACCCTTTTCGACTCTGAATCACCCCAAAAAATGGTTGGGTACAACTTTTGAAACTGAATCGAGTGATCCACATGTCTTGGCTTATCACTCCAATTCCCACATTCCATAGCTTGGAAATCTTGCACTATGCTCTGCACTGGCTACCAGTTCACCTGGGGTTCAGGTGCAACCACATTTTCCACAGCATCCTCTGGTTGATCTCTACGACGTCTACCCGGTGACATTTCTATCAACACAAGAATCACCATAAGTCTCACTCCCTAATAACTGAAGGATTTCAATTTCAAATTATATCACATTACATCTATAACAATCAAGCTTTCCAAAATCCATCATTTCCCCAATTCAACAATTTTTGAAAAATCCACCATGTTTTGAAAATCAACCATTTTTCAAATAACACAACCATTCATTTTTCAAAATAACACATTGGAAAAAAAATTATATATTTTTCAAAGTCAACACATTCACAGCCAAAACATAAATCAGCATTCCAAATTAAATATAACATCTTAGTGGGAAGTCATTTATTTCATGCATGTCATGATCATCTCATTGGCTACACCCACAACAATGAGATCACGCTCTTATAAGTGTCTCCAAAACATTTATGTACCCAACTCCATGATAACTCAACTTCAAAATAAAAGGGTTAGTTACGTCCTTTTATTCTATACATTTTACGTTCCAACAATAAAACTCCTTACTACCATCCCAACTCACGTACTTGACTAATAAGGAATGTAAACTCTAAGACCAACAATCAACACCAAAGAACCGAACAAACTTGAAAGTCAAGGACTGAACAAACTGATACCACTTGTAACATCATTACCCTTCTCATTGGCTTGAGAATGTAGTGGAATGCTACCTGGCCTTAGGAGATTTCCCAAAGGCTCCAATGGAAGACAGTAAATGTCAAGAGCTTCATGAATGGTGGGGCAGATTTTCCCTTTTGAATGAAAGGAACCAACCAACGAGCCAAAAACAACCACACCTACATTATGCATGTCGACAATGTGACACAATACAATACATTACCAAAAGAAAACCATAAAACCAAATAGTCCATGACAATGACCAAATACCAATAAAACTAAACCACAGTAATAAAAAATTAGAGTACCAAGTATATGACTAAAAAATAAACACCGAGATTCCTTGACAAAATTACCCAACTCCCCGCCAAACTCCATACTCTAAACACCACAATATCTTCATACATCATGATGAACTGCTAAAGAAATGAGCTGTTTTTCCTTTGTTTGTGTCACAGACTACAACATTTTCATTTGCATTAAAGTGCCAAAGTAGGGGGTGAGTAATAATAATCAGTAAGTTTTCCCTAAATGACTTCACTACACAGACACCACAAGGATATAACCAGTAGCACAGTTTATATAAACAATTATATAATGAAAAAAATAGAATATGAATTAACAACAAGACAAACACATCCTAACCTAAAACAATTCTCCCAAATCAACATGATTCAAATGAAAAAAACCCAACATGTCATTATTCATTCCATATTTTCATAACCAAAATTATTCTGAGTGTACACACGCCTACCACAACCATACACACACTTTTCCACATGATCTCGGTGTTACCATTGATTGTGGAACTTCACATCTATCCTTGTCCCCTTTTTATAGTGGTACTCCACACCCACATTACAATCCTTGATGGTGGTCCTTCTCACCCACTATCCATCCCATCCAAGCCATTCTTAATCCACATAAGCCAACAATCATAACAATCAATATTTACCAAAACCACATCAACACACAATTTCCAAACCAAAAAATCCCTTAAGCAACTCAACAATTCCAACATAAGCCATAACCATTTCAATAAAACCATCATTTATTGAAAACACCCTTAAACCACATCCATGCCAAATTTCACATCAATAAGAAAACCTTTTTTATTGAAAACCATTTTTCCAAACCCTTTATCAAAAATCCATCATGCAAATGATTTTAAAATTATCATTTTGAAATCCAACAACAAGCAAATTACACAGTAATAACCAATTTTTCCCAAATCCACAAAACATCACAAAATGGGTGTCAACCATGATTCACACATCACAAACATCATCAATTTTAATAAACCACCATTAATTATAAATTAAAGAATTATAGTTATGTCATAATGAAAATGAGTGTGAATCCACCTACCTTAGGGTTTGGTGAAATCAACCAACCGCACAACCGCACACTGAATCCAGGTGAAGCATCCATGAAAACACCTTATATCTCTTTTCCTAGCATCAAAAATCCCAACTCTCATAATTTTATGTAACAAACCTAGATCTACATGCGACAGATGTAGATATAAAAAACTAAGAGAGAGAGAGAGAGAACTAGATCTAAGGAAACCTAAGAAAAAACTAAGATAGAGACTTACCAAGGATGAACCGCCTTCAAACCACCATGAAAACCCTTCGATTCTCTTCCAAAATTAGAGGGAGTGGCCTCCTAATCCTTGATATCATGACATCTGGAGTGGGGTTAGAGTGGGAGAAGAAATGAGAGTTTGAGGGTAAATCTTGTGTAACACTGTATTTAAAAAGTCATCTTTTTAATGTCGTGCATGGTAAGCTTGCACAGTTAGACAAATTGTGTGATAATCTTCTGACTCCAACTGTCCTAAAGGGTTCCCTTCATGGTTTTCTTGCATAGTTAGACAAACTGTGTGCCAACCGTGTGAATGACCACAGCCTTATGTTGCACGTTTACCTAGGTTTGTTGCATGGTTTACACTAATTGTTCTCAAACCGTACACCCCTCGAAAAGTTTTCAAACCTTTCTGAAACCCTTCCAAAATATCCCATACATTACCCAACCACCATAAATATATAGAAAAACATAAATAAGTGTTACATACCTCAAAATGGGTGTACTACACATTTGTTTTGGTTAATCTCTTTCCATGGGAGGTGAAGATGCCCGGGGTTTGTAATGTGCTTTTCATGTTAAGATTTTAGTGGTTGGATGACGTTTCTCTCCTACTGGGGGTGGAAAAGGCTCGATGTGTAGTTCATCTACTCATCGTGTTGAGCCCATTGTTCATGGACGAGATTGTTTCTTTCTTGTGTTGATCTAAGGGATGAGGTTTTTTCCTTAATCTTTTGTTTGGGTTTCTATGACATAGCTGACTTCTCATGATGAGTCAAGGAATAATTTAAATCGAGTTTATCTCTCAACGGTGTTCCCTCTGTCTAGCTTGAGTAGACTCTTGTCTTTCAACTGATCCCTTTTCATTAGGGTTTTTAGGGATCCTACTGATATTTCTTATACTCATCTCTGCACTGGAATTATCTGCATGTGTTGTGTCTTGTGCATACCAAAAACCTTTAAACGAAGTCCCTGAAAGACCTGAGGTAGGCAGAGCATAAAGAGCTAGACCAACCGAGGTGTTTACTAGAGTTGTGAAGAGGAGATTTCCAATAGTTACTTTTGACAGTGATCCCCTCCTGAGCAGGTTGGACTCTTTTACATTTTTCTTTGGTGGGTGCGTTTTTACCCTTTTCGCTTTTAGTACTTCTGTTGTACTCTACTTTGGGATAGATGTATGCATGTATTTTTGTTTCCATCTTTTTATCTCTCTGCACCGTTGCATTGAGGTGTTGTTGGGTGCGTGCATACAGGTACTTCAAGCAATGACCTCCACAATTTAGTTATGTATTCAGCCCTTGTCTCCACCCATTGGCCTTTGGTGGTGGGATTAGGGTAGTTGCGGCTCGAGCCCCGGCTTAGGTTGGGTCATGATAGTCGATAACAACACTACTAAGCCTTCAATCCCCTACATAGAAGTTTAATCCAGATTGAGTTGTTGGTAATGGCATTGAGAGTGATCCTCACCCGTGTACCTTATGTCTTCGAACTTCTAGTGCGTACTTACCATAGATAGACCCAACAAGCATTACCTCTCGGACATATATCATCAGTGTTATCCAACTTGTGGAGTGTGTTCTCTCGAACAAGTGTTTTATGGAATCATAGAGCTGAAGTCCTATGCTAACATTAAAATTGTCACTTACCTTTAGACAGTGTTTTTTTTGTTTACTATATCTATATATTCTTTTTATATGCATTGTAGAAATATATCTTTGTAGATCTGATTGTTTTGTCCATTGTTGTATGTTTTATTATTTCAGGGTGTCCTACTATGTATCGTTATACTCACCCATGCGCAGGCTCTGCCCGCACATGTCATGCCTTTTGCAGACGATCGACCATTTGATGTTGTCCTAAACGGACCAGGACCAGACAGTGCTTAGTGAGACTGGATAGACCAAGGTGTGTTCCTGCAGTATCTTGACTGCAGTCCATATCATTTTTTTCAGGTTGAACTTGTTTTCAGACTCTCTGTGGTGGGCTATGTATTTGAACATGTTTTCTTTTTTTACTTCATGGTGTACTCTGGTTGTGATATTCAGATGTATGCATGCATAGTTTTTCAAATTTTACATTTCAGCATTGTATGAATATGGAGATTTCTGTGCACAGGTACATATGCTATAACCTCTCATGTTAGTGATATGTTAATTTGGCGTTAGTCACTAGCCCCTGGCCTATTGGCGATGGGATTGGGGAGTTGTAGCATGAGCCCCATTGGGATGGGAAGTGACACTTTTGTTCTTTATTCATTTAATGTTTGATGAGTTATCTATTTCATCAATATTTTTTCACTCCATCTCACCAAATGGTGTGCTACTTATTTTGGGCCCTAAATTTATTTGAGTCTTCTCACTTGAATGAAATATGATGTTTGAACATCCGATTGAAATCAAATTGATATTTGTTTAATTCTCCTCAAAATTTTCAATTTCGACCACTATTATAAAATAGGAACCAAAATTTTCGCAGAAATTGATTAATTTGAAGGGGGAAATTACATTTTTAACATAGAAAATCAATGAGGCAAAATCACTTTGAAAAACAATTATTTGTGGCATTACTATTTTTCAAACTCAAGATTTATTTTCTACCACTTAATATGACTAAAGAATTTCATGAGGTTAATAAAAATGGAATGTGAGTTGAATTTGATGTATCTATTATTTATGTGTTCCACCACATCCCTTTTTGATGTATAATCTATGAATTTAATGATTAAGTTTGTCTTGTTATTTGTTAATTATAGTTTTTTTATATATAATTTTTAAATTTTTGAATTATTTATAAAATTGTGTGTATTTATGTTTAAATTATTAATTTTTTAGTTCATTCATTTTATTTTTAATTAATTTTAATATGAAATTTCTTTATAAATATTAATTTTAAATGTTTTGATTTTATTCTTGGTTATTCGTAATATTAATCTCTTTGAATTTATGGTTTTTTTTCAATTTTTAGTTAGTATCGTTTTAGCCTTGTTTCCATTTCATTATCTTTTTTATTGTATGGTTTTTGATGTTTTATTTCATTGTGTTAATCTATTTTTATTTTTTATGTATTTATTTATTTCTTTTTTTTATTCCGTAATTGTTTTATTTCATTTATCTATTATGCGACCTCAACCCAAACTATTGGGTGATCAAAGAAGAAACCCTAAATAAACTTTAGCACTGTGTTTGGTGAGATTATAGTAAAAGAAAAGAAATGATTTTATATTTTATAAAATAAAATAAAAGAAAAGAAAAGATTCTGATTTCCCTCCTTGAGTTTGGATCAATAACTTAGTAAAAGAAATGAAATGATTTGGATTTCTATCCATCTTGTTTGGTGGAACTTTTTAAAAGAAGAGAAAAGAAATTCTATTGTGATACATGTATAAAATATGGATAAAATTGGAATTTTAAAATATTAACAACCCGTCACCATTATTTCTCTCCAAATCAACCCAATTTTTGGGAGATTTAAAAAAAATAGAAGGAGAGAAATCTATTTCTCTCCATTTATCCACTTATCATTTCTCTCCCCTTAAAATTATCTCGCCAAACATGAGAAACTAATTTCTCCTCTTAATATCCTTTTTTTTCTCTATGTATCATCCCTGCCAAACAAGCACTTACCATGTGTTTGGTATGATTTTAGTAAATGAAATGAATTTATTTGAATGTGTATAAAATAGAAGAATGGAAAAGAAATGATTGTGATTTCTCTCCTCCTGTTTGGATCAATAACATAGTAAAAGAAAAGGAAGGATTTGGATTTCTCTCCATCTGGTTTGGTGAATCTTTTTTAAAAAAAAGAAAAGAAATATTTTGGAAATATGATAAAAATAACCATTATTAAAAAATATAGTTTTCTGATACTCGATTATTCCAAATAAAAAATATTATAATTCCAAATTGTATCTTCAATTTTTAAATATTTATATATATATATTACAAATAAATATATATTTTTATAAAATATTTATATAATTATAAATATATATATATTTATAAATATAGTTATTTATATATAATTATATAAATACTCTTTCATAATTATATATATTTATAAAATAAATTTATTATTATATAAATATTTATATTTTAATATATTAAATATATATTTAAAAATATATTTTTATTTAAATATTTAATTATAAATACATATATATATTTAAAAAGTATTTATAAATTATAAATATATATTTATAAATATATTTATATAATCATATATATATATATATATAAATTAAATATGAAATTATTACCTGATTATTAATCCAAGCGAGTTCAATAAATATTTTTTAAAAATATTGTTTTCCATTAATCAATTACTCCAACTAAAAAAATTATAATTTAAAATTCGATCTTTGATTTTTATATCAGGTCAATTATATATACATATAATTTTTGAAAATATATTAGCAATGATAATTTTTTTATTTTTTTATCATGTTAATTATATAAAAAATAATTTTGATTTCAATCAATCATTATATTTCATGTTACCAAAATTAAGTAAACATTAAACTTCGAAAAATATATTAATAAAAAAACAATTTTTTTTAAACATAAGTTTAAACAAAATTGATTTCATATATTCCCCAAAATCATTTTTCCAATCAATATATTGATTTATTTTTATAATTACTTATTAATTACATTGAATAAAAAATTTATAATCACATAATCAAAATTATTTATATACACATAAATATTGAAAATTAAAATTATTTATACACACATATTCAAAATTATTAATATACACATAATGAAAATTATTAATTCAAGGAAATGAAAATTATTTATATAATTTTTTAATTCAAGATAATCAAAAATATTAAGTCAAACTAATTCTAAATTCAATATTTTTTATAAATTATGTTTACAAATTATATATACAAACTACTATTTCAAGATAACCAAAATTATTTATAATTGGTTTTATTATTAATTAAAAATATTTTTGAAGTTATAAAAATAATTATTTACAAATTACATTTAACGAAATATATATATTCACATGAAAATACTAATTTTTATTATTAATAATCCCAAAACATATCATTTATGTAAATATTAAATCATGAAAATATTGAATAAGATATAATATTCACATGAGGATAATATAAGACATTTTAATAAATTGGCACACATGTCTGTTTCCTTCAAAATAACCACAAAATTGGGGTGATTTGAAACTGACCATAGGAGAGAAATATTTCTCTCCCTTTATGCTCCTAATTATCGCTCTCGGTGGCTTCTGTCTCACGAAATAGTGGAAAACAGTTTCTCTCCGTTCAAATCATTTCGTTTCCGTCAGTTTCTCCCCTACCAAATGAGGTCTAGGTGAATTGTGTCAGGAGTCCATCCTCCCAAGGTTGAAGGCTAGTCAAGATCAAATTGAATAAAAAAACATCATATTGGAGAAATCGAGGCAATGCCAAGCACTGGAGAAGAGAAACCCGAGGTCGATGCTCAATCAGCTGAAACCATTTGAGCCAAAGACACCCAACGAAGGCTGACATGGAAATGAAAGATCAATGGCTGAAGCTCCATAAAAGATCTGGTTCAATTTGAAGAAACCAAAGAATTTAGGGATTATGGGGACTGAGACTCGGTAGAACATAATGATCTAGTCGATCTTGAGAATCAGGATTGAGTTGCATTTGAAGGTGGTGTCAAAAGTTTTTTCTGGACGGTGGCTGCCCACCTCTTTTTTCAAAGGGGGGGGGGGCGGTGGTTGTAGATGGTGGGTGTCCAAACCCACCCAATATTATAGTGGGAGAAGGAATTGGGAAGGGGTGAGGAGGCCTATAGAAGGAGGCTATCCCCTCTTCCAAAGAAAATCAGCTTTAGCATCTCATCTCATCACCTGCATTCGGTTATTATTATCATTTCTGAGCAGTATTAGTGAGGCAGTTTCCTCACCATATTCAAGAGAGTGTATTATGAGATTTTTCCCCTTGTAATAAGTGAGGGAGTGTGTACCCACATTACCCATAGTGATTCTTCTATTTTCCCGTGGTTTTTACCCCTTCCATTTGGGGTTTTTTCTACGTTACATCTCGCGTCCTTTTATTTCTTCAATTTGCACATTATTTTATCTCGTTATTATCACTACACCAGTGGGCCAAAAATTTACGGTCCTAAAAAGAGACGTGCCTCTTTTTCCACAAATGAAACATGTGACATTCTTCTTCTTACTCCTTGATTTGGACCTACCATGATTTTGGCTTCCACTCGAACCACGCTCCATCAGCCTTCCTCTCTCCATTGACAATGCCTCTACTTGGTGCAATGTTTTTTGTCTGTCCTCCTTATACTTACACTGACTTTCTTCTCCACGTACTGTGGCTACAACATCATTAATGAGAATCATAACCGTCAGGATATTGTTGGTAAGGTTGACGATGAGTTGGACATACGAATGTTGCAAACTCTGGAGTAAAATCTCTGCACGTTCAGTATCCACAATCTTATATCCCAAGGTCGTGAGCTGAGTGAAAAAGGTATTAAGTTTATTGATGTTGTTGTTCAACGATGATGACTTTTCCATTTGCGGACTGTACAATTTTCTCTTCAGGAAAATTTTGTTGTGTAGTGCTTTGGCCTCGTATAGCTTCGTTAGAGTATCCTATATTTCATTTGCCGTCTTTTTCTCTGAAATTCTCAATAGTACCCCATCTTCCAAAGCCAAATGGATGTTGGAAATAGCATTACCATACATATCATTGAATTTCTCTGTCGTCACACCCGTCAGCTTTTCGTCAACTTCCAGTAGGCAATTATCCTTTTTCAGCACTGCCTGTATCATCATTTTCCACAACGAAAAAATATTCCCATTGAATTATTTGATCTCAAATTTCACCTTCATCTAGACATGTCATCAGTCCAGAACCTCCTCTGTTTCACAACAATGTATTTAATAATCTCAATAAATTTTTTCTGATGTGACAGATCAACCGGACTTGCAATCATAGAGCATACTCAAATTTACGGGAATTATTAATACCCATAAATGTGAATAGTGTCTGGCCAGAAACTTCCTTTGATACCACATGTTAACAGGAAGGAATCAAGATATAGTTCACGGTGGCGTACACTCTTCTGCAGAATGGAGTGGCAGAGCTGATGAACAGAACCATTTTGGATAGAACGAGGGCGAAGTTGAAGACTGCAGTAATTGCAAAAACATTTTGGGTAGAAGTAGTGAATACCGCCTGTTATGTGATCAACTGATCTCCTTCAATGGCGATTGATCTGATGAAACTGATGGAGATGTGGACTGGTAATCCCGTTGACTATTCTTGGATATATACCTTTTTAAGCCCAATATATGCATTTTTTAATGACCATGAAAGATTGGAGTTGGATTCGTGATACATGAAATGTATCTTCTTGGGGTACACTGATGGTGTGATGGGGTTTTGTTTGTGGGACTCACTGCCCACAAATTTATCATCAGCAGAGATGTCATTTTTGTAGAAGATAAGCTAAAAATAACAAATGATCAAGATACAGAGAAGGATAATACAGAAACTACAACATTCAAAGTAGAGGAAAAGTCCAAGGAAGGATCAGTTTCCACTGAATAATTACTAGAGCAAGATGATCAAGTACTGGTTGAGTCTAGAACACAACGGTCAACTCGGGAGAAAAGACCACCAATATGGCACTCAGAATATGTAACTAAGGGAAATATTGCATACTTCTTACTGACAGAGGATGGAGAGACATCTTGTTTTTTTGAGGTGACCCAGAGTCCAGATGTATCCTCACGGTTGGCAGCGATGCAGGAGGAACTTGATGCCTTACACAGGAACAAGACTTGGGATCTTGTTCAATTACCTCATGGATGGAAGGCTATCAGAAACAAATGGTTCTTAAAGATGAAGAGGGATGGAAATGACTATGTGGAAAGATATCATGCAAGATT
This sequence comes from Viscum album, assembly GCA_963277665.1. Classification (NCBI taxonomy): domain Eukaryota; kingdom Viridiplantae; phylum Streptophyta; class Magnoliopsida; order Santalales; family Viscaceae; genus Viscum; species Viscum album. Next base: position 1,171,720,358 of record OY728152.1, on the reverse strand, counting down.
GGTGGTCAAAGTATTTTCTCAAAAGAAAGGTATTGATTTCAATGAAATATTTTCTCATGTTGTTAGATTGACAACTGTTCGATTAGTTCTGGTGATGTTTTCTATATACAGCTTACATCTAGAGCAGTTGGATGTGAAGACTGCTTTTCCCCATGGTGATCTTGATGAAGATATCTATATGTTCTATCCAAGAAGGTTTTCTAGAAGAATGCCAAAAGAAATTGGTTTGCAGGTTGAAAAAATCTATGAACGGTCTCAAACAGGAGTCGAGTTGTTGGTATAATAGATTTGATTCCTATATCATGAGCCTTGGATACGAAAGACTTCATTCAGATCCTTGTACATTTTTCACGGGTTCAGATGGTAATTATTTCATCATTCTTATATTGTATGTGGATGACATGTTGGTTGCAGGTCCCAATAATGATCATATCTAGGAGACGAAGGCATAGTTGGCTAGGGAGTTTGATATGATGGACTTGGGACCAGAAAACAAGATTCTTTGGATGCAGATTTACCGATATATAAATAATGGGAAGATTTGCCTATCATAGAAGTGTTACCTATATAGAGTCTTGAAACGCTTCAAAATGCAAGACTATAAGACAATCTCTACCCTTCTTCCAGTTTATTTCATGATATCCTCCACGATGAGTCCTAGTAGTGAAGCAGAGAGGATGGAAATGTCTCAAGTACCGTATGCATCAAATGTGGGTAGTCTAATGTTTGATATGGTTTGTACTAGACCATACATTGCACATGCAGTGGGAGCAGTTAGTCGATACATGGAGAATCTAGGGAAGGAGCATTGGAACATAGCGAAGAGGATCGTGAGATATATCAAGGAGACCACAAATATTTCATTATGTTGTAGAGGATCATATTTTACAGTAAGAGGATATGTTGATTCCGATTTTGTAGGAGATTATGACCGGAGGAAATCCACTACTAGTTATGTGTTTACTCTTATAGTAGGAGCTATGAGAAGGATTTTAAAGTTACAGTCAGTTTTGGCTTTATTCATGACTGAGGCAGAGTACATGGCAGCTACACAGGCTTGCAAAGAGGATATTTGGATGAGAAGGTTGTTGGAGGAGCTCAGGAACAGACATTCGCAAATTCCATTGTTTTGTGACAGTCAGAGAACCTTGCACATTCCAATGAATCCATCATTTCATTCCAGGATGAAGCACATTGGGGTACAATATTAGTTTGTCCGATATGTAGTGGAGGAAGGAAGTGTGGATATGCAGAAGACTCATAATAAAAAAATATGGCAGATTTCCTGACGAAGGCAATTAACATTGATATGTTTAGATGGTTTAGATCCTCAAGCGGCCTTGTAGATACATCAAAAACATGTTACATAGATATAAAGTATGTGGAGATGTGATTGTTTCTAAATAAAATCTCCATGTGGGATATGTGTCAGCAGTTTTTTCTGGTTGGTGGCTGCCCCACTCTTTTGTCAAAGTGGGGGCTGGTGGTGGTAGATGGTGGGTGGCCAACCCCACCCAATATTCTAGTGAATGAAGGAAATGGGATGGGGGTGAGGAGGCCTATAAAAGGAGTCTCTCACGTCTTCCAAAGACAATTAGCTTTAGCATCTCATCTCATCACCTGTATCTAGTTCTTATTATCATTTGTGAGCGGTATTAGTGAGGCGGTTTCCCCACCATATTCAAAAGAGAGTATTATGAGATTTTTCTCCTTGTGATAAGTAAGGGAGTGTGTACCCACTTTACAAATAGCGATCCTTCTATTTTCCTAGGGTTTTTAAACCATCCATTTTGGGGTTTTCCATGTTACATATGATGTCCATTTATTTCTGCATTTTTCACTTTTTCTATCTCGTGACTATCGCTGCACAAGTTGGAAAATAATTTGTGGTCCTATAAGGTGGAGGCTGAATCTCTACCTAAAATGGTTAATCAAAGAATATTGAAGCTCAACTCGATCACTAATGACTTCAAACTGAGATATGATGTTGCGTGGATGAACTACAACTGAAGAACCTGCCGTTGCCGAAGCTTTCAATGTTATGTTTCCAAATTTATGTTTTGAATAGTTGTCTCTGAATAAAAATTATTTTAAGGCCAAAAAAATTGACCCCATAATCATTGTGCTCAATAAAAGATATACTGCATTGATATGATGAACCTGATGCTAATTGTACCAGAGAGTTCAACCCAAGGCCTGTCGAGATCCATCGAGAATATTAACTAGGAATCTATGAATGGTGAAGATGATTTTAGGACTGTATAAAGGTTGCCGATAGAACCACGATGATGTAGAAGTTGGATGAAAATTAAATTGAATATTTAGCTAGTCCAGTGAGAGCTTATTGAAGATGATGGAAACTGTGTCTGTTTTGAGTTTTCAATGGTGATTGGAAATTCCGAGGAGGTTGTTTGAAGTCGATGGTGATGAATCGAGTTCTGCCGAAGTGGGGAGAATGTTTCGAGGCTTTCTTCAACCTAATATTTCTTTGTTCAAGGTAAAAAATGGCTGTTTGGGGTTTCTATGTAAACTTATTAGGTGTTTTGATATGTTTTTGGATGAACTTGTTTTTCCAAGGAGATCAGAGCTGTGTAGATTACCAAAGGGTCAAGCGAATAATGCAGCAGGCCAAAGGCAACCGACCCAAAATTCACAGCCCATATAATCAGGCCCATTTAAAATTAATAGTCTTAATAGAACATTAACATGAGAAAAATAATAACAAAACTTCATGTATGAAAATAATAATAATCAAGACATAATTTCAATAAAAAAAATAAAAAAATGAATGTCTTAATTCCCAAAGCTCCACCATTTTCGATTGAAATTGGTGATGTTCATGCGCATATGGTTATAGAATAAGAATGAAGTTCATCCTATCTAAAAAACATTATCTTAGGTAATACCCTGATTTTAGTCAAACTATCAACCATGTTTTTTATCACTGTGTATCTTTTTGACACACATGATTCATGATTGTATAATATCTCTAATAAGGTGTAGTATAGTATATATGCGCTTTGATTTATCCTGAAAAAACTAAGATTTGGGATAAATAAAGTGATGGTTAACTATTAAAATATAAATTAATAACTGAATTAAAATGCCTAAGTTTATAAGACAAGTCTTTAAGCTATAAGGCTTCGTTCATTGCCTTGGTAAGGATAATGTACTCAGATTCAATGGTTAAAAGGGAAACCACAAACCACCTGTTGCATTTATAAGATATTGGGTCATAAAAGACAGTGAACACATATTTAGTTAAAGATTTTCACATGTCAAAATTAGTTTCATAGTTGGCATCTACATATCCAAGTTGAATTTCAGAAGCACCAATATTTTTACCATAACAGAAAGGTAATTCTGAACTACATGAGAGATATTGAAGAAGCAACTTAAGGGCATGCCTATATGGCTTCCCAAGTGTTTCCATAAATATTTTTAAGTTGAATATTGCCTAGGAAATATCATGTATGGTGCAAATAATAATTTACATAATGCTACTAACAATATTTACATAAGGAATTTTATACATATATTAATCATCATCATCAATAGTGGGTGCTTGTATCAAACACAGTTTAAGGTGTTTTCCAAGAGGTGCATTCACATGTTTGAGAGATTCATATATGTATCCCTTTATAATATTTAAAATGTTAGCATGGTCAAATAGATAATGCAATTTATTTGTCCTTTCTCTAATGATTTCAACACCTAATATTTTCTTTGATGCACCTAAGCCTTTTATTTCAGTCTTTCCTTTTAATTGAGAATTGATAGTAGTGATTAAACTAATATTTTTTACATATGATTACAGTGTCATCATAATAATGTACGAAAAAAACCATATAATTTTGAGTTGATTTAAAGTAGAAACATATATCATATTGGATCCTTATAAATTGGTTATCTTACATGATGGAATAAAATTTCTTATACCATTTCCTAGATGCTTTCTTTAAATCTTACAATGATTTATTTAATAGAAAAACTTGAATTAATTTGAATTCATTAGAATAACCATCAAAAGGATTTATATAGAGTTTCTTATTTAAATATCCATGTAAGAAGGAAATATTAACATCCAATTGTTCAATGTATATATCATTATTGGCAGAAAAAGAAAGTAAAATCCTAATATAACAATGGTTAACAACAGGAGAAAATTTTACAAAATAATCAATACCATCTCTTTGAAGGAAAACCTTAGAAACTAACCTTGATATATTCTTATTTTTTTTTCCATCAGCATTGTCTTCTTTTCTCTTATAAATCCACTCAGAACCAATTATCCTAGCATTATTAGTTTTGTGGAAAATGGTCTAGGAGTGGGGTATTCTTAAAGAATGAATTTCTTCATTCATGTAAAAGACCCAATGCTTTAAGCGTTTTTCATTTAATGCTTTCCAATAGGTTTGAGGATCATCATCTATATGATCTTGAGCCACATGAAAATCATATGAATCCATATCATACTGGTTGAACTGAGATAGAGGACTTGGGACTCCGTTTTCTCTGTCTCCAGTCAATTGATAATCCATAATAGTGAAAGAAGATTTAGATTCAAAATCTAAACTACAACTAGACATAGAATCGGCCTCAGGAGTGGGCTAATGAGAAGGTGGAGTGGCCTGAACATTAGCCTCAAAGTAAGCCAGAGGCTCATCTTCAACAGTCTTTTTAGGGTTTGGATCACTACTGCCAAATGTGGCAGCGTTGGTTTTGCGAGAAGAGGATTCATGGAAGGCTGCACCGCTACTTATAATGCATTTTGGTTACCTAGCTTATCAGCCTAGAGTTTATACCCCTTTAACATGATTGGGATAACAAAAAAAAAGCATTTAGATTCTCTTGGGTCTATCTTATCATTATTAATGTGAGAATAAGTTGTACAACTAAAGACTCTCAAGTAGGTGTAGGAAGGAGGCTTACCATTCCACAATTCTTCAGGTGTCTTGAATTGATTAGAATATGAGGGACACATATTAATAAGGTAAATAATAGTACTAATGGCCTCTTACCATAAATATTTAGGGAGACCAAAGCATGTAAGTATGCTTTAGACTCTTTCTAAAATAGTTATGTTCATCCTCTCTACAAGGGCATTTTATTGGGGGGTTTCCCTAACAGTTCTATTCCTTGTAATACCTTCATATTTATAGAAATGAATGAACTCAATGGATAGGTACTCCAACCCATTGTAAGTTCTCATGGTCTTGATTTTCATTCTAGTTTGGTTTTTAACTAGATATTTTCAGGTTTTAATGTTTTGGTAAACATCAGATTTATTTTTAAGAATGTAAAACCAATTTTTTTAGAGAATTCATCTATGAAGGTTACAAAATAGGAATCTACACCATGAGAGGTGGTCCAAGATGCCCCCATAGATCTGAAAGGATGTATTAAATGGGGATAATTTATTTAAAATAGGACCTGTTGAAGTTGAACATCTTAGATTCACCCATCACACAATCTTCACAAAATGGAAGATTAGCAGGTATGATGTCACTCAACAGCCCTTGCTTATTGAGTTCTTCTATGCCCTTGAAGCTAACATTCCCAATATCCTATTCCATAGCATAGTACTATTAGTATTGGTGTTGTAGACACTACCCAAATACCTTTAATGGGTCATTACATTCAATACATACAACCCATTAGTAATATATCCTTTAATGATGGTTATGGATCATTTAGAGATCTTAAGAAAACGTGTTTTAGATCTAAAGATAATCCCTTTTTGATCTAGGACCCCTAAGGAGATTAAATTTCTTTGATGGATGGAAACCCACCATACATCATGTAAAGTGATGATTAAATGATTATCTAGCTCTATCAAAATAGAAAATATTCCATCATCCTTGAAACTATTATTATTTCTTAAGAGGGAATATCCTTCTACCCATTCAAAAAATTCTATAAAGGACTCTCTATTGGGACACATGTGAAAGGAACAACCCAAGTCAAGGACCTACTCTTTGTTGATTATATGGTTGGATACATATAAAACATCATAAATGTCATTTCCTGAGTCAACTAGAAGAGATTGGTCAGTGGGTTGTTTGGATTTTAACTTAACTTAGAGTTTCATAAAATCGGGCTTAGTATGCCCTAGTTTTCCTCAGTAAAAACGAGTTTATTTTCTTTCCCAAAAGTCATATATGGGTTTAGGGTGCTTATTGTTCTTGTCATTAGTGAAATGTTTCTTTTTACCTTCTTTTAGGTTTAGATCCTATAAATACTTTATTTTCCTCACCTTTTATTTTAGGTTTGGAGTTATGTTAATTAGAATGAAGGGCTGGCATAACTTCTACCAGGGATAGTGAGTCTCATTAACACATCATGGGGTTGACTATAGTTATAGAATTATGATCAATAGAAATTAAATGGTTCATTTCTTAATCTTCATCAATGATAGTTAAATTAATTTTTTCATGTACTAACATTACTTTGTATTATTCATCAAGATGGGCTTTAATATAATGACCATGGATCATTTTTTATGATAAAATGTGATGTTTTTTATAAACCCTACCAACAAGGAAATTAGAAATATACAATTTCTCTAGCTTAAGCCAAATTCTATCAGTAGTAGACTCAAATAAAACCTCTCTTAGAACATTATCTCCTAAATAAAGTAAAAAAGTGCTATGCGATTTAACTAACACATTCGGGGACATCAATGTATGCAGTAGTGGTATCCCGGAATCATTTATAGTAACAATTGGTTTCTTGGTCCCACATAGGGCATCAATTAGGCCCTGCTATACAAGAAGGGATCTCATCTTAATTCTCCACAAATTAAAGTTATTATCACCATTGAATTTCTAGATTTTATATATCATTGTGGATACTCTTATTCACAAAGTAGATGTTAGGTTCTTTCAAAAAAAAAGCTAAGTGTAAACCTCCAACAAATGACCAATCCCATAGGTAAATGATGTTTTGTTAAAAATATATGAAATGCATAGAAAAAGAGATAAGATAATGGATTTAAATAATTAAATAAATAATACAATGGAGATTTAATAATGAGTTTGTAGTGTGGGAATAAAACCATAAATAGAACTGTAAAATAGAGACACTAAGCCTAAATTTAAGGAAAAAAGAAAACCAAGATGGATGTGATACTAATTTTGAAGGTTCATGGTTTAGAGATCGACAACATAACACCAAAACCAAAACAAGATCCAATTTGTTTAATGATAGAAAATAAAATTAATATAAACTATAAGAACCATGATGAAATAAATTAAAACAAAGAGTAATGAACACCAAAATCTATGTGCTTTGGTCCCGTGGGTACCTACATGCATGACCAGAACACCACCCAACACACAATTTTATTAATTATTGAAAGAAAACAGAATAGGGGTTACATGATAAAGAAATAATTGACTAATCAGAGATGACAATTAAATATTTAGAAACTGAAAGATAACATATAGATAAATGGGGTTAACTGGAGCTTACAATGCTGGAAACAAAGATCTGACCATCTTTATATCTTGAAGTTCCTTGAAAATGGATTTTTTTCTCCGTTTGTACTCACCGAGGGTCTTCATATCTGAAAATTGACCTCACTTCTTCATGGGGAAGGATTCCAAAGAGACTCCACCAAAAGGTTCACACCAGTGGTTTGCATGTAGGTCGACAGGCCACCAGATATGGTACTCCGATAGGGATGAATCCAGTAATACAAGAATGATCTTATGTGACAAAATGATTCCCAACAATGAGGAGGAAAAACAATTATGTATATGATTTTTCATACCATATTAACTGTACTGTCGAGGGGGGTGATGGTTTCCCCCTGACAAACCTGCAATCAGTTACATCACACCCAACCAGAGGGCACCACAGAACCATCCAAAATTATCAATCCAACACAACATGGAATACTAGCGGAAGAAATGAACAAAAAAGATGTAATGGGAGAAATCATAGATCAATGGACAGAAACTAAGGGAACAAAGGTTCCTGGATTACCAAAGGGTCAAGAAAATAATGTTGCAATCCAAACTCAAGCAGCCTAAAATTCACATCTCATATAATTAGGATTATAAAAAATTAATAATCCCAATAGAAAAAAACGAACAAAATAATAATAAAACCACATGTATGAAAATAATATAAATGGAAGAATTATAAGAAAGGCACAATTTCAATATAAAAAATAAAAAAATAATTAATTAATTCACAATATGATTGAAAACTAAATCATAGAAGAAGAATGAAATTTCATTGCTAGCTCTCGTTCACAGGTTCATATCTAAGTAAATTAGATTCAAGCTTGAATAATGGAGGCCAAATCCTAGTGTCTTGGAAGGTTACCAATGCTACATTTTCATTGTTTAATGTGCATCAAAATTAAACCAATTGTTTGTGAGAGTTTATTTAGGAAAAAAAATTTATAGGTCACATGTCAGAACTACTTGTTGGAGTTTTTCACTTTAGGGACTCATTGTCAGGAGGTCATCATGAAGTTGAAATTACATCTATGACCCAACACCATCACATATTGGGGAAACACCATTTTTTTGGAGAAGTTAACTGACATCACATGTAGAGGATCCAATATGGTGAATGTTTCAATGTAGCAGCATCTTGTTTTCCTATAATTTTGAAGTTTTTTTTGTTTGTTTGTTTAAATATGGTATCATGTATATAAAAAGTAGAGTGAGCATTTTGTTTTTATCAAATTATCCCACATTCGCATCTCCTTTATCTCTCTTCTTTAATTTTATTTTTTTAATAAAACTATTTTTTTTCTCTATCTCTTTTCATGATCTTCAACCTCCAAAAATAGAAGTCTAATCTAAATACTAGTTCTAGGAAGTGACGATTTGATGCTTCCTAAACTACGCACATGATAAAATGTGAACATGAACAAAGAAGTTGCGATGTCACACTCATTTATAGGAAAATATTAATACATTTGTCTTGTCAATCTTTTTTCCTCTTATTCTATGAGTTATTTGATAGTGTGTATTAGGAGAGGTCAGGCGTTTTTAATTTCTTGTGATGGACATTTTTTCATGGAAAATATTCTGTAAGAAAGTGATTTGAATGTGTGAATCTCTTCACAATTAAGAGAGAACACATATACTATAAGACATTACATGAATAAATTTTCATTATTTTAGAAGTGTGAGGTGCCTTTTTCGGGACATCGATTATACAGTAAGTGAGGATGAGTATTTTCAGTAAAATATCAAAGGCCAGTGATTGGAAATTGAGAGAAGATAATTCTAGTTCTAGTTATGTTTCTTGCTAAATTCAATTCCTTCATCTTGTTTCTATTTAACTTCTTCACTCCTATTTTTTTCTTGTTTTCATCATCACCATTTCCTTTCCTTAATCTCTTGTTCATAATGTTTCTTTTAATTATAACTAAATAATCAACAATGAAAAATATTTTTGATAAATTACTTGGATAAACGCATTCTTACTTGAGATATACCCCTAGGTTATCCACTAAGTTATATCTAGGTAAATAAAAATATATAATTTATAGTTTATTTGATAGTATATCGAACACCATGGATAATCCTCAAATACCACACCACAAATCCTCAAAACCACACCATTGGTCCCCTATCCATGTCACGGTCACCCTCGTTCATTTGGTCTCTGGAATCCATGTCACAGACCTCACCTAGCTCCACTTCTCCTGGGGTAAGGAGGTGGTGTCACCCAAGACACCACAACCCAACCAACCTCAATTTGTAAAAGCACCCAAAGCACCCCCAACATTGTAACTATAATTCATAGCGCTACCATGCCCATATTAGTAGTGGCTCTAGAAAACTCTATACCACACTCATCCAACTATGTCACAGAGCTCAACCGCACATATGCCCTACACTACTTCTAGGTAACCATGGTGAAGTTATTCAAAATATGGTATTATCATTAAATATCACCTCCCAGTACACAATGCTGCAACCATTTTGTCTATAGTATAGTGATCACACTACACACTGCATCCTATACAATCCATGACACAATCTCATGAAAAAAATCCTAGAAAACATAGCCTCACCACAAAAACAACAAGTATTCAAATTACTAACTATTAAACCATAAAATAGAGCCTAAAAATCCATATGAAATTACAATATGTAATTTGGATCCACCACCTAATTGGTCTATTGATAATGATTATATCTTGTACATATAAGGTCATGTTGTGGCCCCCATGAGCAAGCCTGAGGAGCTGATGAGGGACACACACACCTCGATATGAGATATATATATGTGTTTGACCAAGATGTACTTGGATATACACAAGTAGTATTGGTACCCTATGATAAAGAGGGACATAAAATATTTTCTTAAATGGTTCTCCGCCTATCCGTAGGTGAACATTGAGAACCAATGGCTTGATGGTTTTCATCAATCACTAACCATTCCTGAGTGGAAATGGTTTGAAGTTACTATATATTTTGTGATAATTCTATAAAGGATACCCCAAAGCAATGATGTGGTTTGGGTAGTTAAGGATTAATTAACTAAGGTTTCCCATATCCTAAAAATCTAAGAGGCCTTTTAAATTAATGATTTGAACAATTTTCAAGAGATGGTGTGGCTACATGGAGTGACATGAAGTATTGTCTCAGATAGATGTGCCTACTTTACTAAAAAAATTGGTGGGAATTATAGAAGTCCCTTAGTAATTAGGTGTATCTAATCACTTCTAATAACCCATTTATCGATAGATATAATTAGAATAACATTCATATTTTAGATGACACGTCACAGGCATGTGTCATGGACTTTTGAGGCTCAAGGGGGAACCATTTGATGCATGTAGATTTTTCCTTCAACAATAGCTATTTGAAATTAATTCAGATTTTCCATTTTGTGGAATTGTATGGTAGGACATTTTTTTCATTATTATATAATCTAGAGTTCGGGAAGTCAGAATTTATTGGGCCAAGTATCATAAAGGAAACATTATATAATTTCCATCTAATTAAGAAGTGGTTTGTGACTACCTACAGCAGCCCCAAATCATACAATGACCAATGATTCCATACTATATATTTTGAGGTTGGTAATTGGGTATTCTTATGAGTTCCCCCTATATTTATTAATCATTATATATGGAATAAGGGGATGTTTCTACCTAGATATGTGTGGTTATTTCCAATCATAGAGAGATTCAGTGTTGTGGAATGTAGGTTGTCTATTCCATAGAATTTTGGTGTAATTCATGATGTATTTAACATATTAGAGAATAAATGATATTATCAAAAACCTTGTCATGTGACTGAAACTAATGAATTTGATCATTAGGTTGATGTATCATTTATGGAGTGATGAGTTTGGATATTAGATCACAATGAGAAAAAACTATACAGAAAATTGAATCCTCTAATGTGTGTGTGGTGGAAGCATGTATCTTGGGAGAAATGTGGAAGAAAGAGTTTGAAATATAGGCTAAATGGTTGAAGTTATTAATTGATGAGAATAAATGATTTTTAGTAATATATTTCCAGGATGAGTAGAAATATGGTAGGGAGGTTTTAACTATACAGACCTAGCCTTAAAACATTACATAATATTGAATTAAACAAATAATTCACATTGAGGATCTTTTCCGGTATAGAGTTTTAGAGAATTAGGACATAACAATTACATCTGAAAAGATTAAAAAGTAGAAAATTCTACTCTGCTTCCATTTTTTCATAAAATAGAAACTCTTAAAAAAGAGTCATGTCTAGTTCCATGTTTTAGACAACATGACTATTCCATGAACCCATCCTTGACCCTATTCATCTTTATGTCCTGTGAAAAAAATTCAATACCTGGGATGAGCATAAAAATCTCAGTAAGGATTATAAATCAAAGAATGAAAACATTAGTTCATAAATACTTACAGAACATAAACTCTTTTACATACCTACTGAAATCATGAGATTTATGATTAAGACATAAAAATCATGAATCATAAAGGTAACTTGTGGCATTCATAACAAACATAAATTGTAGGAGTCACAGCTACATAGGGAGTTACATTGGAATACCCATCACAGTATATTCCATAAATCTCTTAGGAGAAACGTCTATGTTTACCTCCGTCACATAACCCAACGAATTAGAGAACTATCTTGGGCTCAACCTCCCTAGGATTATCATGGAACCACCTGTATATGTAAATAATTCCCAAGAACCATGACATGATCATAACACATAACTTAAGCATAAAGTAATGATAACATTTCCACATTGCAATAAATATATAACATTTCAATATATAAACCTATCAAAACCACTATCAAAAAAAAATTCTATAATAAAAATACATAAAATAGTATATGGTATTTATTTTATTTTTAAAAACATTTCATCTTGTTAAGGAATCCAACGATCAAATATTACTCGCAGCGGCGGAAAGGTCGTTTTCACCGTTTACGTTAAAAAACATACCTTTTTTTGTCATTTAGTAAAATTCATCATAGAAACTAATCCCATTGAATGAAATTAAATTTCAAAGGTGTTTATATAGAATATAAATGAAAATCGTGTATTAAAACAAAATATGCCTCAATGAAAGGAGATTGAGACGAAGTTCCTTACCTCGTGTCCGACTTGACTCGATTATTATTTAGTCTCTGGAATAATAAAATAATGATAATTTATTCTTTCTCAAGAACTGTTTTCATGATTTTTATTCCTTTTATATTAAATATTTCCATGTTATAAACACTATGTAATCATATATGTTAATAACGTTCGTTTTGTCGATATTTGGTACTTCAGTAAAAAATGAACACCTTATATTTACAAGTTGTCCATGTGGTCAAAATTCCATTATATCCAGAATAACATAAATTATTTCAATATCATATATATCATATATATCCAATATATATATATTTATAACATTACATATCATTTGGAGGTAAGAAATGAAATGCACCGTTCATAGAGACGGTAAGTCGTGCATACGCATGAACAATACTTGAATTTCAATATGTTATTTTAATGGAATTAAAACATAATTCTACATAGTTATATTATAATTACAGTATAATATCATATTTAATATCATTAAATCCATCCTTTATACATCCCACATATGGAATTAATGAGTCATATCACTTTGAGGGGGCAGTAGTCTGCACCTCCTCAAATGAAATTTTCGCGTTTACCCATAATGGAAACCATAAAGATATGCTGTAAAAGAAAAATACAGAAGAATAAAGAAAACATAAACATGACATTTATCATATATATATACAGTGTCATCTTAATGGCCACCATGATATGCAGTAGGAGATAATTGGACAATCATCATCTCGTGAGGTGTTAGTTTTCCATCCACAAAAACAGTATGTTCTTCACCCATTAGTTGGAGGTGTGTGTAAGTCTTGTTCGAATACTTCTCATAATAACATAGTAGTATATTGATTATACTGTTGTTTTTATAAAATAAAGGAATAAAAATATTTTAGTGGTTGGATAAGTAAAAGATAAAAAAAGATGTTAAGAGAAATTGTTACCTTAAATTTGGGTAACTTCCTTTGGTTTGAACTAAAAGAAAATCTTGAAGTGACTTCTGACAAAGGTAAGGCTTCTAGGAGGTGGAGGGGGGTGTAGGGAACTTAATTTGGAAGAGTTTGGACGATAAAAAAGGCTTGAGAGGTGTGTGTAATTGGTTATAAGTGAGATATTTTTATAAGGGGGAGGAGGGACTCTTGAGGAAAGTGTGATAATATTATTTTATTATATAATGATATTCGGTTTCTAAAGGTCAAAAACTAATTAATATTTATAATCTTATTTATTTAAATCTTTTATTAATGAAGTAAATACTTCATCATTCTTGTGTCATATATAATTTAATTTATCTGATGTCTAAAAATTATAAAAAATTAGCATGATGTATGAAATATTTTTATCTTTAAAATGATCTTTTTTAGTAAAAACTAAAAAATATATAACCCATTGTAAAAATTAATTTACAAAATGATATTTGTTTTTGTAATTTTTTCCTTACTTTATGTTAATTAATCTTAAGTGTCATTATGAATCCCAAGTGGCTCAATGGGGTCCCAAAATCGACCAAAATATGCCCATGGTCGTAAATGACTCCACAAATAATGTTTGGACAAATGTTAAGGAAATTGTTTATTATTATAATATTATTTTTACCTTGATATAACCTATTTACCTTTAATCGCGATAAATAAAAGTCAAAAGTTACTATTCACCAAAAATTATTTTCATCTTATTGAACCAAATTTTATTTACTAATAACAACCATGTTTCTTGGATTTTCTATATTCAATTCACAGAACTGGTAAAATTTCATTTAAATGAAAAAGTTAGTTTTTTAAACTACTACTAAGTGGTTTCAATATTCATCAAAAATTGAAGTTTTTCAGAAAAATACTAAAAATTCAGCCGAAGATTTATTTGATATTTAAAATTAAAAAATGATGTCTATTTTTCCAAATTCAATACATATAAATTCCATTAAATAATATAATATTAATTCCTTTTGCTAAAACAAATAGCGTGTTTTTAAAAAACAATAACTATCAAAAGATTGATACTTTGTTTATGTCCAATTTCCATGTGAAATTAATTCCAATAAACAATATTGGATTAAATGGTAAAAATATATTATAATTTAACTTTAAAACCAATTAAAAATATAATCTGTCCATATAAATAAATTATATTAAAACGCAGTTTTGAATTAAAATACAGCATTTTCACTATTCATTAAAAATTGAACTTTATCGAAAAAATTACAAAAACATACAAAAAGTAAATTTTTCCCCCATTCTAAAGAAGTATTTTATTTGGTCAAATAGAATGTATTAAAGTGGGAAAACTACATTTAATGTGGGTTCTCCATAAAAAGGCGGTTAATCTACCTTTTAATGTAAATTATGCTTAAAATTAGATTCATTCACATTTTAAGCCTCTAAAAATTATTGGATAAATGTAAATACATTTAAAAAACATGTACAATCATATTTTTGTTAGTTTGTTTCATTCCCATCAATACAACAACTAAGCGTTAACTACCATTTAAAATAATAATATTATATTATTAGTGTGCAATGTAAGATTTCAATGAAACCCGTTGTTGCATATCGGGTACGCTATTGAACATAGAAACCCAATAAAAGTAAATTTAATATTTAATTTATAATTTTTAATAAATATTAAATAAGTATTATTATTTATTTACCTAGGATGATACAGTAACATCCAAAACCATGTTATGGTGTGAACCCATATAATTTTTTCTAAACCATGTGTGTTCTTATCATTTTAAAATTATTACGGTGTTAGTTTGGGACCAGGGAGTTTTTATGGGTGTTGGACTAGGAGTTGAGGCTGAAAACTATAGCTGGTGGTATGAAACTATTCTAGCGAGGTTTTCAGGTTGTGATAGGTAGAGAATACACCGTGATGGGTGGATGTGGATTAATTTATTTTTCTAGGTCGTGGAGGGCCACATTATGGACAAGGGTATCATGGAATGGTGGGGTTTCATATCTGACTTCTAAGGTATATTACAGTACCACAATTCGGCTATGGATTTAGGGAATTATGATCAATTAATAAATGTAAAAACCTCAATATGTGGAAGTAGATTATTAATAAGTAAATGTAACTCTTGCAATATACTAGTGTTTTTATATGTGAAATTATGAATATGGTGGGTCACATCATGATGGGGGTGTCACATAATGACCATGACCTTTAAAAATAGTGTGAGAAAACCCTTACACATGAAAATTAAAAAAATTAGAAAATTTTGTTACCCTTATGTTCAGGGTGTGGACTTTAATATATAGACCTTTTTAGAAATTGGAAAATTCTAAACTATTTTGATTTTATTTATAAAATTCATGTGGAGAATGTGGCCACTCTATATCCAGGGGGTCACATAATAGTGGGTAGAGAGGGTGTTGGATGTGAGGGGTATTCATGTCATGGATCAATGTCAAGAATGGTCATCGTGGTGTGATGGAGGACGAATATGCCATAATGGAAAAGAGTGTCGGATTATGTGGTCATGCTATTGAGAGGATTACCACATCAAGGCCCCAAAATTCCAAAATGTGGGGAGGACCCTAGCGGGACATCGTTTCATGACTAGTTTGGTCAGACCATGATAAATGACCCAGATAGTTTTTAAATAAATTTAATTTAACAACTATTTTATTGTTAGAAAGTGAATTAGTGGGGGTTTCTCATTCTTACAGTACATGACTACTTCTTATTCGATCTCTATATATTGAGTCATTTATTTTCCAAAGTGATTTATTCTTCAGTATTAAACTCAATCATGTGAAATATATTTTAGGGTACTACTAGTGGTATGTATATCACTCAAATTATATTCTTTCTTAGATTCTCTCAGAGTGTTGTGGTCTTATAGTGGTTATGATCATTTATATCCATTTTTTAATTCCATGATTCTTCACATTTGAGCTTAGATTATCTGATGATATTCAATGAAGAACCTTATACACCCCATAGGTGGGCGGTCCCTATGTTATCACTAAGTAAATATCTTGTTTTCCAATTTCATATGATATGCATTCACACCGACTTAATGCATGCATGACTTAAACTTAATAAAATAAATTATGATTATTATTCTCATAAAAAAATCTTTGTTTTTAATAGGAGTGGTCCATTTATATATATAAATCCTAAAGTATTTTCTATTGATCTAGGAATTCTCAAAACTAATTGATGGGAAATATATGATGCAACTTGAGGGGATCCCTAAATGAAATTGTGACCTAGAAGGTTAAACATGGATGTTCTAGGATAACCAATAGGTTCATATTTTTTGTGATAAATAGGTTTAGATTCTATTCCCTCTAAATATTTTATATAAAGATTCATCAGGAAAGGAATTTATCTCTATGATGACTTATTTTATATGAAGATATATCAGGTAGGGCAAGTATCCCCTCAAGGACTTCTATTATATGTAGATATAATGAACAAGCCATGTATTCCCTAGATGATTTATGTCATATGGAAATATATGGGGCCAAAATTATTCCCTATAAAATGAATTATAGATATATATGGGGTATGTTCTATTCCCCTCAATTTAAAATGTTGATGATATTCAGGGTAAGATCTTATATTACCCATTCTTTAGTTATGTATTTTGTTCAAATACATA
Organism: Viscum album; assembly: GCA_963277665.1. NCBI lineage: Eukaryota > Viridiplantae > Streptophyta > Magnoliopsida > Santalales > Viscaceae > Viscum > Viscum album. The sequence continues at coordinate 1,171,703,179 of OY728152.1, read as the reverse complement.
TGACACTAGATGAAGTAGTTATGATAGACCTCAAGTGACATAAAATAACCTAAGGATCGATAGTGGTTTAATAGTTTCTTATTTCAATTATTTATTACAGAAAATTCACATGCACTTGCTTTGAATGGACATATTTCGGGACACCATTGGTGGTGTCATATTAAGTTTTACTCACAATCTACTCAGGAAACCACAAGTACTCAAACCGACATCAGGGTTATTGGTTAAGGTAATGTAAAATTCCCTATGATAGATGGACAACCAGGGTATTCGATTCAAATAATGGGATAAGGGGCCAGGATAGGACATGGGATCAGATTTGTGTTTTCTCCATGTTTTGTATAGATTTGGTTATTTTTTGGGATCATGAAATATAGGACCCACCCATGGAGGATATTGATTTTGTCTATGTGAAATTTATGATGTGTACGATCAATAATTTTTATATAGTATGTTTTGATTAGTGGTTATCAGAGCTTTATTTTGATGTTGGTTTATTTTGGATTATCTAATTGGCTATTATTGTTGTTATTTAAGTCCACTATTAGAGATGGTGATCTAGTCCAAGAGGTATTATCATCACATGTTATTATTCGAACATCACTTCTAGTAGGTAGAATATAGAATATTGGGATACATTGTTGAGTTCATGTGATGGAATTATTTAGTTTCTTTGGAGTAATCTAGGTTGGTACATTACGTAAACACACTTTCATAATCAACATTATAGTACATATTATCATAAAACTTACCATCATGAATAAATTTTTTTTGATACATGATTAACATAGTCTATATCAACATTAAATAAATATTCCCCTCTATTTTATTTCATTTTTGAAAAATAATATAATGATTTCAAAATTAATTTAAAATCTTTTTAAAACAAAATTTTAATATATACCTAAAATAAATAAATAATTGTATCAAATAATTTTTTTTCAAAATCAATTGAATAAATTAGTGATTTATATTAATTTATTAACCCCTAATAAGTAACAAGCCTCTATTATTATATTATTTAAATTTAATTTAATATAAAATGCAAATAAATTCTAACAATAAAATATCCATTTATAATAAATCATTTTACATGTTACTCTATTATACATATACTTGCATATAGAAAAGCACTTGTGATGCATGAGACTTGAGAATATTGTTAAAGTTAAAAAAACAATATATAAATCTATATTAACAATACTAACTCAATATTACCCTATAAATATGCTATCTATGAATATTTATGGGTTACTTATCAAGTCATAATAGTGATATTACTTGAATAATCTAAAAAATATATCCCCAGATGAGCTCATATATTTTTTTTAACATCATCAACATGGATTCTTGAATAGTACGTAAACTTAGTCATCAAAATACCTTTGGTTCACTTCATAATCTCAAAATTTTAGAATTTGAGTCAAGGGATAATGAAATATTTTTGCGAAGAAATTTACCCTCATTTATTCTAAATCACTAATCAATTTATTCTTATCAAAATTTTAGCAAGACCATTGAAAACAAAATATATTTAGTAATAAAATATAACACATTCCCACCAAGGGTATGTTGGATCATAAGAGTTTATAATGGATAAAAGAGTGGGGGTCAATTGTAGTTTAAAAATAAAACGAAGACAAAATAGAAATCCTATTAAGTGAAAACGTTCAGACTCTGATATTGTTTGATTATCAGAGTTTTTAAATCAGATCCAAAAACTATCCAATTAAATTAGAGTTATTATCGATATCACATCCATTCTGATAAAACTAATATTAGAATGATAAATGTAAACTTACTTTCTAATGTATATGCATAGTGGAATGTAAATCATATATAAATGTGAAATATGAAATCTTATAATAGAACGAATGAATTGCATTTTTGATAAATGAATTTAATTTTTAACCTTAATAGCTATAGAAGTCCGAAATCCAGACATAATATATCATTAGTTTCAATACCTACTATAAAGGTTTCCCTTTCCTCACCAGGAAATAGCTCGATTTGATGATCGATATGGATTTGTATTCTAATCCTCTAGAATCCCTCAATATAATGATTGATACAAGATATTACTACCTAGACCCATACTATCTCGATCTGATGAATCAGATTCACCCATCTTGCAATCCCCAGAATCCCTTGATCAATACCAAGATCGGACATAGTGAATAAAAAACAAAAAACATTCTACGAATATACAATCCCCATAAAATTCCTTAAAACTAAAACTATCTAAAATATTAGAAAACATAAGATTGAGATGTTAATGATGATTAATCTTTAGATGAATTGAGTTGTGAAATTACATCTGCTCCCATATCTTCAAATTAACTCTTATTGGAATTCCTCCAACAGTTATATTTCAGTGTTGTTTATAATGGCCTATGATAGCTTTCACTTTGACAGCTCATAATGATCTGGATCTAGAACTTGACAGCTATTTATTTCATTTTCCATCATTTTTAACACCATTATAATGATATATTGGATTATGTCTGATAGATATAATTATAATTACTCTAATTAAAAACTTTGGATAGTCCAATCGACTTCACTATTAATTATAAATTTGATGAAATGAATAATCTTTAATCTGATATATCGGTACCAATGTCAGTCTGATTGTCATGAATTTTGTTAGTCTAATATATAGGTCATAATTATAATGGATATTCAGAACATTATTTTTTCTGATGTAACAGACACACTTTTAGTTCAATGGATTGTATTTAAAAATTAAATTTCATATTCATTTTTCATTAAAAAAATTTCTATGTATGATATAAATTAATGTTTTCTAGAAAATCATACTACAACACTTATTTTATATAAAGTTAGTAAAATAATATTATGGAAAAGTGTTTGTGATTTCAAAAACTAAATAATGACAAAGTATAATGTAAGAATTTAGATTGAATAATCCCCCCTTATTAGAAAGCACAACACACAAATCTTAAAAATTAAAAAATAATATCTTTGAAATAAATATAGCCCTTTGTTCATTTAGAAACTTCAAAGATATAATTTATAATAAAATTCATTCCTTTGTCGTATTTACACTCTCCTTGAGACAATATCTTATTTGGTCCTTATAATTTTGGATTTTATGGAAAGAATTGAAACTTTGTATTCTCTCACTTAATAAAAAGTATTTCTTTGAATGATTATCCTCATTTTAGATAATAACTCTCCATGTGATTATTTATTCTATTTTTAAGAAAACCTCAACTTAAATAAATTCTCCCAAAAACATATGAAAACTCTCCCTTTAAACTTCTCTAAACTTCCCCCCATTGTTATTTACAAAAATAACTAAGAAAATATATAACCTCCTGAAATGATAGTAAAATATAATATATAAAAAAATTTTGTTTTGAATAAGTGTTTATCTAAGAAAGAATATATAATATTTATCCAATTAAAATTGGGAAAAAATCATACAAAAGTAAAATGGAGAAAAACACATTCAAAAAAATTTCACTCAAAAAATTATCATTACAACAAGAGTTCAGATAAAAATGTTTATTATCTCTTTAATAACTTTTCAAGTTTTCATACAACTTTATGATATCATCATGATCCTTATAAGCTTAGAAAATTAATGATTCATGCTTCAAAATCATATCCCCAATGATTATTTTTCTTCCAAAACTCTTCCTTTAGGATTTAAACCTCCTCACTGATCTTCTTATACTCTTCTATTAAACTGAACAACTCGTCTTTACAAGAATGGTGTCTTCTTTTTTATAATTCAAAATTTTGAACTTTTTATTTAATGACTACAACTTCCTCATCATATTTTCGATTGATGTATTTTATTTTTTCAACAAATTTTACCATTTCCTAAACATCATATGAATGTTTCATAAAATAATCATAAATAACAATAGAAACATTATTTACCTCTGTTATATGATCATCATGGTCCTTCAAATCATTGTCAACATATATCAACCATCATACCATTTTATTGAAATTTCACTTGTGATAATTTTTTTAACTCATAAATTTTTTGATTTATTATTAAATATAAATAACTATCTTAGTTATCATCTTCAACGATTCTTATTTTTCATTTAAGGAGTTTTGAATTTGTTTGCTTCTCGCTTCAATGTTCGATGGTTATGGAATTGAGTCACGTAACCTATTCAGAGTTGGGAAACTATAATCAATGTTCTTTTTTTACTTTATAGTTAAAGAGTCTGATGAATCTGATTGAACCTATGAAACATGTTGTCTAGAAGGACCCCCATCTAATATATTCTTTTTTAATTGAACTCTTACATCTTTTCAGAATTTCATATTATCTATTTCTTTATCGAAATCGGATTTTTCAACTACTTTTTTTTGAGAATGATGATCTTTAGCTTCCAATTTCTATGATGGCTTAACTTCTTCTAAATATTCTACATTTGGATTTTTAGTGTACTGGGAAGGTAATGAAGTGTTTTTCATAGAAGTCTCTGATGTACTTTTCTGAAATTTAGTCTCTTCCAAGATCACAGTTTCTTCTTTATATTCTTCTTATTCCTCTTCCTATTCTTCTAATTATTTTTCTAACTTCCATGAAGTTTCATGAAATCCTTTTCCAACATTCTTAGTAGATTTAGGTTTTCCTTATCATATTTCTTCTGAACATATAATGGGTCTAATTTTTTAAATTATTTTCCTATCTCTTCACCTTTACCTTTATCTCTAACTACTGAGAATAATGAATGTACGATTGAAGTTCTAAAAAATCCAATCAAGTATTTGGAATATTATGATATGTGTGAGGAACCGTTATGGGCTCTAGAACTGGCTACACAACTGATATTAGTTAAATTGTCAATGATAGATTTGATTATGCTTGTTCAACAAAATTTATTAAAATCTACATCACCCTTGGCTATGCTAATATTTTCTTTTTGTTTATTTATTTTCTCAGCCTTTTTTAATTGTTTGATAGTTTTAATATTTGAATCCAAGGACTTAGCCTTATTAATACGAAACTCAAGATCACCAGGTTTCTTTTGGACCTTATGAGGCATCAGTTTTTTGAAATCATTATCTAATATGGTTATTAATTTCTTTTGAACTTTTAGTGGTAAAGAGTCTGATTTTATCATTTAATTTCTTTTATATTGCTTCTTCTTAGCTGGTTTGGTTTTAGGCACATGTCCATCTATTTTATCCATAATCTTTTTCAACTTAGAATAAAACATCAACTTCATTCTTGACATAGTCTCCTCAATAATAAGGAAAATACATTCCCTAATTGGATAAGTTTGATTATTGAATTGAAACATAGTCCTGAAATTAACTAACAAATTGATTATAAAACATAGAAACATAAAAAATTTAGATTTCATTAAAGCATTCTTATTTTATCCCACTATAATAAAAATGAACTCAACATTGTTGATTTTACTCATATTAATTAGAAAATATAAAACAAATATGTCTATAACATTTAAGGTATCCCTATCTCCGTTTCTTGGAATCAGATATACCCAAATACATAAATTTACAACCCTATAATGTAGTTTAAGATGAGATACCTTTCTTACTTTCTAAAATTAATTGAAAAATGAAGCTTCTGACTTCAACTTTATGAAACTCCCAATCCTGTCCACAAGCTTGTGGGAAGGAAGATAATATTCACCCTCTAAGGGTAATTATATTAACTCTTATACTTATTGATAATAAGGTTTATACTTTTCACCAAACAAATTAAATTCAACCTATTCCATATCCTCACAAGAAAGAAAATCAACTGAAGTGTAGAACTCTCTAAATATGTCTAGGTGATACAACTCCAAGTCATCTTTATAGACACAAATCTTTTTCCAAAACAAAAACTTTATAATTATTTTCCATATGTAAAAGTATTTATCATAACATTTTTTCATGATGTGTCTTTCTAGTACAACTTCCATTTTTTTAAAAATATACAGCGGTGGTCATCATACTTAGTCTTGTGCTGGTGATCAGATGATTGTAAAAGGATCATGATGAATACTAAAAGAGGTGGCAAGCGCGGGGTTGAAATCTCTAAAAACTTATGTAGGACATGGGGTGACACACCCTTATATAGGTATTGGGAGAAATTGTTCATATTATAGTAATTTCAATGGATTTTGTTGAATATACTAGTATGATCCAATGATTGACATTTAATCGAAGAATTATTTTAGGTATAATTATGAACTCTGAATTTTTGTAAGAAAAATTTCATCAGAGTAAGTAACAATGTTATTAGAAAACTTTTCTGTTGTATGAAAAATGTTTATAAATCTATAATATTATTTAAAAAACAACATTAATAAACCAAAGTAATGAATAATTTCAAAAAATAACGAAGAATACCTTTCAGAGAGAAATGTTTCATCAGTATGAGTAACCTGTTCTTCTTGGGTTTTTTGTAAATGTAATTGATTATGATATAGTTTATTAAATATTTTTATTCACATAATTTTTATATTAATTTTTGAGTTTTTAATTGTTTATATAATTTAGATTCAGAATATTAAGAATTTTGACTGAGGATTTTTAAAAAAAAATCAACTATGAAAAATTGATTCTAAAAAGGTTTTCTAAAAAAAATTTGGATAATAAAATGATTCTGAATTTTTTTATAAAATATATAGCTTATAAAAAGTTAAAGATATGAAAATAAATAAAAAATTTAGGAAACAAAAATATTTTCAAAAAAAAGAACGTTTTTTGAATAATTAAAAATTTTAGAGAATTAAATTTTTTTTGAAATATAATGGTTTTAGAAACCTAAAAAACATATGTACTCCCCCTCTCAGAAAGATTTAATTAGTATAAAGATAATTTTAAACAATAAGTAGATGTGAATAATAATTTTATATTGATAATTACTAGATTCTATTTAATATATTAAAATCTATCAAATTTAAGGGTTTAGTAAACATATCAGTAAGTTGTTCTTTCATTCTGATGAATTGTAAAATGATATATCTTTTAAGTGTGTGATCCTAAAGAAAATGGTGTATTATATCTATGTTATTAGAATGTGAGTGATGTAATAGGTTTTTACTTAAGTAAATGGAACTTGTGTTGTCACACAATATTAGAGTTTTAGTAAAAATCATCCCATGGTCAGTGAGAGTGTTTGCATCCACAACACTTGAGCACAAAATCTTCCAGGTGCCACATATTCAGCTTCAGTAGCAGAAAGTAATGTTTTGTTTTGTTTCTTACAAGACCGTAGAACAAATTCTTCTCCTAATAAATGATTAGTATCAGATGTGTTTTTCTTATACATTCTATAACCACCAATGTCAAAATCTGAAAAACTTTATAACCTAAAAAATAATTTCTAGAAGAGTAAAACAGGCCTAAATCCATAGTTCCCTTAAGGAAATGAAAAATTAGTTTTACATATTTAAGATGAGACTATTTTGGATTTTATTAATACCTTACACATAATAACACTAAAAACATTAAATTCGGATGACTAGCTATTGAGTAAAGTAAAATTCCATTCATACATCTAAAAGTCTTTTGATCAACTGGTTTGTCAGCTTCATAAATATTTAATGTATTTGAGGTTCTGATATGAGTAATGTACTTTTAGTTTTTTCATTCATAAATTTCTTAATAAGATATTTTATATAATTATATTTATATATAAAAGTTCCTTCTAGTTTTTTTTGTAATTTGAAAACCTATAAAGCATGTTAACTCACCAATAACACCCATTTCAAATTCAGACATCATAAGTTCAACAATGGAATTTGTTAAAGAATTTTTAGTTGAACCAGTACACCATAACTTACCAAAATATCCGTATGAATAGTAAGACCCAATTTTTGAAACATTATAAATTTTATCATTCAAAATGGACTTCATTTTTTGTATTCAGAATATCAAAATTAGCTTAGGTGGAATTTTTGGTATTTTTCTGAAAACTATTAATTTTTGATGAATAGTGAAAAAACAGTGAGTTATAGTAGAAAACCGAATTATTATTTAAATAATTATTTATTTTAAATAAATTTTTTTTATGTCAAAATAGATACATAATACCTATATAATTTCAATATAATTCATTGGAGTTGGTTTATAATAATTTTAGATATATAAAACTTTTATTGAAGTTTTCAACATCTTTTATCCATCTCTTGAGAGAATTTGAAAATTCACATAAAATATAATTTTACCGCTTATGTGAGTGGAATTTCAAAAATCTGAGAAACACGGTTAATATCAATGATTAAAATTTGATCCAATAAGATAAAAATAATTTTTGGTGAATGGTATATTTTTACATTTATTACCACAGTTAAAAGTAAATAGGGTAATTAAGGGTAAAATGATATTAATATTACCCTAAAACATGTCCTAATTCTAATGGAAAAGTGTATCTCGACAAAATAAAACCTCAGGAATAAAATATTATCATTTAGGTCCACTTGTATTATATTAGGACATTTATTATTATTTAATTCATAAAAGGGTTAAAAGTGTTAAAATCAATGTTTAATAATTAAACCATATTTAATATAAGGTTATACATAATATAAATTCAATTATAAATATTAATTAGAAATATAAAAATATTTCCAACATAATTTTATTTTATTTATAATTTTTTGAAATTATATAATTTAATTTATTTGTGACAAAAATATGATGCAGTAATTACCGTATTAATGAGAGATTAAGATAATTGATATTATAAATAACCAAATAAATTTAATTTTAGAATTTTAATGAATTAAAATAATTTTATAGGTTAATATGACATATTAGGATTGGGTATATAAATTTTTTCTAAGTAATAATTCCTTTATGAATTTATCAAAAACAAAATACCTAATAGTGTTAAAATTGACATAAAAGTGTTGTTAAAAAATATATTATATTATTAATTCATATTCTATTCATAAAAATATAAGGATCATCCAAAGGACATATATCATGATAGGTGTATCATTAATGGACAACATGGGGATTGATTGTAAATTTATAGTAAGTTTATTAACCATATAATATAAAAATACAAAGAGACAAGGTAAATATAAAACTAATTAACTAAGAGTGAAAACTATAAGATAAGGACAATAATGCAACCCAAACCTGTCTAAAACCTATTGGTTGAGTGGATTTAGAACCATAACCACCTTATCCTATAAATACATCAATTTGGAGCCATTATTAACCGAATATGAATTTATTATAAAATAATTCTTTGACTTTTCCTATGGTGCCCCTCACCCGTCTTATAAAAGGGAACTGCACCTTCCCTCTAATTCCCAATTTATATGCCATTTTTCTCAGCCAAACCCTGCCCAAATACCATCTCAACTATCCTGCCTTCAACCTAGAGGCCTTATATTGAATAGAAAGCCAATCTATGTATCACTTTTTATCAAATCAAAATGAAGAACCTGAAGAAGAGATAATGATTTCTCCACCCTCGTTCAAGTTCCATTCTTATTCCGCATCCTTTTTCATTGTTGTTTCCATTATAAAATAATAACTCCAGTATCTTATATATAATGTGATGATATTATAATTGTGGTACAATCAAATTCATTATTCTATCCACCTTTTGAATGACATTTCACCGTACGTGTGTACGTACGACTTACCCTCTCCACGTCGTGGTGTAATTGTTATTCAGTACATTATTATTTGGATGGGTATAATAATGATGTGTATTTAATGTAAATAATAAATATAACATGATAAGGATTCTGTATATATGATATACCATCCAATTATATATTATTTTAATATCAAAAGAATGATATTTTCGCTCGTGTGTACTTACGGATTACCGTCTCCATGACGTGATGAGATTCATTTCCAAGTTCACCATTCATCGAAGATTATAAAAATATATATTACTAATAAGTATGTCATATATGACATAATAATGCTACTAGATATATATATATATATATAAGTATTCATGTACTTACATATATCTTATTCACTTACTTCCGTTCAATACTACATGAAAACAGAAACTGCGTTTATGCGTACGTACGGACTACTGTCTCCATAAACGATGTTTTCCATTTCATATATACATCTATTATACATATTCTTATTCTAAATATATATGATATATAAGTCATGTTTTAGATTCTGGACGTATTTAAATCAATATCTATGTGATAAAATCAAGAGTAACAAGTTAAAACACGTATGATAAAGAAAGTGATTATTACACGAAATATTAATATAACATGGAAATTATTATTAAATGGTTACTATAAAGTCATAAATGAATAATGTATGATATAATAAATATTAATATGGTTCTGTTATAGTTTAATAACGTACTATATTCTTCATACTAAAGGTTCAATGTACCCTCGACTAAAAGAATGTGCAAGGTAAGGGGTTTTTCATGTCACCCCTTATTCCCGTGAGATTCATGCAATATTACCACTATTACCTTTTGTGTGGTGTATGTACTACCCATAATTGTATTAATTGTGTAATACACTTTAATTTATGTGTATTTACATATTCATTACATGATAATTCTTTCATGGGGTGTATGTTTCGTATGTTACCAAATTGGTTAGGGTTTTTTTCAAAATCTCATTATTTTCCGAGATTGTTTATGTGTAAGTATTTACTGGGACATTTTTATCATCCATGTCCATTTTTCATAAAACTTATTTCAAAATGAATAATTTTAAGATTTTTGAAAGTTACACTTTTTCAAGATCATAATTCTAAATATTTAAAATATTTATGTTTCTAAATATTTTTAATTAATGTTGATGTTATCAAAATGATTTTGCTGATTTATTTATGTGGAAATGAATGTATTGAAATGATAATTATTTTAAAAAGTTTCAAAGTTGTATGGGACACTTTGATTAAAAAATATCTTTTAAATTACTTCCTTTATAAATTTTTGAATTTTAAATGATTTTACAAAATGTATATTTCTCTCAAAATGTTTTACTCATTATTTTCAACTATGTTATCATCCTTTAATGGATATTAATTTTGATCGAGGTTGATTTATTATAATAAAATTTTCCATATTTTATTGAATGAGTTATGATATATTGAATTTGGATGTTCTATTTTTATACCATTCTTGGTTTATGGTTAATGTACTGACATTTCGTATTCTATTTTTAATACAAATGTTTATGTTACGTTTCAACTCTATTATATGAGGAATGCATTGGATGTAGTAAGTGATGGGTGGAGCCTGCTATAGCTCGTCGATGCATCAGTAGGTCTCATTAGACAAACTAGTGTCTTGGATCAAGGCGTTGACAAAAAAATTTATTTGTAGTCTTGGCACGAGGCCTTGACTATGTGGTAATGATGTTCAATATTAGGAATTCCCTCATTGTGAAATTATTTATTACATGTGATTATTAGACCAGTAGAATATCCATGTGCATGTTTATATGGTAATGTTTCAATTATTTTTACCATATTATGTTCAGGTTTATGTTTAAAAGGTAGTTGTTTTTATTACACACCTTACCTTAAATGTTAATATCTTCCGCTAAATTATTTACCCTTACTAAGCATCTGCGCTCACCCCTTTCTTATGTTTTATTTTCATAGGATTACAAGAAGTGTATTATGATTGATATGAACGGTTACGCTAAAGGGAAAATTGAAATTCTTAGAGAACTAGCTATGCTGTGTTTTATGCTTTAAATTGTAATGTAATGTTAATGTATGTAATCTATTTTACAATATTGCTAAACTGATCGGTCCTTCGGGACATGATTCCTTGTAATTGTGCCAATTTATTAAAATAATGAACGTTCTTTGGGTAACTTGGGTCGGGGAATTATGTTTTAAGTCCATATAGTTCCATAATAATATTATAAACATGTTCTTGATGGTTTTTATTTTCAAAACTAGGTGTATGTTCTACATAAACATCCTCATAAACATATCCATTAAAAACCACAATTCATATCCATTTGAAATAGTTTGAAATTTAAGAATGGTGCAGAAGCTAGAAGAATATGAATATTCTCAAGTCTTGCTACCAAAGAATAATTTTCTTCATATTATATTATTTATGTTTCGTTATAACCATTATCAACAAGTATACATATATTTCTAACTATTATACAATTTTCATTACATTTATTCTGAAATACCCATTTTACTCTACTTATTAAAGAATCTTTTGGTCATTAAACCAAAGTCTAAACATTATTCCTTTCAAACTCATTGAGTTTATCTAGCATATATTCTATCCAATCATCCTCACCGAGAGCCTAATCAATATTTTTAGGTTCGAATTGTGATAAAAATTCTAGATATTAAATTTTAATTCTCAATGAACTTTTAGTTATAACTAGTTGATCTACATCAATAATGTTATTATCACTAATATGATTCCTAAGAAATAACTGACTTGTTGGGTTTCCAAAAGTATCTACTTTAACAAAATTTTGAAAATATTCTTGAGAAAAAACATCAGAAATATATTCTTTAGTTGTTTTATCATGAGAATATATTTCTATCAATGGATGAAAATCAGTATTAGAAATAACTTATGGAGATGTAGGATGGGGGTATTTGGAAACAAATGGATCAATTATATCAAAATTAATATGTACTATTTCCTCAATAACACTTTTATTTTTATTTACAACTGAATTAGGATCACTGGTTATGGAATAACCTTAAAATATTCATTTTTCAAATTTTGGAAAAATTTTATATAAGTTATCTTTAGTATTCATGTTGAATACTTTGCATCCAAATAATTTGAAGAAAGAAAACATTGGTTTTCTTCAAGTACATAATTCATAAGAAGTTTTATTACTAAAAGGTATAATTAATGTTTTAATTATAGTATAACAGGTTGCACTAATAGCTTTATCCCTAAAATGTTTACCAACTATGTATTCACTCAGCACGGTTCTAGTAATCTCTTGAAGAACTCTATTTCTTCTATCAACTACACCATTTTACCATGGAGTTCTAGGTTTTGAGAAGTTATTTATAATTCATTTTTTACTTAAAATGTATCAAATTTATAATTTAATAAATCTCCACCATGATCACTAAGAATATTTATCAAATATTATTTTTTTTCATTTTTAAAACTGGAAAAAAAAGTTTTAAAATAACATAATTTAACAACCTTGACCCTAGTAACCTAGAGTCGATGGTTATTCTATTCAAATTTCATATATATAAGATATTAAATCACCAAGGATCGATCAATTAATTGGCCTTGAAGAAATATATACATACATGGTTCCCTTATTATATTGGTAATTAAATATAGAACATAACAAATGAAAAATAAACTAATTCCTTTACACTCATTCAATGCTTTCATCTTCATAACCTGGGGAAGGAAAAAAAATAAAAGGGTGATATCGAATAATCAGTAAGGGATACATAAATAATAAACATGAATCAACAATAAGTGAGTCATAACCAATAAGGAATAATCAATATGGAAAGGTAAATTGATGAATAACACATGGAATTTAATAAATAATCTATAAATGAAAATGCATCTATATATTTTTTCATAGTGAAAATCTCATGGATAGTAACAACTGAATACCGAATGAAGGAAATGATTAATTATTGGATATCAGGTATTTGTCACATTAACCACTACCATCAAGACCTTTGAAAATACCTTTTAAGTATGTGGGTAGAGACCTTTTTGATTCTTTTTATAAAGAAATTAAAATGGCGTGTCTCCAATTATTTTGTCTCATGAGTCTTGTCAATGCATCGAGGGTCTATACAATGTAAGGAACCACCCATCAATGAAAGTCAAAATAATTATTCATATATAGATTTAATTCATCAACACTATGCCTTATCAAAATATCCATATCGAGTAGAGGTTAAAAATTTGTCAATATTTCCCCAGTTAATCAAATAACATTCAAAGTAAAAAATTTATATAACAATGGTATATGGTTTTGTAAATACTCATATCCATGATACAAATAATATTTCTATTTAATTGGAATATAATTAAAATGAAAAATGATCTCAAAGGGGTAGTATATAAACCACATAAAAATGATTAGGTGCATAATACCAAGTAAGTCTCAATGAAATGAGAATTGACATGATGACCCTTATAAGAATCATATCATTCATCAAATGAATAGGTTATATGTGTTCACTATAAATCCAAATAAGACAATTGTAAATAAAACATAATTCAATCAAATTTCATTTTACACATAACCTTAGAATTACATAATCAATGAAATATACGTTTAACCTAATGAATGAAAATTGAGTTAAGATATCCATTACCACTTTTTAATCAGTCGAACCATATTCCCCATAAAATTAACAACCATCAAATGAAAAATTTAATACCATAAGGATAAATATATCATTGATATGATATATCAATGTTCAGTACACATACAAAAAAATAAAATAAATAAGAGGCGAATAAGGCATATATCTCACAGACGTAAAAGTAAGATGAGAAAAACCTAACTTATCAAAAGCATTATGAACTTGTAATTAATGTTTGTATAATAAATTTAGATTCATTAATTACATAATTCATTACCACTTCAATATAAATTTTATTTATTATAATTTTAATAATTTTATTTATGGCCATTTTTATGAGTTATAGTGTTTAATTTCATTATTTTAAGAGTGTTTATTTCATAGTTTATGTTCATATCCCTTGTGTATAATTATGGGAGTTATTGTAAAATAGAAGTAAAAATGCATATGTGAAATTATTTAGTATTATTGAACTTCCAAAAGTTTAAATCTCATCATAAATCATTTGGTTATATATTATGAGGGATATTCATAAGATATTATGTTGATGGAAATGTTTTAATTTATTTTGATCATTTATATGACCATCCTGAACTTGGGGAATTTTATTTAATATTATGTGTATATATTGGTTCCAAAATGTGATATAACTAACAATATTTATATTAAAATCATTTGTAACCATAATAATGGTTTCATAAGTAGCCATGAATGTGGTAACAATAAATAAAAACTCATTGTTTTCGAAGGCAATGAATCGACACATCACAGATGATTTATTCATTTTTATAATAAAAATAAAGAAGTAGAGACACGATGATAGATATTCAATTATATTAATAAAATTATAGTATATATGTAATACTAGAGTTACCATGATCCTTTGTATAGGGGATGTGAGGAGAGGATAAGAAAAGGGAATAAATTAAAAGGGAAAGATGGAGGATTTTACCTTTCTAATATCATCTCCTCAAGAACCTAATTAAGACCCTTGGATTTTTTATTTTGTTATGAAGAATAAGTATTGGTCATGTATAATAGTCTTGGGAAGGTAATTCATCATAATTTATATAATTTTACAGTTTTATATGGGGTGAGGGGAAGGGATGGTGAGAGGTGGTATTTATAGGGGATGAGAGAGGTCTATTATTATTTTATTTATTATGATATTATTTTCACTCAATACTTCAAATAATGTTGATTCTTATGACTATGTATAGTTACTAGTTCATGTGAGTTTAAAATAATGGGTTATTACAATATAAATGACTAAAAAATTCATTCATTTAACTTATATTGTTAAATACTGTAAATTACTATATTTTTCACTTTACAAAAAATTCAACTATTTTAGAAAAATCCCAAAAATGCACCTTAAATTTAATTCGACATGTAGATTTCAAAAATGAACTCCATTTTCTGAAAATATTTTTCTAAATATTAGAAATTTAGTTTTTAATTAAAATCATTATTTATTAAAACATACTGATTTTAATATTATAACCGATTTTACGACACATTGAAAAATTAATTATGGTATAATAAAATTATCTTATAATTATAATACAAAACGTCTTAATTTATGAATATATTTTATGAATAAAAAAATTCTTTTAATCAATATATTAATTATAAAATTGTACATAAGCATTTATGTTTTACAAAAATACCAACACTTAATTTATCATTTTTAAAAAATTTATTTACTTATTCCATGATATAAATATAGCATATTTTCATTTATGAGATACCTAAATTTTATTTATACTTTAATAGGTGTGTTTATTATTTTAATGGACACATTACTATTAATAACAATCACATTAATATTTAATAATATATCACATTTTTGTTTATGCTCGGTGTTGTATGTAATGTAAGCAATCAAATAAATTGAATTTATTTAAGAAGATACCATAAAATCTTGGGGTGTTATATTCTTACATCCTTCAATAATTTAAACCTCATAAATGTTCATGAATATTTCCTTTTAAAAAAATGACGATGGTTCTTCACCATAACATCCATAGGTTCCCACATTACTTCTTATATTTTTTGGTTTCTCAGAAGAAATTTTATAAGATGGGTCATATTATTTGTCAATACTTGCTCTCTATTGTGAAGAATCTCAAGAGGCTCTTCACAATAAGAAATATTAGTTTCCAGTTATATTTCTTCATAGGTGATTATATGAGTTGGGTCTGGAATGTACATTTTTAACAATGATATGTGAAAAACATCATGAATTTTGGAGAGACATAGTGTAATTGTTAATTGAAAAGATGCAACCCTAATTCTTTCCAGAATTTAAAATGGTTTGATATACCTCAGGCTCAGTTTCCATTTATTACTTAATCTTATGACACAATTCCATGAAGAAAATTTCATAAAGACATGACATCCCCCTTGAAATTCCAAATCCCTTCCCTGATTTTTAGCATAACAATATTTTCTACATTGAGATGGTTTAATATGATCCTGAATAGTATTTACCTTTTTTTCTGTCTCTTTTATAAGTTCTGGTCTTATATGTTTCCTCCAAAAAAATTCATCCCAAAAAGTCGGAGTACAATATCTCTATTCATATAATGCTTCTTATGACACCAACTGAATACTAGAATGGAAAATATTATTATAGGAAAACTCCAAGAAAGGTAAATACTAATATCATATACCATTAAAGTCAAGAGAGAATGATATAAATATGTATTCCCATGTTTGAATAGTTCTTTATGACTATCCAATGGTTTGAGGGTGATAAGAAGTTCTCAAATGATGCTCATTATCCAAATATTTCTCAAAACTCTTCCATACTTTTGATGTAAAATGAGGATCTTGATTAAACATAATGGATAGAGGTACACCATGAATTATAAAAACGTCATTAATGTAGAGTTTTAATAGGTTCTAAAGAGGTAAATCTTCCTATATATCAAGAAAGTGTGCCCATTTTGTAAGGTGATCAACAATAACCCATATTGTATAATTCATTTTTGGGTAATATTGTAATCCAGTGATGAAGTCAATAGTAATTTCATCCCACTCTACCATTGGAATAGGTAGATGTTTAATTATTCTTCTAGTATGTTGTCTCATAGCCTTCACTTGTTGAAAAACTAAGTATCTTGTTACCCCACAAAAAATGTTCCTTCATATCCCTATATATCTTGGTACTACTAGGGTATATAGAGAAATTTTATCTTTGAGAATAATCCAATAGTTCCTTTTTAGATTAGGTATTGAAGGAACACATAACATATTTCCAAATTTCATAATTCCAACCTCATACATGAAGTCTATCAATCATCCATCCTTAAAGGCTTTAATTTTATTTTGAAAATTCTCCTCATTAGATTGAGATCATTTATCTTATCCAATAAATATGGTTTTTTAATATTTAGGAAAATGAGTGACGTTTCCCCTTAACAATTACCATATCCATATTTAACAAATAAATGAACATATGATCATTATTAAACCTCATTTGTGTTATAAGTCCATGATCTTTCCTACTTAATGCTTCTTCGAACTTATATGATTTTCCTGGCTGTTAGTGTATTAATCCATCATTATCTTTGAGTAACTCGAGCCATAAGATTTTCCTTATATTGATTTAGTTATATGTAAATATGTATTTCAAACTCTTTTGATCTATATATATCTCACATATTTCAAAATAGAGATAATGTCTCCATATCGTCAGAGAAAAAAACATGGCTACGAACTCAAGAACATGAGTTGGATAATGTTTATCATGAATATTCAACTAACTTGATGAATATAAAATAAAATTATCATTTTTCATAAGGACACAAATCATTCCTTTCTTCAATGAATATCCTTATATAAAAAATCCATCATTTCCTAATGGTATAGTCAAATTGAGATCATTGACTAATATTCTCTTTTATTCTTCAAAACATTCGTCACATTCTTTTATCTATATAAAATTAGATCCTTTAAATGTGTTCTTGGTTAACGGTTTATCCAACCAATAAAAATTCTAAATGAAATACCAATAAAAAACTATTAAACCAATGAAACTACATACATCGGTTATGTTCATTGGCATATGAAATTATTAAATCGCCCTTGTCTTTATAGGTTAATGGAGATTCCATCTTTTGAGACAATATGGACAATAAAATAATTTACTTGAATCCAAATTTCACACTGGGTAAATTTACCATATAACTCTTTCCTTCTGAGAGTCTCATGAATGATCCACAAGCAATTATCATGGTCTTCATAGCTTTTAGAATACACCACAATATCATCAATGAATACTATAAAAAATCATCAAGATATTACTTTAATACCCTATTTATTATATCCATGAAAATAGGGTGTGCATTATTCAATCCAAAAGGAATTACTGTAAACACATAATTTACATACCTCATTTGATAAGGCATATAGAAAATATCTCCCTTATTTATTCTCAATTGATGATACCCAAAATAAAGGAAAATCTTCAAAAAATATTGAGTTCTGTAAAGTTGATCAAATAAATCATCAATGTGAGGTAGTGGATACATGTTATTTATTTTAATAGCATTTATTTCTCTATAGTCAACTCATGGCTTCATGGATCCATCTTTCTTCATAACAAGGAGAATTTAGTCTCCCATAATGAAACAATTGGGTGAAAAAATCCATTATTACTCAACTCCTCTAGTTGTTTCTTTAGCTCCACTAATACCACTACGTCCATTCTATAAGAGTTATTTGATATTGGACTTTCATTAGGTAATAAATAAATAGTAAACTCAACTTCATGCTCTGGTGGGTGTCCAGGTAATAGATTAGAAATACATTAAATTAATCATGCACAATTGGTACATCCTCAATTTGAAGATTACTTTCCTTATCCCTAGATATTTTTTTCTATTCCCCCCCCCCCAGAGTTTCATTCAGTAGATCTACATGGGCTGGATATAAATAAGAGTCATATGATGAAGTTTCTTCTATAAAGATATGGAATTCAATATATTCCTCAAAAATCCCAATTTCCTTCTGCTAGAAATACAATTTCACATCATATTTTGAAATCCTTTCTATAATGAGGATTATATTAAATTTTTATGTCGTTAAGGTTAGAAAATAAAGGATGTTTAGGCATCATAATTTGAATTTACCAACACATTATTGTTGTAATAAGAATTTCCTTAGTAGTTTTATCTAAAAAATCCAAAATTAATTAAAAATGGAGATAACTAATTTTCTTGGTAAATTGTAGATATAAAAGAGTGTGAGGATTCATAATCAAATCATTAATTGTATAAATTTGAATATAGTATTAATTACCTACCACCACATCATTGGGTACTTCTTCTTCCACTGTGGTGATCAATGAATCTTGGATATCTCCCCATAGGTGGTATATTCCCTTTATGATTGTGACTTTGATTTGAATAATTGCTATTTTCTTTATATTTTAAGCATTTAACATCATTGATATTTTATTCTCCTTGTATTCATTTGCTCGATGAACATTTTCACTGAACTAATAACAATCTTCCTTGCCTTTAAAGCATTTACAAGGATGATTTTTTCCACAATTTTCACAAAATGGGAATTTCTTTATTCCCATATTCTACTTTTATGCTTTTCATTTTTCATGATTACCAAAAGACATATTCTTCTCTCAATTTCCCCTAAACATATAGGACCCAAAAAATTCCTTATACATTTTGATGGAACTTAATACTATTTCATCATATGATGAAATTTCTTGAGAATCCAACATCCTTCAGAGACTTGGATTAATACCATCAAATAAAAGATCAATATTGTTTTCTAAATCACGTATATAATCTGTAGAACACTTAGCTAGTCCTGTGATGGTATCTTGATACTCTACAACACTCTCTTATTCCTTTTTCTTTAAGTTAAGAAATTTTGTCTTCATTTCTGTTTGTTGCCCATGGGGGAAATATTTTCTGAAGAATTTTTAATTAAACGTTCTATATTCCATGTCTTCCATTTAATATTCATCCATAGTATACTATATTAACAACCACCAATGATCAAAATTTAATTGAGTAAATATACATCTAGTACAACATTTTCCGTTTCATCACATTCTAATTCTAGAAATATTGTTTCAAGGGACTTTATTCCCTGCTCAACTACCATTAGATTAGTAGTCCCACTAAAATATGGGAGATTCTACTACATGAAATGATCCAAAATAGGTGTAGTATGGTTATTCATCATAAGCCAAGTTATATATTATAATATGTTCATGATCTTCTCAGCTCCAACAGCAACTGTGTTGAATTTATTAGTGGGGAAATCCCAACATTGTTTATGTGTATTGATTCCCTTTTTTCTATTTAGCATCATCACAAAATATTGGAACACACTATGTAAGCTCATAATAATCATGAGTATTGATCCAAAAATTCTCTAAAAGGAATTATTATAACTATCATATTTCCTCAAAATCTAGTTCCAAATTTTTATAGTAAACCTACTCCAATACCAACCATAACAACCCTAAACCTAGTATCACATAGTTGGTGGTTATTTTATTACAATGACATAGATACAAAAGATCACATCACCATGGATTTATCAGTTTAGTAGTCTTTAAGAAGTAGATATATTCATGGTTCCCTTATTACGTTGGTAATTAAATATAGAATATAAAAATGGAAAATTAAACTTATTTCATAACACTTATTCAAATATTTCATTTTAATAACCTGGGGAAGTAAAAAAATAAAAGGGAGAGCTCAAATGCCCAGTAAGGGTTATATATAATAGATATATGAATAAATAATAAGTGAAGCATATTCAATTCTAGATTAAGGAAATTCTTGAATATTGGATTTCATGTATCTATAACTAGAACCACTACCATATAGACCTTTCATAATACGGTTTATGTATGTGTGCAAAAACCTACCTAATTTTTCTTGGAAACAAACACGAAGGGTTTGTCAGTAAATTTTTGTCTCATGACACATTTTGATGCATCAAGGGGATATATAATGTCCATCCACACCTGTCACTGCAATTCCAAAGCATTATTCATACATATATTTAATTCATGAACAATATTCCTTATCAATATATCCTTATTGAGTAGAGGATATAAATTTATTAATATTTCCCTAGTTAATCAAATAAAATTCAAATTAAACATCATATATAAAAATGTTATACTATTTAGAAAATACTCATATCCATGATATAAATAATATGAATATTTAATAGAAATATAATTCAAATGAAAAATTATCTCAAATTGGTATAAGATACACCACATAAAAATGATTAGGTGCACAATACCACGTAAGTCTCAATGATGTGAAAATTGAAATGAAGACACTTACAAGGATCATATCATCAATAAAATGAATATGTTATGTGTGTTTACTCTAAATCCACATTAAGAAGTTTAAATAAAACATAATATAATAAAAATTCATTTTTCACATAACCTTATCATGACATAATCAATGAAATATATGTTTAACCTAATGAATAAAAATTGAGTTAAGAAATCCATTACCACTTTGTAATTAGTCAAATTGTATGCGCAATAAAATTAATGATCATAAAATGAAACATTGAATAAAATTAATATAAATATATTCATGATATTATATATATAATTGTAGTATACATACCCCACACACAATAAATATGTAGTGAATAAGATATATATCTCACAAAAGTAAATGTTAGTCGAGAGAACCCTTACCTTATGTCTAATGGCATTCTGCACATGTAATTAATGTCATCGATGATAAAATTAGATTAATTAATTAATTAATTTATAAACTCTTTAATGAAAATATTATTTACTATAAAAGTTCATTTATGACCATTTTTTTGAGTTATAGTGTTTAATTTGTTTGTTTCATGAGCGTCTCTTTTTCATGATTTTATGGTCGGTTCATTTGTGTATAATTATGGATGTTGTTATCAAATGAAATAAAAAATATATAATTGAAATAATTTACTATTAATGAACATAAATAACTTCAAATGGCCTCATATATCATGTGTTTATTTGGTATGAGGGATATTTATTAGATAAAACATTAATGAGAGTGTCTTAATTTATTTTGGTTGTTTTTATGACCATCATAAACCTGTGTAATTTTGTTTAGTATTATTTTTATTTATTTGTTAAAGATTATGATATAACATATAATATGTATATTAAAATCCAATTTAATAATAATAATGTTTTTATGACCATCCTTGAAGGCGGTAATGGAAAATGAAAACTCATCATCCATGAAGACGATGAATCGACACATAACAAACAATGTTTTCATTTTTATAATAAGAGAAAATATTTTATGAGAGATATTAAATTATTATAATAAAATTAAATTATATATATGATTCTGGAGTTACCATGAGATTTTTTATAGGGAGGTGAGGAGAGGATAAGAAAAGGAAAAAAATTAAAAGAGAAAGAAGGAAGATTTTACCTCTTGAATATCATCTCTTTGGGAACCTCCTTTAGAAACTTGGATTTGGTATTTTGTTATTATAAATAGGACTTGGATGTGGTGAATATGATTTTTAAGATAATTGGGAAGAATTTTTATATAATTAAAGGCTTAGAAGGTGTGAGGAGAAGGGGTGGTGAGAGGTGATATTTATAGGAGAGGAGAAGAGTGTTTTTTGATTATTTTATTCATTAGTTTATTATCTTCACTCAAGACTATAAAAAGTATTGATTCATGTGACTAATTACAGTAACATATGCATGTAAGTTTTAAATAATGAGTTCTTACTTCATAATTGACTCAAAAATTCATGTATTCAACTTATATTATCAAATAATGCAAATTAACATATTTCACTATTCATAAAAAATTCATCTATTTTAGAAAAATCCCAAAAATTAAACCTGACCATTTATAACATTTAGATTTTAAAAAAATAAATCCATTTTATGAAAATAATTTTATAACAATGAGAAATTTAATTTTTTATTAAAATGTTTTTTATTAAAAACTCTAATTTTAATATTATAACTGAATTTATGACACTTTGAAAAATTAGTTATGGTCTCACAAAATTATCTTATAATTATAATAAAAAAATTAATTTATGAATCTATTTTATGAAGATATATTTTATTTTGAATCATTATATTAATTATAAAATTTTAACTAAGCATTTACATTTCACAAAAATTCCAACACTTAATTTATCATCCTTAAAACATTTATTTACATATTATATGATATAAATATATTATATTTTTATTTATGGGATACCTATATTTTATTTATTCTTTCATAGGTTATGTTATTATTCTAATGGATACATTACTATTTCTAATAGTCACAATAATATTTAACAGTATATCATATTTCATTTAATCTCGGTGTTTCATGAAACATAAGGTATCGAATAAATTGGATTTATTTAAGAAGATACATACCATAAAATCTTGTAGTGTTATACTAAAGGCTTTGCATTTTATTGCTAGAAAATGGACCCATGTGAATCTAGGGTAATTATAAACTAAAGAATATACAAATTATTTTCCACCAATACTTATAGCGTATTTAGGACCAAATAATTCCATCTGCACTAACTGTTAAACATCAGAACATTAGACATAAATCATAGATTGAAAACATGAATTACGTTTCTTTCCAAATTGAAAAGGATCACATAATTTATAAGTATCAAACTTAAGTTTTAGTATATCCTTAACTAGTCCTTTTATAGTCAACTTAGATAAAGTTATAAGGTTATAATGACCTAAAATTATAAGCCATAAAAAATATTGATCTTCCATTGCACTAAGGCAATGTTGATTTTGGCTCCTAAGGTCTTCTAAGTTCAATGTGTAAACATTATAATACCAATTTTCAGAAAGAATAAACTCATCTTTACAACTATGAATAGTAAATTTTTCATTATTGAATTTCACAGTATAACCCTCATCACATTATTGAATTATACTTATAAGGTTGTACATAAGACCTATAAAAAAACATTCAAAATTAATGCTTTTACAAGAAGAACAATGTCATCTATACTAATAATTTCTCCTTGAGTATTATCTTCAAAAGATATTTTGACACATTTAAAATTTTTCATCTTCTTATTGAAATATTTTTTCTAGTCATATGTCTAGAAACACCACTATCCATGTACCAAATAAACTTTTTATTGATACAATTCTTATTTTCCTAAAAATGAAAACAGTAGTGCTTTAGAACCCAAAAATTATTGGGTATGGTATCTTCATAAATTATAAATTTTTGAAACCAAATTTTTCCATCATTACTGCATTGAAAAAATAACATTTTCATTTAAAAAATAATCTTTAATAAAACCTAAATATTTAATTCTATTTAAAGAACATTTGTTCTTTCAATGTCCACCACTTTAACCTTTTGTACAAAATGGAGCACTATTTGGAACAAAGTAATTATTATTAAAAAAAGGTTTTTGTTAGTAAAACACATTCCATATATATATCTATGAGGAATAACTTGTTTATCAATTTTATCAATTTTTTGAGAAGTAAACTTATAAAAAATATTCTTCAAACTAGAAATTTCATATTTTAGTTTAATAACCAATTTCTTATCCTGAATAGAACTAGTATTCAAACAAAAATTTAAAAAATTAGTTTTTAAAGTATTTTTCTCAAAAATAGATTTTTAAAAATCCTTAGAAATATTTTCTTTTTCAAAATTATATTTACCAAGATCTTAAGAATGATTTTATATATTAGTTATGAAAATAGTAATTCTTGAGTTTTCTTTGCATGTTTTTCTTTGGAATTATCATGTTTTTTATAAATTTTTGCAATTTTCATTTTTTTTAAAATCTATGTACTTATTCAAAACATGGTAAGATATTATCGAATTTAGATGAGGAAGCTTCTTCATTAGAAGATATAAAATACTGTTCATTATTATTATCTAGGTAATTATCTTTTATTGTAAGGTTTATAAGGGAGTCAACATTTCGTAACTTATCTATGAAACATTTATCCATATTTGGAATTTCTGAAAATAAACTAATATTCCATTATCTGTAAATTTCATTTAATGAATAATTATAATAATAACTATCTCCTTAAATTTCACTCTAACTATCAAAATATTTTAAACTATTCATTATTTTATGTTTATAATACTTTTTAGAATTTCTGTCTAAATTCCTTTGTTTCATTGCTTTCATTTTATCTTAGGAAAATATTGTTGAATGTTTCCTCCCTTATTACATTCATAAAAAATAACTTTATAGGATTATTTATTATCTTTATTACACTTATGGAAATTGTTGTATCTAAACTAAAATTATTTCTTCACAGAAATATTATTCATTATTCTTGTAAGATTTTCTAACTAATTTCATGTATGCTCAGATGAACTAGATGCTCATTTAATAATAAATTTCTTCTAATTAGAATATTTAATAATGTTTTTTATGATTTTACTTTAATAGGAATGTTTGATGTTGTTTCAAAACTAACTACTCTATTATTATTTTTCATTTTATCATCATCCCTTTTTAATATACCTTCATATTGCATAAGGGTACCAATAAGTTCCTACAATGTAATATTTATGATCATCCCAAGATTATCCTTTTGGATTCGCATTCATTTGGAATAATTTCAATGATATTATCAACCAATATTCCATATTTTAATCCTTCTCTCTAAGAGAATATAAAATGTTAAAAATAATCCTGAATATTTGATGCATTTTAGCCACTGATTCTCTAGGTACGAAATCAAAAGCTTGATAGTCAACTCTCATCATAGCTCTTATAGACTCAGTAACTTTATAAGTTCTAAAGTCAGTAACATCAAACTTTTAACATATAATGTAACCAGATTCCCATGAAGAAGTATGAGTATATATATTTCATTATCATAGAACAATGTAACATATTCCTTACTCTATAATTAAATTTACATTCATGCTATTCCTGATGAGTAAAGGTATTAACTTCATTCTCCTTAATCTTAAAATCACCAGTAATCATAAAAAAGTTATCCACACCAGTATTGATAAAAAAAGATTTTATTTTTTCTCTCCAATATTCATAATCATTTCTATAAAAAATAGGTGGTTAACTTGGATTTAGATTTTTAGTAATTCCAATATTCAAACCTGCCATCTTAAAGATAATATAATTTTTTTCCTACAGAACACATTAGTGTAAAAAATTAAATAAGCAAGAAACTTATAACAAAAACATAATAACTCAAAGATAATAAAAAAAGTAAAAAAACATAACAAGTATAGAAATAAAACGTCTTTTGATACCATTTTTTGGTTCATAAGAGTTTATGATGGATACAAGGGGATGAATTGTGTTTTCAAAATTAATCTAAGTAAAAACAAAAATCTTCTTAATTCAAAAAGAATAGACTCAAATATTTTATAATTGTTAGAGTGTTTAAATCATATCCAGAAACTATCCAATTAAATCAGAATTATTATTGGTATCATGGTCAGTTTGATAAAACTAATATTAGAAAGATATGTATAAACCTAATTTATAAAGTATATGAATAGTGGAAAGTATTTTATATAAAATAATAAAAATGCAAAATTATAATAGTAAGAATGAATTAAAATAATTATAAAATAATTTACACTATAAACTGAAGAGTTAAGGAAGTTAGAATTCTCGACATATGATATTCATAGTTTGAATACCTACTATAAAATATTTTCTATCCTCACTAGAAAACCCCTCGATATGATGATAAGTATGGATCTCTCTTTAAATCCCCTATAAGAAGTCAATACTATGATCTATATAATATCTTTCATCCTAGAACTAGTAGCCCTTTATCTGATGGATCATATTCAACCATCTTCCTTTCCCCATATGTCCTTGATCAATTCCATGATCATACATAGAGAATAAAAATGAAAAATAAATTTAAGGAATTTTCAATCCTCCTATGATTCCTTAGAACTATAACTCTATGAAATATTGTAAAACTTAAGAAAAATGTGTTCACATAGATCAAACTTTAGATGAATTTAATTTCAAAATTTCTTCAGCTCCCAACTCTTCAAATTTACTCTTTTTTATAAGCATTCCTCCAATGGTCTTATTTCAGTGTTTTTTGAAACGACCTCAGAAAACATGTACTTTGAAAACTAATAACGATATGGATCTTGAACATGACATCTATGAATTAAATTTCCCAACACCATTTTCTTAGCACCATTACAATTCTATATTTGATTCCATTTGATAGATATAATTCCAATTATTTAGATGATAAAAATTGGATAGTATGATGGAATTCACTATTGATTATCAATCCAATAAACGGAATTAGGGTTAATCCAATGTACTATTACCAATGTATGTCATATGATCATGACTTTTATTAGTTTGATAGATAGTAAATAATTATAACTATTGGTTAGAACATTACTTGGTCCAATTTATTAGATGCACCTTCATTCTAATGGATTGGATTTAATAATAAATGTTTATATTTGTTTTTAATTAGATCATTTTGAATGTATAATATAAAATAATGTTTTCTACAAAAAACATAGTAAAACAAATGGTGTATATAAAGGTAGTAGAATAGTATTTTAATAAAGTGTTTGTGATTTCCCAAACTAAGGAAAGGTAATGTAGAAAGTAATACTTTCAAAATAATAAGGTATTTATAAATCATGGAAACATATTACACATGAATAATAGTATTTTTGGATGTATATATGAAAATTAAATCCATTGAAATACAATAGAAATGATGTTTTGATGACAACTGTCAAAAAATACCAAATATATCTAATAAATACATAAATCTGGTGAGTCAAATTTACATAAAAATGTGTGGAGGGATCTCCCAAGTATTCAATAATCCATTTGGAATAACTAAGGATATCCCAAGATAAACATGTCTAGGTTTCCCATTTAAAAAAAGAACTCACATAACTCCAAGATCCATACTCAATGGAATCCCATGTACCGATGCTTTATCTTTCCCATAATCATACAAAATATAATATATAAACATCCTATATGGACTCATATAGGGTGTTAGTATATCCATTATAGTAAGTGGACACCATTTTTGTGACATACCAACCAAAATATTTTTCCATCATATAAGAAAAGGTATGTCACAAACAAATATCTTATGCATGGTCTCCATAAGTAGGAATATGTGCTAAGGGAATTAGTATAAAAAAAAGGAATAATTTAGTCTTTTATTAAAATGTAATTAAAATGTTACCAACTAGAATCATTAAATAAAAATATTAATTTATAATATTAACAATATAACATGACAAAAACAATATGGAAAATAAAAAAATACTATTTACAAATGAAATAAAATGAACCATTATCTTTATGCCAATGATGAATAATACTAATTCCTCTAATTCCATATCCTTATGTATTATACCAAGAATGAAAACATTTAATAAGGGAAATAGATTTATGTATATGCACGGAAGACAACATAGAGAAAACATATATTCATAGTAAAGGTGTATATATATGCAGTGAGTATAATGCCTAGTAGGATACCCCTAAAAATCTGTAAAATTCATTTTTAGAAGAAAAAATAATAAATATTATTTAAAAATAATAAATGAAGGTATTTTTATTATTTAACAGTGATAGTGGAAAATAAATAAAAATAACTATTATCTTTCAATTAAACCAAAAATAACATACGAAGAGTTTAATTAAAACATTTCATGTTATATTAAAAAATATAAATAAACAAGTATCATCATCGATCTCATATCATAAATCCTCAAGAGATAACTAATGAGGGATAATGTTGAAAATATAAAATCCATATAGAAAACCATGAATACACTACGTATCGGACACTAGTTATAAAGGAATTATAAACTAGAGGATAATGGAACTAGCCAAATAAAAATCATAAAAATGTAGAAATTATGACCCTGGACCTATCCTACACAGATTATATTACTTGTAAACACAAGTTATAGTAGAATACATTTCTAGTGATGGTAAAAATAGGAAGAACATAATCAAAACCTAGTAATGTTTTTGACAGTAATACCCTTAGTGACCCAATGTTCTATTGTTAGAACCATGTACACAATGGAAGAATAAAAGGATTTAAGATTAAAAAAAACTCACTGATTTGATATAGTAAGAATAAATCTGAATAGATATAATGACTTGGACTTTCATATAGGTACATAAGATTTTTAATTTGTTCAAAATTTCATGGGTTTTATTTTTTGTCTTAGACCCTAGAGACCTGGTCCTTTGACTAGTCATTTGTGTTTTGGGAAAAAGGGAGTAGGGTGTTGGAGGCAAGCTGTAGGCTCATTACACACTGTGTAATTGGATTATAGGACATGTAACAATTACCCAATGTGTAATGGCTGGCCAAAAGATGATCACGTCATGTAAAGGGTTTTTCTATTGAGTGTACACTAAACATTACATGTCCTGTAAATTACCGAAGGGTGTTTTAAGTGGTGGACCTATTTTTTAAGTGGACGACCTCTTTTCCTTCCATCCACCGGTTATCTCTTTATATCTTGTGCTATTTTGGTGAAAGCTGATTTGACATATTTTTAGGGAATTGGACCATTACTCATTTTTATTCCATTCTATATTTAACAATGGGATTCTATGGGATGAGGATTCATCAACGACCCAACCATTGGTTGCCTAGTTGTTTTTCTTTAAAAGTGATTTTTTTTCATGGTCGCACCATTGTACATCACACCATCCATTACCATTCGTTTCCTATAAATGAGTTCCTTAATTCTAAATTGATATATACATGCCGTCATACTCTTGTGGACCATTGTTAAGTAATTATAGGATTTCAACCTCAAATATGGAGACCCATTTGGAGTGATGTCTTATAATACCCTTTGTAATTATCTGATTAAATTCCTAGAATGCCATCTAAAGTTTTGACTTAGATTTTAAATGGAATCACACATATAGGTAATTGCCAAATAGATAATTGAAATTTATATGATCTAGGTTTATCTTTGAAATTTAATTTTCATTACATTCTAAAATTAAATTGATTGATTATATTGAACAACATACTGTGTGGTGGTTTTCCATACTTAAATGAACTAAATGGAATAATCGAATAAATTATAATGGGAGGAAATGACACACCAATTATTTCATTCTTATTTATGTGGATTATATGAATTTTGAAACCCCATTAAATTTGTTTGATGACTATAATGATTATGAGGTAACCATTCAATTTATTATTTTTATTAATATTATTCCTTTGAGATTGGATGTGGATGATGGTTAAGGGACCTGTAGGGCTTGACCCTCCACCCCCCTTACATTGGGTGTTAAAAATGACGTCTCTCACCATTATAATATTATTTGGTCGATGGGAAGAATGTCCCACACTCCTTTGTTTTGGGTGTTGGGCATGACGTCTCACCCCACCTATCTTGAGTTATGATAATGATGTCTCACACTCATTATGAAATTCAGGGCATGTACCATCTTTCTTGATCTTACATGCACGTTTAGACTGGTTATGGATGACTGAGTTATGCCCTGGTCTAGATAGTACCTTTTCTTCTTGGTATATGGATACTTATGTTCACATGTAATTATCACATATAGGTGGATAAAGTATATAACTAAACTATATATATATGATTACTATAAATATATATATGATACTAATTAGAATATCATTTTGATGTATGATAAAGTAGGTAGAGTCACTAAGTGTCCTTTAAGAACCTGATATAGCTAGTGATTATTTATTTAGTCATCATTATTTATTATTATTATTACTTGTACACTACTGTTTCTATGTACACTGCTTGGATTAATTGTAGACTCCATTTGTGGTGGCCTATTGGGATTTTAACTCATACCCTACTTGGGCCACCTTTGGTACCCTAGTATATTACATGATTATACGTATAGATAAAGAAAATTTCCCTCATACATATATTTAATATTATTTTCTTATAATATAGAACATAGTAGAAAATTATAGGGCATATGATCGAGATTCTAGTGGAGTAGTCTTTTATCCTTTTTGTATTTTTTTAGCATGCTATATATGCCTATCCCATGTTCCCATTTTATATTACATCATGCCACGATATCTTGTATATGATTCAACCCTTTGGATTTTGATATTATTTTTTGGTTTCATAGTTATTTATTCTTCTGTAGTTAATTATTTTATTATTATATATGTTGTATGTGCTTCCACCACAGTGGGTTACCATTCCAATCATTATGGTTCCTGTTTATATTATGCTTCTATTTTTTCCATATATTTATTATACCAATTATGCCACTCTAATATAAGGGTATAGTCTCCCCCATTGTACCACCTTTACACCCTCACTGCTAGTCAGCAACCTTTGGAATATAGGGAGGAATGCTTGAGGACATGTAGCCCACCTGCTTGGGGAACGACTTAAGTGGGTCACTAGTTGGGATGTTTCGAAGTGTTATCAGTGAGGTTTATTTTATTTTGTCTTATTGTTTGGTATTAGA
Source organism: Viscum album (assembly GCA_963277665.1). Lineage (NCBI taxonomy): Eukaryota > Viridiplantae > Streptophyta > Magnoliopsida > Santalales > Viscaceae > Viscum > Viscum album. The sequence goes on along the minus strand of OY728152.1, from coordinate 1,171,671,415 downwards.
CAATATATTAGGATAAAAAATAATTTGGTAATGAGCCTGTACCTAGTAATACCTAACCCACATACCTGGAAAACCCAAATTACCAAGGATGGGATGTTGTAATTATTGATTATGTTTGTTATGGTTGATATGACATTACCATTGGTAGATGCACATGTTTTATGATATTATTATTTTGGATATTATTTCAATGATTATTTCTATTACTTGGATTGATGAAATGAGGGTGTTTCATTTCATGCATCAATGTAGGCATGTTTGGACTAATATTACATGTATTTCTCTAAGGAGAATTTATTTTTAGTGTTCATTTTCCTCTTTCATGTTATTAGTGTGTAACATCTCAAGATTTTTTGAAACAATTTTTTTGGAATTAATTTAATATGTGTGATATTTTTCATTTCCCACAAAATTGAAAATAATTTATTTTATATTCAATAACTTTGTTTAGATTAAATTTTTAACAATTACAAATTATCTTACAAAACACACAACATAATGTTTAACATTATCTACATGAAACACTGAGGTTAGAATACATTACATGAAAGATTGAGTTTCCTTGATGGCTTGTGTAGTATGCAAGACTGAGTGTTACCAAATTATAATATATTATTAAAAATATTATTATTTAATATAATAAGATATAAAATTTCCATTAAGTTGATAGTTATGAATAGGATTAACTTACTTATTAAAATGCATGGTTGAATTCATTAGAAACAAATGAATTAAAAATAAATATAGTAACCAATTGAATATAAAGGGAATGTTTTTATTGAAAACTATTTTTATGCTCACAATGCTATTTTATCATAATAAATTAAATTAATTACAATTAGTGAGTGATATTAATATAATATATATATATATATATTACGTCAAATTGAATATTTTTGATATTAATACAATAGATTTTATAAACATTAGATAAAAACAAACCCAATTTTATACATAACAACCTATATTTTTATTAAGGCACTTTAATCTCCTTTTAATGGAGAAATTATTTTAAATCCAATTTTGGATCTTTTATAAAGATTATATGTAAAAAAACTTAATATTTGAAAATTAAAGATAAAATTTAGTTTAGGGTGATTTTTTGATATTATTCTATGATGTTTCATATTTTGATGAATAGTGGAAAATACTAAAATTTAATTCAATACTGAATTTTCATCTAATTTACTTATATGGTTAAAATATATTTTTAATTGGTTTTAGGGTTTAATTAGATTAATTTATTATCAAATAATAATTTTTAGTTAATTGGAATCAATTTCAAAATGAAATTGAATATAAAAACATAGCAACATTTTGAATGTTTTTATTTCTAAAACCTGCAATGTTATCCTATGTGAGGGATTCAATTTAAATTAATTTCTATCACCCATATGATTGGAATTTGGAAAAATAGATTCCATATTTGGAATCAGAATAATTTATAATTTCTATTAAGTTCAACTAAGTTTGTGACCAAAAATATTAATGAGAGTAATGAAAAATAATTACAACGATTAAGGAAAAATTTAGCTTAACAAGGGAATAAACCTTAAACATAAGGGGCAAATGACCTATACACTTGTAAACACCAATTTTATGGATATTATTCATCCATTAACCTTATATTATTTTGTTTTTTTGGTTTTTTATGACTTTTTTTATCTATAAATGTGGGTACACCTAACTTTTTTCTAAAAATTCCAAGTGAGTCCCTTCCCTCCCAAATAAAAGTACACCACCTCCCCCTCATCATCACACCTCTCAAACGACATAAGTAAAGACAAGATATTCCCAATAAACTTCCCAAAATACCTCCCTTACTCCTTTAATCCTACCTTTGGACAAAAATCATTTACATGAATCCATTTGGTTAAAACTAAACGGAGTTACCCAAAGAAGAGGTAACATTCTCCCTCATGCTACATTATTTTTTTCATTATCCACCCCCATCCACTATAATTATTCCATTATTATAAAAAAATAATAGTATAATAAATATAATTTTTTTTAATAATGTTTTTACCTACACTTACACATGCTTTCATCTAATAGGTAATGAACATACTATTTATGTGTATGTAAAACAACGGCCTCTCGAAACGATGATTGTTCCTTTTTTCCTTTATCACCTTTCCTGTTTGAGAATTATGATGGACAAGATATTTATAAATTATATATATAATAGATATTAAGTATTTAATCTTCAATAATTATTTTACAACACATATATTTATACTTTCCATTTTGTGGAAATACGATAATTTCATCTATGGAAGTGTGGACTGAAACCCCTCAAAGGGACTTGATTCGTTCAAAAACTACATGGAATGACTTAAGGATGTTTTTAGAGAACTTATATGATTGTATTATAATGATATTATATACATATATGCACATATTTAATTTTCTTTCTTTCTATCAATAGGACAATAAAATGGAAACAATGTTCATGCATATGTACGACCTTCCATCGCCATGAATGGTGTATTCCACATATGGTTTACAATATTATAATTTTGTTATTTTATAGATTTATAATAAATATATTTTTATTATAAAGGAATTTTGTATGAGTATGATGAGAGTCTATAGGCAAGGTAAATTAATTTCATCGAACTTTTTATTTTCTTGAGTTACATACATTATTCACTACCCATTACTTTTGTGTAGTGTGTATAATACTCAGTAATCTATTATATGATTATTATAAAAAAATTTATGGGTATTTAAATATCCATTTTATGAAATTGATTTCATGTGGTTTATGTTTCAAAATTTACCAAATTAGTAAAGTAATTTTGTCACAATTTTCCTTCTTTGAGACACATACCATGTTATACAACTATATTTTTTCTTTAGGTGTATATACTACCTTTGAAATGTTATATCATGGATATCATTTTCATGATATTATAAGATTCATTTAATTTCATTTAATTACATGTGGAGTATGTTTCAATGATACCAAGTGGTAAGAGTTTATTGAAACAATCTCATTTCTTTTAGAGATTGTTTATCAATATGGTTCCATTGATAAAATATAATGATAAATCTCTCAATAACTCTCATGAAGTTTATTATAATATGGTTATTAATGATATATTCATGTATTGGTAATATTTTTTCACTATTTATCATAAAATATAATTAAGAAATTGTTTTTAAGAAATTTTGACTTTTCATCTCTCTTCGGCAGAAATCCATGTTCTTTCAAAAGAATATTTTGTAAAATATTATTCAAAATTTTTTCAAGCATTATTTTAAGTTTTCCAATTATTTTCAATGAAATAGTTTTAAAATTGTTTTCAATATTATTTAATAATTTCTTAAAGAAAATGGTTTTAAAAATGTTTTCAAGCTTTATTTATAGGTTTTCAAGGAGAATGGGTTTAAAAATGCTTTCAAGGTTTATTTATTCATTTTAAAATTTTTCCAAATAAATGGTTTTAAAAACTTTTGTAAGATTAATTTATAAGTTTTCAAATTATTTTCAATGAAAAAATTTTCAAAACGTTTTTAAGATTTCATTATAAATTTTCAAATTAATTTCAATGAAATTGTTTTAAAAAAGTTTTCAAGATTATATTATAAGTTTTCAAGGAAAATAGTTTTCAAAATTATTTCAAAATTATTTTATCTGTATTCAATGAAAATGGTTTTCAAAATGTTTTCAAGATTCCTTTATAAGTTTTCAAAGAAAATGGTTTTCAAATTTTGTTTCATAATTTCTGTATAAGTTTTCAAGTTTATTTCCGTGAAAATTTTTTCCAAAGATTTTAGGTTTTTAAAAAATAATTTTAAGAAGATGAAATGATATTTTTATCAAGAAATGTTTTTAAATGTTCTTTCAAAATTATTTCCCATATAAGATGAAATCAGTTGGTTTTACTCCGGCCTTTTTGGGGAAATGATTCAATTTTTCCATTCATATTATTTTTTTGAATATATTAGGTTTTTTGGGAATGATGTTTATCAAACCCATTTCTCGTTCAAGGGTTATATGACTTTGAAACATGTTTATTCTCATTGGTTATGATTTTGATGATATGACTATGACACTTGTATCTTTTTACAAATGATATGATATGATTACATGTCTATGATACCCATTTAATTTCATGGGTTATGATATTATTTTTAATGAGATTTTTTCACATGTATTTATGATTTCATTATGAGATGGGTGATACCTATATCTCCCTTAAATTCATTGGGTAAAGATTTATATTTCATGAGATAGACTAATTTGGTCTTGAGAGTGAACCATGATAGCCAAGATAGTATGATGAGTGAACTCATGCTACTAATATGGTCATGGGAGTGAACCATGACTAGTAAGATGGTATGGGGAGTGAACCCATAATACAAATATAGAATTGGAAGCAATGCCTTGACTATTATGGAAATAATATTATATGATTATGTGTTTTCCACAATTCTATGTTTTATTCCTATGTTATGCTTTCATGGAACATATTATTTTTTCCTTATGATTCATGTTTTCTAAAATACCAAACATTATGCCATAATTCATATTTATGTTATTTGATATACAGGATATGATATTCTATTTTCATGATTCTATTCTCATATCCTTATGCTCATGATTATGTTTACATATCTCCATTGTTATCCCATTATAAGAACCTGATCTCACACCGTTTTATGTTTACCTACCTAGGTTATGACTATATATTTCCTTTATGATGCAATTCCCCAAACCCAGAAGACAGGAGATAGTGCATTATTTTAATACATTGGCCAGATTATAAGGAATCAAGTCCCGATGGACATATCAGTTTAATATTCGTGGAAAATAGATTACATATATGAACATTACATTACACTTTCTAACATAAAACAAAACATAAATAATCCTCTTATAACTAAATTATTACTTTACATAAATTCTACATATTAATCATAATACCCATCTTCAAATCCTGGGAAAATAAAACATAAGAAAGGGGTGAGCTCAGATGCTCAGTAAGGGTAAATAATTCAGCGGAAGCTATACGATTTTATGGAAAGATGTATAATAAAAATAGAAGCCTTTTAAACATAAAATATGAACATAATATTCTATAAATAATTCAAACAGTACCATAGAAACATGAACATGGATATTCTACTAGTATAATAATAACATGTAATAACTAATTTCATAACGGGGGAATTCATAATGCCGGACATCATAACCACATAGTCAAGGCCTTATACCAAGACTAAAAATAAAATTTTTTCAAGGCCTTTTTCCAAGACACTAATTTGTCTCATGATACCTACCGATGCTTCAAGGGGATATAGAAGGCCCGACCCGTCACTAACTATGTCCAATGCATTACTCATATTAAAATGGGTGAAACATAACATAAGGAATCGTACTAAAAGTAGCCTACAAAATGTCAATACATTAACCATAAACCATGAATGGTATAAAAATAAAAAATCCAAATTAAAAAATATCATAAATCATTCAATAAAATATGGATGATTTTATTTTAATAAATCAACCTCAAACCAGAATAATATCTAGTAAAGGATGTTGACATAGTTGAAATTGATCAGTAAAACCCATTTGAGGGAAATATCCCTTTTGATGTAATCATTTAAAAGCTACACAATTTATAAAGGAAGTAATTTAAAATAGATTTTTTAATTAAAGTGTCCCACTGCACATTGAATATTTTTAATGGAATTAACATTTTAAAACAGTCTTGTCTATATAAATAAATCCTTAAAATCATCATGAAAACATGGATATTAATTAAATAAATTTTGAAAAATAAATCATTAAAACATTTAAAATGATGATATAGTTAAAGGGTAACTACCATAAAACATTAAAATATTCATTTTTAAATCATTCTTATGAAACATGTACATGGATGATAAATATTTCCCAGTAGATACTTACTGATAAACAATCTCGGATAATAATGAGATTGAGGAAATAACCCTTAGCTTGTACTTTCCTTTGGTCGAGGGTATGTTTAACCTTCTTTATAATGACCATAGTATGTTATTAAATTTTTCAAGAACCGTATTCATATTTATGATATCATACATGATTCATTTCTAACATTATACAACCCATTAGAAAATAATTTCCATGTTAAAATAACATTTCGGGTAATAATCTCTTTCTTTATCGTATGTGTTTTAACTTGTTATTCTTGATCATATCACATACATAATGATTTAATTGCTTCCAGAATATAAATCATTATTTATTTATCATATATATTCAGAATATAAATATGTATAATAGATTGATATATGAAATGGAAAACACAATTTATAGATATAGTAGGCCATATGCATGCATAAACGATGTTTCTGTTTTCATATCGTACCGAATGGAAGTAAGAGAATTAGATATATGAAAATAAACACACACAGACACATATATTTCCACTAGAATTATTATTTAATATATTAAATACATAAAATAATATATATTTTTATAATAATCATTGAATGTTTAATGTTGAAATGAATCTCATCGTGTCGTGGAGACGGTAAGCCGTACGTACGCATTAGTGACGACACCATTCTGTTGATGGTGAAATCCTATGTAATTGGATGGTATATTATATAAAAAGAATAATTAACATGTTATATTTATTATTTACATCAACTATACTCATTATTATACCCATCCAAATAATTTAGTGTTGAATAACAAACTACACCACGACGTGGAGACGGTAAGTCGTACGCATGCACATAAGGTGACATTTTCATTCATAGGATGGATATAATAATGAATGTGGTTATACCATATTTACAATAACATCAAAGTAAAGTCATAGTATGTAGAATATTCTGGAGTTATTATTTTGGTATATAAACAACAATGAATGAGGAAGTGGAAGAAGAAAAGAACTTTGAAAGAGGAGAGGAAATAATTACCTCTTCTTGAGGTTCTTCCTTTTGATTTGAAAAAAGGGATCCTTAGGATGGATTTATGATCAAAATAAGGAATCTATATTTATTTTATGATAGTTGGTAGGATATCTGAGTAGGTTTCTGCTGAGCCAAATGGCTTTGGAGTTGTGAATTTTAGAGAAGGGGAAGTACCCTTTTATAAGAGAGGTGAGGGGTACTTTAGGAAGAGCCGGAAATATCAATTTATTATAACATAATTTTCGGTTTCTAATGGCCTAAAATGGATTGATTTCAAGGATAATTTGGGTATGGGTATAAATCCTCTCCACTAACAGCTTTTAGACATGTTTTGGTCACCATATTAACCTTATATTTTAGATTTAACTCTTTGTCAAATAGTTTAACTTTTACCATGTCTTCTAGTATTCTTACACTATATGGTTAATAAAATTTCTATAAAATTGCAATAAAACCTCAAGTGGTTCATTAAGGATCAATATTATATTTTTAGGAATATTATATCATTTAATAATATAATATATGTTTTTAAAACTCATTTATATCAAATTTGACTCTATTTAGTATATGGTTATTTTTGAAAGTCATAAAATCTTGATTACTTTGAAAAAATACATTGATTCATCACTAACATTCCATATTCACCTATAAAGTTAGTGGATGACATCATAACTTTCAAATTATTTTTATTTTAATATTTATAATATCATTTATTTGATTCGTTCATTAATAAAGAAAATACTGCATCATTATTATTTCATAAATATATTTATTTATTTTATATATAAAAATTATAAATAAAATACCAAAATTTAGGAAATATTATTAGGTTTCTAATTAATATTTATAGTTTAAAATATCACTTATATAACCCCATTTAAAAATTTTAATACTAAAAGATATATGTTTGGGTTAAATTTTCCTTAACTTTAAATTAATTATTATAAAGTGTCATTATAACTTACAAGTGGTTCCATGGGGTCCCAAAATCGACCCAAGGATTCCCATGGTCTAACATGTATCAGTATATAGGGTTAGAACACGTGTTAGTGTAATTTAATATTATTATAATATTATTTTTACACTTATTTGTCGCATTTATCCTTCAACCATGGTAAATAAAATATTTACTGAAATTACTATCCATAATGTCTAAAAATAAAAGATACTTGTTTAAACAATTTGTAACTCCTGATTCCAAATATGGAATCCATTTTTACAAATTCAAAACAAAAAAGTTTCATAAATTAATTTAAAATTAATTCTCTTTGTCAATACCAAAAATCTAATTTTTAAGGAGAATAAACTATCAAAAGATTGATATGTGTTTATGTACAATTTAAATGTGAAATTACATCCAATGAACAAAATTATATTAAATTATAAAAATATAATATAATGATACATTAAAACAACTCAAATATATAATTTAACAATATAAATTATTTCAATTAAAAATGTTGTTTTCAATTAAAATTTCTTATTTTTCATTATTCATCAAAATATGAAAGTTATCAGAAAATTACAAAAAATTGCCCAAACTAAATTTTTATGTCCCTAATCTAAATAAGAATTTAATTTCCTCAAATTGAATATATAAATGTTTTAAATATTGGATTTAAAAATTGTTTTACTTTAAAAGGCGAAAAAACTACATTTTTTGAAAAATAGTTCTTTTATCTGAAAATATGAATTTGTCCTTATATTATTTGTAAGAAAAAAAATATATGTACGTTAAAATTATATAGGATATTTAAAATTCAAATTCTGGTTTATACTACTCATAACTTCTTTTTAAACGACATGTATTGATAGGTCGTGGTGTGCTTGAACTTGGTGTTGCGTATATCGCACACTATTGAATTATTTAAAAAGGAAGTGTACCATGGAAGATTAGTGTGTTACATTATACCCTCCTTCAAAAAATTTCATCCTTGTAATTTGAACTCTGGATTGAAACCTAGGGTTCTGCAATTTAAAAATATCTTAGTTGAAATCCCACATTGAAAAATGGATTAATGGGGCCTCAATTTTTAAAATAATGGAATTGTAGTATGAAGGTTACTGGAAATAACACATACTAGGGTTCCATGTAAGAAAACATGAATATGGAAGAGAAAAAAAATCATCATGTTATAATAGAGAGTGATAGATAATATTATTAGGAGAAAGTTAACAATTATAAAGCTATAAATCTACGATGATCTAAGGGGCTGCTTGATCCATCGCAAAAGAAGGTGCTAGAAATTTTTTTGGGTTTTATGATTCTTTTAATGGTGTTGTAGAAGTAATTTAATTCATAGACTAATAACACAAGGAAGAATACTTAATTTACATGGAATGTTTTATCCTCTACCATAAACTCATCTTTCTGTTCAAAAGATAAAACTCAAAAATATACTATTTATCTCAATTTTATATGGTTTAAAATATAAAAATATTCCATTTAAATGAAGAAAACTATTTTATAATAACCAGGGACTTCCTGTAGGCTAGATTTAGGTGATAAATCTTTGTCTCACTTTGGTTGTGTGTTCGATTCCCGCATCTTTTTCAGGCGTGACTAGTTTTCTCCTAACCTACAAGTTGTCCTTTTTATAAATGTTATAGTAATATTATATTCCAAAAATAATAATTCATAAATGTTTTATCCTTAAACTATACTATCCAAATTTCAACATATTCCATTCTAGACTTTAGATTTATCCAACATACTTTTGTCCAATCTCTGTCTAACAGGGCCTTAAATTTCCAAAATCAATTGTTACATCAGATTCCTCAAACAATGTAATGTTGATCTCATTGTCACATAATGAATATCTGATTATCATAATCATATCAAAACCATAATGAAAACAAAAATTACTATAGTACAATACTTATATATATCATATTCTTCTTATAAATAGGATAAAATTATTGAATCCAAAAATATGAATACATAAATTATTATACTTCAACTATAGTAACAACATAATCTTGAACATGATCCATTTTCTTTTTTTGATATATACCTCCTTGACATTTTGGACAATAAATTACATAATGTCCCATATCATTACAATTATATCATTGCACAACTTCTTTATTTCCCTTTCAATAATGAGCCTGGTGACCTTTTTCTCCAAATTTGTAACAAACTCTCATTCCTTTTAGGTAAGTACCGGGGTGATTCTTCCCACAATTATCACATAAGGGAAAATCATTCTTTCCCTTTTTCCATTTATCTGTTTCTTTATCCACCCTTCTCTTCTACTCTTTCTTTACATAAATATCATAAGACCTAGAGAATTTCTTTTCAGTCTCAATAGAACACGAGACTATATTTTCGTATGATGAGAAATATTGTGAGATAAATGCACATAAGAGGAATGGTTTTAACCCATCAAATAATTGATCAATCTTACTTCTTGGGTTACATATGTAGTCTTTAGAATTCTTTTCTAACCTTATGAATTTTTCTTCATACATTGAAATATTCTCATCCTCCTTTTTCCTAAGACTTAAAAATTGTCATATCATATCAGCTTGCTGTTCACGAGGATACTTTTTCTCTAGAAAAAGTTCCTTAAACTCCCTCCAATCCATATTTCCCACTTCTTCATCATCATATTTGTTTTGAATTAATGACCACCATTGATCCACATATTCTGATAGAAGATGAACTACCATGAAAACGTTTTCCCTTTCGTTACTTCGCAATGTAATAAGTATTTTAGGTAAGGAACCTATCGAAAGATGAACTAGAAAAGGATTTTTAGTGCCATTAAAAATTGGTGGTTGTTGCCTAATGAAGTGGTCTAACACTGATCCTCCACGTTGTGTATCAGGGTTCTCCATATGGGTGAGGTTATTATTTATAACCTGAGTGTGTTGTCCTAGTATGGTTATAAGCTGATCAACACCAATTGAATCACCAAATCCACTATAATTACCATGAGTATAAGGGAAATTCGTATATAGATTACATGCGTTGGTAATATTTATATTCCTTCCACTACAAACCATTTCTAAACAATGGCATTCACTAGGATTGTTTATGAATCACAATTTATAATTCCAAACCTATAAAATACTTAACATACATTAAATAGTTTATACATATAATCTATAATTATAAAAATGTTTTGTTGGGGGAAGTAATTACTCATAAATCCTTCATAATGTGTTTTAAATAAAATTTGAATTATCCTAAGAATATCCCCCGGTAGTGTTAAACCAGGTGCACAGTAAGGCCCATGGTCGTGTACCAGGATACCCCATGTCAATCTCGAAACATCTTGTCACATTTTTCACTCCAAGGTACATCTATTCCAGAACCACTCCCACTTATAGTATCCAGAAACGTATGTATTTCGTATAAAACCCACATAATCCCTACTTTACAAAAATTATATGGTGTTCTTCTATACTTATCTTCAATGTATATCGTAGGGTTATGTTCCCTAATCTATGTGTTCTAAATATATTTCCATGGTAGTTTCTAAAATTCCTCTGATACCAACTGTAATTCCCTGACCCCAAAATCCTGGAGCCAATGCATTATTTTAATACATTGACATGATTACAAGGAATCAATTCCGAATGGACCGAGTAGTTTAGAAGTCATGGAAAAAATATTACATACATGAACATTACATTGCACTTTCTAACATAAAACACAGCATAAATAATCCTTTGATAACTAAATTATTCCCTTAGCTTAAGAATACAAATCAATAATAATACCCTTCTTAGAATATTGGGAAAATAAATCATAATAAAGGGGTGAGCTCAGATACTCAGTAAGGGTAAATAATTTATCATAATATATAATCTTTTAAGGAAAGATGTATAATAAAAATTGCATCCTTTTAAACATATAACATGAACATATTTTATAGAAATAAGTCAAACATTACCATATAAACATGCACGTGGATATTATACTAGTAGAATAAACACATGTAAAAACTAATTTCATAATGAGGGAATGAAAAATACAAAACATCATAACCACATAGTCAAGGCATCATTCCAAGAATACAAATAACAATTTTGTCAAGGCCTTATTCCAAGACACAAATTTGTCTCATGAGACCTACTGATGCATCGAGGGTCTATATCGGGCCCCTCTCAATAATTACTAAGTCCAATGCATTCCTCATAAGAAAAAGGGTGAAACATAACGTAATCATTCATACTAAAAATAACATATGAAATGTCAATACTTTAACCATAAACCATGAATGGTATAAAAATAACACATCCACATTCTAAAATATCATAACTAATTCAATAAAATATGGAATATTTTATCTTAATAAATCAACCTCCGTCATTAATAATATCTATTAAAAGATGTTGACATAGTTTAAAATGATCACTAAAACTCCTTTGAGAGAAATATCCTTTTTTTCAAGGAATCATTTCAAAGTTACACAATTTATAAAGGAATTAATTGAAAAGATATTTTTTAATAAAATTTTCCCATAACAATTTGAATATTTTGAATGGAATTTATATTTTAAAACAATCATTTCCATATAAATAAATCATTAAATTCATTTTGAAAACATGGACATTAATTAAATAGATTTAGAAAAATAAATATATAAAATATTTAAACTGATTATCTAGTTAAACGATACCTTCCATAAAACCATAAAATATTCTTTTTAAAAACTTTTTTTGAAACATGGACATGAATGATAAATATTTCCCATTATATACTTACAGATAATGAATCTCAGATAATAATGATATTGATGAAATAACCCTTACCTTGTAGTTTCCTTTGGTCGATGGTATGTTTATCATTATGTATAATGACCAAAGTATGTTATTAAATTATAATAGAACCATATTCATATTTATTATATCATACTTTATTAATTTCTGACTTTATACAACCCATTTAATAACAATTTCCATGTTAATATAACATTTCATTTAATAATCACTTTCTTTAGCATATGTGTTTTAACTTGTTATTCATGATCGTATCACATATACCATGATTTAATTGCTTCTAGAGTATAAAAAATAATTTATGTATCATATATATTCAGAATATAAATATGTATAATAGATATATATATGAAATAGAAAACCCCATTTATGGACATAATAGGTCATACGTACACATAAACGTTGTTTTCATTTTCATATCGTATTGAATGGAAGTAAGTGAATGAGATATGTGTAAATACACACACACACAGATATATATATTTAATTTAGAATTATTTTTTCATATATTACATAATTAATAATAATAATATATATTTTTATAATCTTTTTTAAATGGTGAACATGGAAATGAATATCATCATGTCGTGGAGACAGAAAGTCGTACATATGCATGAGTGGAGATATAATTCTATTGACGGTGAAATCGTTTGTAATTGGATGATTTATAAAATATAAATAATAATTAACATGTTATATTTTTTATTTAAATCAATTATACTCATTATTATACCCATCCAAATAATGAAGTATTGAATAACAAACTACACCACGATGTGGAGATGGTAAGCTGTGCGTACGCACGTGTGGTGACATTGTCATTCATAGGATGGATAGAATAATGAATATGGATGTAGCATATTTATAATAACATAAAATTAACATCATATTATTTACATGTTACTAGATTTAGTATTTTGGTAGGGGAAAACAATGAAATAGGATGTGGAAGAAGAAAAGAACATTGAAAGTGGTGATGAAATAATTACATCTTCTTCAGATTCTTCCTTTTGATTTTAACAAATGGGAACCTTACGTTGGATTTATGATTAAATTAAGGCCTGTATATTTATGTGAGGATAGTTATTATGAGATTTGAGCAGGGTTTGGCTGATGCAAATAGCTTTGGAGGTGTTAATTTAAGAGAAGGGGAAGTACCATTTTATAAGATAGGTGAGGAACACTTTAGGAAGAGCTTGAAATATTAATTTATTATAAAATAATTTTCTGTTTATAATAGATCAAAATGGATTTATTTCAAGGATAAGGTGGGTATGGGTCTAAATACTCTAAAAAAATGTCTTTTAGATAAGTTTAGGTTACCATATTAACCTTATCTTTTAGATTTAACTCTTAGTTAAATAGTTTAACTTTTACCATGTCATCATGTATTCTTACACTATATTGTCAATAAACATACAATAAAATTCCAATAGAACCTCAAGTGGTTCATTAATGATATATCTAACATTATTTATGTCTTTTTAATGAATATTATATTTTTACAAATATTATATCATTTAATAATATAATATTTGTTTTAAAAACCCGTTTATGTCAATTTTGCCCCTATTTGGTATTTGGGTTTTGTGAAATCCATAACATCTTGATTACATCAAAAACAATATATTGAATCAACAATAACAAGCCATATTAACCTATAAAACTCGTTTATCACATAATAACTTTGAAATTATATTTATATTAATATTTATAATATTCTTTATTTGATTCTTCCATTAATAAGGAAAATATTGCATCATAATTGTGTCATAAATAAATATATTTATTTTATTTCTAAAAATTAAAAATAAAATTCCATGATATAGGAAATTATTTTAGATTTCTAATTACTATTTATAGTCTAAAATTTCACTTATATAACCCCATGTAATAATTGTGTTACTAAATGATATATGTTTATGTTATATTTTCCTTAATTTTAAATTAATTTTACAAAGTATCATTTTCACTTACAAGTGGCTCCATGGGGTCCCAAAATCGACCCAAGGATTTCCATGGTCAGAAATGTATCATCCAATATGGTTAGGACACATATTATGGAAATTTAATATTATTATAATATTATTTTTTACCCTTATTTACCGGATTTATCTTTTAACCATGATAAATAAAATATTTACTGGAGTTACTATTCATAATGTCTAAAAATAAATGTTGCCTATTTAAAAACAATTACCACCTGATTCCAAATATGGAATCCAGTTTTCCAAATTAAAAACGTAAAATTTACATAAATTAATTTAAAATTAATTCTCGTTGTCAAAACCCAAAAAGGGGTTTTTAAGAAATAAAAACAATCAAAAGATTGACATGTGTATATGTATTATTTAAATGTGAAATTACACAAAATAACGTTAATTATATTAAATTATAAAAATATAATCTAATTATACTTTTTAAACAACTCAAATTTATAATTTAACAATATAAATTATTTCGATTAAAAGAGTTGTTTTCAAATCAAATTTAATATTTTTCACTATTCATCAAAATATAAAAGTTATCAGAAAAGTACCAATAATTTATACAAACTAAATATTTTGGTCCATATTCTAAAAAATAATTAAATTTCCTTAAATTTTAAATATAAAAATGTTGTATATTTAATTTAAAAAAGGTTCTCCATTAAAATCCTGAAAAACTGCATTTTTTGTTAAATAGTTCTTTTATATGAAGAATTTAATTTATCATTATATTATTTCTATGAAAGAAAATTGATTAATGTTAAAATTATATGTGATATAAAAAATTTAAAATGTTGTTAATACTATTCATAACCACTTTTAAACAGCTAGTTTTATAGGTCGTAGTGCGCTTGAACTCAGTGTTGCCTACATCACACACTATTTAGTTATTTAAAAAATAAGCGTACCATGGAATAATGGGGTGTTACATATGATATGTCTAAAAGGGGTGATAGTCTTAGGGAACCTAGTTGGAGATAATATATGTTGCTTATGTACCAGTGTTTATGTTTCCACATATCCAAAGGCACTAAACTAATATGGTCTTTGGGTGTCTATTTTTATAATGTTTTAAGTATTCTGCAAAAGTTTAGTAATGTCTGTGTATAATAATATTGTGTAGTTATATTTGGTATCAGAGTAAATTTTTAGTCCACCTTTAAAAACAAAGATGAGAAATCTTTAGTGATATCCCTAGTTATATTAATAAGGACATGTTTAGGGATGTCTCTAAGGATATGTATAAGGACAAGTTCATATTTTGGAAAATATCATTGAATTTTGGTAAAGGATCGAGTGACTGGTTTTCTAGAAATACATCCCTATATGGATACTGCAATTGGATTAAGTTCTCGCACATATGTACCTAGGAGTAACAAATCTGACAAGGTGTGTCATTCCTGACTCTGCATAACCTGGAACATGACAACAAGCCTTACTACGCATCTGGTTTGAAACTCCTGAGGGATATGCTTTTGAAACTCAATAACTCTTCCTAAACCTTCATGAAGGATGTAAATAGAAGTTTTCTATGAATAACCTAGGATAAACCTGTGTGGTGTTAATGTTTAAAAATGTTTTATAATTTAGACATCATATAAGTGGTTTTCATAGTTATGTGATTCCTCACTTAGATAATCTTTTCTTACTAAATTATTCCTAGTTTTAGTCAATGTAGGGAACCAGAAAGAATTTAATTAATGTTGAATATGATGGAAAATCTTTTAATGAAAATTCAAATGGGATTATCACTGGAGTGAATGATGTTGTGATCATGACTAATTAGTTTTCAATGGACATGATAGAAATTTTTTAACTTAACTAACTCTCGGACTCACCAAGGAAGAGAAGGATAGAGTTTTCTACGTGTTCAGGTAATGGATAGCATGAAGGAAATATGATAGGGTTTCCTTTGTATAAATAATGTGGAAAGAATCACCTAAGTGAATGTCTTATCGGAACAATAAGGTCTTTTGAATGTAGAAAATAATGACACAAAACAAATAACTACAATGAAAAAATGAAGGGTTCAGTTAACTAAAGGGATGGTAATATTTGCCCCCTAATAAATCATTAATGGTAAAATGATTTAATTTTGGAATGAATGGTCAATATGCAAATCTATGTCTTAAAGGGAATTCTCCCAAATAGAATTAGCAAGGTGGTAAGAGTAATGGATAAATTTTTGATGAGTATATGACTATAGATGAAATGTGAAAGGAAATAATTATTAAATAATACAATGAGGTGTCCTTATTATATCTCATTGATGCAGTAGAATAATCAAAATTTTATGTATTTGGATTCAAAAATTATGTTATAAGAAAAGATAAATATACAAGGATTGTTCAATTTATGTTTTTCTCTTAGTATTTACAATTTTATGTTGAATGTTTCTGATTGATGGTAAAGTGATTTAATGACAAGGTGATATTTTGACTAAGGGTAGATAACCATTAATATGTTTTTATATTAATACAATGTTGTTTGGATAAAGATATGTGGGATATGAATAAGTAAATTGGACGCTACTGATTAACTTGGAAATAAGTAAGGACTTGTAGAAAGGTGGTTTATACTATCATTGATGAAGTTCACAACATTTTTGGACATAAGTAATAGATCCAATATAGTTTGGAAAAAATAAAAAATCCATGTCTTAAGTAAGGATTTATTGTAATTCAGGTCATTACCATGTTTTAAGATAATACCTCATGAAGGTATTATCATGTTTGGAATTTAATGACCAAGATATATTTTTTGATATATAGGGGATCAATGTTAAGATTATTTCAAGACCATTTTTATATTATTTTGGATTTTCTTATTTTCAAATGTTTATATGGATGACCATTCATGAAAATTTTAAATTAAAATTTTGAGAAATTATTTATGTGTTGACATTGTATTAAAAACCTTGGTTACAAGTCTATTTAGTTATTAGACTTATTTGAAGGGTGTCCATCATATTTATTTTAGAAATTATATTAGTATGGTTTTAAAAAAGGACATCATGTATGATGGGAGACAAGCAATAAAGTCTATAATTTCCATGATTCTTTAGCCCATGACCGAAGGATGATAAGGGTTTCATGCATACTAATGGCCTACGCAATGTCCTGGTTAATGTGTAATTATTTTTGATGAATAAATATTAACGATAAACTAGTAGAGTCAATTTTTAGGTTTAGAGATTAATCTATTAACTATATTTATTTTTAAAATAGTTATGGACAAATATATCCAATTTTAATTGTTTTATGGGCCATAAGATCTGCTAAATGTGTATTTTAGTACTATAGGTACCTATGTTAATTTCTGGAAATCTATTTCTTGAAGTAATGGATGAATTAGAAATTGATAAAATAATAACCAAGGAATAAAATTTTGTTTATAGAAATCTATCAAAAAATTATATTTCCTTATATTCTTGGTCAATAAAATAATTACTCAACATTAAGAAAGTGGTAAAAACTGTTGTTCTAATTCCTAAATTTTTGTTGAACTGATGTCCTTCTAAATCATCACAAATTTATGACTTTGAGACCCTCAACGTTTCATTGATCATTTAATTTTTTGTGATAGATGACCTCAATGAATTCCTATGAATATTTATAATTTTACTCTATGTCCTTTTTTTCACTTGACACCTATGTTCTCCTTTGTGGAAACCAAGTTATATGTTACTTTGAGTTACCGGTATGTTTCCATCTTTCCTTTTTAATTTATGTTTTAGTATTTATTTTTATGATTTGGGTTTCTATGAAAAGAATATTTAAAGTATTAAATATTTAATAACCCAAAAAAAAATTCGAGGGAAAAATACATTTTAAGGGGGTAGAATGTAACCCCCTGAGATTTTGTGAAACATATTTTTCAAATTAAATTTATATGTGTTATATTATTCATTTCACGCAACACTGAAAATAATTTATTTTATATCAAATCACTATATTTTGATTGATTTTTATGAAGTAAAAAATATCATGCAATACATGAAACATAATTTTTAACATAATCTACATGGAACACTGAGGTTAGAATACATTACATGCAAGGTTGACTTTCCTCGATGGATTGTGTAACATGCAAGACTGAGTGTTACAAATGTATAATATATTATTAAAAATATTATTATTTAATATAATAATATATAAACTAGACATTATGTTGAAATTATGAATATGATTATATAAGTTATGAAAATACATCTTTTAATTCATTTTTACAAATTAATTAGAAATAAATATAAAAACCAATTGAATATAAAGGGAATGTTTTTATAGAAAACTATTTTTATGATCCCAAAACTATTTTAGACTAATAAATTAAATTAATTAAAATTTGTGAGTGATATTAATTTAATATATATATTATATATCAAATAAAATATTTTTTATTTTCATTCAATATATTTGATAAACATAAAATAGGAACAAACCCAATTTCACACATTAAAACCTATATTTTTATTAAGGCACTTTTACCGTCATTTAATAGAGAACCTATTTTAAATCCAATTTTTTAAAATTTTATAAATTTTTATGTCAAAATAAACTTAATATTTAAAATAATATAAAAAAAATTAGGTTAGAGTGGATTTTTGGAATTTTTCTATGAAGTTTCATATTTTGATGAATAGTGGAAAATACTGAATTTTAATCCAAAATTGTTTTTCATATAATTTATTTTTATGTTTAAATTATATTTTTAATTATTTTAAAGTTTAATTAGATTAAATTTTTATAAATTAAATTAATTTTTTTCTGTGGAATCAATTTTACTATGAAATTTAATATAAAAATATCACAAACATTTGAACATTTTTTTTTAAAAATCCGCATTGTCGCCTCGTCTACGAGTTTAAATTTAAATTAATTTTTTCCACTACTGTGATTGTAATTTGGAAAAATGGATTCTATATTTGGAATAATCATAATTTATAGTGTTTAATAATGCCTAATAACTTTTTTACCAAAAATATCAATAGGAGTAATTAAAATTAATTACATTGATTAAGGAAAATTAAAGTTTAATAAGGGAATATATCTTAAACTTAAGGGATCAAATGTCCTATAAACTTGTAAAAAAACCCATTTTATAGACATTATTCGACCATGAAACTTCTATTATTGTGTTTGGTTGTTTTTGTTTTTTGACTTTTGTTAGGTAAAAACACGGGAACACGTATCTTTTTACAAAAATACCATGTGTGTCATTTCCCTCCCCTATAAAAGGAAACCACCACCCCCCACTCATCACACCTATCAAACCACATATGTTCATACAAAATCATCACAATAAAATTCCCAACATCCCTCCCTTTTTTCATAAATCCTCCATTTTTATATAATGCAATTCAATGAATCCATTTGGTGAAAACCAAAAGGAGTTACCCAAAGAAGAGGTAACATCCTCCCTCAAACTCCATTATTATTTTTTCATTATTCACCCCCTCTAATATCTTTATTTGATGATTATAAAACAAAAAAGTATCCAAAATATAATAATATGTTTTTAAACTAACTTGTTGACCTAAAATTACACACACTTACAACTATTGGGTAACAATAATATTGTTTATGTCTACAGTGAACTACTACCTCACGAAATAATGATTGTTCATTATTCCTTTAACACCATTCATGGATCAGAAATATGATGGATAGAATGATTATATATGATAGATATGATATATATTATGTCTTTAATCTCATTTAATTAATTTTAAATTTATATCTCTATACATTACATTATTTGTAAATAATATAATTTTTTTGAGGAAGTGTGGACTACCTCTCCCTCAAAGCGATATGATTCATTCACACACTACATTGAATGTATTTAGGATCTTTTTGGTGAATGTATATTATGATAATTTAATTATATTATATGTATATATACACATATTTCATTTTATTTCTTTCTTTGAATACAATAATAAAATGGAAACATTATTCATGTGTATGTACGTCCAATTGTATCGATGAATAATGTATTCAATTTCATACTTCTATATTCTATTGATTATTATAATACACATTTAATAAATATAAATTATGTTTATAACATGATTTACATTCTATAAATCATTTTTTGTGTGTAAAGACCAAACATATAACAAATTAATAAACATACGAAAAACAAATCGAATATTACCCAAAGCATAACCTTAATATGAAATTGTTAATAAGCAGGTAATATAATGTTATAATAAAACCATATATGGTATCAAATATAAAAATATAGTTCTATGATATATTTATAATAAACTTATAATTATTATATAGGATTTTTTTACGAGTATGATGAGATTCATGACACAAGGCAAGGGAATTTCATCTCACTTTTTCCTCGTGAGATACATGATTTACTCACCACCCATTCCTTTTGTGTGGTGTCTATAATGACCATGTATGTATTCTATGATTTTTATAATTAAATTTATGAGTATTTACATATCAATTTTATGATCGTTCTTTCATGGGGTTTATGTTTCAAAAGATATCAAATCGATAATGTAATTTTGTCTCAATTTTCCTTCGTTGAGACACATTCCATTCTATGCACCTATATTTTTCCATGAGGTATATATACTACCATTGAAATGTTTTATCATGAATATTATTTTTTAATGTTATTTTAAGATTCAATTAATTTCATTTTATTACATGGTATGTATGGTCAAAAGTTACCAAATGGTAATATTTTATGGAACAAATCTAATCGCTTTTCGAGATTATTTATCATTATGCTTCCATTGCCAAAATCTTATGATACATCTCTCAAAAACTATCATAAAATTCCTTCTCATCAGGTTATTCATGATATATCCATGTATTGGTACCATTTTTCCACTCTTTGGTACAAAATGTTGTTAAGAATTTGTTTTTAATAAATTTCCACTTTTCCTCTCTCTCCAATCATAAAATTATGTTATTTCAAAACCATGCTTTATAAAATGGGTTTCAAAAAATTTTCAAGCATTATTTATTTGTTTTTAATGTATTTTAAAAGATTTTTTTTTCAATTTTTTCCAATATTCTTTTATAAGTTTTCAAGGAAAATGGTTTTCAAAATGTTTTCAAGCTTATTTTATAAGTTTTAATGGAAAATGGTTTTCAAAATGTTTCCATGATTTATTTATAATTTTTAAAATAATTTTAAAAAAATGGTTTCCAAAACATTTTCTAACGTTATTTAAAAGTTTTCAATATTTTCAAAGAAATGGGTTTCAGAATGTTTTCATGATTTATTTATATGTTTTCAAATTATTTGCAAATAAATGTCTTTCATAAAAAATTCAAGATTCTTTTATATGTTTTAAAGGAAAATGGTTTTCAAAATGTTTTCAATCATTATTTATAATTTTTTAATTTTTTTCAATAATATCGTTTTCAAAAGGTTTTGTGTTTAAAAAATCATTTTACAAAGAATAAATGATATTTTCATCAAGAATTGTTTTTAAAGGATCTTAAAAAATTATTTCCATTTTAAGATAACATCTATTGGTGTTACTCATGCATTTCTGGGGAAATTATTAAATGTTTCCATTCATATTATTAATTTGAATGGATTTTGTTTTGATAGAATTATATTTATGAAACCCATTTCTCTTTCACAAGTTATATTCATTTGAATCCCGCTTTTTTTCATGGGTTATGATTTTGATGAAATGACTCTAAATCCTGTATATTTTTTCAAGGGATATGATATGATTGCATGTTTATGATACCCATTTAATTTCATGTGTTATGATATTATTTTTAATGATCTTGTGGAACATATATGTATGATTTCATTATGAGATGGGTGAGAACCATATCTCCCTCCAATGCATTTTTAAAAGATTTATATCTTAAGATATAGACTAACATGGTATTGGGAGTGAACCTTGACTACTAAGATAGACATGGGAGTCAACCATGACTACCAAGTTGGTATGAGGAGTGAACTCATCCTACTAATATGGCCATGGGAGTGAACCATTACTAACAAGATGATATTGGGAGTGAACATATACTACCAATATAGCCTTGGAAACAATACCTTGACTACTATTGAAATCATACTATATTATTATGTGTTTTCCATAATTCCATGTTTTATTCCTATGTTATGATTTCATGGATTATGTACTTTATTTCATTGTGAATCATGTATTATGAATCGCTAAACATTATTCCATTATTCCTATTTATGATCTTTTATATGCATGGTATGATGTTCTATTTTTATGATCGTATTCTCATAACCTAATACTCATGATTATGTTTACATATCTCCCTTATCTGCCCCAACAAAACATTATAGCTCACTTTTTTTATATTTCCTTCCCCAAGTTATGAAGATATATTTCATTTTTTAATATGTATAAAAAGGGTTTTATTCTTGGAGAACCTAGTGATAGATAATGTAGCTTTCTTATGTACCAGTTTTTATGTTTCCACATTTCCAAAGGCACTAAACTAATATGGTCTTTAATTTTATGTTTGTATATTGTTTTAAGTATTCCAAAGAATTTATGTAATATATCTGTATGATAATATTGACTCTTTATATATTGACTGGATTATTATATAGAAATGTGCTAATATTCCATATTGGATAGAGAACATGATAATTGAAACTTAATGTGCATTCCTCAACCTAGTAGTATTTTCCTGCATAGGTTAAAGAAGACACCTTAAACGGTTAGTTGTGTACATTGAGCCATAGACCATTGGTCACATGGGATGGAATGTGTTATGTTTAGGGTTAACTGGACAACATATCCCAATTTATAAGGAGTATGATCCCTTGTAAATCAGAAATTATGATCCATATAATTCATCCTTTTAAAGAGATTTAAATAATGAAATGGTACAAATTTAAAAAGAAATATCAATTTTAGAATGAAATAGATATTTTAAATTTGAATCAAATAACCTAACAAATACCCACCCATAGTAGTGGGAAGATAATTGACTCTAACATTATTATGGCATGTTATAGTTTTTTCCTACCACTTAGACCTGGACATTAGAGCAGGTAGAGAGGTGTGATAATTTTTATAGGAAGGATTGTACCTATCCTAGTTATGTATATTAAATACAGTAAATTTTTTAATTTTATTCTGAGGCATGATTTTGGAATTATAGCATCATGCCTCCATGAAATCCACTAATAATATTCCATAAAGGAGGTGAAAACCATGAACCTTATGTGGAAGGTCTTGAGAACCTAGTGATCCCTCCTACAGTGCCATTGATTACACCACTTGTTATTCCTGATATGGGCACTGATTCTAAGTTCTAAAATTGATATATCTATGTGATATAGTCTATGATAGGTGTCGTTCAACCTAACCTGACTATGACAAAGTTGACTTTGGAGTTCCAGCATCCTCCTCCTCCCATGTTTTTAGGGGATAGAGAACCACAGGTTGCCAAGTCAAGGATCAAAGCTATTATTTCAATATCTCAGCATATGGAGATTCTTCCAGAGTAGAGGGTTAATATTTCTGTGTGTATGCTACATGATTATTCCATGTGATGGTTGGATGTTATTAACTAGGTAGATTATTATAAAGATATGGTTTGGGCAGACTTCTAGATGGATTTCTATTATTATTTCTTTCAACAGACTCTAAGGGATGATTGAGATAGAGTTTTTATAGAATTATAATAGGGATCAATCTATATAATGGAGTATTTTGACCATTTTACCAAGTTGTAGTGGTTTACACTGACTCTAGAGGTTGTTGAACTAATAACTGCCAGACGATTCGAGGGTGGGATGGTATAAGCCATCTGATCATAGTCAATATGTTCAAGATGACTACTATTTCCAAGATAGTCAACCAGAACATTATTACAAAGATAAATATAAGGTAATATTATGGTGCATGTCCCGGAGGATCAACTCCTAGATCTATAAACATTTATTTTAGTGTACAGAAGTGTATCTTTGAGGCTACTGGTAGAGGTAGAAACATTCAGGATCCTCAGACAAATATTTTGTTGATATATCACTGGTGTAAGAAGCTAGGATATATGAAACCTTGGTGTTTGTGGGATCCAGTGGAATAAAGAAGTTGTGGAAGGCTGGGGCATATCCAGTGCTTCTGTAGGAATTCTACATTAGTGGCTAGCTAATGGGGATCTAGTCCTACTCCATGTTCCAGAGTGGGGCCGGTAGCATCTCTTCAGGTAGGAATCAAGAACACCACTGGCCACTCTGATGAGGTGGTGATCGAGGAAGAGGTAGTCAGACTCATGATTTATAGTGCTAGTAGAGTGGGATTTCTTATGGATTTTAGGCTATGACTCAAGGATACAGTATGTGAAAGTTACATAAAGTGCATCATATGTCAGAGGAGAAGATCACTGGACCTTCCAGTATTTAAGGTACTATTATAAACCCTCCACATTAGTGTCTGTTTTATTTGAAACATGAACATATGAATCTTTTATATATGAGACAATCATGTAGAGTCTATTCCTCAATTTCAAACAATTTTTTGGTGTGATCACACTTGATTCCCCATTTGGCATCCACTACGGGAAAGTCAGGCTTTTGCGACGGGATAAATTACTGTCGCAAATAGTCTTTCCCGGAGGTTTTTTACGATGCAATTTGGGGTCACATCGCAAAAGGTAATTTCCATTTTGGATCGCACGCGCCAAAACGAGGGAATTTTATTTGCCACGGGAAAATCTTCGTGTCGCAAATAGTGAGGGTATTTGCGACATGACCCATCGCAAAAATCGGCGGCGGAAAATGGGGTTTTGCGAAGGGATGTTGCCCCGTCACAAAAAGTGTGTCAGCATGACACTTTTCACGATGGGTCCCGTCGCAAATACTGGCGGTGGTAAATGGATTTATTATGATGAGATGTTGCCCCGTTAGAAAAACTGTGTCGGCCGGACATTTTTTGCAATGGGTTCCGTCGCAAATACCATTTTAGCCACCGACAACAATTAATGTATGCAAAGGTATTTGTGATGGGTTTCATCGCAAAAACTGTATTATTACTAATTTTTTATAATTCGTAATAATTAGTAATAATTAATAATTATTAATGAAAATTGGTATTGTATATAAATAATTACTTGTAATTAGTAATTAGTAGTTGTAAATTGTAGTTATAAATATCAATTAACACTAATTAGTAAGGGTTATGTTTAATTAGTAATAATTATGGGTAATTAGTAATAAATAGGAATAATTAGTAATAAATTGGAATAATTAGTAATAGATACGAATAATTAGTAATTAATAGGAATAATTTGTAATAAATAGGAATAATTAGTTATAAATAAGATTAATTAGTAATAAATAGGAATAATTAGTAATAAATAAGAATAATTACTAATAAATGGGAATAATTAGAAATAAATAGGAATAAATATTAATAAATATGAATAAATTGGAATAAATTGGAATAAATTGGAACAATTAGAAATAGTTTGTAATAAATTGGAATAATTTGTAATAAATAGGAATAATTTATAATAAATACGAATAATTAGTAATTAATAGGAATAATTGGTAACAAATAAGAATAATTAGTAATAATTAGGAACAATTAGTAATAAATAGGAATAATTAGTAATAAATAGGAATAATTAGTAATAATTAAGAATAATTTGGAATAATCTGGAATAATTAGGAATAAATAAAAATAATTAGGAATAAATAAGATTATATATGAATAATTAGTAATAAATATGAATAAATAATAATAAATTTTAATAAATAAATAGTAATAAATAGTTATAAATAGTAATAATTAGTAGTAAATGGTAATAATTTTTAAAAAATATTAATAATTAGTAATAAGTTGTAATAATTAGTAATAATTAGTAATAATTAGTAATAATTAGTAATAATTAGTAATAGTTAGTAATATTTAATAATAGTTATTAATAATTACTAATAATTAGTAATAATTAGTAATAATTAGAAATAATTAGTAATAATTAGTAATAATTAGTAATCATTAGTAATAGGAACAATTAAGAGAAATTAAGAAGAATGTTAATTGTAATAAATTTTAATAACTTGTAATAACTTGGCACAATTTCTATAGGATTGACGACACTCCTTTTGCTCGATGACTCTTCTCCTTTCAAATTTCACCGACTAAAAACATTATGAAAAGTATGATTATACGTATTCATATCCAATCTCATATGCATGCGTTTGAATATGCATTTGTATGACCACATTTTTCAAAATGTGTTCAGGAGGTGACATTTGAAAGAGGAGCCGTTATTCCACTGAAAATTGGGTCGCTCATAAGTAATGGTAATTATTAAGTAGTAGTTGAAATTTTTTATCCTTTTTTACAGATAGTGTTTTCATAATTTCAAATTATTCAAAAACAGTAATGATTTTATATTTTTTAGAATAATATGGAACAAGGAAGTCAACAACAGTCATTATTAGATGATCACACTTGGATATATCAGCATAGAAATCCAATTGGTTCTGGTTTAAATCTTGTATATATTAGGCGTGTTGAAATTTCTTATCATTTGAATCATCAAAAATAGAATATGTTTTAGAAGGCATAATAATTTGTCCTTGTAAAAAATGTTCTCTGAGAATATTTCTCACATTTGACAAGGTTAGGGGACATCTCTTGTTCTTTTTTTTTCAACTAGATTATGTTTTTTGGAATCAACAGGGTGAACACAATTCCAGAGAATATAATAATAACTTGATTCTGGATCCATCGTAGTTTCAAAATTTAGTACATGATATTGCAGGTCCATTTGTTTATCAAAAAAAAACTCAAAATGATATTGATTTTACTCATGAGTTTGCACCGTCTGAATTTTTTGAGTTGTTGAGGTCTATTGAGGTTGCATTATAACTTGGTTGAAAGATAAGAAAATTAGAAGTGGTAGGAAAATGTATGGCTATTAAATCAGTTAATGAAATGCCAAACAACTGTTTTGATCAGATATTATCTTTAGCTAAAATAATATTACCTGAAGGAAATGTGTTTCCCGCAAATTACTAAGAGAGCAAGAGGCTGGTTCATATTCTGGGCCTTAGTTATCGAAAGATTCACGAATGTCCTAATTATTTCATCTTATATTCTAGTGAAAATGTGTAAAAACACAGTTTTTTCTACGAAAGACTTTGAAATATTCTTGATGATATTCCAAAGCAGCGCCTTCAGACGGCGTGCGATTCCAAGCCCCGGAGTGGCCGGAATTAAATTTTCAGTGCGTTAACACTGGAATCACCAAATAAATGGGATAACTCCTAAACAGTGTTTCAGATCAGTGATCCAGGTGTATGGATGGGTCCGGAATAGGGTTTTTACCCTAGGAACGACATAAGTTATGTCTGCGCGGGATGTTTGGACCCCTCGCTCGCTTTCGGAAGGTTAAACGGATAAATTAATTTATTTATTTATTCGTTTAATGTTGAAACTCTAGTATCTTTTAAACGGCGGCTCATATTGGAAAACTGAGGGAACCGTTTAGTTTGGAATATTCCTTTTACCCTAGTAGGGGTATAAGTTTTGCGGGCGCGAGCCATCTGTGAAAAATGGACCTAGGGGCATTTTTGTAATTTTGCAGCTTTGGGTGTTCAGCTTTATAACTTTAAAATGGAATTTTGGAATCAAATTCTGAGACCACCGTTGTGCTCTGGAGGTGGTGTTTACCCTAGGGAAGGCTTAACCTCAACCCCGTCGGGCGTTTCGGGTGAAGGTCAAAATTGAGGATTAAATTAATTAAAATTTAATTAATTTAATTTTTCTTTTTAAACCCTAACCCCACCCCTCTCCTTCCCCTTCCCCCTGGAAGCCCCTCCTCTCCCTCTCATCCTCCACCTCCGGCGAGGCAGCTCCGGCAAGGCGGCGGTTCGGCGACGAAGCTCCGGGCAACGCCCACGAGGTAGGATTTGTCGTTTGCATTTTCATTCCCCGTACCATGTTCGTCCTAATTTTGCATCACTGAATTTCTGGATGATCTTCTACAAAATACCCTAGCTGTGTAGTAGTGATTATATCCTTTCCATCTCAATTTTCGGTTTTTAAATCGGAGATCGAGGGGGGCCACGGTTGTTCGGAGAACATTGCGGGTTTTAGAAGTGTTTCTGGCCTGTTTGGGTGCTCCGGTGGTCCGAGGTGCGGCCGCACAGGCGAAGGGCAGTGGCGGTTCCCATGGCGGTGGAGGCTTTTCCTCGGCAGGCGGCGGCGGCTCGGCCTGGCACGGGGGCAGCAAGGCATCCCAGTGGTGGTATGGGGTTCCGGGGGGCGGCTCCGGCGTATGGAAAGGAGGAGGGGGGCCGCGGGGTGCGCGACCCCGTGCGGCGCGACCGCGACCCACGTGATGCGGGTTGCTGTGGAAAAGGAAGTGACCATCTGTGATGGCTAGTCGGTGGTGGCAGGCCGCGGCAGAGCGAACCGGACCCGCGGCTGGACTGGGCCGGTCCGACCCAAGGAGGGTCCCCCCCCCCTTTGGAATTTCCGGCGCCCGTAGCATTCGCTACAAGCGTCTGTTATGCGCGCCGTCTGCGGTGGCATGGAAATTATGTCAAGGCTGATGTTATGGGGTGTTTTGGGGAGTTTTAACTTCCGAGATGAGAGGCTCGAGGGCACGACAGGTGCGTAGAGCTGCTTAGCGGGCTTCTTGGGAATGCTTGTTTTGGACAGCACGGACGCGTCTGATGTCTGAATTAAGCGCAGTCAGTGGCGTTGGGACCCTGGTGCTGAGGCGAAAGTTTCTAGGGTAGTTTTAGGCATTGAGACTGCATTTGAGGAGTGGGCCCCATGGGCCGCCTATTGAGCTGCGTGCAGCTTTTCACGACTTTTTCGCCGGATGTCCGTTCGGGGTGTGCGGGCAGTCGATTCAGGATGTTTTTCCGAGGGGATTTCAATGGTGCAATCCACCAGCTCTAATTCCGCATTATGGTGCGGGCCCTGTCAGGGATGTTTGGGCGTTGATGGTGATGTTTCCTTCTTTATCACCGGACCACCGATTTGGACAAGTGAATAGTCCATTTCCTGTACGTTTTCGAGATGATTGCAACAGTGCGATCCGTTTGTTGAGTTTCGGGACCAGGGTGCGGGTCCCGCATTGTTCCGCTCGTGCGCGGGGTTCCGAAACATATCTTTTTATGTGGATATCTGTTTCACTCAAGTGAGTAATGCTTTTGACGTGTTTTCCCAAGGGGATCGCAATGGCGCGATGCGCCCGACTGTTTTCGGGGCCGAGGCTCGGGATCACGGGACGTCGTTCGGGCATGTGGTGGTGTTGGTGACTTTTTCATCAGATATGCATTAGAGGCGAGTAAGTAGTCTATCTCGCATGTTTTTCTGTGAGGATTACAACGGTGCAATCTGTTTAGGAGAGCGGAGCCTCATACACGATCTTATTAAATGTTGAAATGTGGAGGTGCCCCGGTGGCGGTCCTTCTACCATGTTTGTAGTGGACCTTTGGTGAGTGATCGTGTTCACTCCCGTGTGAGTGATGTAAATGCATGAAGAGATGTGGTGGGTCATGCCCCATTCGTTGGGGTGGCAAGTTGGGAATGTTGCGTTACACCTTCGCGTTGATGTTGGGTGTCGTGTGCACGATAGCCTTAGGGATGAAGACGTGGTATACTCCAGGATTATACGGTAGCGCATGGAGGTATGTGTTGTTTGTACCTGAGAATGTTTGTGCGATCTGTTGGGGTTGACGTTGGGCCACACGTCGTGTGGGCCCCATGTGCGTGTCGTGTTCTGCTTTGCGTAATTTGGCCACTCGCGACGTAGAGGGTCCCTCTGTGTGTTTGTTTGACCAGAAAGGTGGAGTTTTTCCCCTGGCTCTGTGCTCGTTTGTTGACTAGTAGGGTTGAGCGGTCTCCGCCTAGTTTTGTTCTCGATGGATCGGCCAGTAGCGGTGCTAGTGGTACCCCGTGATGGTGGAGACGTTGCACCTCTTTGGGGTGAGTTGTTCTGGAGTTGGGTGGTTGCGCGATTCCCACTCCATGTTGGGTTGGCTAGTGTTGTACCCTCCAGTGGAGATGGCCAGAGTAGTTCTGAGTTTGACCCTCCAGCGGGGTAGGGAAGTGGGTTACAAATCGGCTTCTTGGGTCTATTTTCCAGCAGAGACTGGGCAGTCTGTCACCCGACACTCTTAGGGTCTACCCTCCAGCAGAGACTATGCAGTGGGTTTCCCAACGCACTTAGGGTCTACCCTCTAGCAGAGACTGGGTAGTGGGTCACCCGACGACCTCATAGGGACTACCCTCCAGCAGGGCTGGGTAGTGGGTCACATGTCGTCTAGTTCCAGGTCTACCCTCCAGCACGACTAGGCAGTGGGTTGCCTGTTGACTTATTCTAGGTCTACCCTCTAGAGGAACTGGGCAGTGGGTCACCTGATGATGTATTAAGGTCTAACCACCATTGGGGCTGGGCAGTGGGTCTGTGGATGATGTATTATGGTTTACCCTCCAGCAGGGCTGGGCAGTGGGTAGCCAGATGATGTATTATGGTTTACCCTCTAGCAGGGCTGGGCAGTGGGTCACCCAGTATCTTACTATGGTTTATCCTTCAGCAGGGCTGAGCAGTGGGTCACCCGATATCATATTATAAATTACCCTCCAGCAGGGCTGGGCAGTGGGACACCTGTTGGCATTCCAGGATCAGTCCTTTCTTCTAGGATAGAAAGTGGCTTTCCTCCGTGATTACTGGAGCGGGACCCTTGGTTGTACGGGTCAGTGATGGAATGAATAAGACTTTGAGGATACCTCTCCACTGCGGGGCAGTGATGAGTTGTGGTTTGACGTTCCCCCAGAACTCTCAAGTACGAGGGAAACTTTCCCCACCGATACATGTTCTTGTGACGTAATATAAACCCGTGCAGGTGAGTCAGTGCCGCCCAAAGTGGATAGTGTCGAGGTGCCGTGATTGAGCCCCTTGGCTTGTGGTTCGGGGCAGACGTGCGGGATGCTGGGCATCGATGGTGTTTCTTCTGGGACTGTTGTCTACTCTTTTCTTAGGCTAAGCTATGGGATGGAGATTACCTTACGGTCTTTTTCGTGCTTCTTTACAGAGCATATGGATTTGTATATACCTTTTTCTGGAACCCACTTATTAGGTTTGTTTTCTCTCCTTCCAGGAGGGGCGAAGACGCGCAGGGTTTTCCACGTGCTTTCCGCATCTAGCTTCTCATAGTTGGACGAGTCTAATATCCTACTTTAGGTAGCGAAATCTCGAAGAGATGTTCATATTCTCACTGTTCCTAGATCATTGTGCTAGGACGATTCTTCTACATTTCCCTTGTTGGGTTGAGCTGTTACTCTTTATTGGACTCTCTTTTGTACTCCTTTACTTTTCCTGTTCACTCTTCTGCTCACCCTTTGGTACCTCCTTTGTTTCTCCCTCGAGCTTTCGGGGTATCCTACTGAGTATTTTTATACTCATCCCGGCTTGGGCTTTGCCCGTACTTGGTGTGCCCTTGCAGACGACGGACAGGTGGAGCGTGGCTTCAGTGGAGCGTAGGAGCTTGGGAGCTTGGACCGCGTGTAGTGGTTATAGTCGGGTTCTTGGTGGGAGACCCGTCAGTTGTTTATTTTGCTTACCTATTGTCGGGTTGTGGCACTTTTTGGTTGGGCGCGTGTTTTTCCCCGTTTTCCTTTTCGGAACTTTTCATGCACTGTTTAGAGGTCGATTCACTCTTGTGGTTGTTTATAGAAGTTTCCCTTTGCTTTTCATTTTAATCTGCACTTTTGCATTGAGTGTGTTGCGTGCGTGTGTACAGGTTCTTAGGCAAAGGCCTCCCCGAGTTTTTGTGCCTTCGGCGCTGGTCGCCAGCCCCTGGTCTATGGAGGCGGGTTTGGGGTAGTTGCGGCTCGAACTAGGGTAGGGTCGGGTCATGACAAAGTGGTATCAAAGGTGGTTCGTTCCTTGGGACATTGTGCGGACTTACCTAAAAGAGGAATTGGTTTGGATTTAGAGAAACAATGTTAATGTTTCTCGAGAACGGCTCTCAGGCCGGGGAGTCCAGTGATGGTGTAGCGACCGACGTATCCATTCACCAGGAAAATGATAACCCGCATGTCGACTCAGCATGTTGAGACACTTGTTGCAGGAAAATTTGTTTTTTTCATCACATAGGATTGATTCTTTGACTGTCCTTCTTGAGTCAGCTCCTCATCGTTGTTGTTATTGGTATATACATATATTCTCATCTGACTGCGACACTCTGTGATAATATTCGGGATGTCTCCGTGAAGACAGCCAGCCAGGATACCAGCTCTGGTTTGTGAAGACTACCCTGTGAGCTACGAGGCCACAGTCTAGGACTCATTATTCGAGCCCCTTTCTCCAGGTGGGCCGGTAGCAGTACCCCCACCTGTTGAGCAGCAGGCAGTTTCAGCAGAGCAGGCTGAGCTGGAGCGTAGGTTGAGCGCGCTCCATGAGTTCCAACAACAGAGACGGCTGAGGTTCAGTGGTGAGCCAGACCCTCAGGCAGTAGAGGTTTGGCTCGAGGTAGTGGTTCGCCTTTTCAGGCTTGTGCAGACGCCGACAGATCAAAGAGTGGCTTTGGTAGCCACCCATTTTTGTGGAGCAGCATGTCGTTGGTGGAGTCTGGTGACTCAGCTTCTTGACGTGTTGTCGCTTTCGTGGGATGACTTCCAGTGGTCATTTCGAGAGGACTTTTTCCCCTCCTTCATGTGCTCCATTCGGATTTAGGATCTCCTGCAGTTTCAGCAGGGAGGGATGACAGTGGCCGAGTAGGCGTCTAGATTTGCAGACCGTGCATGCTTTTACGTGGACTTGGTCCATGACGACAACATCCGAGCGTAAAAGATTGGGCATGGTCTCCACCGAGAGATTCATGCTATCATAGTACACTTGGGCATTTCCACAAATGTTAGAGTGGTAGAGCAGATGTTGGTGACAGAGAGATTCCGGTCACATTCTGGAGTTGGTGGTGGCAGTAGACACGTTGGATCCGAGACATCTGTTGCAGCTAGCAGGCGTCGGCAAGCAGGAATTCAACGCAGGTAGCTTTCTAACAACTGGACTTAAGGGCGTGGTCGTAAACCACAGTGTTTCCAGAGGAAACCAGTGCATCCCAGAGAGATTTGGTTCCTTTTTTGTGATGGGCGAGGTCACCTGGAACGGAACTACCTGATCAGAAATGCAGAGAGCATCGGGCCGGTAACAGGTGCACCCCCATAACCGAGGCAGCACCGTGATCGGAGTAGCGCCCAGAGAGGTGGTTCTAGAAGAGTATATGGAGGAGATGGAAGTGGGGTGACTTTATGAGGTGTTCCCACCACCACTAGGCGGTCCACGTCAGGCTCCGGGAGCTGACAGTTGGGACCGCGGACAGTCATGAGCTTGGATGTCTACGATCCTGCAGAGCATGGGATGATGAGAGGTACCCCTTGAGACTCTTCAAACTCTTGTAGTAGAATTTATATTCTCTGTGTGTGGAATTATTTCCTCCCTTCTCCTTGCTTGAGGTGTTATCAGGGTGACGCAGGGCGTCAGGGTAACCCTGTGTTGGTATGTAAATATGACGTGGGACCTTTTTCATTAGTCGATAGTGTCTACTCCATCGCATTCCGTGCGTGTAAGAGAGTCTTGGTTGCGAGACATCGACTGTTAAATCTCGCGTAACCAGATATCTTTAGGTGCTTCACCATATGGATATTCTGAAGGATTGAATCATCGGGCATTGTTCTAGGTGAAGGCGGTGATTCCAGTCGCGGCGTGTAACGCAGAGGTTCGACCAGGGAGGTGAGCAACCCACGTGCGCCTTCGGGACGTTTGAGACCGTGCAAAGGGATGGCGAGGTACCCTACCTCCTTTCCCTAACCCCAATGTCTGGAGTGGGTGCACGACATCAGAAAGTGCCGAACTCACATGAACGGATCAATACTTTGGTCTGTGTGTGGTGACGCAGAGCTGTGTGTGGGTTCTTCTGTGTATGGGAAAGCCTGGTGTGGGCTTACTACCCTGTGTTTCTCCCTAGTTTTTCTTTTTGGGTATTAAAAGCTTGTAGAAGGTAATGATGAAAGTATAAGGACCCAGCCTTAAACCTTACTTAATCTTGATTTATTATAAGATTACACATTGAGGATCTTTTCAGGTATAGAGATTTAGAGAATTAGATCATAAAAATTGCATTACATTCCACATATAAACAAAGTGGTTACATAAAGATAGTATTATTCTTTCCCTCAATGGAAACATATTTAAAATAAAACATGGATTCTTTCTTGAAACTTCCTTGACACAATCATCATATCATGTACCTTTCCCTTGACCTGTGAAAAACATTTCAAAAAACATGGGATGAGCATAAAAATCTCAGTAAGGGATATAAAAATATGGAAAAGAAACATGGGTACATATATACATAAGAATGAAATCATACTTTACCCATAAAACATAAGCACTTTAACATACCTCATCAAATCATGAATAAATCATAGAAATCATAAGACAGAAAGGTAACTTGAGTCTTTCATAACATTCTTATGTAGGGAGTAACCCTATTGGTTACGTTTGGAATACCCATCACAGTATATTCCCTAAATCTCTTCGGAGAAACCTTAACGTTTCACTCCTTTGTGTTACCCAATGCATTGGAGAGCTATACCGGGCTCACCCACCCTTAGTTTATCACGGAACCACCCGTGCCAGTCAGTGAGTGATAATTCTATAAGGCCAAATTAAACCTAGAGTGCTACTTGGCTAACCGATGTATACCTATAGAGCTACTTGGCTAACATTCTAGAGGATAACAAGAATGTTATGGATTTCACTCCATCATATAGTCATAAGGCATTGAAAAAGGTGTAACAGCCAAAGGCAACTGAAACCCAAAAGTCATAAACAGAACAAAGCACGGAAAAAAAAACCAAGCAAAATAAAAATATCCTTTAACATGATTAATTTACCTCTACACAAGAATACAAGAAATGCAGGAAAAAAACCTGGTAAAATAGGTAAACACGCAATAACCCGTTCATGGGTATTGGTGGAATTTGCACATAAAACTCAATGACTTTGAACGGTAAGGAAAAAACCACCTACCTTGACCCTAGGAGATCGATATACATGAACCATGATGACTGATTATCCCATGAACATCGTCAATATGAGAAAACGTCCAAAAAGCTCAAACCATGATAATTGTAGAAAGAGGAAGAATCAGGGAATGAAACTCAAGAAGAAAGAAAAAATCACCACCGTGGTTCCAACGCAATTGATGGAGGTCAAATTGGCCAATGGGTGGAGGCTCGGGAATCCAGATAAGTTTCACAGCCATACGACGTCTCTCGGTCGAACCGGACCTAGAAGAAGATGTTTATGTCGATCAGACATGACCCCGGTCTATTTAATGTAAAAAAAGGAAATTACACGGTTTGTAATATTTTTTCCGTACTCTGCTTAATTCGGCCTCCACATCACCCCTACACGCCGTTTCTGTGTCCCGAACACGGCCAACACACGACTTGGAGTGGAAAAAGAGTACACAGCATGTACTCAAAAAGTACAAGGTGTGTACTTCAAAAATTTCCAGAAACTCTATTTTTCTCAAAAACACCAGAAAAGGAAGGAATACCTGAAAACGATGATCCAGGTTCATACAAACTTCCCCCTTAATAAAATTCATCCCCGAATTTCCCAAGCGAGGCGTAGAGGAAGAAACCCTGAACACCTCCGGCCACTACGATAGTACATCGGCCTCCCTCTCCTAGGTCTCATCTTGTACTCACCCATGCTATCAAATCACCAATACTATAGGAAAAGACCACCCACTGAGAATCATCGCACTGTGATTAACAATCCGGATGGGATGTTCCTCAAATGATTCATCCGCTTCGAGCTCAACCTCCTCGGGCTGAAAGACAAGTGATGTGTATGAAAAGTAACTTCGGAACTGAGAGACGTGGAAGACGTCGTGCATGGCGTGGTACCTATAAGGTAACTGCAACTGATAAGAAACTGGCACAACCCTCTCCAAATCCTCAAATGGCCTGACTTGCTGCATTGATAGTTTACCCTATCTACGAATCCTCTTGTGTCACAACCTCGGTGCGACATGCATGAAAACCTGATTTC
This sequence comes from Viscum album, assembly GCA_963277665.1. Classification (NCBI taxonomy): domain Eukaryota; kingdom Viridiplantae; phylum Streptophyta; class Magnoliopsida; order Santalales; family Viscaceae; genus Viscum; species Viscum album. Next base: position 1,171,634,706 of record OY728152.1, on the reverse strand, counting down.
CGAGATCGAACTCCAGAGGTCGTCTCCTCTTATCTGCGTAAGAATTATGCTGAGATTGTGCTGTAGCCATCCTCTTCTGAATCAACTCTATCTACTCTGAGGTCTCATGAACAAGATGAGGTCCCAATAGAGCTGCCTCTTCTGCCTCCAGCCATCATAAGGGTGTTTGGCATGGCCTACCTTACAAAGCCTCGTAAGGTGACATCTGAATGGTCTCCTGAAAACTATTTTTGTAGGCGAACTACAAAAGATGAATATGCTTATCCTAAGTACTTTCGTTGTTTAGAATGCATTCTCGGAGCATATCCTCAAGCACCTGGATCGTGCGCTCGGACTCGCCATCTGTCTGGGGATGGTATGTTGTACTCAAAACTACCTGTGTACCCAATGCCTTTTAAAGTCACGGCCAGAACTAAGAAGTAATGTGTGCATCCCTGTCTGAAACAATGGAGTGTGGAACTCAATGTTGACGTACAATCTCTCAGATGTAAAACCATCCCATATCATCAACACAGAAGGTCTCCTTGATCTGCAAGAAGTGATCAACCTTCGCGAGCCTATCGATGAAACCCCAAACATCATCGTTCCCCCGAGGAGACCTCAGAAACCCGTTAATTATATTTATCGCGACATTGTTCCTCTACCACTCGAGAATGGGTAACTACTATAAAATCCCTGTTGGTTGTTGATGCTCTTCTTTTAGATGCTGACAAGTAGAACATCTCATGACAAAACCAGCAAAATATTTCTTCATACCTGGCCACCAGTACTGGCGGTGTAGATCGTGATACATCTTGGTGACGCCAGGATGATTTGTCCAAACTGAGGAATCAAAATCCCGCATCAGCTCCTCGCGTATGTCTGCTAGCACCCATACACATCCTTGGTACCGTAAGATCTCATCCTCGCCTACTGTCCTTCCAGGAAGAGGGCCCCCTTCTGAAAAACTCTCCCGTAGTACTAAGGCCTCCAAATCCGATATCTGCCTCATTCGAACCCGATCAAGACGTTTTGAGGTAACAGATATATAATATAGGATAGTCTGTCCCTTATTGTTTTGCACTTCCATGTGCATCTCAGAGAATAGAGCCATTAGCGGCCACTTGCTGCTGGCCTCCTGAACTGCCTGAATCTAAGTTCTTTTTCTTAACACATCTGCCACTGCATTGGCCTTTCCTGGTGTATAGGTGAGGTAGAAGTCAAAGGACTGAAGATACTCAACCCACCTACATTGTCTCAGATTCAGATCATGCTGAGTGAAGATATACTTGAGACTCTTGTGGTCAGTGAAAACCTCAATGTGCTCACATCCCCGTGCCAGTTAGTGTATGATAATTCTATAATTCCAAACTACACCTAGAGTGATACATGGATAACCAATGTACACCTATAGACCTACTTGGCTAAAATTCTACAGGACAACAAGCATGTTATGGATTTCACTCCGTCCTATAGTCACAAGGCATGGAAAAAGGTGTAACAACAAAAGGTTAACGAAACCCACAGGTCGTAAACAGGAAAAAGTAGGGGAAAAACATCCATGCACAAAAAAATATCCTCTAAAATGATTAATTTACCTCTACACAAGCATACAATCAAAGCAAGAAAACAAAAAGCGAAAAAGGTAAACACGCAATACCCCGTTCACGGGTATTGGAGGAATTTGCACATAAAACTCAATGACATTGAACGGTAAGGCACAAACAACCTACCTCGTCACTAGGAGAACGATATTTTTGAACCACGATGACTGATTCTTCCTTTAACGTCCAAGATTTGATAAAACGTAAAAAACACTAAAACCACGATAACTTGGGAAAGAGGAATAATCAATGAATGAAACTCAATTAGAAAGAAGAACTCACCAATGTGGTTCCAACGCAATTGACGGCAGTCGAATCGGCCAAAGGGTGGAGGATCAATAATCTGAAGAAGTTTCGCAGTCGTACGACATCTCTCGGTCGAGCCAGACCTAGAAGAAGACATTTATGGTGATCAGACATGACACCGGTCGGTTTAATGAAAAAAAAGTACACGACGTGAACTTTTAGAGTACACAGCATGTACTAGGTTTTTCCGTGCTCTAATTAATTATTCCTCCACATCACCCCTACACACCGTTTGTGTGGCCCAGACATGGCCAGCACACGACCTCAAGCGGAAAAAGAGTACACGGCGTGTACTTATAAAGTACACGACATGTACTTCGAAAATTTCTAGAAACTCCATTTTTCTCAAAAACTCCAGAAATGGAAGGCATACCTGAAAACAAAGATCTGGGATCTTAAAAATAATATCCCCCCAATATTTAATACTTGGAAATTAATGTCACTCTCACTAAACTTCTTATATACACGTCTTAATATTATTCTTAAAGAAACCAAATTCTCTTATGACCTTATAATAATTAATATTCTAGGACTATGACGCTTAATCTAATTTATAGATGCATATAAAAATCATGTATAATTTTTTGACATTGTTAGATATCAAAAATGCTATTTTTGGAAGTAATGTAGGTATCATTAAGCAATTTTCCGTTTAGGAAAGTAGTTTTTTACATCCATTTTCCAAAAATCATAATTATAAACTAGGAACGTTGGGAGTAAACCCCTTTATTAATAATGAGAAAAACACCTAAACCCTTTTACAGGAAATGGGAGAACCCAACATAAATCTTAAAACACAAAGGTGAATATACCTATGGATATAATAAACCGATGATCCAATGGAACAAACCCATTATAGAGCACATGTCATAATGTCCAATATACTCAAGCACAAGGCCAAAAAAATTCCAATGGCTCAGAAAATGAGTCCGAAATCCTCGCATCATCAATATCGTGAACAGAGTAGTGCAGCCCACCATCGCAAGATGCCGAATTTGGACCCACCACCACCCACCTCTGCCTAGATCTGACCACACCCCAATCAAAAATTCCACGTGAGACCAAGTACAAATTCCTACAGCTTCCAACAGATGATACTCCCTCTCCATCAAAAATCCAGCCACAAAAAACACCATAAGCCAGCACTTCTAGGTAGCCCACAACAAAGTTGGATGCGACCAGATATGGACACCTGAGGAAGCCTCCATTGGACTCCACCATTTCGTCACTATATGATCCCTCCAACGGTCATTAATCCACTAACGAAGACATCGCCACCACAATCCTGAGGCCCAAACCCCATCCACACAATGACGCAGGCAGATGCCCACCTTCCCGCACCCATCAAGATCTACCAACCAATTAACCAGATCTGTTAAAACCAGATCTAGAGAGACTGATGACTAATGGGGATAAAAATGACAGAGGGGGAGAAAGAATAATGTAGAAAATTGAGACCGGGAACCGAAATGGAAATCATTGTGAAGCCTCCGACCATCGCCAGAAAACAAACCCCCCCTAAGGTGGAGCATAATCTCTAATGTATAAAAGTTTGTTATTACATTAAAAATTGAAAAATATTTTTTCATTGAGGGTGGTTGAAATACCTAGTCCCAATCAATGAGTTTAGATTGTTTAAAAAATTAAATAACTATATTTTGATCCATGAAAAAGTAAAAGACCAGAGATATATAGAATATAAGGAGAAATCTCATAAGGGAGATCAATGAAAAGTTCTAGAAAATGAAAAAATGGAATGAAATTTACATAGAAATTTAAATGTTTCACATAAGAAATTTTATTCTTCCTAAAGTGTCATCAACTCCATGAGGCACCACGTAACCGGTTGGTCATATGGCCTCAAGTGCATTTCCCCGAATGCCATAGGCTGCCGACTAGTAGCGAGGGCCTTGGGTGTGATAGGTGGGAAACTATTCCCTCATTGGAAAAGTACACATCGGAAGTAAACAACGCATACAATAGCAGAAGCGATAAATATCCAACAAGAAAAAACAGGGAAAGATAGAAATAATAAAAAACTAGGGCACATATATATATACATATGAAATGATGCATGATACATATGTCTAGGAAAGTAGCCACACAAGTCACAATACTGAAAATACAAGCAGTTCTAAACCAAAGTACAAAACAAAGATAAAAAGCTCCTCAGCATCGCAATCCATAGCTTGGTCCCATTATTTCCAGCTCCACAGCATGTCATGTACCTGAAGTAGAATGGAACTTGCCCTTATCTATACCTACACCAATATAATCAGTTTGGGCCTCAAAGCTTGACCCAAACTGGGTGTGAGACTAAATCTCAGTATGCAACCACCCAAAGATCAGTGTCTAATATTCAGTGATTATATGACAGGTAAAAGTACAGAAAGCAGTAAACATGAAAGTATTAAGCAGTAAGCAATCCACATTTACAAATCAAGCAACAGTGAAGCAAACAACTAAACCACAAACAGGTAATCCTATGGGAAGTAATCATAGTCATCCCCTCTGGTCCTACCTAAAAAGTATAGGCAACCCTCTAGGCCGCACACTTTGTCTAACCCCTCTGGTTCTTGTATATGAATATAATAAGACTCTCTGAGAAACCACCCATAGTCAATCCCTTTATTGTCTAATGAAAGGCAAGAATCCCTGAGGAAGCTCACACAGTCCATTCCCCGTATAGTCTAGGGTAGTCAAGGACTCTCTGAGGAAGCTCACCCGGTCAATTCCCCTTATAGCCCCAAGGTCAATGAATTTCTAGGGAATCTCACTTGGTCAATTCCCCTCATAGCCTATGTCGTTCATAGGATCTCTGAGGAAACACTCACCATCAATTCCCTTATAGTCTAACAGCTTAGGATCAAAATCAAAGACTCTCTAAGGATGCTCCCTCGGTCAATCCCCTTATAGTGTAAAGAAATAAAGGAAAATCTGAGGAAGCTCACTTGGTCAATTCCACTTATAACATTAAGTTGTTATAGGCTCTTTGAGGATGCCCACTCAGTCAATCCCCCTTATAGCCAAAAGTGCTCAAAGACTCTCTAAGGAAGCTCACCCGGTCAATTCCGCCTATAGTCTTCTACACCATGTTCTGACGGCCCTGTGTAAGTCAATGATCATAGAAGTATAATATATCCAATGTAAAATTATAGAACTACTTGTCTAAATAGTCTACATCATTACAAGCATGTTATAATATGACTCTCCATCCTACAACAATAGGCATGGAAAACAGGCAAGGCAGCCAAAGGCTAAACCGGACCAAACGGTCGTAACCAGAATAATGCTGGGGAAAACACATCCAAATCATAGCAATCTACCCTATTCATATCCAAATATCCTCTAAATAGTCATACAATCATGGTAGGAAAACAATATGGGTAAAACAGTAAACACGCAATACCTCGTCCACCGGAATTGGTGGAATTTCCACATAATACTCAAAGACATCGAACGAAAAGGAACAAACCACCTACCTCGGTGTTAGGAGATCAATATACTTGAACCTCATAGTTTGAATCTTCTTGTAATGTCATATATCTAAGAAAAAATCCAAAATTTTCAACCCACGATAACTTGGAGAAAAATAGGAATTGGAAAACAAGGATCAATAAGAAGAGAGGACTCACCGATTCAATTATAGCACAATCAAAATTGTTCGAATCGGAGATCGGATGGAGGCTTGGGGGCTCAGAGAGAATTCACAACCATACAGGTTCTCTCAGACGATGATGACCTAGAAGAAGTTTGTTCTGTCCGTCAAACAAATCCATGGTGCATTTAATGAAAAAAACAAAATACACGGTGTGTACTTTTGGAGTAAACGAAGTGTACATGTCGATTTCGTACTCCGAATTAGGCGGCCTCAATGTCACTCCCACACGACCGTGTGTGTGGCTACTACACGACCATCACATGACCTGCTACAATAAGGAAGTACATGGCGTGTACTCATAAAGTACAAGGTGTGTACTTAGAAAATTTCTAGAAATTCCTTTTTTCTCAAAAACGACCAGAAAAGGAAAACACACCTAAAAAGAGGGTCCGGGTTCTTACAAACAATCCCCTTAAAGAAATTTGTCCCCGAATTTCCCTAGCGTGGCGTATAAGAAGAAACCCTGAACAGTTCCGGACACTGTGCTCGTACATCAGCCCCCCTCTCCCACGTCTCATCCTACACTCTCTTGTCCTGCCATAGCACTTCTACTAGAGGAACAGACCAGCCACAGAGAACCATTGTTCTGCGATCTACAATGCGGATAGGATGCTCCTCAAATGATGCATCCACTTTGAGATAAACCTGCTCGGGATGAAATAAATGAGACGGTTCTGAAAAGTAACATCGGAGTTGAGAAACGTGGAATACAACATGCATTGAACAGTACCTCTAAGGAGACTGCAACAGACAGGCAACCGACCCAACTCTCTCCATCACCTCAAATGGCCTGACATACCTCGGTGAAAGCTTTGCCGGTCTTCTAATCCTCTTGTGTCCCAACCTTGCTGTGACATGCAGGAAAACCTGATCCACAACCTCAAACTCTAGAGGTCGTCTCCACTGATCAACATAAGACTCCTCTCGAGACTGTGCAGTAGCCATCCTCTTCCAAATCAACTCAATCTGCTATGTAGTCTCCTAAAAAAGACGATGTCCCATCAAAGCTACCTCTCCTGCCTCTAGCCAACATAAGGGTGATCGGCATGGCCTACCATACAATGCCTCATAAGGTGCCATCTGAATAGTTTCTTGAAAAAAATTGTTGTAGACAAACTCCACAGGAGATATATGCTTCTCCCAAGAACCTCCAAAATCCAGAAATCATGCTCGGAGCATATCTTCAAGAACATAAATCATACAATCAGACTGGCCATATGTCTGGGGACGGTAAGCTGTACTCAAAAGTACTTGTATACCCAAAGCCTTCTAAAGCCCCTGCCAGAACCAAGAAGTAAAACGTGTATCCAAGTCTGAAATAATGGAGTGTGGAACTCCATGAAGGCATAAGATCTCTCAGATGTACAACCGTCTGAGCTCATCAACACTGAATGTCTCCTTGATTGGCAAGAAGTGAGAAACCTTCGTGAGTTTGTTAATGACAACCCATAATGCGTCATTCCCTTGAGGCAACCTCGGCAAACCAGTCGTGAAGTCCATCGCGACGCCATTCCACTTCCACTCAGGAATGGGTAACTGCTATAAAATCCCTACTGGTCACTGATGCTCCACCTTCACTCACTAACAAGTGGAACACCTCATGAAGAAACAAGAAACATCCCTCTTCATACCTAGCCACCAATACTGACGGTGTAAATCATGATACATCTTGGTGACGCCACGATGAACTACCCAAACTAGGGAATGAAAATCCTACATCATCTCCTCGCATATATATCTCGGCACCGATATGTGTCTATAAAAACGCAAGATCTCATCCTCGCCTATGGTCTATCCAGGGATATGGTCCTCTTCAGACACACTCCCCCTTAGGACTAGGCCTTCATAATATGATAACAGCCTCATTCGAACATGATCTAGAAGAGTAGAGGTAACAACTACAGAAGAAAGAAGCATCTGCCCCTAACTATTGTGCACCTCTAAATGCATCTCAGAGAACATAGCCATAAGCATCCACTCACTACTGGACTCATGAAATGCCTATTTATGAGTCCTCCTGCTCAAAGCATCCGTAACTACGATGCTTTTTTCAGGCATGTAGGCATGCTCAAAGTCAAAGGACTATAGTACTCAACCCACCTACACTATCTCAAATTCAGATCACGCTAAGTGAAGATGTACTTGAGACTTTTGTGGTCAGTTAAAACCAAAAAATCCTCTCCCAAAAGTTAATGTCTCCAATGGCGTAAGATATGAACAATTGATGCCAACTCCAGATCGTGCATCAGATAATTTCTCTCATGTGGCCTCAACTGCCAGGACTCATATGAAATGACTCCATCACCCTGTATAAGCACAGATCCCAGCCCGATACCTTACGCATAACAGTAAATAGTATAGCTCTTTCCCAGCTCTGTAAAGACTACTATCAATGTTGAAGTCAACCTCCCTTTCAGCTCCTGAAAGGCTGACTCACAATAATTTTACCATAAAAAGGTCAGACCACTCAGTGGTGCTGCAAAGCGTGAAAATTCCTATATGAAGAGTCTTTCATATCTAGTCTTCCCTAGAAAACTCCGCACCTCAAAGACATTCTTCGGCTTCTCCTAGGAAACTACAGCTCTCACTTTCTCTGGGACTACTGATACTCATTCCTCAACATGACCCAAGAAGTGAATCAGATCCATCTAAAAGTGGCACTTTGAGAGCTTATCATATAACTGATGCTCCCTCAGTGTACTCAAAAAGATCTCAAGATGGGTAGCATGGTCATGTCGAGTGTGAGAGTACACCAAAATATCTTCCATGAAGACAACCAGTAAAGAATCCATGTGTGGATGGAAAACTCGGTTCATCAGTGCCATGAAAACTATAGGCGCATTCGTGAGACCGAACGACATAACCAAATTCTCGTATAGACCATACCTACTTCAGAAGGCTGTAAGAGCTATATTTGATAGTCTAATTCACAATTGATGATAACCATATCTCAAATCAATCTTCGAGAACACCCAGGTTCCTTAAAGCTGATCAAAGAGATCATCAATCCTAGGCAAGTGATATTGGTTCTTGACCATCAACTGGTTCAACTTCTGATAGTCCACACAATGATTGAGGGTGTCATCTTCCTTCTTCACAAATAGGACAGGAAAACCCCAAGGAGAAGTACTGGGTCAGATTAAACATTTTTCCTACAACTACTCTAACCACTTCTTGAGATCCTGCAACTCAGGTGTAGCAATCCTATAAGGAGGAATGAACACTGGTGCCGCTCCTGGCACAAGCTCAATCGAAAAGTCTACCTCATGCTCTGGAGGCAAACCTATAAAATTCCTCTGGAAAGAACTCTCTGAAATGATCCAATACTAGAAGAAAGTCTAACTGTGAAGTCTCCTGGTCATCCAGATAAATACAAGTAATTTGGGATGTAACTCCTCCCTACCCATGATGCTCTAGACCCGCACTGCCCCCCTGGATATCCCACTCGCCCTATGAAGAAAGGATCCACCCTCTGGTGATATGAAACTCACCATGCGGTGATAAAAGTCAACGACTGATAGGAATGTAACTAACCAGTCCATCCCGAGAACGAAATCATAGCATGTCGTCTCTAGGACGTAGAGGTCCCATAAAATGTGACATCCACCAACCTATAGAGGGAACTCTCTCCACTGATGCACACTAACCATTATTGTCCCCAAAAGTGTGTCTAGCATCAAAATATTGAAAGAGGAAAAGATGTAGAGGCCAAGGATCTCCATGACAGTAGTAGATATAAATATATGGGAATCCCCTGTATCAAAAAATAATAGAAGCTAAAACTGAGGCTACTATGATCATACCTCGAACTGTAGAAGGTTCGGGATCCGACTCCTGTTGGGTCTGCTCCACTGCGAATGTATTCCCTATACCGCGGCCCTCTGACCCTGCATGTCCACTCAGAGGTGATCCTCCCTCATGTCACTGTAAACTGGGCGACTGGCTGCCATGGCTACGATCTCCACCTCGTCCCGGACGGCTGGAAGAACTATAGTTCCCAGACTGTGAGAAGCTGGTGGCGCTGCTCCTGAATGAGGAGTCATAGAATAAACCCTGTCACCCACTACGGGTGAGAATAATTGACAAAATCATCGAAGGTGACCCACCTTTCCGCATGATTATCACTCCACTGGGTCTCTCGGGCAATGTTCCCTCGTATGCCTGCTTCTCCCACATTAGTAGCACACACCCTGGCTACCGGAAGATGCATCCTGCCTCCTCAGAGGGTTGGTATCATCCTCATAAATTCCTCCCTGAACTTTGCATTAGCACCTATGTCATGTACAATGGTTGGTGCTAAGGATGGCACAATGACAGGATTTGCAGGTAGTCCCTGATCGACCATGTCTGGTGTCTAATAACTGTCTGGAAACTGGCGCACAATCAAAGGACATCTCTGTGGCATGAATCTCCAAGGTCATGTGAACACCTTCGATCAAGACTATCAGGGACTAAAAACATGGAGTGTAAGAAGAGAAAAGAAGAATGAAATCACTCATGTTTTACAAAAAATGCCTACACGACTTGTACATTTCCTACACGGTGTGTTCCCAGAAGTCATTTACATGGGTGTGCAGTCCTACCTGACCTGGTCGTGTAACACCCCAGACACATAGTGTGTTTCCCTGACACACGATGTGTACTTGAATCCTAATTATCTTCCCGAGTACTTCTCCATGGTTAAGCCACACAGATCTCTTAAGTCAAGACTACAATGTAACACCCCATGATTTCATAGTGTGTTATTTCTTCAAAATAATTCAATAACTTGCACTACACGCAACACTGAGTTCAATTGCACCATGACTTACCAAAAAAAAGCCATTAAAAGAGGTCATGAATAGTATTAACTAAATTTTAAACTTTATATAATCCTTATAATTTTAGAATCCATATTATGAGTTTCTTAGTCATAATGCAAGAACAGATTCATTTTCAGTATTGCACTTTTATCAACTTTTTATAGTGAAACCTTTTTAAATACAATATTTTAAACTTTTTGACTAAATGGAGACATCAAAAAATTTAAAATGAAACATCCCAAGCTTCCACGGTACGCTTTCCTTTGAATAAAACAGTAGCGTGTGTTGTACGAAACTTCGAGTTCTAACACACCGTAACCAATCAAACTAGCTGTTATGAATAGTAATACCTACTTTTTGAAGTTATATATATTTTATATTTTAAAATGGACTTCATTTTTGGATTCGGAATATCAAATTTAGCCTAAGGTGAAATTTTGGTACTTTTCGGATAACTTTCATATTTTGATGAATAGTGAAAATTACTAAATTTTAATTAAAACAACTTTTTTAATCAAAATAATTAATAGTATCAAATTATGAATTTGAGTGGTTTTAAAGTATATTTAGAATATATTTTTACTATTTAATATAATTTTGGTCATTGGACATAATTTTACAATTAAACCGAACATAAACAAGTGCCAATCTTTTGATAGTTATTATCTCTTAAAAACACGCTTTTTGTTTTGACAGCGGGAATTAATTTTAAATTAATTTCTGCCACTTCTGTGTTTTGAATTTTGGAAAATGGATTCCATATTTGGAATCAGGATGTTCAAATTGTGTAAATAGGTAACTTTTATTTTTAGACATTTTGAATAATTACTGCGGTAAATATTTTATTTACCATGGTTAAGGGTAAATCCGGTAAATAAGGGTTAAAAAATAATATTATAATAATACTAAATTACCCTAAAACGTGTCTTAACCCTATTGGTTGATACATGGTCGACCATGGGCATCTTTGTGCCTATTTTGGGACCCCATGGATCCACTTGTAAGTGATAATGACACATTATATTAATAAAGTTAAAATAAAAATAAAAATGGCATAAGCTTACATCTTTTAGAAGAAAATTTTTTACATAGGGTTATACATGTTGGAATTTCGATTATAAATATTCATTATAAAGATAAAAATATTTCCTACATAATGATATTTTATTTATAATTTTTAGAAATTAAATAATTTATTTTATTTATGACACAATGATGATGCAGTAATTACTATAATAGTGAAAAATTAAAATAATTGATATTATAAATACCCAAATAAATATAATATGAAACTTTTAATGAATTAAACTAATTTTCTAGGATAATATGATATATTAGGATTGATTTAATTGACTTTTCTCTAAGTAATCAATCTGTTATTAGTTTTAAAAAAATCAACTATTGAATAGTGTCAAAATTGACATAAAAGAGTTCTTAAAACAAATATTATATTATTAATTGATATTAAATTCCTAAAAATCTAAGGTTCGGCCAAGAGACTTATATTATGATAGGTTAATCATTAATGGACCACTTGGGGGTATCTTGGATGTATATAGTAAGTTTATTAACCATATTATATAATAATACAAAGAGACATTGTAAAAGTGAAACTAATCAACTTAGAGTTAATACTTAATGATAAGGTTAATATAAGTACCCAAACCTGTCTAAATTCTATTGGATGAGTTGTTTTCGACCTATCCCCACCTCATCCTTTGAATAGTCAACTTTGGAGCCTTTGGAAACCGAATATGAATTTATTATAAATTAATATTTCTAGCTTTTCCAAAGGTACCCCTCACCCCTCTTATAAAAGGGCACTCCTCCTTCTCTTTTCCTCACACCTCTCAAGCCACTTGGCTCGTCCAAACTCTGCCCAAATAAGCTCCCCACATCCCTCTCCTCCTCCTTGAAGCTTCCCCTTAGGCAGAAAGCATTTCAAGAAGTCCTTTGGTTCCAACCAAAGTGAGTTACCTAGATTAAAGGTAACGATTTCTCTTAAATTATTTTCATTTATTTTGCTTCTCCAACCCCCAAACTCTTTTTATTTCCTTTCTTTTGTAACAACACCAGTATCCTCAATATACAAGGATGTTGTTATAAGAAGGATTCAAACAACACATACACACAACTCCATCTAATGGATGATGAACATAATGTTTCTGTGGATGGCAAACTAACGCCTCACGAAACGATGATTGTTCAAATACATCTTACCGCCTCTCATGGTGGCCATTATGATGGCACTGTAATTAAATATGATATTGATGATATATATTTTATATATAAGCTTCTGTAATTCCATTTTATTTCATACCATTATTCGTTTCATGTTGTATATACATACGATAATTTCATTTGAAGAAGTGCGGACTACCGCCCCCTTAAAATGATCTGACTCGTTCATACCACACATGGAACGTATAAAGGATGGGGTTAATGAACTTAAGTAACATATATAAAATATTATATTATACTGGAATAGTAATATACCTATGTATCATTTGGATTCGATTCTTTTAAAATAAAAATTAAATGGAAGTAGCGTTCGTGCGTACGTACGGACTACCGTCTCCACGAACGCGATGAGATTCATTCTCCATCGTATCCATTCAAGTATAATTATCATTTAATGATTTAAAAATTATGTTTAGGGACTTGATATCATTCTGGATATGAATAAGATACAACAAACATGACTTATGTAACAAAACATATAAAGAAAATGAGTAAGTTAACACCCGAAACGGCGATAATACTAAGATATTATTATCAAATCAATATTAAAAGATCATATAAGATATCATATTAATGTATATGATTCTTGTATAGTTTAGTAACAATTATTTCACTATTATACAGGAGGTTAACCTACCCCAACCAAGGAAAAGTACAAGGTAAGGGTTATTTCACAATCTCTTCATTATCCGAGGTTGTTTATATGTAATAATCTACTGGGATCTCTTTATCATCCACATCCATGTTTCTTAAAAATGTATTTCAAAACATTTTTACTATTTACAAGAATATGGGTTAAAGTCATTTATACCCTTTTTTGACTTTTTATAAGAGGTTTATAAAGGAATCTTTCCGTCGTTTTCAAAACAAGGTCCTTTTTAACCTTTTCGACAGAATTGAGGTAAGAATGTTTTTTTTAACTTATACGGCGGGTGCGGCTATTTTCCGCCGTTATAAAATCTTCAAATCTTCCCTTACAAGATTATAAGAATATTTTCAAAGAAAATTTTTTATTTTATATGGATCTTAAATTATTTCAAAATAAAAGGAGATATTTCTTTAAAAAGAATTTTGATTTCATCTATGTCAACATCCTTTGATGGATTTTAAGATTATTTGAAGTTGATTTATTATGATACAAAACTTCTATATTGTATTGATGGTTTTTTGATATGTTTGACTGTGGATGTGCTATTTTTATACCATTCATAGTTTATGGTGAAAGTATTGACATTTCGTATGCTAGTTTTAATACGAATGTTTATGTTATGTTTAAACCTTTTCATATGGGAATGCATTGGACTTAATATGTGACGGGTGGAGCCCGCTATAGCTCCTCGATGCATCGGTAGGTCTCATGAGACAAACTAGTGTCTTGGCACAAGGCCTTGACAAAATCTTATTTGTAGTCTTGGCACGAGGCCTTGGCTATGTGGTTATGATAGTCTGGCATTATGCATTCCATCATTATGAAAGTGGTTATTGATTTTTCATGTGATTATTCGATTAGTAGAATAACCATGTGAATAAGTAAATGGCATTATTTCATTTCATTTATGCCATACTATGTTGAAAGTTCAAGTTTTAAAGGCTTTTGTTTTAGTTATACATTGCCTTAAATGTTTATTCTTATTTATGAAAGTTTCCGCTATATTGTTATCCTTACTGGGCATTTGAGCTCACCCCTTTTCTATGTTTTATTTTTCCCAGGAAGTGAAGAAGTAAATTATGAATGACCTGCAGGGATATTATGTGGGGATATGAGTGTGGATTATGGAGACAATATGTTGTTGTAGTAGTTTTTAGTTTAATGATGTAATGTAAACCTTATGAATATATCTAGTGTTTCCAAGGCTACTAAACCAATCGGTCTTTCGAGATTTGATCTTTCTTGTGATCATGCCAATGTTACGAAGTAATGCACCGACTCTGGGCAGCTGGGGTCGGGGCGTTACAGTTGGTATCAGAGGAAGTTTAGTACAAACCTTGGAAGCTAGATTTAGATAAACTCTGATTGGAGCACGTAGACCTAAGATGAACATTGAGGATTAGTATAGAAGAACATCCTAGAATTTTGGTATTGTAGAGATTTTGTGAGTTTTCCGAGCAATACATCCCTGTCTGGATACGAGCAGGTAGAGGCGGCTCTGGCACAGATGTACCTAGGGGTAAAACCCGAAAACACCGCTTTGAGCTAGACTCGAACGGGAACTGGTGCACGACAACGGGCCTTGCTGCACTCTTGGTTACGACACTCCCGGGGGATATTCTTAGGATAACTCTCATTTTCTTTACAAATCATTTTTAAGGGATTATGAGTATATACTTCCTCAAAGAAAACATTCTTATGATTATGGATTATATCCATAAATAGTTCAATTTATGTTAAGTGTTTTATAAGTATGGGATTATGTATTTTGATTCATAAACTGATCTAGTGTATGCCATTGTTTAGAAATGGCGCCCAGTAGAAGGAATGAGAACTCCAGAAATGCACATGATCCAAAGAGAAGGAAGGATCATATCTTTCATGGTCTTAAGCTAGAATTTATAAGAGAAATAGTCTCCTATGTATTATCATCATATGAAGAAATAATATCATGTGTTGATAAGATAAGTAAAGAGTTTACTGAGTCCTATGGCTTTGAAGGGAAGCAAGAGAAGAAAAGGATGGAAGAGAGAAAGATGGATAAAAGTAAGAGGGAAAAGAAGAATTTTCCCATATGTGGTAACTGTGGAAAGAAACACCCTGGAACTTGCCTGAAAGGAATGGGAGTTTGTTATAAGTGTGGAGGAAAAGGGAACAAAGTACGTGAATGCAAGGGTAAGAAAATGGTTTTAAATGTACAATGCTTCGTTTGCAAGGAGTTTGGACACTACGTGAACCTATGTCCCAGTCATCAGACTATGCCGCAAATGATGCTATTGGATAATAATCAAGTTATGATACTACCACAGATGAAGAGGAATGATTAGAGTTCTTATGTTGATTATGTCAATTGAGTGTTGTATCAACAATGTACTTGTTATAATAATTATGGAGTATATAAGGATTGTACTACAGTACTATTTCATTAAGGACTTGAGATTGTGTGGAACAAAGAAAACTGACTCATTAGCAGGATAGATTTTTGGAAAATATATGGTTGAGAGAATGATAAACCATAATATAGTTCTGATACTGAGGTAGTGATTTTGGAATAATATGTGATTGTTTTGGATAAATTATATTGGATATTCATGACTACCTTGGAACTGATTAATGATTTGTATATTCCATCATTGTTGGGGTTTAAAACATTTTTGGATTAATGAAGTATATCCAGCATTCTATATGGAATAAGGGAGCATGACTGTAATCAATAAGGAATATGGTAATACATGATGAAGGTATTAATATGCTATTACGGGGTAAAAAGGATCTATATTATGTTTACCTTCCTTATGAATGTTGGACTGTGAGTTTGGACAGAAGTATTTTG
Source organism: Viscum album (assembly GCA_963277665.1). NCBI lineage: Eukaryota > Viridiplantae > Streptophyta > Magnoliopsida > Santalales > Viscaceae > Viscum > Viscum album. Next base: position 1,171,618,631 of record OY728152.1, on the reverse strand, counting down.
GATAGTTCTACTTTGGATTATTTTGGATTGCCATAAAAGGACAACCCGGAGGTCGGGCGGCAACCCGTCGCGTCCGGCAAGGCTGCGAGACTTGAACCCGCAACCAAAGGGCGACAAGGGTGTATCACCTACCACTATCCCATGAGATGTCCTGGATTAAATAAAGTAGTTTTTTAAAAGATCTGGTAGATGAATTATAAATTCGTTTATTTTGGAACCCTCTATGAATAGTATAAATAGAATTTTTTTTACGAGTGAATGATGAGTTTTGGTAGAAATTTATTAATGGATAAAACTCTAATTATAAACTAAGTATATCTCCTTATTATCTTAGCCAATCTCATAAATAAATTCCTCATCATTAATAAAAGGAACTTAGAACAAAAATGTTGTCCTAGATGGTACCTTAAATCATCAATAATTTATGACTTTGGGATTGTTGGCCTTTTCATAGCCATGTTCTCTACCACTCTCCATCAGATAATTGATGGCTAGATTTTTCTTCCATATCCATATTTTCTTACATGGAACCCTAGTATGTGTTATTTTCGGTAATCTTCATACTTTCCACTCTTTATTTTAAATAGAGGCATCATTAATTCATTTTTTGATGTGGGATTTCAACTAAGATATTTTGAAACGTCAAAAATGTGTTATCCTAATACCCTATGTTTTGTTGAACCGATGGTATTTCAAATCATCATAGATTGATGAATTTAAGGACCTCAATTATACACTTGTTTGTGATTGATGACCTCAATCACTACCTATAAATATTTACATTTTTTCTCCGATTATATGTCTCTAATTTCCACCAATGTTCTCCTAATCGAGATCATAATTTGGTGGTGACCTTTGATTTCTCTTTTCCTCATATTAAGACTAAATTTTAGTAACCCAATTTCTGATGTGGGTTTTCCCACAAATATATTTTCTACTTTCAACCTTTTATTTTTGAAGAACAATTTCAAATTGCGAGGACACAATTTATTGAAGGAGGGGAGAATGTAACACCCCATGATTTCATAGTGTGTTATTTCTTCAAAATAATTCAATAACTTGCACTACACGCAACACTGAGTTCAATTGCACCATGACTTACCAAAAAAAAGCCATTAAAAGAGGTCATGAATAGTATTAACTAAATTTTAAACTTTATATAATCCTTATAATTTTAGAATCCATATTATGAGTTTCTTAGTCATAATGCAAGAACAAATTCATTTTCATTATTGCACTTTTATCAACTTTTGATAGTGAAACCTTTTTAAATACAATATTTTAAACTTTTTGACTAAATGGAGACATCAAAAAATTTAAAATGAAACATCCCAAGCTTCCACGGTACGCTTTCCTTTGAATAAAACAGTAGCGTGTGTTGTACGCAACTTCGAGTTCTAACACACCGTAACCAATCAAACTAGCTGTTATGAATAGTAATACCTACTTTTTGAAGTTATATATATTTTATATTTTAAAATGGACTTCATTTTTGGATTCGGAATATCAAATTTAGCCTAAGGTGAAATTTTGGTACTTTTCGGATAACTTTCATATTTTGATGAATAGTGAAAATTACTAAATTTTAATTAAAAACAACTTTTTTAATCAAAATAATTAATAGTAATAAATTATGAATTTGAGTGGTTTTAAAGTATATTTAGAATATATTTTTACTATTTAATATAATTTTGGTCATTGGACATAATTTTACAATTAAACCGAACATAAACAAGTGTCAATCTTTTGATAGTTATTATCTCTTAAAAACACGCTTTTTGTTTTGACAGCGGAAATTAATTTTAAATTAATTTCTGCCACTTCTGTGATTTGAATTTTGGAAAATGGATTACATATTTGGAATCAGGATGTTCAAATTGTGTAAATAGGTAACTTTTATTTTTAGACATTTTGAATAATTACTGCGGTAAATATTTTATTTACCATGGTTAAGGGTAAATCCGGTAAATAAGGGTTAAAAAATAATATTATAATAATACTAAATTACCCTAAAACATGTCTTAACCCTATTATTTGATACATGGTCGACCATGGGCATCTTTGTGTCTATTTTGGGACCCCATGGATCCACTTGTAAGTGATAATGACACATTATATTAATAAAGTTAAAATAAAAATAAAAATGGCATAAGCTTACATCTTTTAGAAGAAAAATTCTTACATATGGTTATACATGTTGGAATTTCGATTATAAATATTCATTAGAAAGATAAAAAGATTTCCTACATAATGATATTTTATTTATAATTTTTAGACATTAAATAATTTATTTTATTTATGACACAATGATGATGCAGTAATTACTATAATAGTGAAAAATTAAAATAATTGATATTATAAATACCCAAATAAATATAATATGAAACTTTTAATGAATTAAACTAATTTTCTAGGATAATATGATATATTAGGATTGATTTAATTGACTTTTCTCTAAGTAATCAATCTGTTATGAGTTTTACAAAAATCAACTATTGAATAGTGTCAAAATTGACATAAAAGAGTTCTTAAAACAAATATTATATTATTAATTGATATTAAATTCCTAAAAATCTACGGTTCGGCCAAGAGACTTATATTATGATAGGTTAATCATTAATGGACCACTTGGGGGTCTCTTGGATGTATATAGTAAGTTTATTAACCATATTATATAATAATACAAAGAGACATTGTAAAAGTGAAACTAATCAACTTAGAGTTAATACTTAAAGATAAGGTTAATATAAGTACCCAAACCTGTCTAAATTCTATTGGATGAGTTGTTTTCGACCTATCCCCACCTCATACTTTGAATAGTCAACTTTGGAGCCTTTGGAAACCGAATATGAATTTATTATAAATTAATATTTCTAGCTTTTCCAAAGGTGCCCCTCACCCCTCTTATAAAAGGGCACTCCTCCTTCTCTTTTCCTCACACCTCTCAAGCCACTTGGATCGTCCAAACTCTGCCCAAATAAGCTCCCCACATCCCTCTCCTCCTCCTTGAAGCTTCCCCTTAGGCAGAAAGCATTTCAAGAAGTCCTTTGGTTCCAACCAAAGTGAGTTACCAAGATTAAAGGTAACGATTTCTCTTAAATTATTTTCATTTATTTTGCTTCTCCAACCCCCAAACTCTTTTTATTTCTTTTCTTTTGTAACAACACCAGTATCCTCAATATACTAGGATGTTGTTATAAGAAGGATTCAAACTACACATACACACAACTCCATCTAATGGATGATGAACATAATGTTTCTGTGGATGGCAAACTAACGCCTCACGAAACGATGATTGTTCAAATACATCTTACCGCCTCTCATGGTGGCCATTATGATGGCACTGTAATTAAATATGATATTGATGATATATATTTTATATATAAGCTTCTGTAATTCCATTTTATTTCATACCATTATTCATTTCATGTTGTATATACATACGATAATTTCATTTGAAGAAGTGCGGACTACCGCCCCCTTAAAATGATCTGACTCGTTCATACCACACATGGAACATATAAAGGATGGGGTTAATGAACTTAAGTAACATATATAAAATATTATATTATACTGTAATAGAAATATACCTATGTATCATTTGGATTCGATTCTTTTAAAATAAAAATTAAATGGAAGTAGCGTTCGTGCGTACGTACGGACTACCGTCTCCACGAACGCGATGAGATTCATTCTCCATCGTATCCATTCAAGTATAATTATCATTTAATGATTTAAAAATGATGTTTAGGGACTTGATATCAGTCTGGATATGAATAAGATACAACAAACATGACTTATGTAACAAAACATATAAAGAAAATGAGTAAGTTAACACCCGAAACGGCGATAATACTAAGATATTATTATCAAATCAATATTAAAAGATCATATATGATATCATATTAATGTATATGATTCTTGTATAGTTTAGTAACAATTATTTCACTATTATATAGGAGGTTAACCTACCCCAACCAAGGAAAAGTACAAGGTAAGGGTTATATCACAATCTCTTCATTATCCGAGGTTGTTTATATGTAATAATCTACTGGGATCTCTTTATCATCCACATCCATGTTTCTTAAAAATGTATTTCAAAACATTTTTACTATTTACAAGAATATGGGTTAAAGTCATTTATACCCTTTTTTTACTTTTTATAAGAGGTTTATAAAGGAATCTTTCCGTCGTTTTCAAAACAAGGTCCTTTTTAACCTTTTCGACAGAATTGAGGTAAGAATGTTTTTTTTAACTTATACGGCGGGTGCGGCTATTTTCCGCCGTTATAAAATCTTCAAAGCTTCCCTTACAAGATTATAAGAATATTTTCAAAGAAAATGTTTTATTTTATATGGATCTTAAATTATTTCAAAATAAAAGGAGATATTTCTTTAAAAAGAATTTTGATTTCATCTATGTCAACATCCTTTGATGGATTTTAAGATTATTTGAAGTTGATTTATTATGATACAAAACTTCTATATTGTATTGAAGGTTTTTTGATATGTTTGACTGTGGATGTGCTATTTTTATACCATTCATAGTTTATGGTGAAAGTATTGACATTTCGTATGCTAGTTTTAATATGAATGTTTATGTTATGTTTAAACCTTTTCATATGGGAATGCATTGGACTTAATATGTGATGGGTGGAGCCCGCTATAGCTCCTCGATGCATCGGTAGGTCTCATGAGAAAAACTAGTGTCTTGGCACAAGGCCTTGACAAAATCTTATTTGTAGTCTTGGCACGAGGCCTTGGCTATGTGGTTATGATAGTCTGGCATTATGCATTCTATCATTATGAAAGTGGTTATTGATTTTTCATGTGATTATTCGATTAGTAGAATAACCATGTGAATAAGTAAATGACATTATTTCATTTCATTTATGCCATACTATGTTGAAAGTTCAAGTTTTAAAGGCTTTTGTTTTAGTTATACATTGCCTTAAATGTTTATTCTTATTTATGAAAGTTTCCGCTATATTGTTATCCTTACTGGGCATTTGAGCTCACCCCTTTTCTATGTTTTATTTTTCCCCGGAAGTGAAGAAGTAAATTATGAATGACCTGCAGGGATATTATGTGGGGATATGAGTGTGGATTATGGAGACAATATGTTGTTGTAGTAGTTTTTAGTTTAATGATGTAATGTAAACCTTATGAATATATCTAGTGTTTCCAAGGCTACTAAACCAATCGGTCTTTCGAGATTTGATCTTTCTTGTGATCATGCCAATGTTACGAAGTAATGCACCGACTCTGGGCAGCTGGGGTCGGGGTGTTACATACAAGGCATGTAAAATTCCTACATGGCATGTACTAGACAAGCTCTACCTGGCCTGTGTTGTTAGTGACATGAACTAACACACAATTCACACTACAATGCGTGTTTCATATGAACACAAAACGTATGAGATAGGATAACACCATCCCGTGTTGTTCGTGACACAGCCAGGTACCTGGGTAAAAATACATGGCATGTTGGAGGCAGACACAGTGTGTACCTGAAATGGTAACACCTCCCTGGGTTGTTCATGACACATCCGGGTACCTAGGTCAGACTATACAGTGTGTTTAGACAGCACACATTGTGTATTAGACACGACTCGACCAACCTGTGTTGTTAGTGACACGGGTGGGTACGAGGTTGACACTGCACGGCGTGTTCGACGGGTACACGGCGTGTTCCCACCATACATTACCCATCCTGTGTCTCTGCCCACATGGCATATGGCATGGTTTAGAGATTACATGACGTTTATATAATTTACAGGGCGTTTACATAAGAAAAACTATTCCTTCCTAAACAGAAGAACATATGGTGTGTACTTAACATTACACGACATGTATTCTGGGTTTTTCCAGATAGTAATCCTCAAAAACTACTATGGCACCCAAAAAACACTGAAACAAGCATTGAATGTGAAAATTTATGATCTGTAATGAGCCATACTCCCTGCTAATCAAATTTTGGCATCTTATAAACATTATATAAAGGCAAACAATGTAATGACCCACCAAATTCCAGTCTATGAGGGCCCATAACACCTCAAGAACCAATGATAGGCGTTCATTTAAGCAAATATCTACACACTAATACACTATAAAACATCAGATATTTCTATCAAGGCAACTATCACAACATAATGAATATTTTACACATCATTTATCGTAACAACATGCATTCTTTAATGCATCCTAGATGGCATGACAAAAAAAATGCACGACATGTGATTTCTAGAAAATTACTATATGATGCATGAGATGGAATACCCTCATATCATCGGGTTTAAATAGAAATAGAATATGAACTACATCAACAAAAATAGCACAAATCATGTGAATCACTCAAGGTGAAATCAAATCAACTTTAATAATTGAAAAACCAAAAAAATTTCAATTAATGAGGTAGATTGGCTTTTCACTATACACGGATTAGCTAATCCCGTGCAAAACTTATTACCAATTACCTATTCCATCCTATCCATGACTAAGGCTCCAAATAGTAAGTCAATAGAAAAGAAATCCTCGTATACCACTTTGTAATGTCCCGGTTCCAGAATCCACCGAGAGGCGCCCCATACCTGGTTGGTCACATGGCCTCAAGTAAATTTCCCCAAATGCTAGAGGCTGCCAACTAGCAGCGAGGGCCGTGGGTGTGATAGTTGGTAAACTATGCCCTCATTGGCAGAGTACAAAACTGAAGTAAACAAAACATACAATAGAAGAAACAGTAAATATCCAATAATAGTAAACAACGAAAAACTGGAATAACAAACAACTAGAACACACATATATATATATATATAATGATGCATGATACATATGTCTATGAAAGTAGCCAAACAAGTCACACTGCTAGAAATTCAAACAATGCTAAACCAAATTACAAAAGAAAGATAAATAGAACCTCAGCATCACAAGCCATAGCTTGGTACCATGATCTCCAGCTCCACAACAAGTCAATTACCTGATGTATAATAGCACATTCCCTTAACTATACATGCAGCAATAAAATCTATCTGGGCCCAAAAGCATGACCCAAATAGGGTGTCAGACTAAATCCCAGTAGGTAACCACCCGAAGACCTATGCCTAATAGTCAGCGAGTATATGGTAGTTAAAAGTACATAATGAAGTAAACATGAAAGTACTAAGTACTAAACAATCCACAGTTTCAAATTAAGCAATAGTGAAGGAAACAACTAATCCACAAATAGGTAACCCTTTGGGAAGTATTCACAACCATTCCCTCTAGTCCTACCTAAAAATTAAAAGAAACCCTCTAGGCAGCACACTTGGTCTTACCCCTCTGGTTCTGTATATGAATATAATAAGACTCTCTGAGGAAGCACCCACAGTCAACCCCCTTATAGTCTAAAGTAAAGAAAGACTCTATGAGGAAGCTCACACAAGGAGTACCCCGTATAGTCTAGGGTAGTCACGGACTCTCTGAGAAAGATCACCTGATCGATTACCGTTATAGCTCCAAGTACTAGGAATCTCTAAGGAAGCTCACTCGGTCTATTCCCCTTATAACCCAAGTCGTTCATAGACTCTCCGAGGAAGCACTCAACGTAAATTTCCCTTATAGTCTAACAGCTTAGTTTTAAAATCAAAGACTCTCTGAGGATGATCACTCTGTCAATCCACATATAGTCTAATTCAATCAAGGACTCTCTGAGGAAGCTCACTCAATCAATTCCCCTTATAGCTCTATTTGGTCCTAGTCTCTCTGAGGATGTTCACTCGGTCAATCCCCCTTATAGCCAAAAGTGTTCTAAGACTCTCTAAGGAAGCTCACCAAGTCAATTCCCCATATTGTGTACTACTCCAGGTTCACATGGCCCTGTGTAAGTCAATGGGCATAGCAGTATAATATATCCAAAGTAAACCTATAGAACTACTAGGATAAATAGTATACAACATGACAAGCATATCAGAATACAACTCTCCACCCTTCTGCAACAGGCATGGAAAACATGCAAGGCTGCTAAAGTATAAACATGACCAAATGGTCGTAACCAAAGTAATTCATGGGAAACACATCCAATGCATAGAAATAAACTCTATTCATATCCAAATATCCTCTACACTGGCATAAAATCATGGTAAGAAAACAAAAGGAGTAAAACAGTAAACACGCAATACCCCGTTCACGGGTATTGGTGGAATTTTCAAATAATACTCACAGAATTCAAATAGAAAGGGGAAAACCACCTACCTCTAGGTAAGGAGATCAATATAATTGAACCTTGAAGCATGAATATTCTTGGAATGTCGTAGATCTAAAAAAACATCCAAACCGATAAACCCACGATAACATGGAAAAGAAAAGGAATTGGAAAACAAGGCTCAAGCAGAAGAGAGGAATCACCGATACAATTCCAACGCAATAAAGAGTGTTCAAATCAGAGTTCGGATGGCGGGTTAGGGGCTCAGAGAGAAGTCACAGTCATACAAGTTCTCTCAGACGAAGATGACCTAGAAGAATGTTGTTATGCCCGTCAGACGCGACCCCAATGTGTATCATGAAAAAAAATACACAGCGTGTAATTTTGGAGTATACGACATGTACTTTCTGTTTCTGTACTCCGTATTAGGCAACTTCCAATTCACTCCCACATGGTCGTGTGTGTGGCTACTACACGACCAACATACGACCTACTATGGCAAGGATGTACAGGACGTGTACTCATAAAGTACACGACGCGTACTTAGAAAATGTCCAGAAATTCTGCTTTTCTCAAAAAAAAGACCAGAAAAGGAAAACATACCTGAAAATAAGGTCCAGGTTCTTACATACTCCCTATGTGGTCGACAAATCTTAGAGGTGGTTATTCAACCCCTATAATTAATACCCCATAACCACATAAAAATAAATATATGTGGAACAATAAAGGATGTTTCTAAATAGAGACTTAAAACTTCTAAAAATTTGGAATATATTCCCTAATTTCATTTATGAAGGAACCATGGGTAAATCCAAAGTCAAGAATCAGAGATAAATAGGAAAAAATATTAATAAGGGTGATCCTTTGTAAACTTCCTTTATGAGATCCTCCCATTGTGTAGTTTCCATAAAAATTGGTCATATAAACTATGTTCATAGAGTGGGGGATCTTGTAAAACCCTTCATGAGGCCTCCATAAACACGTGCCATATATGGGTCTCAACACCTTTATATAAAACTACCCTTATGTGAAGTGGATAGAGTTGAACATACCCATTATCCCCCTCTTAAGGGTTATAGATCATGTAATATCTGTTTTTCCTATGAACATGTAATAAAGTGCTGAAATGGTGGATTAAAAGACCTCCTCTATGTCCAATCCTTTTCCTACGTCTCCTACATGGTATATGGTAACCTAAATTACCTTTCTAGAATACTTTCACAAAGGTCGAAACACAAAGAATTCTAAATCAAGGCCACCTCTGAAGCCACAAAATCCACATTTGGAGGGAATACACACATGTGAGATCCACTTCAATTATTTATTACCTTGATAAAAGATGATATGTAACTATCTTACTATATATGTATAACTTTTTGTAAGATCACAATCTTATATTAACTTTATAATGAGGGTCCCTATCAGAATGGAACTGGAGTGATATCTCCTGTCCCAACATTCTCATACAAACTCTTGATTCCAATTAATGAGCCATGAGATCTGAGGCATACTTATTAGGTGAATGATATATCCATGTTCGAATTGATGATTTCATCACCAGGTAACATCAATGAGATAGGGACACCCATATAAGGGAAGAACACATTCATGTATAATCCCCTTTCATGATTTATCAGTTCCTAAGCATCTATTTTGGAAATATTTTCATCCAAGGTGTGTGTTGTCGAAATGACGTATATTTCTTGCCCCATATTTCGCCTTTCCAAAGGTGGGTGGCCTCCACCACCAAGGATAGTGATGTTGGGTCCTTGATCAAAACATGATGATGGGATTTTAGATCCTTCTTCCATGTATCCCTCCTTGGAGCACATTTCTTAGTGTATTTATCCCTCATAGATTTGATTCACGTTCATGAAACTCATTCTCAGTTCCATCTAGAGGTGGAATCCAGTTAATTACGTTGCTTCTATCTCAACATGGCAGAAACATTTTTTTGAAGTAGGTGGCAACATCTATAATGTAAGGGAATCTCTAGATATTTGGTGTGTTGGAAACCTATAAAGTCATATCCTTTTGAAGTTATAGGCATCTCATGTGAGAGGTGTCTTAGGTATAGACCCTAAGGCATCCCATGTCGGTCATGAGAAAGTAAAAACCAGCGGCCTAAGTCTTTCAATTATTTTTCCCGCATGAATCCCATTTTTATTATATGAGGTTGGGATTTTGGATCAATTACTATGTTTAACATATTTGGGAGATAGTTGGGTCAAAGGTTTAATGTCTTGTGTGGAACGATGGTTCATAGGTTTAACATCTTACATGGACATGATGGGCACCATTTTGACATCATTTAGGGATATTTTCGGATTAGTTTATCATCTTCTTTAGATATGATGGCTTAATGAAGTGTTTCCAGAAGGGAGAATATTTAACACTTGGATGGTGTCTGTATTGAACCTCATGGAGGTGTCCTACATACCCTATAGATAATGAAGGATCAAAACACATGTAGTTCAATGATACAGTTTAATGTTGTGTGATACGACTGGTCTATACATTTTAACATTGTGTGGTAAGGACATTCATTTCATGGAAGGAGTGTCAACGAGGGATTGTATGGGGCTTATGCATGGATGCTTCCTAATTTAGGAGGGTTCTCTATTAGGTTGATGGAATGGGTCTTGTGCATGGAAGATACCTTGGGTATACTAGGATAAGTGACGATGTGAATGGGGCTTATGCATGGGAGCCACATGAGTGTCGCTATGGAGAAACAATTATGTGAATAGTGGTTATGCATGTGATCTTCCCATGTTCCGATATGGAGTAGAAATTAATTGAATGGGGATTACACATGGGAGAAGTATAATTTATGCTATGGTGAAATAATGATGTGAATGGTGCATAAGTGTGGGAACATCCTAGGGTGATGCTATGGAGCTGTAAGGATGTGAATGAGGATTATGAATTGGTGATTCCTAGATGATGGGGTATGGTCCCATTCATATCACGAGAGGAATCCTGTTCTTATAACATGGGTCATCCTTCCCTTATCACACATGGTATCCCATGTTAATTTCATAGGTTAAGGTTACATTTTAATGTCCTTTAAAAGGACCTGGTGTGTGGGAATTATGAATTGAGCCACATATTCTTTATTACTCATGATGGTTCAAGAGGTAATCCCATGTTTGTTTCATTGGTTAAGGTTATATTTTAACGTCCCGTGAAAGGATGTGGTGTGCATGGCTTATGTATTGAGCTTCCCATCCTTTATTCCTTATATTGGTTCTTGAGGGCATCTCCACCCACTGATGGGATGGAGGAATAAGACTAGGGCCTACACCTGATATGGAGGCCCGTTATGGATATTTGGTGGTCATATCATGATAATGTAATGATCATATTATTCTAAATATGTATGTAATCTCATTACTTTCACATGAGGCATCCTATACATTCTATATAGGTTATACAACATGTTAAGGTCATGTATTGAGGACTGGGGGGGTCCTCTCAGGAGCATGGAATGAGGAATCTTACGCTTGACCCATAATACATATCATGTGTGTCACATGAGGGATAATATGATTTTAGTATAGGGTATACAATTGTTTAATGTCATGTAGCAAGGACTACTAGGTGGTAGATGGCTAGAAATTGACTGTTCGGGACTTACTCAAGAGAGGAGCTTTCTGGTTCAACCTGGCACAGGAGTCAGGTGATGGGTTTTAAATAGTTTATTGAGGAGTGTTTCAACTCAATGTACTCAGGGAATCCAATAGGATAATTTAAACTTGTGTCATGGAAAATAAACTAAGAGTAGTAGGTCAACTCATGGTATTTTATGGAGTGCATAGGAGTATCTTGACTTATGGTATCAAGTGGGGTGGATGTTGGGAATGTATAGGGTGAAACCCAAAAAAAATATTAACCTAGCCCAAAAATATCATTTTTAAACTATAAATTTTTCCTGGGGGTTGGTGAAATTATTGGAGGGACCAGGACAGTGGCCTGACAGTGCAACATAGAACTGACCTCGAGGGGGGGGGGGTGCGAGGGTGCAACCTTTGCAGTATGGGCTTGAAGACATGAGTCTGAACACTATTTCACACAACTAGGCACTGGGGAACACAACTATGAACTGGGTCACACAACTAGGCATTGGTGCCTGAAAATGGGTGTTGAGTTATGAAATTATGTGCTAGGTCATGTAACTTATCATTGTTTTGCACAACTCTTCAGTTGTGTGAAGAAATGGAGTTTCCATGAAGTATAACCTACAATTGTCATTTTTGAAAACATAGTGTCATGAAACATTATAGATTCATTTATATAGGATTTCATGAAAGATAGTAATTTGAGTGAAATGTGTTCCAAATGGATGACATTTCATGAAAACATCTAAGTAGAAGCCCGTGATTTGAGGGACTTTTCTAAGGTAATTTCGTGCAAGTTTAAGACTTGGGGGTTGAGTGAAGCATTAAAACCTATGTTTCAAGAGTGACATATTTGAAACATAAATACTATATTTCCTACCCAAAATAATAGGTTGATTATATATTTATAGATATATTTTTGTGGCATGTAAATTTTAGTAGAATTTCTCAACATTATGAAGTTGTGTGAAAATTCCTTTGTTTTTTAGAGTATATGCATGGAGATTATATGATTAATGTCACATTTCTCACACAACATAGTTGCCTGACCATTAGTGAGTTTCATGTACTTTTGGAATGTTGAATTAAACCCCATACATTTCTCCAGAATCACCCCCGCTATCCATTTTTTAGAAATTCAACTTAAAACAGCCATTAATTTTGATTAGTAAGTCCCTTTAGGCTCAAAAACTTGTCAAATAGAAGGTATATAAATGATATAATCACTTTGATAATTGTCTTCAACATTAATTCCATAGTTAGTTTTATTATTTCAGCACTAATAAGAGCACTGTACTCCTACTTTTATGTATAATATTCAGTGATACGCTTATTGATGGTTCGACCACATTGGTCCAATATATGATCCATGATCAGTATAAATGGAAAAATGATGTGGAAGTCCCACTAAATTCACAAATAAATATAATTTAATGACATAAACATCATAGTAGCATGTTGTATAACTTCACAACATCATATTTAGCACATGAAATTAAACTACATGGTATAGTCTTATCGCAGGGTCTTAAACTGTGCAACTTGAAATATGTAATTTTTAATTTATGTTTCATTAGGTTATGCAGAATAACTCTTTGAGGTCCAAAACTGACTTCATAACCATCTACATCCTCCCTCACTAATATATAATCCTCATTCTCTTTAATTTCTTTGTTCTTTTCACCATAATCCCTCTGAGATCTATGTTCACCTTTAGTAGGGATATATTCCTTGTGAATTCATCTTCATGGGGTAAAATTCTCATTGAAATCACATATAACCTTCCTCTCCACGACATATTCTCTGTGAGATTGAATGTCATCTTATTAGGTCAATATTCTCTTAAACCCTTTTTATTAGGTCATATTTCAGAGGAGGTCATATTATTTTTGGTGATTCATATCCCCAATAGAAAAACAAACACATATCTCATAGGGATATATTAATTTTGAAACAAAACCATCCTCATTGGTCTATATTAAATTTGAGTTCAACCATAAAATTATAACCATGTGTATGTCCCACACCAACCATTACTAGGAACATTTATCCTAGAATTCAATTCCATATGACTCTAAACTATTGTAAGTGGTTATGTTTTCATGAAGGATCCAAAACCATCCTTATCATATAAACATAAAATGTATGATATGTCCCATTAAGTGGAATTAAACTATGCGGGTTCCAATTCCATTCACATGAATATTCATGAATCCCCTCTTATGTTCCTTATCCCTGCACCAAAAACATATAAATCATTCTTGTATTGTAATAAATCCAAGAGTTACCAGTTATAGGGATTTGAACTAAAGCATCAATAATTAATAAGATAAATATGAAAAACTCTTATATGTATAAATGGTACCACTAGTGTAGAACCTATGATACATAAAAATTTTTACATTGATGGAGAACCTCTAATACATGTATATGTTCACATCGATACATGTAAATGAAGAATTGATAAAAAATGGGTAACCAGTCCCACACTGATACTTGTGTAGGATTCATAAAACATGTCTTAAATCTATAAGGGAGTCTAGAAGTAAGTAATAATACTCCCTTAAATGGTGTGAATGAGTCTGAACTCTTATTCTATCAGCTAATACGTATTTAAAGGTTCACTGGTAAAGTCCCAACAACCACCTTCCATTGAAAAGAAGGCACATGCTGACTCAAAAAAAAATCATACATATCTACATGTCAGAAACCGAATGGTAAACCTGGCATGAATCATTTAATTGTGAAAGAATATGTCCAGACATGATTTTACTTGTGATACCACACAAATAGGTTTTCTTTCTTATATTTTTATCCTTCTATAGAATCATAAATAAGATGTCCCTTAATTAAAAAATAGTTTCCATACTCATATCATCATACATATTATGAATTTTTTATGAAGGATGTGGCCCTGATGACTAAAAGGATGATGTCACCCACTTATCACCATCAATATCATGTGATAGACATGCTAGTTAAAGAGTATCCACTGAATGGTAAAATCCTAACCTTAGAGGCTACATGTAGGGGAGAATCCCATACATTAAAACCCTTATTGCCCAACTGAATTATGGTCTATATAGAAATTGGTGGAACCTGTTACAACATATAAACACTTTGGGAGTATCTCCCCAGATCATAGTAATGTGTATCTCTCTCATCTTGGGGATGTTTATCAATAAGTAATCTATAGCCACACTACTACGAAATATTATCATAGGAGAGATCCTGTCACTAACAATTTTCTTTATCAATGTTGCATGACCCCAGTTTCATTTTCTTATATCAAGGAAGCTGACTTGGAGATCTCGAACCTATCCATTCAGGCTCGAGCACCCAGATGGAGATCTCACCAGGGAAAAAAAGAACCTATTAGTACTAGGAATATTCTCATATAAATTTATCTTATAAAGAAGTATAACAACATTTCCTAGTACAATAGAATACCTTTATCTCTACTCAAACCAAAAAATAATACAAGTGTTCTATAGATGCATTAAAGGGTGTATGCTGATAAAATTAACCATCCATAAGGGGGAAAGAACATATTCTTCCCCGCTATATGAAACTCATCCTCATTTCCTTTTGGGAGTTAGAGGAAGTAATTGGGATCATATCCCCACTCCCACTAAATATCATGATCACATTCCAATTCCTACTACAAAATACCATTTGCACATCTAGATGATAATTGATAGGAAAACATATATTCCTGATCAAAATTTAAAATGTTTTTAGCATATCCCTATAAAAGAAATGGAAGATCTTCAACAACATATCCTAATGGAAACCAAATTATGGACCATATTTCTAATCCCACAAATGTAGAAGCATATCATAGGAATATCCCAATGACTACTTAGGAGTGGTCCCATGATTCTGACCCCATTCAAGAGGTTCATAAGCATGTTTTGGAAATGGATAAATTAAAACATCGGGCTCATATCCCAATTATGACTGGAGTTCACCACTATATCTCAGTAGGTACTCTAAGGTAGGATCATTCTACAACCAAATTCATAAGAGATCATTGGAATATTCTGACAGTTTCTCAGGATTAGACCCACATTTCTTCTTGCATTTAGTAGAAGGAAGGTTGTTATAACATCCTAGTTATAACATAGAGATGAAACTATATTTCAACTTGACCTGAGGAATCCCACTAGAATATTCCAGTTTCTAGTAGAGGAAATACTCATATTTATTCCTAGTTTCAGGAAGGAAGTTGGGATATTTCAACAACAATATGGGATCCTCTAAAGATGGATCCTACTTTTCAAGGTTGATATACCCAGTGCACAATCCTGACCACCTAATAGTTGTCATATAAGAATAAATCATGCTGAGGTAAATATATGACCCTGGGGAAGAAAAATATTCATTCAATAACTAACGATGGTATTCTTAAGGCCCTTAAACATATCTAAATAGTACCCAAATAATTTGTTGAAAAATAATAAAAAAGTGGAAGAAAATATATTCATGGAGGTCCTCTCTGTGATGTTGGGATTATTATCTCTATAGGTCCTCCCTAGATTGTCCTTCATTAAGGTTCTCACAATTGAATCACAATGATTAGTCATGGTAGCTGTTCTCATGGTGTGAGGTGTAAACATCCTCCTTGTATCCAAAATATAAATACGTAGAAAAATTCTCCCCATTCAAATACATCAAAAATAATTCACCACAAAGGTCCTCTGTATAGAATCCATGTCCACTCGAATGGTCCTTCCCAGGTAATATATTGCCGAGTCTCTACTTGAAATTGAATAATAAGAAATAATGAATGTCCTCCCCATAACAACTAATATAAATATTTCCATGGATGTCATCAATTTTTTATCCATTATGAAGGTCCTCCCCATACTTTTATCTCTCCCCAATAAGAACGTCCTCCCCTAATTGGATGAATATTGAAGACATCCACATTCAAAGAGGTGATATAGAGGATGAGGCCAACTACACGAAATACCTCATCACTGGTTAGTGAACTCTCATTCCAACCAGGTGATAGTCTATAGTAACAATCATTATCTTCACCTCGCTTGGAATACTTATGTCATAATCCCCACTCCTACACTAGTACCCCTCTTGGTATAGAAATGAAGAGAAGGAATGAACCCCCAAATCCCACCTACAGTAGGGAAGCAAACTATGGGAATCATTACCCTAATAATATAACATAAGAAAAAAAATAATATAAGAAACACCAATCAACACCACATCATATAAATTATCCATGATCCATAAAAATAAATACAACAGTTTTTCTTATGTCATATAGAATTAATATCCAAAACAAAAAACCAAAACCAATCCTAGGAAGAAGCTCCAAATAGTAAATCTAACTCCATGGTATCCTGATCTATCTCAGTCATAAAACCACCCTGATCACCTATAATATATATAGAGGTGATAATTACATTTATACTCATTAGTATCCCCCCGAGCACCTCTTGTGTAAATTTGAGAATGGAATCTTAATTCCCATAGTGTAAAGAGTAGAAAAAATAGGAAATTATTAGGTAAACCACCCATTCATAGACTCAACAAGGCTCACTCATCAAGTGTCTTATCCAAGGTATACTAAAATAATATCCTACGAATATAATCATAGGTCCCCCAAAACCACTCCCTTAATGGTTTTCTTCTCTTATGGCTCAATATAAAATTTAATATAAACATATACATTCTCAGAAACACCGAACATATCATGTTGGAATTGTGGAAGTAAACATATCACATTATAGAATCATAACCACATAACATCCACAACAACCACCTAAAAAATAGAGCGATAGGGTATCATGAACATAAATGAAAACATCCTCATTCCCTCCTCCTTCTGTTATTGGAACCAAAAACATTACCATTATCCAATAATCACTTATAAATTGGTCCAAAACATGCCACACCCAAACCTTTCATGATCATACAAACCTCATCCCATTACAACTAATCTACTACTAAAGGGAGAGAAAATAATAGGGTGAAGTAATATATACACCCTCACTAACATGGATCTTGGAAAAAATAACTAAAATCAAAGAATGTAGGGTTGATATAAAATAATCAACTTTGGTGGGATGTTTTTAAGAATAAAAATAGAATACATGAATAGATAGTCTCACATAGATCCTAGCCTAAAGTCCCACACAATAAATCATAAATTTACTTATATATTCTTATATTTCATCAAAACTACCAATCCACCACCATCACTGGCTATCTAACGCAAACCCACTTATGACCATATAAAAATATCATTATAAAAAATCATATATTCCCATTTAAGTGTTCATTTTGAAAATTATATATTTACAATTATTAATAAATATTTGGTTCATTAAACCCTTTGTTTCCCATATTTAATGAAAACCCATTCTCCACTATCACTCACATTTATTCCATAAATTATTCTTTCATTTAAACCATTTATTATCCAATTAAATCCTTGTCACTTTAATAATTAAATAATAATACCACCATTACTATTATCCCAATATCATCCCATTGCTAAAATTTGTTATTTCAATTACATACTATACTACCATGTATCACTAACAAACTAAAAATCATATACCAACCACATTAAATTTAACATCATGCATAGTATCAATAAACTATCATATTTCAAATCATATAAAATTCATAGTCCTAAAACAACACCATTCATGTCCGGATTATTCATAAAAAAACATTTAATCACCTTACAAAGATATTATTAATTTATATGAGGTTATTCATGAAAAAACACAAAAATAATTTATATTTTCTGTGGAAATGATTCAATGCTTTAAATGAGATCCTACCAATGAATATAACAATCAATAATTACTCACCAGATTAAAGTCATACATTTAATAGAAAAATCTAGAGTCTTAGATCACATAAATTCCCTAATTTACCAATTCCTATTAATAATATATTTTAATTTTATTATATGTGGTGTTTTATTTATGATAGTATAACAAATACACAAACATGAAATACTTATGAAATATTAATAAAATCCATGTGTGAAATTTTTTTATTTAATTACCATATTTCTAATTATTATATTTTTTAAGTTAATTATTTCCAATTACCAATTTAAAAAAGGAAATAATACACTCAAAGTTTTCCAAAATAAAAGTGATGTATGGTCTTGAATACCCTACCTTGAAGAATATTCACTATGAATTTCTTCCAAATGGATAGATGGAAAGAAGATAATTGCACATGCCCATAAATGAAAGAAAGAAATTGAATGATCATTGGGAAATTTATAGACTCAATAGGTATGCTTTGATCACCCAGACTCAATGGAATGTAAGGAACTTTAATAGGTAAAATAAACTAGATTTAGAATAATTAATAGAATTTTAAATAGATATATTCAAATGCTCTTCCAAAATCTCCCAATTTACTTAAAATTAAATTTATTTCTGTTTAATTCCCTCACATGAACCATTTAAAACTCTTTTAATTTAGAAAAATTAAATATATTGTACATTTTTATCATTATAGATTAAATATCTACATTTTTCATTGAATATTTTTTTTTATAAACCCATGTGATAGAAACATCGTTGAAGAAATTTTATATTTTATTTATGAAAAACATTACATACACATGAGAAAAGGTACTCCATATGGTTAAAATGGTTTACCCTTACATATATGGTTACCCACACATGATATTTAGACTCACCCTGATGTGGATAATATAACATTTATACAAGGATTTAATATTACAAATTAACATAACATGATAAAGGATCTACCCACACGTGAGTTGAATTCCACCTTTTTGTAGGATTCAAAAGCACTTCGAGGCCCTCATTTGAAAACCATCTACCCTTATGAAAATTTAGAATCTTCAATCGACCGTCATCATAATTTATACCATGATGTAGTTAAATCACCCTAGATAGTTTGACTTTCCATATTGAGGACCATGGAATAAAGTCTCTCTATTCAATTTTTCTTCCTCCCATATGTAAAGCTCATTGTCTTTTTGATTTTTAGATCAAATAACCCCCCCACCCATCATAACGACTAAACTAGAGAAATTTCAATGGTCCCTATTTATCACAGGTAAAATCATCATGAATAAAGGATTCTAAAATAGCTTATTAAACCATTTCACTACCCATAGTGCACTCCCACATCAAAAGGCACCCCACATAATGGTAATAAATTTTACCACCACACAGTGAAAACTCGCATGATAGTAAATATTTTTACCTTTATATTGTTTAACAAGCTATGATACAACTTAGACACCTAAAACACCCACTAAAATAACCACCCATGACCATTTCACTCACCATGGTGCACCATGTACCACACAGATTACTCCTAAATGGAAACCCTTCCAAAAACTTCAGTCAAAGTGGCCTAACCAATGGTGAAATATTCAAGGAAGTCAAACATTCAACACCATTCCCAATACATTGTTGTAGTGGACCTCATGATGACCCAATTGAAGGATGAGGTTTTCATTATCTTTAAAACTACTTCATGTTTTTATATAAATTTTCATAGTAAAACATCACCCATGGTTGTCTCCAATGACACTTCCCTTTAAGAGTTTCTTTATATCATTATTTTTTTATATTTAATTTTATAAATATTTTGTTGTGGGAAAAAATTCAAGATTAATTTTATAACTATTGATAATAGGGAAAGAAATAAACAAACAATAATTAAAATCACATAATAAATTAAAAGCGTCTAGATATAGATATTATTATAGATCATTCTTTTTTTACTATTTTTAAAAAGTTTCTAAATTATATCTCTCACAACACATAGATTGAATTTGAAAATCACTTGTTTAATTATGTTCAGTAAATTGAGGCTAATAGTAATGATTTCATCTATTGGTCTCATTTAAGTCGTATTCAATCAATTTAATCAATGATCATAGAGTATAATGAAATTATCAACTCCCTTTATACTCATTGTCCTCGATTTTGTAGTGAGAAAATTAAATAAGGTGGATCAACTACAAACTCGAACACCGATTGAATTTACAAGCCACATTAAGAGATCCAAACACTCTAATAGGTAATGTGTCATTATCAATACATAAGGAAAGGATTTACATAGTGAAAATATAATTTATCATCAATCAACAATTTCATTTCAATTTTTAAAAATATAGTGGGAATTAACATTGTAAAATAAAAGATATTAAAAATTAGAAAGACATAACCATTTGAATCCACTAGTTCTTACCACTAGAAATCTAGCTAGACATCATGGAGGTGTATGTGTAAAATCTACACTTCATCTTCATCGAAGAAGGAATCATATCCTCTTCCCTCAAATATCAAAAAAATATACTCATCTCTATCTCTCCACATTAGATATCCATGTTCTCAAAATCAACCCAAAATGTTTGTATGTCCCATTAATTGAATTAAAACATTTACTTATTTATTTACCCTTTATATTACTTGGAATATCTTATAGTTCCTTATTTCTAGGAAGTAGATCCTGGTTTTCCTATAGTATTTGTTTGTCTGACAATCATGTGGTATCAACTTCCACCTTCAAACAATAATTCTCATTCATTTGAATCCAACTATTATATAATTTAGTTACTCACTGAATAAATTTAATTTTATCTAGGTATCACATATCTATAATTTAGTTAACCATACTGAAAATACCTATCTTAAACCATATAACAGTCTTCATCAATAACCTAGATTTTATGATTTCAATAGATTCTGTTTCCTTTGAATTCCACCAACTAATTTCAAGAAACATACAAAAATTCAACGACTTCGATGTTCATTTTTCTAAATCCCTTGACTTATTGCTCAAATTATTAGCATGTCCCTCCAATGTTTTCATACCATGATACAATTTACTAAGAAATAATAGATCTTTATATATTTTCAATTAAATCAATATCTACATGCTTGGAGAATCTCTATAGTTTTCATCCTTCATAACATGAATTATTCCCACAAAATTTGACTCTTCTTGTCGCTTAAACATATAATCTCTAGCTTGTGTGTATGTTTTAGTTCCTCTCCTAAAAAATTGAACCCACATTTGATACTAAGACCATAACATATAAGGATTGTTTCGAACATTGTAAAAAATTAAGACATGGTCTATGTCCCATTACATCCTCACAAATATATCCAAGAGAAGTATCGAGGCCCCATCCATCTCCTTCATCATCATTATACACAGAGAACACCAACGAGAAATTATTCAATTTCCAATTGTCTATCGAGGTTCTTCATAGATACCTAATGTTGGTTAGTCATGATTCATCATGATACTACTTTTTCAAAGCTCAAAACCATTTACCAAATAGTGTCTCCTAGCTTATAAAACATTATCGCTAAAGTTTGTTGCCTACTCTATCTAGTAAATTTATTCTGAAGATTTGATAATTATGTCCCTTCTTTATGTGCGGTGTAATTTTGTTTGAAGAAGGATTAGTATTGATAATATCACTCAGGAACATAAAAATCTTCATCAACCTAATTCATATCTCTAATCAAACCACCACATCTGAGCTCATCTCCTTCACTCATCATTGAGATTTCCCAAGCCTAGTTACTAGAACAATATCATATAAAAATTGATTCGACATGCATTACAATACACAATCCCGTCCAAAACATAATATAAGTTTTCTTCAACAAAAAAACACAATCTCCTAATGAATTCTAGTTCTACTGGTTCATCTTCCATAGGAATAAACTATACTGAACCCTTCCACTAGCATTAAAATACTTAGGGATGAAAAGGCTCAGCCTCAATGATCTTTATCAAGAAAATATATACATGGGTTTGGAAATAATGAGTTTCGGTTGGATGGTACACAAATCATAATTGCATTCTTCAGAATCCATGAATAATCCTCCTCTTAGTATCAATGTTACATAAGTCTAAGCATAGCTCACCCTTGATATAAATTGGTTTGGGGTGAATATATTCATTAGAAGATATATGTGTAGAATAAATAATTTTTTGTAGAAAAAATCTTATGCATATCATCCTAAATTCTCTTACATTCATGGAAGATTTAATTATATTTTTGTTATGTCATATGATTAAATCATTTTTATGAAAAATTATATTTATTATGACTCCAAAATTTATAAACAAAACAATTGTCAAATTTCTCTTATGTATCCAATAACTTCTCTTAAATGGCAGTGAAAAATATCTTATGTTGTTATGAACTGTTTCTTGTACCCAAATTTTCCATGCATTCCTATTACTTTAAATTATGAAATTTATCTTATGAAACCAACCTTTATATTAATGATACACACAAAAAATTAAAAATAACAATTTATTGTGATTATTAAAATTGAATTCAAAACAAAATTAAATCATCCTAGGAAAAACCATAAACTCCAAACTCATATGGAATTAAAAATTCTTTCCACAAAAACATATTTGAGATTTTGAAACATGAAACTTAGCATTAAATAAAACATCATCCAACTTACTTAAAAACAAATTTCAATTAACTATTAAGAAGCAGAAACAAATCATTCCAATAAGAAAATTTCAAAATCAATATGAACATAAAAAATAAAAATTTTGAATGGAAATATAGTAACTATTTTTTAATTATTATTTTTAACTAAAATACATGGATTAAAATAAAATAAAGTAATTTCCTAAATACTATATAACATTTAAAAAATATAGAAAAAATATTTTTAAACATAATTACAAGTTCCATAAGAGTTAGTAAAATAATTAAATATACTTCATTATAATCACATTTTTATAATGAAAACAAATTAATATACCCTAATTGACGTGGAAAATATGCATCAAATAAGACAATATCAAATCACCCCACACAAAGACTTTTCTTTTACTTAAGCAATCACCCTAAAAAACTCAGTATAAGAAAATGAATCTTAAGACTGAGAAATTGGATGCTACTAAGAATTTATTTTCTTAAATATTTTCCCTTCTAGGTTCTATCAAGTAGTAAAATGTCAATGTCATCTCAAAAGGGAATCTATTAGTCTCAAATTGGCTATTATTAATGAAAAAAATATTAAATATAAAAAATTCTACATTTAATTTAACACACTTCATTACGTATCCAACTTGAAGTCCAAAAAAGTAATTTCTTTTAAGAGAACAATAACACAAAATTTAATGTTTCATATTAAATAAAAAACATATTGAATGTGGTGAAGTGACAATTTTTTGGTGGAATAAATAATTCATCCAATAGTTAATAAATAAATAATTAAGCGATAAAGAATAAGGAGCTCAACCTGGATTAAGATTTTTTATTTCAAAATCCATTTAATTTCATATCTATGGGTTAAATCCAAAATGAATGTTCAATGAAGATAATTATTATATAAAATTTTTCCAAAACTTTTCCAAAAGTCATTTTTTAAGAGGGTATGAAAAATGATTTACCGAATTAAACCTATGAGGTAACAATGATTAATATCCTCCAAGTGGCATCTCTACATTCAATTTTTAATAAATATTTCACAAAAAAACATATGTGATACTTAAAAATTCAAAATTTAAAAAAAAATTAAGGGGTTTTTGATGGGTTCAAATTTAATCATTGTTAAGCACATAAAAGACCCCTCACACATAAAGCTCAACATTTTTCCCAATGATGAATCCATGATGGAGGAACATGTAAATTCAATTTTAATTTTAAAAATATTCATCAATTTATTATACTAGAATCATGTACAAAAGACCATAAGAATGTTTAAAGATGTTTTTCCACATAAAAACACTATCAATAATTCACAGCATGAAAAAATGTTTTGTACAGGTTACCACTTTAACAATTCAGATCAAAAGTAAGATGTATATACTAGAACACATTCAAGGATGTTTGAAAAATTATTTATAACAAATAAATTAATATTCATTATGACATGAAACTAATACATAATCAATAACAACCAATTAAACTAACAATAACCATCATGTTTCATCTCTAATTTCTGCATGCAAGAACTCTTCTAGAAAATATTTTTTTATCCAATGAAAGTTCAAAGAAGTAGCCATTTTTTAAAAGAATAGAAATTAGAATAATTAATGACTAATTACTTAACTAAATTAAAAGTTATATTTTCCTTATAATCCACTAAAATATACCCCTTATTCTCTTTAATAATTCCCCACTAGTAATCTCCAAAGCACCTAAATGAAGAAAATGTTTAACATTAATTTACATAAGAATGAAATTCATGTTAAATAAAACTAGATTTTGAGAAAACAATAGGGTTATGATTCAATATTCTTCATCTTTTTTCATCTCTTGGTCATTATAAATTGTAAATTTTATTTTCCACTGACACTACAACACCTTAGTAGTTCATTTGAAGATTCTTTATAGTGACTAACAATAACATCATCTTTCTAAAAAATTTACTACATTATTCACCAAGAAAAAGAAAGAAATAATAATAAAAAACTAGGAATAAAAAAGAATAATACCTTCCCCCAAAATTATTATAAAAAAAAAATTGTATGGGATGATAGAACATGGATTATTTAGTGGTATTAAACCTTTAACAAAAGGAAATCCCCCCTAGAGGTTCCTTAGTCTCTTATCTAATTTTTTTAATCCTATGTCCATTTACATTGAATGGAACATCTTTCCCAGGATCTCTAATAATCAAAATAACAAAATGGAAAACATGAGGTACTATAAAAGGACTATCCCATTTGAAATTAAATTTACAGGAGAAAAGCCTAAGCCTATAATTTTACAATATCACTTTATCACCAATATGAAATTATTATTTTTTAAATATTTTTTTCATCAAGACCATTTTTTTATCTTCAAAAATCATTGTATTTTCATAATAATAGTTCCTTATTTATTAAAAAAATTATAATAAAAGATTACACTATTTTAAATCTTAAAAAATATTAAAATTTCATTATATAACTGATCAAAGATCATTATTCTCTAACTCCATACGAAAATGAAATTATCATACAAAAAATATCCTATATAGTAAAATCCATATTCTTGTTTTTCTAAGTTATCTTATTTACATATAAATAATCCTCAGGCCTTAAGATCCAACCCTTCATGTTTGGATTTACTATTTTCTCAAGAATATATTAGATCATTCTATTTGAACGTGTTTTCATACCATTTGTTTCAGGATGATAGGGTGTATAAATTTTATTGCTAACATAATATATTTTCAATAAATTTTCCAATTTCTAATTATATAAATGATTCCCATAGTCTAGTAGAATGAACTTGGATATCAAAAATCTACAAAATAGATTACTATTGATAAATTGAGATACCACTCTAGCATAATTATTCATGTCTAGTATAATTTTAGTCTACATTGACACCTAATTTACAA
Organism: Viscum album; assembly: GCA_963277665.1. Lineage (NCBI taxonomy): Eukaryota > Viridiplantae > Streptophyta > Magnoliopsida > Santalales > Viscaceae > Viscum > Viscum album. The sequence goes on along the minus strand of OY728152.1, from coordinate 1,171,592,473 downwards.
TAAGAAGGATGTATGAATATCAAAAGGAATTAGGAAAATGGCCCATAAAATATATTCTCCAACCATAAAGTACATCACAAAAATGGTTATTGTGAAATATAATGTTTTTAGAAATGTTTCCTTAGAATTTATAAACTGTATTGGTCCAATAGAATCCATGAGAATTTTTGAAAATAGTAGGATAAAATTGTTCTGAATCTAACACTTTTCCAGCAAATATATATGGACCAAAGTGACCTCTATAACTCAAAATATGGAAAAAATTTAGTGCTGGATAAATTTTAGAATTCAGGATACATCTCTTTATAATTTGATCAATTATCAAATTCCTTAATTTAGGATCATACCCAACATATTTCCTTAACTCACTAATCAATTTTGTAACCTGTAGTTTTGAAAACCAATGGGATGTAACATCAGTAGCTACGTAATTAACCATGTACGAATACCAAGGCCATTTACCAATAAAAAAGAACACTACTTCTCCCCATGGAAAAACTATTCAACGGGATCAACATATGAATTCCCTAAAAAACACTGTATGTATCCAAAAAAATGATTAGATACAATTTTCTCAATTCCATTCCTATATCGGATCGCTATTTCATATTCTTAATGAATTAAGATCCACCCAATCAGCCATAGTTTTAATTTGTGTTTCTTCATGAGATATCCAATATTAAAATGGTCAATGAAAACCACTACCTTAGATCCCAATAGATAACATTTTAAATTATCACAAAAAAATGGGCAAAAATCTATATTTTATTGTTGTGTAATTAGACTGAGATAAATCTAGAGTTATAGAAGCATAATCAATGAAATGTGATTTCCTTTATACTATTTTACAAAGATTAGACCTTAAATATAATTATAAATAATTAGTCATAATATCATAAGGAAATCCCAAATTAGGTTTTTAAAATATTGGTGGGGACATTAAATTTTGTTCGAGTTTGTTAAAATCTTCCTCACACTTCCCATCAAAGATAACTGGAATATATTTCTCTATAAGTCTTGTTAAAAGAAAATGAATCTGGTCAAAATATTTTATGAACCTCATATAGAATCACACATGGACAAGAAAAGATATAATATCCTTCATAATCTTTAGAAAAGGTAGTGAATAGAAAATTTCATCCTTATAATTATCCACTAAAATTCTATTCTGATAAACGTTATGACCAAGAAGAATTCCAATATCAACTATAAAATGGAATTTCTCATTGTTTAAAAGAAGGTTCTTTCCAATACACACTCTAATAATAGCCCCTAAACATCTCAAATAAATATCAAAATATGGGGAAAAAAATTTAAATCATCCATGAAAACCTCTATATATTCCTCAAGAGACTCAAAAATAATTCAATGAATGTATAATTGTAAGGTGGTAGGGGAATTACATAGTCAAAATGGAACTATCCTATAACAAAATTTATCAAAGAGACATGTAAAGGTATTTTATCCTATTACTATGGAGCTATGTGAATTTGAAATTATCTTAAAAAACCATGAATGTATAAATAATGGGATTTACTAGCTATCCATTCCAAGATTTGATCATGAAAATTAAGGTAAAGTTGTCCTTCCTAGTCACTAAGTTTAACCTCCTATAATCAATGCATACCCTCTACTCATTTGGAAACATTATTTGAACTAATTTCTAAAATTCATTCTTCAAAACCATGAACACTCATTTTAAGAATAATATTAAATGGAATTACCCATTTAAAATCATGAATGGGGTAAATATTTCCCACAACCAATAAGGTAGTTCCAAATTTCTTAACAACTTCTCAGGGTAGGATTCAATCTCCACTAGAATAATATAATTGGTTTGTAATTTTCATCAATAAGATTTATAGGCATACACAGTGATGGACTAATTAGGGGTAAATAATATAAATACAGGACTATAACCTTCCAATTCTCCCTAAGGAAATCTAGAATTCGATTATCTTGATTGTTGGATAACTCAATCACAATTATGACTAGTTTCTTTTTCTCTCCCAAGAAGAAAAATTTTACTTTTTTGGGAAATACATTATGTTCAAGTGTAGTTGGGCTATAATATTTGGAAAAAATTATTTTTTATGGGTTCCAAGACTTCTTTTTCAACCTCTAAATTTCCCTCCATTTTAGCACAATTAAAAACTTCTAAACAACCAGTGCATTTATTCTCAAGAAATGAATATGTGTTATCCTCAAAAGATGTTTCATATTCATTTTCACAAACACAAGGGGACTCTGAAAAAATATTTTGAATATTTTTAAAGATCAATATAGTGTAATTACAAGATTTTCAATCATATAAATAAATATTATCCACATAATGGTCATTCATAGAGGATTTTAATTCAATTTCAAAAGTTCTAGACTCATTTCCACATAAAATTTCATATTATTCAGTAGAAAAGGAAATTTAAAAGAATTCATTAAATGATATATTTATTATACTATAAATTTTCTAAAACGCTTAGATATGAAACTGATTTAATGTTCTTAATTATCAAAAATAATATTTTGTTTTCTAAAAAATAAACATTGTTTCAAAATAATTCCAATAGATTTTAGAAATTTCAGTTTCATTAGACTAATTATTATGTGAAAGTTTGTTTCCAAAATAATCTATAGGTTGGTTAACTAGAATAAAATCATGAAGAATATCTACGGAAAACTAATCAATCATATTAACTCTATATTCAACATGGTTTTCTATAGGGTGTTTTATTGATTTGAATATGAATAATTTGACCATATTACCTCCAAAATCTAATGGAAGAGTCCCTTTATGCACATTAATCATTTCCATTACATTTTTAAAAAATGTAATTCATAATATCAGTGGTTCACATGTGCTAAACCTTCCATTCCTCATATCTATCATATAAAAGTTTATACGGAAAACAATTTCATTAACCTTCTTGATCTCTCTAACCTGTATAGATGAAAAGAAAAAAATAAGGCATAACATTTATAGAGGCTCGTAAATCTAACATTGCATTTTCAAATTGACGGTTCACAATTATACAAGGTCGGAATAGAATTAATGACTTCATTTTTTATTATTTTTCATAATCCAGTTTTTAAGGGGTGAGGTGGAACCCTTACAAGGCTTTAAGGATTTAAGAGACAATTACATGAACTATAGGTCTTAAGGGAATCACCCTAACAAGATAACTTGGAACTAATCATCCCCCGAAAATATCATGATAGAAGCACTCCACCTTCACAAGGCTAATCAGATATGTCACACCCTGAAATATGAGACTATTTTATTTTAATTATTCTTCTGCCTTTAAATTTTTTTTTCCGGGGTCCGTAGTGATTCTCGGTCGATGTTTCCGATTATCTCATAAACAGTGCGTTTCTTGGCTTCGACATCATTAGAAGCACGAGAAGAGCACGACGCCGCACACCTTCACCCATAAAACTGCATGGCCTTTTCTTCTTTGAATAATTAAATGTTAATTTATTATGTTATTTATAATTTTTATGATTATTAAGAATTTTATTATTTTTGGTGAAAACTAGACTTGTTAGTTTGATTGTTATTATTATTATTATTATTTTGTTATTATTATTATTATTATTCATTTTATTGTTATTATTGTTATTTATTATTATTACTATATTAATATTATTATTATTATTATTACTGTTTACCTTTTTAATTTTTTTTTGTTTAGGGTGTTTTTTTAGGGGAAAAAATGAAAAACCCTAATATCCCACCCCTTCTCTCTTCGTACGGCGGACCCAACCCCCCATTTACCCCCTTTGCTGCATTCGACCAGGCTGAGTCGCCGGCTAAAAAACTCCCAATGATCATTCCCTTCGTGTAGTGAGACCCCCACCGCCACCTACCTTCTTCTTATCGGCACAACACCCCTTGAATGTACTGTTCACCAGCGATGATTTTCCCCTCGCCTGACTCAATTCTGGCCGCACGGTCCTACTCCGGCCAGCGCCCCCCTTCCTATGATTTTCCATCCACCGACCGCCTTTGACATCCCTCGTTCGGTGTGTTCTCCATTCCTTCTCTTGTTTTGGGGGTTTTCCCTTGGTGAATAATTTTTTTGACTAAACCCTAGGTGTAGGTAAATCTAATTTGGATGTTTATTCATTGAAAGGGGAGTGCGACTTGCCTCTCTGAACCATTGGAGGTGAGTTTTGGTGTTCACTATCGAAGGTGAGGTGTTTTGAATCATCCCGGGTTACCGCCACCATTTGAGGTGAGAGTTTCCTCCTTGCCTCTTGGTTTCACATACCATAGTTTGGGTTTGTGAATTTATTTTTAGTAATTGGTATTTAATATGTAGGGCGTTGTACTTCACCAAGCGTTTCAGATGCACACCGTTTTGTCACACCACGTATCTGAGGTATGATTCCCATGCACTATTTTTTTTAAAATCAAGAATCATTAATTTTATGATTTCCGCACCCTATATGATTAATATGTGTTAATTTCAATCTTTGGTCCAAATTTTATTTAGTGCGCAATTGTTTTTTAAGCTCGTTTGATGACACTGAATGTAGGGTCCTATTTCTCTTGACATATAATATGAGTTTACTCTATTTATTCTTGTTCTCCATTGGTCTAGGTGTTAATTTTCACTATGAAACATGTGGTTAATTCACTTAGTTTGAAAAATGTGCAGTTCCTGCCTTGTTTTATGAAAATGGTATCATCCAATTATAGTTGTGCACAATGTTTTCTTTAGTTAAATGTTTAATTTGGTCCTCACCTGAAATGTGAGATTTAGAACATGGTTAATCATTTTGAATAAGTTTCTGACATGTAAATTGGTGTTTTATGTGTTTGTGAGTGTCTACTGAAATTGTTTTTTTAAGAATTTCATGTTTGGTTTTTAAAATTGTTATCGGTTGGATTTTAGGAGTCACCATGATACTTTTAGGGGAAAGAGATGATTTAATTTGAAATTCACACTAAACGGTTCCAAACACATCTACTTTAAAAGGAAAACATTTTTCATAGGAGTTAGGAAACTGAAACATCACTTTCCTCGAAAAGCACCACTCAAAATCACCAAAGCAATCATATAGAAAGGTCAATTTCAATAGGTAAGAAAGTATCTCAACAAGAGTTCAAATAGTTAAAATCCACTAGACATTGACAAAACTGAGAGATCAAGAATAATCCAAATGACACTAATACCTATGACCCATCTACAATAGCATGCCACATACGATGAAATATAATGCTCCAAAACTATCAACCATACTTTCTTAGGTAGGCTGAGGGAAAATAACATAGCAAAAAACCCAAACATATTCGCCTACTAAGGGCCATGGGTCAGTACCGTAACCTACTAGTGCAGTACTCGTCTCAGACAGTTCTCTCAATATGTCATGTTCGTATGTTGCAAGTATATATAAAAAAGGGTGATTCAACAGATGTCGTCGAGTATCAAATCACAATATATTCTTATAAAAATAAATAATATTTCCAAGGAAGGTGTAAACACATCATTTATCACACCTAAAAATTGATAATACTTATATTTAGTCTATACACTCAAAACCTGACCATTTTTATTAAAATGCCAGAATATGCTAAAACACAATACACCATTTTGTAAACTACAATCCACTTGGAGAACCATATAAAGAACCGAAAACATTGTTCCTCACACAGATGATACATTTATGAATTCTAACAATTCATTTTACATCACACATTACTCCAAAAAGCCAAATGTGAATTTTATAAAGAAAAAAGGCATGCATTGTTGAATAAAACAATTTAAATTTAAAACTCACCAAAGTATGAACCCCAAAACCTAATTTCGCTGGCAACCAACACTTTTACAAAACAAAAAAATCATTTTATATCACTTTTGGCACCTAAAAGACAACTGAGAACCTTTTTGAAAACCAAACATGAAATTCGTAAAAAAAAAACAATTTCAGTAGAAACTCACAATGTCATAAAACAACAATTTTCATGTCAGGAACTTATTCAAAATGATAAAACATCTTCTAAAACTCACAAGTCAGGTGCGGACCAAACAAAACATTTAACTAAAGAAAAAAGTGTTCACAAATATAACTGGATGATACAATTTTCATAAAACAGGGCCGGAACTACACATTTTTCAAAAAAATTGAATTAACCACATGATTCACATTGAAAATTAACACATAGACAACTGACAAACAAGAATAAATAGAGGAAACTCATATTATAATCCAAGAGTAATAGGACCCTACATTCAGTGTGAACTATTTCACAAAACAAAGTCAAAAATCAACAAACGCGATTAAAGAAACACTTTAGCACTAAATAAAATTTGGACTAGATCATGAAATTAACACATATTAATATTATAGGGTGCGAAAATAATAAATTTAATGATTCTTAATTTAAAAAAATAGTTCATGGGAATCCTACCTCGGATACGTGGCGCGACAAAATGACGAGTGTTCGAAAACATGTAGTGAAGTCCAACTCCCTACATATTAAATAACAATTACTCAAAATACATTCAAAAAACCTAACTAAGGTATGTGAAACCAAGAATAAAGGAAGAAAATCTCACCTCAAATGGTGGTGGTAACCCGGGATGATTCAAAACACCTCCCCTTCGATGGCGAACACCAAAACTCACCTCCAGAGTTTCAGAGAGGCAAGTCGCACACCCCCTCAAAGAATAAACTGGAAAATTGGATTAACCTACACCTAGGGTATAGTCAAACAAATTACTCCCAAAGGTAAAAAAAAAACCAAAACAAGATAAGTGAGGGAGAACACACTGAACGAGGGCTATCGGAGGAGGTCGGTGGATGGAAAATCATTGGAAGGGGGAGCTGGCCGGAGTAGGATCGTACGGCTAGAATTGGGTCGGCCGAGGGGAAAAGCGCCGCTGGTGAATAGGAGATCCGAGGGGTGTTACGCCGATAAGAAGAAGGGAGGTGGTAGTGGGGGTCGCACCTCACGGAGGGAGGGATCGCCGTGAGTTTTGCAGCCGGCAGCTCAGCATGTTCGAATGCAGCAAGGTGGGGGGGGGGGAATCGGGGTAGCGGGTTTGCCGAGCATTGAAGGAAGGGTGCACCAGGAGCACACCGAATAGGGGATGACATGGTCGGATGGGGTGGAGGATGTTGGGCAGCTGGGTCGAGGCGGCTGGACAGTAGCCGGGGGGGGGGGGGGGTGGGTGTGATGTTGGCCGGCGGCGGGGAGTGCACATTAGAGGGAAGCACTGGGTCACGCTAAGCAGAGTGGGGGTGGGGGTCAGGTTCACCATGCGAAGAGGGAAGGGGTGGGATATTAGGGTTTTTCATATTATTCCCATAAAAAACACCCTAAACAAAAAAAATTAAAAAGGTAAACAATAATAATAATAATAATAATAATATTAATATTAATAATAATTAATTATAATAAAAATAATAATAAAAAGAATAATAATAATAAAAAAAAATATTAATAATAATATAAATAATCAGACTAACAATTCTAGTTTTCACCAAAAATAATAAAATTCTTAATAAATAATATTTTTTAAATAAAATAATAAATTAACATTTAATTATTCAAAGATGAAAAGGCTATGCAGTTTCCTTGGAAAAGCCGTGCGACATCACGCTCTTTCTGTGCGTCCGATGATGTCGAATCCAAGACACAAACTTTTTATCAGAAACTCGGAAACATCGTCTCATACTCACTTCAAACCACGGGAAAATAAATTTATATGCAGAAGAATAATTAAAATAAAATAGTCTCATAGGTCAGGGTGTGACAATCCTCTCCACCATAACACGTTCTGTCCCCGGAAAGCCACAACACTATCTAGACAATAAATCAACCCATAAGGATTCCAAATTAACATGATCCAACCTCTTAACCCAAGGACATCACACCAGCTACCAGCAGGATTGAACCTCATTTCCCTAGACAGATCTCCAGTAGAAGAGAGTTGTAATTGGATTCCCCACCATATGAACTCAACTAGCATCTGATAACGACTTATGAGAAAACCCAAAGAGACTCATGGTGGGTCTCCCCACAATAAGGAACCGACCTATTAGAGACCAACATGAAAATCCAACTTAGGCCAGAACCGGGCCTTACTCAAGCTATGAGAAGCACAATAAAAACATTTAAACCAGAAAATCCCATCCGAATGAGATAGGAGTTTACTCGAAAAGTCTGTGCAAACCAAAAACCCCTACCCCATGGGAATTGAGGGAGCGCCTAAGGATTGGATCACTAAAACCATGACGAACAACTACTCATGACCCATCACTTCAGGATGAACAAAAACCAAATTCATAAATGATCCACATGGGTGGCCCACACAAGGTCACTTATCAGCAACTCTCTTCCAAAAATCCCAGTCCCCGGCATTGCGCGAGGGATAAGTCCATTGTGCAATTTGCGATAAGAGGAAAATTACAACGACATAGAATCTAGAGCAGCAACACCAAAACTGTCTCACCACACTGTAACACCCTGAGATTTTATGAAAAATATTCTTTTTAATTTCATTGATGTCTTCTGTTGTATGCTACACCAAGATTATCTTTCTCTATACACAACATCGTATTAGCTTGCAGTATACGCAACCCTGACATGGCTTGCATTACATGCAATCGCGACCTTCCTCAATAGTGTGTGTTGTACGCAATATCGGGTTTCACTAAACAACGATATATGGTTATAATATTATTATGAACTAGCCATTATGAATAGTAATAACTAAATTTTGAATTTTATAAAATTATTATTCATCTTAAACATTTTCTATAACATGGTATGAGAACAAAATAATTTTTTTGAGTAAAATAAGTATTTTTCAAAAAATGCAGTTTTGACACCTTTTGATGGCGCACCCACTTTAAATCTAGTTTTGAGATGTTTATAATTTCAATTTTAAAAAATAAAATTATAATTTTGAATCAGGATACAAAAATTTACATCGGATAAAGTTTTGATATTTTTCTGATAACTTTCATATTTTAATGAATAGTAAAAATATGCTATATTTTAAATAAAAACAAATTTTTTCATCGTAATAATTTATATGGTTAAATTATAATATTTAATGGTTTTAATGTATAAATAGAATATATTTTTACCATTTAATATAATTTATGTTATTAGCATTGATTTTACATTGAATTCGTAGGTTAAATCAATTTAATCTTTTGCAATGTTTTAAACAAAAATCCGTTTTTATTCGACAACAGGATTAATTTTAATTTCATTTTGGCATCTGTTGTGTATTGAATTTGAAAAAATTGGATTCCATATTTGGAATCATTGGGTCCAAAATATGTTAATAGGCTTCTTTTTATTTGTGGGAATTATGAATAGTAACTACGGTAAATTTTATTTACCATAGTTAAAGGTAAATCAGCTAATTAAGGGTAAATATAATATTATAAAATTACCCTAACACATTCCAAAATTATATTGGATGAATAAAAGTAGACCCATATCACCTAAGGGTCAGATTAGATTCATTTTATGGGATTTTGACCATAAAAATAATTTAATTATTATTAAAACCAAAGAAAGTGACAACATGGCACTCTCTTAAATCTTATAAGTATAATAATTTTAATTTAGTGATAAACATCAAAAAACATCAAACATGAATAGTCTCCAGAAAGCTAATAAAATTTTCTACATCATGATGATTTATTTATAAAATTTAGGGATTAAATAATTGTTATTAATGGTGATACATTAGTGATGGAGAAGTTATTTATTTAGTGAAAAATCATTAATATAGTTTTTATTGAAATAGTAATACATATCAAAAGGCCCAAAAATATGAACAAAACTTATTATTAGTGTATATATAAACAGTAGTCATACATTGGCCGAATTATTGACCATTTGGATCCTTATTAAGGCGATTGTGACACTTATAATATTTTATATTAAATGATTCCAAAGTTGTCACTTTCATAATTTAGTAAAGATAACAATTTACGTGTTGTTATTTTAAGATGATAAATTCAAGTAAAATTATTATTATAAAATCTTTGATATTTATCTTAATAAAAATATTTTAATTTTTAATTTTTATGCAACAAATATGTATATTAAATAATTATAAAAAAATGATATAAAAATTATTTTATTAAGAGATATACCAAATAAATGGTATTAAAAATATTAAAATAAATATTATATAAACTGTTTAATGTGCTCCACGAATTTTATAGACAACTTTGACTTGTTAGGAATCTATTAAATATTTTAGTTAGAATATATCCTCTATGTAGGTTTTATTTAAATTAAAATAAATGAATAGTGTCAAAATTGACACTATTGTTATTTTATAAAAATAACATATTATTAAATTTTTAAAAAATCACAAAAATGTTAAAAAATTATAAAATGAAATTTATATAGTCGAAATTCGCTTAACGTATCCAATTAGGGAAAATTAAAAACACATAAGTGATTGTTTATAACCATTTAATATTTAGAATTTTATTACCACAAATAAACCTAAATAGATTAAATAAAGATAAATCAGAATGACAAGGATTAAAATAAGATCAAAACATGTCTAAATTTGATTTTTTGATGAGATTACAACCCTATATCATGTAATCTTTGAATTGAGTCATTTTTTGGAGGTTTTTATGTGTGGTGTGAAATTATATTGAGCTTTCAATCTCGGCCAACCCCTTCCCATTTCACTTCCACACCTCATTAGAAACCTACTAGAGGTACTGGTCTTCTCAAAAGGCCAACTCTAGTGCCCTAAGAGAATGTTTAAAGGAGGCAATTTGAGAAAGAGGTAATACCTTCTACCATTTTCTTCAAGTTCCATTCTTCTTCTACTCCCTCTTCTTTAGTTGTTTCATTATGAAGTAATAACATCAGTATCCCTCATATACTGACATGTTATTATAAATATGAAACAACCCTATTTCACCTTATATCCATCATACAGAAAACAAAATCATCGTGCGTGCGTACGTACGGAATACCATCTCCACGCCATGGTGTAATCTGTTTTTCCACCAAACACCTTACATGGATAGGTATAATGGTGTAAAGAATAACTATATATGGTTATTATAACATCATATTAATTCAGAAATATTATACCATCCAATCTAATTCTATTCAATAATTATTGGAACGATATCATCGCTCGTGCGTACGTGGGGTTTACCGTCACCACGACCCGATGAGATTCATTCTCCATGTTAACCATACATGAATGATCATAAAGTTTATATAATGAATAATAATGAAATATATGAAATTATAATGCTATTGGATTTATGTATCTATATATGTATGTCATCTATTTAGTTTCATTCAATTCAATAAGGAAACGAAAACAACGTTAATGCGTACATACGGCCTACCGTCTCCATGAACGGTGTATTTCATTCTTTTTATAGATCTATAATATATATTTATATGATGAATATATATTATATATAAATCATGTTTTACATTATGGAATTATTTAAATCAGTATATAAGTAATAATATCAAGAACAACAAGTCGAAACACATACGATAAAAGAAATGATTTTACCCAAAACGTTGCTTTATCATGGAATTTAAAAAAGAACGGGTTATATAAAGTCATAAGTGAAACATATATGATATCATAACAATGAATATGATTATTTAATATGTCAATTACATTATTTAAATCATTATAGAAGAGTTTGGGATCCATACGAATCATATCGGACATAAGGTAAGGGATAATTTTGCGAATCTCATTTTTATCTGAGACACCTTATACGTAAGTATTTATTGGGGTTATTGTAACCATCCATGTCCATGTTTTCTAAAAGTGTTTTTTATGTATCTAATGTCCTTTTTACCCATTTTGACTTTTACTACATTTTATGTAAGGAATCTTTCTTTTGTTTACGTTATGAGGTACTTTTTTACTTTTTCGACAAAAGTACGAGGAGAATGTTTTTTTTAAACATATACCGAATGAAATTATTTTTACTGTTTTATAAACCCATATTTTCATGATGCTTCCTCAAAAAGATTTCATGACTATTTTAAAAAAAATATTTTTCTTTTAAAATTTCATGAATTTTTGTGAAAAGAAAATGATTTTGAAAAAGAATGGATATTTTCCTCAATAATTCATTTCAAGTGTTTTATCAGATCCATTTTCCAACTATGATGACATTATTTCATATGTGTACGTTTCAAGTATAATGTATCTATGATTTACAAGGTTTCACTTTTCTTATTATGAAATGATATCCATTTCTTTTATATGGATTATGTGATGATGGGATGATGTTTATGAAACCCATTTTTTTAGTCGGGTTATTATGAATGATGTATGTTTATTTTGTGGCACAAGTAAGAATGATTTCATTATGAGATGGGTGGGAGCTATATCTCCCTCTAATGCATTGGGTAAATATTTATATCTCCTGAGAGAGACATGGCTGGAATGACAGGTTAAACCGGTTCAGTAATACAGGACTGGAATGAGGAGTGATATCGATTCAGAAAGGTACTTTGTCCACTAATATTGTCTTGGCAGCAATTCCAGGGCTACTATGGAAATTATTACATGTGCTTAATGGATGCCACAAATACATGTTTTGTTCCCATGCTATTTTATCATGATTTATGTCCCATTATGATATATTCCTTACCTACTTCCACGATTTATGTCTTTGCTCAAGATTTTGATGTTTAAATTTCATGATGATGTTTTTGCTTTAAAATGTTTATGGATTGTTTTATGTTCTCTATTTTTTCCTTTTCTGAGCATTTGAGCTCACCCTTTTTATGTTTTATTTTCCACAGGAAATAAATAAAGGTTTTAGGTAAGAAAACAAAAAGGGGAAGATTGTTATGGGAGTTGTTGAAGATATTTCTACATGATTAGAAGTTTATATTCCAAGTTTCCAAAGACACTAAACTATTACGTTCCTTATGTGTCTGTTTCTTTTATGTATTATGTATTACTCAAAAATAATGTAATTTCCATGTACATCAAGCTTTGGATATCTACAGTTTGTATCAGAGGAAAGGTTTAGTCAACCTTTTGAAAATAGGATGTGAGGACTTCGGTGAGATCCCTAGATATATTTATAAGGTCTGTCTAGAGATGTACCTAAGGTTAAGTATAAGTATAGGTTATACTCCTAAAATTATGGTAACGATCTTATAATTTATCCTAATATGTTTGATAATGAAGGTAATCCCCCTTGATTACGATTTTGGCATCTCACACTATTTTTTTTTGGTTTTAGAAAATGGCTGGGAATGGGAAGATTCATGATAATGGAGGATATGATGGACAATGGAATGATATTCTTCATGAGCAACCAAATGAAACGGGATTTGGAAGTCCAAAAATTTTTATTATTCCTAATCATCAATATCATAATATGATCAATAATCTCAACTTTGGTAAGTTTCCCGACTCAGCTAATAAGAGAAATATGGAGTTTCATGATGATCGTAGAGGAAGGAAAGTTCAATTTCTATCATGTAAATCATGTGGGAAGAGGCACCAAGGAGAATGATTCAAAGGAACTGGAATATGCTTTGGGTGCGGAAAAGAAGGACACAAATCTAGTAAGTGAAAAAGAAAAGGTTTAGTTAACACCATTGAAAAGGATAATGGTATTTCTACGACATCAATAATGATTGGATGTTTTAAATGTGGAACGTATGGACATTATTCAAACCAATTCCCTATGGGACGATCTCATGAAGAGAATCAGCATGGTCATATGGGTAGTATTTATGTGGATGATGATGAAGAGACTACAAATGAAATATGAGATGAAAGAAATAATGAAGCCCAGTTAGTGGAATGATTGTATGTTTATAAAGAATAATGTATAGTACCATGTAATAAAGAATCATCTAATTATTGTTACACTATTGTTTTTCCTAAATTATTTGAAATTATATGTGGAATGGTACCAGTAACCATGGAAGGTTATTCCGATGTTTTTGGAAAGTAGATGATATGTGCATAATGAAGGGATAAGAAGATAATGAGATGTTTTATTGTATTCATGATCTCATGACTGATATAAGGACTAAGTTATATTATGGTTTGATTATATAGATTTTTTTCCATTTTGGTATGTGGAAAGAGTTACCTTTTTCCATATTCATGTTTTCACTAAGGTTCTGTGGTAATTTATGTTTCAAGAGAATATATGACTAAAGTATTCATGTGTTTAGAATGAAACCAACAAGATATATCTTATGATATATGTGAGATAAATGCTTGTATTCACATTCTTGGTAGATAACCTTTCTAGTAATTGTTTTATTTATACTATGAGATTGGACCGAAGTATTTTAGATAAGCCTAATGATTGGAATGGATTATGTTGGAAATAAGTTAGGATAGAACTTGTTTCCGATATTGTTGATGGGATGTTATAGTAATGTAGTTTTAGAAAAAGGAAAACCTGTAGGACGGGCAAAAGCCTATCGTGTCGGACAAGGCTGTTGGAATTGAACCCACAACCGAAGTGCGACTGGACTTTATCACCTACCACTGGTCTACAGGAAGTCCCTGGTTAGTGAAAACTAGTTTTATTTTATTAGGTAGTATGATAGATGATGTATAAGATCATTTTTGAAATCATATACAATTAACCTCACGACAGATGGACTTATGTATATTTAATAACTTTTTATATCCTTTTGTTTGAGATAGATGGAATGACCTATCATTTTATCACATGATCTTCTCACACATCATGAATAACAAATTCAAATTCATTTCTTTAAGAGATGAAGTGGAAATTTTTCAAGGCACGAACAACCGTGAGATTGTACAAAAATCATGTAAATATTTGTTTTAATTCACCAACATTAGGGAAATGATCTTGAAAACCAAAAATGTTGTCCTAGTGACCTCATACCCGATGAATCAGATGGTACCTTAGATCATCACAAATTTATTGCTTTGTGATTTTTGGATTTTTCAAAGCCATGGCCTCTACCACTCTCCATCAGAACTTGATGGTTGGATTTTTCTTCCTTATCCATATTTTCACCTATGTTCTCCTACGTGGAAACCTAGTGATGAGTTAATTTGGGTAACCGTTATGTTTCATACTTCACTTTTTAAAATTATGTTTTAGTATTCCTTTTACGATGTGGGTTTTTACGAATGGAACATTCAAGTAGTGAACAATTTATAACCCTGACGAATTTCGAGGACGAAATTTATTTTAAGGGAGGTAGAATGTAACACCACGAGAATTTATGAAAAATATTATTTTTAATTTCATTGAAGACTTATGTTGTACACTACACCAAGATTATCTTGCGCTATACGAAACACCATATTAGATTGCAGTATAGGCAACCTAGACTTGTCTTTCATTACACGGAATCATGACCTTCCTCGATAGCATGTGTTGTACGCAATACCAGGTTTCACTAAATAACGATATATAGTTATAATATTAATATGAACTAGTCGTTATGAATAGTACTAACTACTTTTTGAATTTTATAACATTATTATTCATGTTACACATTTTCTAGAACATGGTATGAGAACAAAATAAATTTTTTGGGTAAAATAAGTATTTTTCAAAAAATGCAGTCTTTCTGCCTTTTGATGGCGCACACACTTTAAATCTATTTTTTGACATTCTTATAGGTAAAATTTTACAAAATAACATTATAATATTGAATCGGGATATAAACATTTACATTGGATAATGTTTTTATATTTTTCTGATAACTTTCATATTTTAATGAATAGTAAAATCCCGCTATATTTTTATTAAAAACAACTTTTTTCATCGTAATAATTTATATGGTTAAATTATAATATTGAATGGTTTTAAAGTATAAATAGAATATATTTTTACCATTTAATATAATTTATGTCATTATAATTTATTTTACATTGAATTCGTAGGTTAAATCAATTCAATCTTTTGCAATGATTTAAACAAAAAGACATTTTCATTCGATAACGGGATTAATTTCAATTTAATTTCTACAACTTTTGTGTATTGAATTTGAAAATAATGGATTCAATAATTGGAATCCGTGGGTCCAAATTATGTTAATAGGCTAATTTTTATTTTTGGGAATTATAAATTGTAACTATGGTAAATTTTATTTACCATGGTTAAAGGTAAATCAAGTAATTAAGGATAAATATAATATTATAAAATAACCCTAACACATGCCAAAATTCTATTGGATGACTAACTGTCGACCCATATCACCTCAGGGTCGGATTAGATTCGTTTTATAGACTTTTGACCATAATCATAATTTAATTATTATTAAAACCAAAGAATGTGACAACATGTCACTCTCTTAAATCTTATAAGAATAAAAATTTTAATTTAGTGATAAACATCATAAAACTTAAAAATGAATAGTCTCCAGAAATCTAATAATATTATCAACATCATGATAATTTATTTATAATTTTTAGGGATTAAATAATTGTCATTAATGATGATATAGTAATGATGCGGAAATTATTTATTTAGTGAGAAATCAATAATATAGTTTTTATTGAAATAGTAATACATATGAAAAGACCCAAATATCTGCACAAAACATATTGTTAGTGTATATATAGACCCTAATCATCCACTAGACTGGATCCTTATTAATGTGATTATGACACTTTATATATATTATTTTAAAATATTCCAATGTTGTCACTTTCATAATTTAGTAAAGATAACAATTTACATGTTGTTATTTTAAGATGATAAATTCGAGTAAAATTATTATTATAAAAGATTTTATATTTATCTTCATCAAATGATTTTATTTTCAATTTTTATGCAAAAAATATGTATATTAAATAATTATACAAAAATGTTTCACTAATTATTATATTAAGAGATATACTAAATAAATGGTATTAAAAATATTAAAATAAATATTATATGATCTGTTTAATTTGCTACATGAATTTTCTAGACATATTTAACATGTTAGGAATCTATTAAATATTTTATTTCGAATATATCCTCTGTGTAGATTTTATTTAAATTAAAATAAATGAATAGTGTCAAAATTGACACTATTGTTATTTTATAATAATAACATATTATTAAATTGTTTTAAAATCACAAAAAAAATATAAAAATTATAAATTGAAATTTATATAGTCTAAAATGGAATACCTTATCCAATTATGGAAAATTAACAACACATAAGTGATTATTTATAACCGTTTTAAATTTAGAATTTTATCACCACAAATAAACTTAAATAGATTAAGGAAGGATAAATCAAAATGATAAGGATTAAAATTAGATCATAACATGTCTAAATTTAATTTTTTGATGATATTACAACCCTATCTTATATATTATTCAAATTGGGTGATTTTTGGTGGTTTTTATGTGGGGTTTGAATTTATATTAAACTAATATTTTTGAGGATTCCAAAGGTGCCCCTCTCCTCCCTTATAAAAGGGAACCTCCTCCCTCTCCTCCTTACACCACGTTGTGCATTCAATCTCAGCCAACCCCTAACCATTTCACTTCCCCACTTCTTTATAAACTTACTAGAGGTACTGGTATTATCAAAATACCAACTATAGTTCCCCAAGAGAAAGATTAAAGGAGGAACTTCGAGAAAGAGGTAATACCTTCGACCGTTTTCTTCATGTCCCATACTTCTTCTACTCCCTCTTCTTTAGTTGTTTCACTATGAAGTAATAACATCATTATACCTCATATAATGATATTTTATTATAAATATGAAACAACCATATTTCACCTTCTATCCATCCTACGGAAATCAAAATCACTGCGCGTGCGTACATACGGAATACCGTCTCCACGCCGTGGATTAATCTTTTTTTCCATCAACACCTTACATTGATGGGTAAAATGGTGTAAAGAATAACTATATATGGTTATTATAACATCATACTGATTCTGATATATTATACCATCCACTAAAATTCTATTCAATAATTATGGGAACTATATCATCGCTCGTGCGTACGTACGGACTACGGTCTCTACGACGCGATGAGATTTATTCTCCACATTAATCTTAAATGAATGATCATAAAGTTTATATAATTAATAATAATTAAATATTTGAAATAATAATTCTACTGGATTAATGTATATATATATATATGTATTTCATCTATTTAGTTTCATTCAATTCAATAAGGAAACAAAAACAACGTTCATGCGTACGTACGACATACCTTCTACATGAACGGTGTATTTCATTCATTTTATCGATCTATTATATATATGTATATGATAAATATATATTATATAAAAATAATGTTTTACATTATAGAATTATTTAAATTAGAATATAAGTAATAATATCCATAACGACAAGTTGAAACATATATGATAAATGAAATGATTTTACCCAAAACTCTACTTTAACATGGAATTTACAAAAGAACGGGTAATATAAAGTCATAAGTGAAAGATATATGATATCATAACAATGAATATGATTATGTAATAAGTCAATGACATTATTTAAATCATTATAAAGGAGTTTTGGATCCATACGAAGCATATCAGGCCTAAGGTAAGGGATAATTTTGAAAATCTCATTTTTATCTGAGATTACTTATACGTAAGTATTTACTAGGGTTATTGTTATCATCCATGTCCATGTTTTATAAAAGTGTTTTTATGTATGTTAAATGTCCCTTTAACCCATTTTTCTTTTATTACATGGTATGTAAGGAATATTTCTTTTGTTTATGTTACGAGGTACTTTTTGACTTTTCCGACAAAAGTACGAGGATAATGTTTTTTTGAACTTATACAGAATTAAAGGACTTTTACTGTTTTTTAAAGCCATATTTTCATGAAGCTTCCTCAAAAAGATTTCATGACTATTTAAAAAAAAAATATTTTCCTTTTAAAATTTCATGACGTTTTGTGAAGAGAAAATGATTTTGAAAAAGAAAGGATATTTTCCTTAAGAATTCATTTCAAGTGTTTTATGAAAAACATTTTCCATCATAGATTATACAATTTAATTTGTGTATGTTTCAAGTATAAAGTATCTATGATTTAAATGGTTTCACTTTTCTTATTATGAAATGATATCCATTTATTTTTTATCGATTATGTGATGATGGGATGATGTTTATGAAACCCATTTTATTAGTTGGGTTATTATGAATGATGTATGTTTATTTTGTGGCACAAGTATGAATGCTTTCATTATGAGATGGGTGGGAGCTATATATCCCTCCAATGCATTGGGTAATGATTTATAGCTCTTGAGATAGACATGGCTGGAACAGCAAGTTAAACCGTTTCAGTAATACAGTACTGGAACGAGGATTGAACTCAATTCAGAAAGGGACTTTGTCCACTAAGATTGTCATGGCAGCAATGCCATGGCTACTATGGAAATCATTACATGTGCTTAATGGATGCCACAAATACGTGTTTTGTTTCCATGATATTTTATCATGATTTATTCCCCATTATGATATATTCCTTACGTACTTCCACGATTTATGTCTTTGCTCAAAATTTTGATGTTTAAATTTCATGTTCATGTTTTTGCTTTCAAATGTTTATAGATTGTTTTATGTTCTCTATGTTTTCCCTTACTGAGCATTTGAGCTCACCCTTTTTATGTTTTATTTTCCCCAGGAAATAAGAAAGGTTTTTGATAAAGAAAAAACAAGGGGAAGATCATTATGGGAGTTGTTGAAGAACTTTCAACATGATTAGAAGTTTTTATTCCATGTTTCCAAAGACACTAGACTATTACGATCCTTGTGTGTCTGTTTTTGTTATGTATTAAGTATTCCGCAAAAGTAATGTAATGTCCATGTACACCATGATTTGGGTCTCTACACACACGGTAGAGGTACAACTTTAATCAGACTCCTTAAAATTCACTGAGGGTTCCTGACTACGTGATGGCTTCACCTTGAGGCCATTTGGCTAGAGCTCTGATAGATGAAGTTTCTCCTACCTCGCAGTTAGTTTCTGATAATCCCAATAAGAAACATACATATTTTTATTTGACAAAAGAAATGACAAGATTTTTAAATGAAAAACATACTGGTATAAAAGACTTGAGTTCATCAAATGATCCACGACATCCCATACATGTCAAAACCCAAAACACCATCAGTACAACTAGAATGATAAAATATTCCTTACACTGAATGGAAACATACACAAGAAACATTGAACAAAAACGCAACAACACATCACTTCTAAGAACTTCCTCCGTGACTCTTTCTAGCAACACCCCGACAGAATCGCCACAAGTGACTGAGGAGTCCACAGGCTTGGTAGTGCTTCAGATCACTTGGTCATGATGGCTTCTTGTGACCCAGCTTTCCACAATGATAACACATGAGGATATCTCTCTCCGAAGAGGTTGATGATAGATCCCAAGCACTCTTGATTCCACAAACTACTCCATCCACTTTCATTTTCTTACTCATCTCCTTTCTAGAATCTTCACAACTGCTCAGGGATTGAAGGAGGGAGAACTACTTTGAGCACTCGTTCCATCACGACTTCGACATGAAAATCTTGTCATTCCACAATGAAAAAAGAATATAGGTAGGAATTTGACACCTTCAACTATAGATCAGGGTGGAGACCCACCTCGAAGCATCGAGCCTTCATGGGGTCATTCATGGATTACCTTGAATCATAAGGTACTAGCTCCAAAAATTGCTGGAAATATTCCAACACAGATCTATCACCCTTCTGCAGACAACACATATCCACCCCCTTTCTAATCCTTTCTTCCTCAATGAAATACTGACGAATGAACAAGGCCTTAAAAAACTCCCATGTAAGCTCTTAATGAGGATTGTTCCGAGACACCGACTTCCACCACATCCACGGTAAACCCTCAAGCATGAAGGTCGCAAAATTGACCTTCAACGTATCTGGAAACTCAATGAGGTTAAGTCCCTTTCAATCTTCCGTATCCACTCCTCTGCTATGGAAGTTTCTACTTGACCATAAAAGAGAGGTGGATCTAGCTTCTGAAACTCAAGCATAAAATCCATAGGTTGATCAACTGTCCTACGATCACCCATCGATGCATCAAGAGGATAACTACTAGAAAAGAAAAGTTAATAACCAAATCAAGGCCAACATAATAAAAAAATACTCAAAACAAACATTGCCTAGGTGACACACTCGAAACAAAAAAAAGAAATTTATCATAACTTGAAAACTTTTTTTCTTTGAAAACATCTATAATTTAAAACAATATTGGTGAGTTAAACACTATCCATTGGTATTCTTTAGAGTCTCACTCACATGCATGTATCTATACCACCTCGAGCATCCATCCGTCATACCAAAAATCTGCTCATAATCCAATATACTTCTATGCATTTGAGAACCCCATGGAACACCACGGAAAAAAAAGAAACTTCATTTCCAAAAAAAATCATTCATTCCACTTCTTATAAAACAGTCCACAAATTAAAAATGTCATTTCAAACAACCATTTTTTTTAAAACCCCCTTTTTTCAAATTATAAGAACTCTCAAAAGTTACTGGATACCCAAAACATCTCAAACACGAAACTATTGTCGGTGGGTGACTTGACCATATGGTTGGTGACCATAAGTCAATCACGTCACCGACACGAAGAGTCTTTTTGGACCATTCCCCTAGATCCACTTGCCATTCCAGGCCGTGCAGTTTAGGAGGACTATTAGCCCAACTCCCTTTTTTGTATCCCAATCATAAAAAAAATCCATAAATCCCAAAGAATAATAAATAAACCGGACATATCATGGAAACCCGAGGATCAGGACAAGCAATAGTTTGCGGCGCTCTTCCGACTCCTACCCCTCGAGTCCCGAAAATCCTACTCTATCTACCGTGACATCCCAAATAACAAAGGACTCTTTGAAAAGTGAGGTCCTCTAAAATTTGACCTCCTCTAATACCATTTTTTCATGAACCACCCTGGGTCGACCCTGAACCGGTCACCCGAGATGGTCCGCGACATGGCCCGAGAGGCATTCTCGATCTTCCCGGACTAGAGACAAGCACCAGGGAATCAACAGAGGAAATGAGAACGATTTCGCCAAATATAAATAAATAAACCACCATAAATAATACAGAGCAACGCATAATAAGTAAACCGAACAAAACGACTCTGCAGCAAAAAAAGAAAAAAACTACCCAAACACGACATCTAAACTAACTCTGTGCGACCCTATAGGCCACTCTCCAACTCATCAATCAAGCATCGCCCAAGGTTAGTACACTCAATCCATAGCCTTTCTTTAATATTATCATTTCCCTTACTATATTATTGTTTTGGTGCTAATGAGTGGTGTTTTTCTTGGAAAGTGATGTTTCAGTTTCCTAAGTCCTATGAAAAATGTATTCTTTTTAAGGAAGATGTGTTTTGATCCTTTTAGTGCGAGTTTCAAATTAAGTCATCTCTTTCCCCTTAAAGTATCATGGTGGCACCTAAAGATAGAATTCAGTTTTTCAAATGGTTAAGGGAAATCTCTTGTACTCTTTTTTAGTAAATATTTTAGAAATGCATATTTAAATATATTGTAGTTTAAACATAGAATCGATGCTTCTTAATTTTAAAGGTTGTTCATTTGGAATAGTAATCGGGCTATCCTAGTGAGTTTTAATAATCACGCCTATAGTTCTATCTATTTTTAGTGTTTGAGTAGGCCATGACTTGAATGCGCTCGGCTTGGGCGATGCTTGATCGTTGAGTTGGAGAGTGACCTATGGGAGAGCATAGAGTTAGTTCAGATGTTGTGTTTGGTAAGTTTTTTTTTCTTGTGTTTCTGCTGATTCGTTTTGTTCAGTTTAATTATTCTGTGGTGATCTGTATTATTTTTTCTGATTTATTTATTTATATTAGGAGAAATCATTTACATAGTCTCTTTTGATTCCCTGGCGCTTGTCGCCAGCCCGGGAGAATCGGGAGTGCCTACCGGGCCATGTCGGAGACCGGCTCGGGTGACTGGTTCAGGGTTGACCAGGGTTGGTTCGTGACAAGATAATTGTCCTGTGCAGAACTAAACAGGCCTGATACTAAGGGAAATTCCATACCCTATCAATATTCTAATTCATTTTATCTTTGTTCTTGTGAATGCACCTTCTCTGAATCCTAATCTAGAGCTTGTCCCTTTAAATCTGACTGGTACATCTGCACATATCATGTTGCCCGAAGGCCTTGGGGTGGTCAAAAGGCCTTTAGGTGGCCCGAAGAACATGAGATACAACTGGCCTAAAGACCATGGGTGGCTCGAAAGCCTTTTAAGACCCAAGGACCAATTCGGTGGCCAAAAGTCCTAAATGGATGAATAGTTCCAGCTGCTACAATACAAAACAATACCTGCTATAGTAATGCTATAGTAACCGAAAAATATATCTCCACTTGGATTTGATTCTGGGTCTCTTGTATTCACATTCTGAGTACCCACCAACTGGGATGAGGCTCATGTTCCACAATTACCATAGGAATATCAAACATACATGTATCATTGCATTTAACAAGGAGGGAATATTAGATCATAGAAGAAATATTTCATCCCAAATATTCTTTCTCACCTCCCTTGAACTTGACTTTGTGAGTGGAAATTTATTAATTAATTTTTTATATATAGGGATCTATTTCACAGTATCTAAGAAAGGACTTTTTGCGAGGACATTCATAAAATTTTTAAGAACTTATTTTTTCCATTTCTGTTTTCACATTTTTTAACTTGACAATTATCCATAGGGTAGGGTAGTGGCTCTATATACATTTATAGGTCTTTATCAATTTTTTTCATCCATTTATGAGAGCTCATAATGTTTCTAAAATATCTATAAATTATTTCAAGATTGATTTTTTTGTTCTGTATGAATTTAGATAAAATGTTCTATAATAAGTTTAGTTTGTTCATAAAACGGTTTAACTAGAGGTTTTGTGACTTTTTCATGTGGTTTTACATTTCATTTAAAAGTGGTAATATTCGTTTTTTGTATTTTTCCATTGATTTCATCTTGGGGGATTTGAATTTTAGTTCCACTTATCAAAATTATGGCACAAACGTTCTCTCTTCCTCTCAGGTTCACTTTTGATTATGATGGGAAATTACCACTTCTTTGATTTTTCAATCCATTACTTTTTATTTCCATTCTTACTACCGATATTACCGAATTATATAAAAAAACTTTTTATTATTGAGAAATGTATTTTTTTACTATCTATTCAAGGTGTGAATCATTTATTTGATTATATTATTGTTTTTTATTTTGTTGATTATAATTGTTTTTATTTCCATTTAGAATGGATTAAAAATTTATCTTGACCCTTCCTAGGTGGTTGATTAAATTAATGGGGTGATAAATTACTACTATGTTCATTATTAGGCCCAAACCCATTGTTCTATTGGTTATTCCAGCATTTGTAAATTTTTTTAGTATTGAAAAGGCCTAGATTGGATGTTCTAGTATAGAAATTGACTATTCATGTTGTTCTGGAAAGGATTTACAGAGAATATCACATTACCAAATTCATGTTGTTTTTTTTCAATTAAGGAATTTTATCATTGGAATGATGATAATATGAGAAAATTTTACAATGCATATAGTTCTGAAAAGTTGGTTCATATTATATTTGTGAATGGATAAAGTTATATAAGACATCTCTCATCATGTTAGTGAGATCACATAATTTATTTTCAATTCATAAACATTTTGAATCAGAATTGGATACATTCATAGCTGGTTTGACATGATTTAACCCTCTATTTCTATGTTTTTATAAATTTTAATCCATATTCAAAATAATATTTCTATCATCAATGTTAGTCTTATCAACTAAATATCTTCTAGTACCACAATCTATCATGGTCCTATCCATCAAGACTGAGCACTCATATGAATATTGAATTAATACCTGATAAAAAATCTAATAATAAGGAAAACTAGAAACAATATTCTTAAACACATCCTAAGACTCATTAAGAGTCTCAATTTATAACTACAAAATTCCATGTTTTTCATTCCTAGGGAAGGAAGTCCTAGATAATGGGAAAAAATTTATAAGAAGATCTTCTTTAGATACTACCAAATCTATATAAAGGTGGATTTAAATTAAGAAAATTACCATTTGGCCACTACATCAAATGAAAACGGGAATACCCTCATCTTAATTTGATCTTCATTAACCCCTTGTTGTTTCATGGTGATGCACACCATGTGAAACTCTTGTAGATGCTTGTGTGGGTCCTCATCTAGTATCCCATATAATTAAAGAAAATAATATTTCAATACCAATATAATCCCAAAACCTAGTTCAATATCTAGGTAAACTAGATAGTTTTTTAGGTTTTCAAAATCATTAGTAGTGAGTTCCATGGATTTTTTTTTTCTCCTATATTCCTTAAGATTGAAATTTGTTTTATTTTTATGAAATTTTTTCTTGAATATCATTTTTGATATGTTTCAATTTTTTCTATATTTTAAAAATTAATTTTTTATATTTTTTTTATTTTTCCATTTATGATATTGTAAGAAATATCTATTTCAAAATTTTCAAGATTATTATCTGACATAAAATTAAATTAATTTTTTTTTCTATAATAATTTTTTACATTTTACTCTCTATTTTAAAGTGAGAGGATTGTGATGTTTTTAACTTTTTTTATAATTAATTAGAAGCCTCTCCAATAATTGATCTAATTGAAGGATTATATTTTTAGTTGTTTTAAACCTCCATTAGGTTTTACCTAAAATACTATAGTAAAGAAGAAAGCAAGGTTTTATCCAATTTGAATTCCCTTTAGGAGTTTCTTTCAATCATAATTTTTATTATATTTACTTTTTATTAATATTTTGTGGAAATGATTCAAAACTAATTTTATAACTATTGAAAATTGAAATAGAAGTAAACAAACAATAATAAAACACAATGAATGAAATAATGATGGATTGATCTAGGTATTCTTATAGAGGAGTATTTATTCATTGTTTTTAATGAATTTCACAATTATACCTATCTCAACACAAATATTGAAATCTAGAATCACGTGTTTCATTTAGTTTATGAAATTGAGGCCAACACTCAATATCTCAGTTGTTTCTCTCCTTCTTATAGGATTCGATCAAGGTACTCAATGATCTCCAATTACAATGACACAGTAAGCTACCTCTGTACTAATAATGCTCGATTTATCACTGATAAAATTAAAAAAACAAGACCAAAATCAAACACCTATTCAGATTTAATTTATAGGCCAAATTAAGATATTGGTAGACTCTAGTCGGTAATGTACCATTATCAAAATATAATAGATTGATTTATATTGTGAAATAATAATTAAAAATAAATCATTGATCACATTATAATTTCTAAAAAATTAGGGATAATTGTAATTATAAAATAAAATAGTTTAAATCATATAATGACATGAAAATTTGAATCCACTAGTTCCATACACAAGAAATCTAGATGTACACCATAGAGGTTCAGGTGGAAACTCCACTCTTCATATTTATCAAGGAATTTAGAAGCCCCACTTCTCTCGAATCTCTAGAAAACTAGACCATCTCCCACTATTTACTTTGGATTTCTGTGAAATCTCCATATCACTAAAAAGATTGTATATCACCCTTAATTGAATGAAATCATTTAATTAATTAATTATTTATTTTTTATGTCACCTGAAATATCTCACAACCCATTATTTTTAGGCGGAATATCCTAGTTGTATTGCATAATTTGTTTTTCGGATAGTCAAGTGACAACAATCCCCCATTTAAATGAAAATTTATATGCACATGTCTCCAAAATTATCTAATTAAAATACAAAATATATTAATTCAATTCTATCTAGGTGGAACCCATATTTACTTTAGTTATTCTTAGTTATAAGAACCGCATTCCACTGTTTAACACTCATCATCAACAACTTAACTCTAATTGTTTTATTGGGTTCCCTTTTCTTTGACTTCCACTAACCAATGACCAGTATCAACCTAAAATGAAACAATATGCATGTTTATTTTCATATATCCCTCCACATATTGCACATATTATTTTCATGTTCATACCATTGTATTCACATTATGGCCACCTAATCTAGGTATCCATGGTTCTTCATGAATTTTTGAAAACATAAACATTCTCATTCATAGAGAATATCCATGATTTTCATCCGTTGTTACATGAATTAGGCCCACACAATTCGACTCATCCAGTCACTTGAAATTACAAACTTCAGTATGTCTGCATGTTCCAAATCCTATGATCAAATCTCAAACACATCCATGATACAAAAAAAATCACTTTTAAGGATTTTTTCAAACATTCAAAAAGAAAGTAACCTATTCTATGTCTCTTTTCATCCATACAATCATATCCCAGAGAAGAGTTGGGGCCCCTCCATCTTCGTCATCATCGATACACATAGAGAAAACTAGCCAACCATTTATCATTTTAGAACTATATATCAAAAAATCGATTAAGGCTTGGTATTTATATGTAATGATTCACCATGATCAAACATCATCAATGTTCTAAAAAAATTCTCTATCAGTGTCTCCCTCCTTATCAAAATTTATCAGTTAAGTTGGTTGTATCCTCCATTTTTTGAAGTTTTACTGAAGATCTAACCATAATATCTGTTCATCATGATAAGTGAATTTTTCTTCACATGGCTTAGCATCGATCATCATTTTAATGTGAATCATGATCTTAATTAACCTAATTAATATCCTGAATCAAAGAACCATATCTCTTCTCCTATCATTCACTCATCATCGTGCTCACCCAAACTTGGAAACTTGAATGAGGTCCTCTAAAAATGATTTGAATCATATCATCATCTCCAGTCTCATCCTCGTCCAAATTCAAGGATTTTTTAACAAACTCAGTCTACCAATGCATTATAAATCTACCAATTCATTTTATTTAGGATGGAAATACACTAAAACATATTCTTGGTATCATGGTTATTATGGAAGTAATGGTTCAACCATATAGATCTTGATAAATAAAATAGATAATTGGGGTAGGCCATCCTCAACATCGAATGGATGATACCAAGATCCGAATGTTTCTCTTCAAATTCCAAGAATTGGACACCTATCAGTCATAATGTGGTCTCAATCAACGTTCAACTCACTATCATATTGATTTGGTTTGGGTTGAATCCCAGCTTGGAGAGATACTTATGTAATATAAGTTACCTTATACAGAAATTCTATTACAAAAATCCTCCTAATTTATATTATGTGCATAGGTATTCTAATTATAGTTTTATTATTTTATATGGATAATTATTTTTTAGGAAGAATTGCCTTACAAAAGACTCTAAATTTTATCTAATTCGTAATACATAAATTTACCTTATAGACACTACAACTTATCTTATGTGGAATCACAAAATATCTTATGGAAGTATGTTCAAATTATTTTATGTAGAGTTTATTGGAATTTCTCATTTGATTTTTTAAAACATTATCTTATGAAACCAACAATTAAATTAATGTTACACAAAAAAAATTCTATTTATATATTCAGTGTGACAATTAAAAATGAAATCAAAACTAAATTAAAATTTCATAGTAAAAACATAAAATACAAACTCAACTAGAATTAAATTTTTTTCCAAAATAATATATGTGAAATTACAAAACATGAAACTTGAACATTAAGAAACATCATTTGGGATACTTAAAAAATTTTCAATTTACATATAAGAATATGATAAAAATATTTAAAATAATAGTTTTTTTGAATCAACTAGGAACATCATAAATAAAATATTTCAAAGGAAATAAACTTAATGATTGTTAATTAATTATTAAAATAAAAAAACAAAATAGTTTAAAATAAAATTATATCCTAAATACATAGTAACATCAAAAAAACTAATAATGATTATTATTTAATAGAAATAAAATTTCAAAAACAATTTTTAAATTAATTAACAACACTCCATTATAAGCAGATTTTTTCCATGAAAACACATTAATACACCATAACTGATCAAGATGGTATGCATCAAATATGATCATATTAGATGGTCAAACTCATCTGTGGCCTCTATAATGACTCCAAAATCTCGAAAATGAAAATGAATGTGATAAAAGGGTATTGAATGTTTCTACAGATACCTATCAAATTATTTTCATCCTCAAGATGAAAAAAAGAAAAATAAAATATTAGGGAACATCCAAACAACCATCCCATAAAATTATATTCAGATATCCTGCTAGAACATGAACATGATCACCACATAAGAATGTCAAGGTGCTAATAATCTAAAATATTAGTATCCACCAAATTCTTCTCAAGAGTTACCTCACAAATATAGGTAGTTCCATTACCAAAACATATATCAACCTATAAATGAAAAAATAAATCATAACTACATGAAAAAAATTAAATAAACCTATCGATAGTAAAAACATAGAATATATTTCAATATATTTTTCAATGATTATTAAAAAATCAAATTCAGTTACAACTTCGCATGAAAAACATGAACCTACTTGTGACCATATAATCACTTTTCCTAGGCCAAGGAACTTTAAAAATCATGGTGGGTTGGAAAAATTGGTTATCTATCTTAACACAACAAAATAACCTTTTCCCACCCCATGAGAATTCATAGATATAGGGATTCCCCTTTCTCAAGGCCATACAAGAGTCCTGAGAGACCATATGGATTCATGCCTCCACTTAATACAGGAGACATAGCTTGAAGCACTACTCCCATCCTTATCACCATGATTCTTGAATTGGGAAATAAAACTATCCACGAATAAAAAAAGTAATTAATTATAGTAGACTCAATCCATCTGATCATGATCTATATTCTACCATGCCTAGGATTCCCTAAGGATAATACCCACTATTAAATCAACCCAAAAATGGTCATAGGTCCTTGTCATGTCATAGGAGAACTCAACCTATTCTGAAAATTCATTAACTCCAATACCCACTTTAATTACCAATAATATATGAAATTTCTTCTAGTGAAAGTGGAGACATACCTCATATCATGACTAGATCTCCTTATATTCAAATGAAACGTTCTGGTGATCTTCCATTGATATATCTTCACCACAATATTTAAAGGAAAATGGTTTTTTCAAATTAACAGTTAACACCAACTATTAAAACAAAAATCCAAAAATTATTTACAATATTAGAAATCCTAGTTACCAATACCAAACATCACAAAGTAACATAGTACAAGATCCCCAAACTCAAAACTCAATAATTTAAATCAATCTCCCAAAAGCATCACATTTCCAATTTTGTCCAAATCTATTAATTAACATTGAAAGAAATTAAAATTACCATGTATAATAGGATACCAATGGATTGTCTAGTACCATATTAAATCATTTAGAGTGTTTTCATTAATCCAACTTAAAACACCATATTTTTTATTTTATATTTAACATGGTGACAAATATAATATGTTAAACATGTTATTGCTAGTTTATTTCCAAATTATTTTAAAGGTAACATGGCATGTCATAATGTCATAAATTTTAATAAAGTATCTATTAACTAAGATGAATAAATTTAATCTGAATACATTATTAATAAAATGACCATATTATATATATAAATAATTTAACACAATTAAACACTCTAGAAACATTCACATATCAAATCATACATTTAGCTGTTCACCTTATAGAATTTTATTTTTTAATTAATGCATTCCTTAAAGGACCTTAAATAAAAACATCAAATTTTAAAACTTGTGGTTTCTTCCATAAAACCTATGTATGAAAAAAATTTATAAGAAACCAAAAACATTTTGATGGGTATCATTTAAATCGACCATAAAAATAATTTTAATAGAAACTCTTATAATTTATTTTAAATAAAAAATATTACAAAATTTTTTATGAAATACACTAAATTAGTTATAAGATCAATATAGAATCATTGTAACAATTTTTAAAAGAAAGCCTTTCTCTCATTTTTAAACAATGCACATCATGGTTTTAAAGAAACTCAAGAAGTCATTACTTAATATTTTAACCAACTACTTCAAAATTCTAAATCACCATTTCATTCAAGTTAATATAAATATGTATAAAATCAAAACAAGAGAATAAAAATTAAAAAATAATACACATCATAAAATATGAGATTGATAATAATTTAATTTATTAAATTTAAAGATCCACAAATTTTTAAAGAATTAAAAATTACCAAAAAACACACCAAAGTAAAAAGTATAAAACTTTTAACATTCCCATTCAACATTTAAAACAAGTTAATTTCATTAATATTAATAATTTATTTTTTTCAAAACCATATTATACTCTCCAAAAAATAAAAGCACATATATCCTCATAAACAAAACTATTGAAAGTACAAAAATTAAGGAAATACATCCACTATATCATGATATTGTCCTCATTGGGTAGTATTAACTCACCCATATGACATTAAAATGCCTCATGGAACTAATATTTAATGGTGGGGAAGGCTTAACCTCTATTCATATACTTGGATCCATGGAATATTTTACCTAAAAAAGGCAAATACCAAAGCTCGATTATATAGAATTCATTAAAATTCATTTAATTGGGTTCATTTAATTTCCAAGATCACCCCCATTCAAACACAAGAACAAAAATATATGATGATTGTACCTTTCTTAAGACTCTACACTATAATTAGTACCACTTCACATGATTGTTTTGTACACTCAAAGTCCTTGTGTCAGACCATAGGGTCAATAAAATCTTGTGTCCAAGATAATCTCACCAGACTTTGCCACATATCAAGTTCAACTAATACCATTACCCTACCAAACCACGAAACATCATGGTTCCTAAAAATAATCTCTATCATATCAATCAACCATCATCTTTGATACCACTTCATCACCCAAACCACCTATACCCATCATAGGCCATCAATAAAGAGTAGGAATGACCCTCGAAGCCAACCTCCAGTTTTCCTATGTTTGAAGACTAGCATCAAGGGTATAAAACATATGGCAAGAGGAATTAAAATCATAATATAAGTATAGTAAATGATATTATAGGAGAAATAATTATAAACACCACAAAATATTAAATTTTACAATATATATATAAATAAATATAACAATTAATATCATTTCATATGGAATAAATCTCCAAAATAAAAAATCCAAAACCACTCTTAAGCAGTTTATCTAAATAAAAACACTTGATCCAAGATAGCTCAGTCTATCTTGGTCACTAAAACCTTTATAACCACTTAATATATATATATATATATGGGTTATCATAACATGAATATTCAGTAGTATTATCTTAAAAAACATATATAAATGTAATAAAAGCATTCTAATACCTCAGTGAATAAATTTTAAAACCAATAGTCACTTATGTGGGAAACTATCCATTACCAACCTCAACAAGGACCACTAACCATGTATTATATCCAATGTATACAAAAATAATATTAGATGAATATAATCATAGGTTCCCCATAACCACTTCTCCATAGGTTTATCACTCTCACACCCCAATATTAAATGTTATATGCTACCATCCCTTCCTGACTAATGTTGGTCGTGTTGAAACCCTACCCACCATAACTCTCACAATGTTTAACACCTTTTGTTAGAATAATGGAATTAAACATATTACATCATCACATCCTAAAAATATCACATCCACATCCACCACTTCAGCATCCGATTAATGGGTATCATTAACATAAAGAACATAAGACTCATTCCATCCTCGTACTATTCATGACCCCCACTACATAACTATTTCTACATCATAAACACATCATCAGGTACACCACATGATACTCCCAGGACTTTAATGACTGTCCCATCCTTGGGACATCATATCTATTATAATTCTAAAGGGATATTAGGAAATTGGGGGTAGTTAGTCATCCACCCTCACTAACATGGAAGTTTGGGAGAAAAATTGGAACTAAAAAATTTATCATCAGTATAAAATATTTGACTTGGGTGGGTTTCACTTAGAGATCATATGAAAATACATGAATAAATTGTCTCACATGGATCATAGACTAAGGGTTCACATAATCAATCCTAAAATATCTCATTTATTCCACTATTTCATCACCACTACCCATCCTCTATCATCGCTAACTCTATAACCCAAATTAGCAAATTAATATACAAATAAACATTACAAAATACCATAGTATATCATTTAAGAATTCATTTAGAAAATTATAGATTCACCCTTTCAAACTAGTGTTTAGTTCATTATACCATTTTTCCATATTTAATGGAAAACCACTCTCAACCATTACCCATATTTATTTATTAAATTATTTATTTTTTTCAAGAATTTGTATTTCGATTACAACCATATCACTTTTTATATTAAATTAAAACCCCAACATTACATTTATCCCAACCACATGATAGTGTTATGATTTATTAATTCATTATCATACTATACTACAAGGTATCACTAACAAACTAAACATCATATACCAACCACCTATCATTTTATAACAACCCACCAGTAGAAAACTATCATATTTCCGAGAATATAAAATTCACAGGATAATAACAACATAATTCAAGTCCTCATTATTCTAACAACCCAATTAATTACTAGCTATAAATATTATACATTTATATTATAAGTTTATAGAAAATACGCAATAAAAAATTATATTTTTAATGGTAGTTATTCATACCATTAAAGGGGCCATATTAATAAATAAACCAAACACTAATCACTCCATTGATTATAAGGATTACATTTTATAGAAAAATCTCGACTCACGCATGTCATTATTTCCATAAATTTTCTATACCCTTTACCATTATATTTTCCTTTGGTTATTCATTGTACATTATTTATGATAGTAGAAACAATAAAAAAACATGAAATAATGATGAAAAATGAGTAAAATACATTCAAAATACTTTTCTTTTTTAATTCCCATAATTCTAGTTATTATATTTCATAAGTTAATTCATACTATTATAAACCCATATTTTTTAAATAATAAAAGAGGTTGGGGGACTTTAATCCTTTACTTGGAATAATATTCATTATGCGTACACCAAAATTGGTAGAGGAAAGGAAGATAATAACATAGTCCTAGATATGTAGTAAATAACATGAATGATTATAGAGAACTAATTAGATAGAATAAGAATGTTTTGATCACCTAAACATGAGGGAAAGAAAGGAACTCAAATAATGAAATGAAACAAGATTTAGAAAAATTGATATCATTTTACCTAGATATGCCACAAATAATTGTCCAAACTCTCAAAAATTTTATTCACTTTAAATCAGTTTTCATTTTATTATCTCACACAGAACATTTAAAACTCATATAATTTAGCAAGATTAAATATTGTTTCCATATTCATTTTTATAGATTTAAAATCCACAGCTTTAAGATATTCTATGATAAATTATAGATATTTTGAACAAAAATGTTACTTGCATGTGATTAATGTCATTGTTCAAGGGTAATATGGTTCAACCTTTTATAGAGATTCACCCCATGTAAGAATTATACTAACCCTAAAGTGTAACCATTACCCTGGTTTTTAGAATTGTGGCTTACCATGACATGACTAAGGATCAACCCACATTCAAGTGGATGACTACCTTAACATGGGATCCAAAATCCGACTAGGTAACTCATGAAAACCCCATATACCCATATGTAGTATTAAAAACTGCACCCAACCAACACATCATCCACTTTCATTGAATAGTGAAAGAAACATAGTTTTTTAGACCTATCACACTAAATGCCATGGCTTATAGAACCCCTTATCATTATTTCATCCTCACTCACATGAAACATGGTGTCTCTCCAACTAATGCATCAAATCACCTCCAATGCCGTCAAAATAGCTAAAATATTGAATTTTTGCTACCCCCCTTTCCCATCGATGGATTCTCCAATCAATGAAGCTTCTAAAATGGCTAGATAAATTATTTCACTACTCATGGTGCATTGATGTATCAATTGGAGCCTCACATAAATATAAGTGATGAAAATACATGACTCTAGTAAATTATACCCATGGTTATTTTATTATATTGGCCCAAGATACATGGGATCATATCCTATAGGATTAAATAGTATATTAGTCATTGGAGAATAAACAAATACATGATTCTATAAATTTTAAATGAAAACATAGAAAAAATTTAAAATTATTACAACTTTATCATTTTATATATTATATCAGAAAATTCACTTATATTTCCCTTATTGATATCATAGGGAATAGAAATCATAATTAAGGGTGTGCTCAGATGTTTAGTAAGGAAAATACTACTACTAAAGATATCATATAATAAATAAAGCATGAATAATATGGAAGAGATAAGTCATCATAAAATATGATATATAACTAATATCTTTAAAACGGGGAGTAAATCCATAGACAAAATAGTAATATAAATAATCACATGAATAATAATAACTAGTTTCAAAATGATAGAATTCATAATTTCCGACACCATAATTTCATTTTGAATACCTTATGGAAAGAGATCCATCATATATAGGTAAGGCGTAATGAAAATATGCAAACTAGTTTTTTTATTGAGGCCTAATGATGCATCAGGGGGCTATAACAAGCCCCACCATTCATATACAAAGTTTAATGAATTATTCATATGAAATAAATAAATAAAAATTCATAATAAACTAGTATACAAAATGTTATTATTTTACTAAGTCAACAAATTGATAAATATTATCATTGTCCATACATAGTATATTGGTGGATGGTATCAATTGATTATATATCTATTAAAGAATAATATTATTAAATGGAATATGATAGATAAAAATACATTAAAAATATCATTATAATATTTTTTGAGGAAAATACTCATTTCATTTTGAA
The DNA here is from genome assembly GCA_963277665.1 of Viscum album. Classification (NCBI taxonomy): domain Eukaryota; kingdom Viridiplantae; phylum Streptophyta; class Magnoliopsida; order Santalales; family Viscaceae; genus Viscum; species Viscum album. The sequence continues at coordinate 1,171,556,642 of OY728152.1, read as the reverse complement.
ATCACTTATATTTTAATATAAAAATTTCAATAAAATTAGAAATAATAAATCAAAATAACCATGGAAACTTGGAAATTCTGCTTTAAATAGAATAATATTTATTATGGTGAGAAAAATCATTCATGCTTTCCCTATTAAAAAAATATTTTATTCACACCTTCGGTAAAAACTCCCTCATTCAGAAATAGAGGTTAGTATGTTACTACATACCATCCTTAAAATAATCATCCCTATGTGACCTCAGGGGAATGATTTAAACTAACATTACGTTCTGTATGATTTCTCCAAAACTCAGAGCTCTGGGCTCCGAACAGGCCCCAAACGCTATTGAAACCACTATATAATCATCAGCTATTTCCATAATAATAAAAATAATTTTTAAAGATGAAACATAAGTTATATTTAACTCTAATAATGGTTAGTATGTTACTACCTCCCCTCCTTAAAAATCATCCATGTGTTTCTTTACGGATTATGGTGGCACATTATTTGGGAATAATTTGTCCCATTGGATATATACATTTGTCTATCTATCATTGGTATATTTTTGTAAAAGGGTTATCTTCCAATAAAATTAATCTAGAGGAACTAACCATACATGGAGGGCCCTTATTCCCCAATCAATGATATAAATTAGGTGCTACTCAAAATATGCACCAACATCTATCTCAGTCTCATCAGGATGAAGTAAAAGAGATCGGTTTAAATAATAATGCTGAAGATATGAAAAATGTAAGATGTTATCCATGGACTATTACCTCTAATGTAACTTCAAAAAATAGTTTCCCAACTTGACTCTCTCCAAAATAAAAAATGGTCCAAAATAACATGGTTCTAGATTCTTTTGTTTATGAATTGATCAATTCCCAAATCTAGGTGAAACACGTAAGAAGCCTAGATATCCCGCATGAAAATCGAATGTTCAATGGTGATGATCAACATAATACTTATTTTTAGACTGATCTATAACCATAGAATTACTAATAAGTTGCACCCACTCTGAAGTATCCTGAAAGAGATAAGGTCCTAATAGCATTGCCTCTCTAGCTTGTAACTAGTATAGGGGTGAATTATATGGAATATTATATAAGTCCTCATAAGGATCCATCTGTATAGTATCTTGGATGCTATTTTTATAATAAAACTCAACAAGTGGTAAGTGTTTCTCTAAAGGACCTCCAAAATCATGGACACATGCTCGGGTCATGTCCTCTAACACTCATATCATATACTCAGACAGTTCCTCAGTCTGTGGGTGATATGATATACAAACAATTACCTGTGAACCTAGTACTTTCTATAACACTACCAAAACTATAATTTGAATTGATAATCCTTGTCTGATATGATGGTATATGGATCTCAAGGAAGGATTATGATCTCTCGAATATATAGCCTCCTTATCTCATCCATCTAATAGGTCTATATGATAGTTTAGAAATGAGAGACCTTTGTCAACCTATCTAAGATCACCCATACTATTTGACTACCTAAAGGGTATATTGGTAAACCCATAATAAAATCCATTGTGATGTAATCCCATTTGTACTCAGGAATTGGTAATGGAAGTAAAATCCTCACTGGTCACTGGTGTTCTTCCTTCACCTACTTACAGGTGGAGCACCAAGTAACAAATCCAGGTATTTCCTTATTCATTCCCAACCACCAATATTATAGATTTAAGTGACAATACATATTGATATGGCTAGGATGTACTACCCAAGAAATTCATGAGACCCTCACATCAATTCATCTCGGATTTCTGTAGGAACCTATACACATCTATAAACGAAAAATAACTCATCCTAGTCAACAACCCATTCAGGTGGTGGGTCATTTCCTGAAGCACTTTTCTTTAGTGCCAAGCCCTATAGATTTGAATGTTTCCTCATCATAACTCTATACATAAGTGAAGAGGTCGATACTAATGCAATAATAATTGGCTGCCCAGTATTCTCCTAAACCTGTAAGTGCATCTTAGAAAATGGGACTATCAAAATCCACTCACTACGAGACTCCTGAACTTCTTGTGTCTGAGTATTATGGGTTAAATCATTTTACAGAACATTTACTTTCCAAAGAATATAAGCATGCTAAAAATAAAAAATTGTATGTATTTAACCCATATTCATTGTCTAAAGTTTATGTCACACTATTTAAATATTTAATTGAGGCCTTTGTGGTATGTATATACCAAAATTCTCTCTCAAATCAATTAATGCCTCCAAAAATTCAATGCATGTACCACAATTGCTAACTCATGATTGTGTGTTCGGTAATAAATCTAATGATGACACAAAAAAATACTCATATTTCATGAATCAATCTTTCTATATTACAATGTCTCCCATAAAAATACCTAACACATCATAAAAAACTATATATCTTCATCTAGGATCAAGTACAGTCTAGATCAATACTGAAGTTATCCTTCCTTTAATATCTTGAAATGATCCCAAACATACTTTATACCACATAAACTTGACAACCTTCTTGGTAAATACGATGAATGGGATATCAAGAAATAGAAATCCAAAATAAAATTATTTTAATATCCATCCATCCCCAAGATACTCTATATGTTAAAGATGTTCTTGGGATGATCCCTGAAAACAGTGGATATCTCATTGTATAGTTCAAAAGATACTCCTCTCTGAAAGATAATGTGACCTATGAAGTTAACATTTTCAATCCAAAAGTGTAATTTTGTAAGATTAGAATACATATGTTACTCCCTTATTGTATTCAGTATGATATCAAGATGTTTGGCATGGTCATGTTATGTTTGATAATACACCACGATTTCATTCATGAAAACATAAAAAAATGAATCCAAAAAATGGACTGAAACCTAGATTCACCAAGGCTATGAAAACTGTCTGTTTTTTTGTAAGACATAAAAACCAAAAAAAATATTCATATAAGGTATATCTACTATAGAATTCTGTATGTAGTGTATATGAAAAATTGAATCATACCTGATGGTAGCCTAACCTCATATCATAACTGTTCAAACAAGTATTCTATATGAGGAAATGGATACTAGTTCTTACCCATTAGCTAGTTCAAACAATGGTAATCCACAAAAGAATGAGGTTACCATCCACCTTCATAGTGTAAAGAATGGGTGAACCCCAAGGTGAAGTACTAGACAATATAAATCCCTTGGATTCCACGTCCCATAGATACCTCTTGAGATCCTCTAACTCAGTATTATCCAGCATGTACGGATGAATGGATATAGGTTATACATATGGAACTAGCTCAATAATAAATTCTACCTCACTATCAAGAGTTAATATAGAAAAAATTTTAGGGAATACACCCCTAAAATGATCCACAAGAGGAGGAAAATATATATTTCACATTCACTAATCATCTAGAAAATAGCTAGAAATTTGGGATATCAGTCATCTCAGCCCATGATGCTCTAGTATTACTTGATATTCCTATATATACCATTCAAAATTATGAATATATCATTCACACTATGTTGATGAAAACATCACCCTGTAGTGGTAACAATCTATATGAGAATAGTGAGGTACCAACTAGTCCATCTCAAGAATGACATAAAAACATGTTATCATGAGGAAAAATAGGTCCCATACTAATTGAAATCCACTTCTCACAATGTGTACTCCTTTCACTAATGTAAAAATTCTAATTTAACTCCTAATATAGTATCAAGAGTCATTAACACAATGAAATACTGAATCTTGAGCCCAAGAATATCCAAAATTTCCATAGATATAAAGTTGTAGGATGTTCATGTTTTAAATAAAAAATATATTGAAGTAGAAGATACTAAAATATAACCATATATATTAGAAGTCAGGGTGATATACTCCTTTGGTATCGGTAGTACTATATAAATCTAGCATGATCTGAGAACCTGAGATATATCCTATCATCTCTGGGTAGGCTTGTTCTTTTGTCATAAAAAATCTGCTTTCTATCTCCTTCATCAACATCCACCTCCATGTCTTGAATAGATAGTAGTGCTATATCTTCCCACTAGGAGAGAAGCTACAGATCCCACACTTGAAGCTGGACCTAGTGAGGATCCACTTCCATTCGATATAGGTGGAATGGTCTGAAAAAACCTCTAAAGATGACCCATCTTACTATATGATCTAGACTTAATTGGAGATCTATTTCATTATGGCTTAATTTTACCTATATTACCACACTGATGAGAGATCACATGGATTGTAAAGCCCTTAAATTTCAAGGAAATTTTATTTTTAAATTCTTTGGGATTTTACGAGTATGTAGTTTTTTGTTGGCACATGATTCTGAGGCCTGTTGTGACCCGAATCAATTTCTGAAGTTTAGCTCGGGTACGTTCTGTAAACGAACAAACGTGGTTTTATATCTTTTGAACCGGCGCTCGGAATGGAAATATGAGGGCACCAATGGAACCACAATGCCGATAATTGCTTAGGAGGACCTTTACCAAAGATGCATCTGCTCGGGAGGAGTTGTTAAAAAAATGTGGAATAAATGAAAAGTAAAATAAAGTTGTGTTGCAATTTTATTTCTTTTTCTAAGTGGTTATATCCTATGTGTGGGAGTTGGGGCGGGAACCACGAGTTTCTAACTACCCTTGAGAGGATAAAGGTGAGGTAGGTCCCACACAAGCCCCAACTCTTCACATTCCCTAACTCCCTAACTCCCCCTTTAATTGGGTAACTCCCCACCATCCAACTTTAATTCATGAAAACACACACTAAATTAATTGATTAAACCAATTCAATTAATTTAGCTAAGTGTATTGAATTTTAAAGTTTGGAATGCATGGAATAATAATAAAATAAGGATGGAGCTTATTTTATTTGGGTGTTTTTATTGTGTGAGGGAATTTGGGAAGAGTGTTCTATTATCTTGAAGAACTTCATCTCCTTCATTGAAGAACCACAAGACTCCGAGGAAGAGCATCGACTCGGCGACCCCAGTTTCTTCATCCTTTTCCACCTCCATGGCAAGTAAGGAAACCACAACCCGAGAATTCGCCAAAGACGCCGCACTTGTTCTATCCGTGATAAAAAGATGAGACACCTCTTCCTCCTTGGACTCTCTCTGTCGACGTCTACAAAACCTCACCTTGTTCCACCATCAACCGCAATGCTGATGTTTGTCATCATTTTTTTTAGGTAGGGGTTAATTCATCGTTCAAGTATTATTTAACGACCCTTATTTCTTAGATATTGGCCGCTTATTAACGATATAACGAGAGGAGATCAGACCGCACAAACACGGCTTATCCTCCTCCACTTTTTTTGTTGATCTTCATGGTGGCTTAAAACGAAGGCGACGTGGTGCTGTTGCACCACGCTGGGACGACAAGGACCGTGGTCGGAGCAGGACGCAGCGGTGGTGCGCGGTGCCATTGCGCCTTGCTGGAGAGTTCGAAGGAGGCTGCGGCCAGGAGCGGGCCGCGGTGGAGGGGCGCGGCGCCGGTCGGATAGGAGCCACGACGGTCTTCAAATGGTCGACCGGCTTAGCCGGCCGCCAGCGCCACCTAAAGGGGGGAACCCCTCAGGTCCCGAGGTTTCACAAGGTCGGCCTTAACGGCCGGACATGTTGGAAACAAGATCCCCCCCTTGCACTCTGCTCGGCCGAGAGACGAGGCGAGCAGGGCCACCCCCGCCGGGTAGGGCCACCCGCGCCCTGCCAGGGTGACCACGCTGGGCCAGGTTTCCAGTGCCCGGCCGGGCCGTGCCAGCCTGGAGAGGCTGTGCCCAATCTGGACGGACCCAGACCTGGGTCTGGTCATCCCGGGTTTTCCGACCTAGGGGGAATTGGGTCGGGTCGGACCGGGCCCAAACCACCTATTTTCGGATAGATTTGTTCAAACACCCATATCATGGAAAACCGACCTTCGATCGACACACCATTAGTTGTGTTGGGATCCTTGGATTGGGACGGTCTTTTAGGTATATTACAATCAAGCTTTCGGTAAGGTTTGGGTATGCCCGGGTTGGTTCGAACCTAAACCAACCGGGCCCTCGGAGTGGAAACACTTATAAATTGACGACCAGACATCCGGATGACGTCCGGTCAGTTACGTTGAATTACTCTTAGTGAGACGGTTCCTTTGGCTTACTCCACTCGAGGTTTGGACATAGCTGGAGTATGGTCCTGTTGGTTTTAGCCTAAAAATCAACCGGGCCCATGGAATGGAAAAGCCAATATCTCTCAGACCAGGCATCCATTTGAAGCGCCTTTTGTCACGTTGAGTTCATATTGATGAGACATAACTTTTTGATATATCGACTATGGTCTTAGTGACTATTGATGTATCGAACCCTTGGCTCATGGAGCAGACCCTCCTAGAGTCGAGCATGCTGTATGCGGGAACCCTAGAGCTGGCTGCGACTGTGATGATGATGGCGACTGTACTTGGATCCTACATGGGTTCAGTAGCGAGGATGACTGTACATGGATCCTCCGTGGCTTCGACAGTGATGATGACTGTACTTGGATCCCATGTGGGTTCGGTAGTAATGGTTACAGTGCTTGGATCCTATGTGGGTTCTGCAGCGATGACTTCTGTACATGGATCCTACTTGGGTTTGATAGAAGAGACGATTTAGAGGATAAAAATAATCATCTCCACCCCTCTCCGTGAATAGTATACATGTGTGAGATAAGTCTTGACTTTCAATCAATATCATAGATATTATTGTCTTGCATTCCTGTGTGGATTGGGTTGTGGTTTCCTATGTGGATTGGGTTGTTCTTTCCTGTGTGGACAGGGTTGTACTTGGGCTCGTGAGTCGGAGCCGAACTGGAATTTAGGACTTAGGTATCAGTATGGGCATAAACCTACGTAGAGTTAGTTGATACATCTTGTTTGTATCTATCCTTTGTGGTTTATCCTTTTTGGATTCTGGGAGGCCTTTGGGGGTCTCGGGGTCCCTACTGAGTATCGTATACTCACCCCAGCACGGGTTAAACACGCATTATGTTGTGTTGGTTGCAGACGACGGACAACGCTATTCGTGGTTGAGGCTTGAGGAGCGGGATGATATACAGAGGTGGAATATCAGGTGGGACATACACGGAGTGGACGGCCGGACCTGAGGAGCCGACGAGACAATCTGTACTCACCCATCAGGCGGGAGTTCCAGAGATCATCTTGGTGGTTGCTGCTTTAATTTTTACCTGTTGTACTTCCTTTTCTCAGTTGTACTGTGCTTTCAGTTGGGTTTGTATTCTGTCCCATTTACTTTCCACTACATACTTTTGTACTCAGTTTACATAGTGTTTATTTCGGCTTGCATACTCCATGGTGTTTGTTTTATTATATAAAGGAAATGACTTCCCTTTTATCAGAAATTATTCCTTTGGTGCTAGTCGCCATCCCCTGGTGTATGGATGGAGGGCTTGGGGTAGTCACAGCATGGGCCCCGAGGACGGGTCATGACAAATTGGTATCATAGGAGTCAGTTCTACTTCAGAACTCAGGACTCCGATAATTTATTCTATGTGAAGAAAAGGTGTTAAGGGTATTGAGGGTGGTTATCAGTGCAGGGAGTCCAGTGTTGGTGTGGCATCCGAAGTTTCCATACACTAGGACCTTGACCTCTGATTTCCGACATAGTGCTCAAAAACACTGATTACATGTGTGTTTAAAAAGTTTTCATCGTGATTACATTGTGTCAGCTCACCAGGTATACTGTAATAATCGTGGTGAACCTATTGAATTTCAGGATGGGTCTACGTTGGAAGTTAGCTAGGGTTTCGAGATTTGTGCGAGATGGCATCCCACAGAGCGATGAGGCCTTGGTGTAGGGCCCCATTACAGTGGAGGCACCGACAGTACCTCTACCCGCCAAGCCATCGCTGCCACCAGCCCCAGCAGCTGAGAGTGCACGTCGCCTGGGTGCACTGCACGAGTTTCAACGTCAGAGGATGCCCAGGTTCCGCAGAGAGATGGACCCTCAGGAAGATGAGGATTGGATGGAGGTTGTTTTCCAAGTCTTTATATTTGTAGGGACACCAGCTGACCTCATGGCGATCCTTGCTGTGAGTCTCTTTCACTCGGCGTTTGGTAGATGTTGGAGCCTGATGCTCCATGTGCATGACAAGGCATCATTACTTTGGACGGGCTTCGAGAGCCTCTTCCACTCGGAGTTCATTCCAACCACCCTCTGTGCGGTGCGCATCCAAGAGTTAATATAGCTGCGGCAGGGCGGCATGATAGTAGCCCAGTAATCTGCGAGATTTACTGATCTCTTGGGCTACTCCACGAACATGGTACGAGACCCATTCTTTCGG